>CM075977.1:20339306-20674429 GCA_038087875.1 Malacoraja senta | reverse complement strand
CTGTATATCTAGACCAAAACTAAATCTCCTCTTTCTTAATCTCAAACTGACATTCAAGAAGGAGATCTTCGGTGGAAAATTATATTTGTACGATAAAAGTATCAAACAATGGCCAACCCCAATAAAAGATTGTATAGCCACCTACTTTTGACATCCATTGGCTTTACCATCAACAAGAACCCACCATCGGTATCCATAGATCAGGAACGAATACTGTGACTGATCAGAAACTGGATATCCTGTGGCAAGCAAAACGCTTGCTGACATTGTCAGGCCTTTCCACCATCTCAATGTCACAAATCTGGTGTATGATAGAATACTCTTTATTTGCCTGGATGATCATACTTGCCTGGATGATTACTTGCCTGGATAACTCTGAAGAAATTCTACATTACTCAGAGACAGCAGAATGCTTAACTGGCATTTCAATCACTATTCTAAGCATTCACACCTCCATTGCCATTTTCCAGAACCTGTACTGTTTAGTGTGTAAAAAATGCATTACATTTACTAACGTCCCAGCATCTCCCAAACCTATAAACTCCAGAACTACGAAGAAGTGGATGGGAAGACCACCACTTGCATGATCCCTTCAAGTTGCACCTGACTTGGAAATATTAAGAGTCTGAAGAAGGGTCTCAACCCAAAACTTCACCCATTCCTTCTTTCCAGAGATGCTGCCTGTCCTGCTGAGCTACTCCAGCATTTTGTGTCTACCTTGGAAATATGTCAATGTTATTTCATTGATGCTGGGTCTACATCCTGGAACAGTACTTGCAGTAGCAACAAAGTAGCATCACCAGAAGACAAGAGAAGTTTGAGAAGATTGCTTGTCATCACCATCTCGAGGACTATAGGGGAATGATAATAAATGTTAGCCTTGCAAGCCCAGCAAAAATCTTTGAAATTAATAAAGAAATGAGGAGAAGTACATTAATGCTAACAGATTTTAATGATCTAAAATTCACTACTAGAAAACCATATTCAATAATAAAACTCCATTGGGAAGTAGATTTATACTGGAAAGGGGAATACTCATCAATCAAAGGGGAATAGTGAGGAAATAGGAGTAATTTCAAAGGCTATGTGGCCTCCTTATATACTGTATAACGCTAAAATTCACACCAGGAGTGACTAGATTGGAAGGTAGTCAAATATTTACAAGGCCATTAATCATGCAAAAACGTCTATAATTCTTTCACAAGTATAGCCTTATGTACTCAGTTGATTGTCCCAGAGGGGTTCATTTTCCAGCTTTTGAAATAACTACAGTGACTACAATTCAATATTTCTTTTGTAAGAACAGAATCAGATAACAGAAGGTTACTGAATTCTTTGCCTTCACATTAGAGTTTGCCATAATTTTCAGAGTCAACCTCGCATACAACTAAAAAGAAGAAGTCTTAATTTTTTGTCCAAAAAAAAATTGTTAACATCCTGACCACTTGCTGATCCAAGAACCTTTGTTTAATTACTTATTGAAACCAGTAGCTGCCATTCTGTAGTAAAGACCAGGGAATGAGCAAAGCAACTTTTGGTTCTATTGACTCAGAGGCAGATCTGCTATCTCTCCCTTGCACATCCAGGATGGGGGAGAAACACTTCCAACAACAGTCAAAAAGGCATTTGGCATATTGGCCATCATCAGAGTGTGCAGTATAGAAGTTGGGAGGTCATGTTGCAGTTGTTTAAGACGTTGGTGAGGCCGCTTTAGGGTATTGTGTTCAGTTCTGGGCACCATGTTATAGAATATATGTTGTCAAACTAGAAAGGGTACAGAGAAGATTTACAAGGATGTAGCTAGGGCTAAAGGGTCTGAGCTATAGGGAGAGGTTGAGTAGGCTGGGACTCTATCCCTTGGAGCGCAGGAGGATGAGGGGTGATCTTAATTTGAGAGTCAACCAAGCGTACAATTACACAAATTATGTCCAAAAAATAATTGTTAATATCCTGGCCACTTGCTGGTCCAAGAAACATTGTTTAATTACTTATTCTCTCCCCGACTTTACACAGTGTCCCAGGCAACTCCCAGCATTTTATTGGGATCTATTCCTCCCAAAATCATGAGAGGAATAGATCGGGTAGATGCACAGAGTTGCTTGCCCAGAGTAGGTGAATTGAGGACCATAGGACATAGGTTTAAGGTGAAGGGGTAAAGATTTAATAGGAATCTGAGTGATTACTTTTTCACACAAAGGCTGGTGGGTGTATGGAATAAGCTGCCAAAGGAGGTAGTTGAGGCAGGGACTATCCCAACATTTAAGGAACAGTTAGACAGATACATGGATAGGACAGGTTTGTAGGGATATGGACCAAACACGGTGTGACTAGAGTAGTTGGGACATGTTGGCCAGTGTGGGCAAGTTTGGCCAAAGGGCCTGTTTCCACACTTTATCACACTATGACTCTACCAGGCTCAAACAGCCAGCAGAGTAGATTCTGTCAACCCACTACTATGCCATCCCTGAAATCTCTGCAATCAATCATTACTCTCACCATTTCCTCGGTCTCCTGACAAATGCTGACAAAGGTCTACTTGCACCAATCTTTCCATCTACTCACTATTCTTGCCTCTGCCATTGTCTTGCTGATACCATATCTTTTTTTCTCTTTTTTTCCCCAAGAACTTTATTCAGCAAAAATGCATAGTACATCACATCAAAAACACATTCAGAGGTTCCAGTACATCAAGCAATCATTATAATACAATAATGCAGTCTTTATTTATAATGCTCTCGACCCCACGCAGTGACCAGTGCTCACGGAAGGCCTCCAGAGTCCCCGTGGACACGCGAGCACGGACGTAAGCCCGGAAGAGGGGCAGGCAGCCGACTCTGGCATGACCATCGACCGCCCGCTGCCTGGACCCGCGGATGGTCATCTTGCCCAGGCCCAGGAGCAAACCGACAGGGAGGTCCCACCCCCCCGATCTGCCCTCCCCACTCCCTGCCTTGTGTCCAAACACCAGGATCATGGGATTAAAATGCAACCAAAACTTGAGGAACAGCCCCTTCAGCTATTGGTACAGGAGCAGCAAACTCTCACACTCCATTTACGTGTGGAACACGGTCTCTTCCTCGCCGCAGAAAATACAGGTGGCCGGCGAGCCCGGGAACCGACTGAAAAGTTTAATTACACGCCACCGCTCTGTGCAACACTCTCCACCCCGGGTCCACAATGTAAAGGGGGACGACTCCCTTGTAGAGAGACCTCCACTGGGGACTGCCCTCACCTTCAGGTGGTAACACAAACCGCCAAGGTGGGTCAGGATGGAAGACGAAGGCAAGGAGGTGCAGAATGTGCAGGAGCATTCTGTACAGTATGCGTCTCTTCGCATCACGAAACGGCACGCTGGGCATCTCGGAAAGGCGGCTCAAGTTGTGTGGAGCAGGCGCCCGAGAAATATCCCGGAGCTTGGGCCCGATGAGCAAATCCGACAGAGCGGGGGTAAGCTCAGTCAGAACCACTTTAGGTGCATGCCTCTCCTCAACACCCGCCATGACAGGGTGAAGACCGGCCACTCCCGCAGCCACAACACCCCCCTCCCCCTGTGGAACAACACGCTGGCTGAAAACAACCAAATTCCGCACTCTTAGCACATCACGATAAAATCTAGGCAAACCCCGTAAGGCAGGTCGACTGATGCCTGCCACCAGGAGCCGCGAAACCCCCCTTAGGCAACGACCCCGACGGAAAAAATACGTGGCCAGAGCGTGCCATCTGGGGGGTTTCTCCGCAAACATATACCTCCACAGAGTCCTGAGACGGAGAGCAGCCACTTGGGTACGCACGCATACCAACGACTGGCCGCCCTCCTCTAACGGGAGACTCAGGACCGCTGTGGAATCCCAGTGCTTCCCAAAAGAAATCCACCAGCTTCTTCTGTAATGCAATTGCAAATATAGAGGGAGGGACAAGAGTAGCCATTGAGGCCATCAGCTGGTTTATGACCAGCACCCTACCCTGGAAAGAAAGAACTCTAAGCAGGCATGACCAGCGCCCCAGCCGGGCGATGACTTTCGTCTCCAGCTCCTGCCAGTTCGCCGGCCAAGCATCCTCAGTGGGACTCAGGTAAACCCCCAGATAGAGGAGGTGCGTGGTGCTCCACGCATGCAATGTCATCTCTTCCTGCAGGGAGTCTACCTGCCACTGACCCACTAAAAGTCCAGAACACTTACTCCAGTTAATCCTGGCAGATGATGCAGCTGAGAAAACATTCTGGCAGTCACGCATCCACCGCAGGCCACCAGGGTCAGTGAACGTAAGGAGTACATCATCGGCATAACCCGTAAGAACCACCACCACCCCCGGGCCAGGTAGGGCCAGGCCTGTCAACTGCCTCCAAATAAGACACAGGAACGGCTCCACTCAGACCGAGTACAACTGACCAGACATGGGGCACCCCTGACGAACCCCCCCCCCAAAATGAATGGGACCCAACAACACACCATTAACCTTCACAAGACACTGCGCTGCAGCGTACAAAAGCCGGACGCGGGCTACAAAATGTGGTCCAAATCCGAACACTTGCAGCGTCCCGAAGAGTTAGTCATGATCTACCCTGTCAAAAGCCTTCTCCTGATCAAGAGAGGAAAGCAGTTGACTGACCAGTACCCTGAGATAGATGAATCAGGTCCCTAACCAGGTGGATGTTATCTTGAATGGACCCGCCATGGACTGTATAGGACTGGTCCGGGTAGATCAGTTGGGACAGCACGGAGCCCAGGTGATTTGCCATCACCCGTGCAAAAACGTTATACTCTGTACAGTTCTTCAACAAGCAGAGTTCACCCTTCTTGTGCAGCAGCACAACTGCCCTATGCCACGAGAGGGGCATCTCCCCGGTCACCAGGCTCTCCTACAGGAACTTCATGTAATCACACCCCAGGATATCCCAGAGGCTCTAACAAACTCTACTGTCAACTCATCCAGCCCAGAGGACTTGCCCCTCCTGAGCTGGCGCAGGGCACGAGTCAACTCCACCAATGATAAGGGGTCATCAAGAAGATCGGACACCTCGCTATCTACAGTCAGTAGACCCTCTCACAGGACCCGCTGAGCCTCCCCGCTGAATCCATCTGCGGAGAACAGGGACCTATAAAAGGACCGAACTAAAGCACTAATCCTCTCTGGATCTTTGACAGAGGAGCTGTCTGCGGGCTCCCCGCCCTTTCTGCAGAGAGAAAAAGAAAGGTGATGCACGGTCCAGATCGTGCAACATCTGGACCCGCGACCTCACGTAAGCGCCTCGGGACCGCTGAAGCAGCAGGTTCCTCAAAGCTTCCTTCTTCTCCTGCTACTCTCCCCACTCACAGGAGTCCTCACCAATCCAACCCAGCTAAGACTCTGCGTCGAGTAACTCCCTCTCGAGCCTTTCGACCGCCGAGTTCCACCTTCCGGTCGACCCCCACGTGTATTCCTGATAAAAGAGACGGATGTAAGCTTTCCCCACATCCCCCACTGCCTAAGGGAAGGGAAGCTCCTCTGCCTCTCTCTCCCGTGTGCGGACGTGGCGTCGAAGGACGAGAAGCTGAAGCAAAGAAGTGGAAGCCAAATAACCGAATGGAAACAAAGCCAAAACGCCAAATAACCGAAAGCGTATGAAGCCGAAACGCCAACTAACCGAAAGGGTGGGATGCCTAAAAGCAAACTAACCGAAAGGGCGGGACGCCTAAAAGCCAACTAACCGAAAGGCTGCGTCGCCTAAAAGCAAACTCACCGAATGGCCGCTCTGCCAAAAGGCCACCTACCCGAAAGGCTGCGTCGCCTACAAGCCAACTAACCGAATGCCGCTCAACAGAAAAGTCAAATAACTGACATGATGTAGCCGGGGTGCGGGACTTGTCAGCGATTGGTCCAGACCCTGTGTCCATCACATCACTGGCCCATGGAGACGGGAGGGTGGGGGCCATTTTCCCACACAACCCATAGGTGACTGGGCAATATGAACCCAAGCACCAAGTTGTAAGCAGCCGAAGGTGCGCATCCCTCGGGACAGCCCCCACTCTCCCACGGCCATGGCCGCCCTCCGCCTCATCTCCCCCGTGCGGCAGCATTGTGATGGGCTGTGGGTCGGGTGGAACGGAGGTGTGGGACAGGCTGGTCCCTCCGCCCACCCAGAGTCACTGACCATCGGACCCCAACCCCCTGTTCCGCTGAGTTATTCCAGCTTTTTGTGTCCATCTTTGGTTAAAACAGTTTACAGATTATCTGGTGTTTTGTGCGTGGGAGCTTGTGTGCGTTCCGCAGGCAACCAGATGGTAATAAGTAAAACGTGCTTCTTGTTGTCAAGGGGGGGAATGTGTGTGTCCCCCCCATGTTTTAAAAGTGATTTACTATGCCCCGATCCATCTGTCCCTGTGGTCGGGGTGGGGGTGAATCACCCGGTGTGGGTGTCAGGGTCCGGGGACGGAGGGGGGGGAGGAATCACCCTGGTGTGGGGGTTGGAGTCCGATGGCAGTCCATCGTGGTCAGTGACTGGGTGGGCGGAGGGACCAGTCTGTCCCACACCTCCGCTCCACCTGACCCACAGCCCGTCACAGTGCGGCCGCATGGGGGAGATGAGGCAGAAGGCGGCTGTGGCCATGGGAGAGTGGGAGCTGTCCCAAGGGATGCGCACCTTTCGGCCGCTTATAACTTGGTGCTTGGGTTCAGATCGCCCAGTCACCTATGGCTTGTGTGGGAAAATGACCCCCACCCTCCCGTCTCCACCGGCCAGTGATGTGATGGACCTGGGGGTCTGGACCAATCACTGACAAGTCCCGCCCCCCGGCAATGTCATGTCCGTTATTTGACTTTTCTGTTGAGTGGCATTCGGTTAGTTGGCTTGTAGGCGAAGCAGCCTTTTGGGTAGGTGGCGTTTTGGCAGAGTGGCCATTTGGTGAGTTTGCTTTTAGGCGATGCAGACTTTTGGTTAGTTGGCTTTTAGGTGTCCCGCCCTTTCGGTTAGTTTGCTTTTAGGTGTCCCATCCTTTCGGTTATTTGGCGTTTCGGCTTCATTTCCATTCGGTTATTTGGCTTCCACTTCTTTGCTTCGACTTCTCGTCCTTTGACGCCATGTCCGGGTACCCTCTTTCCACTTCACACAAAACCGACTGAATGAAACACCGATCCTCCAGCAGCCAGTTATTAAAGTGCCAGTACACGGACCCAGCCCGTGTGCGCACTGGATTAAAGTCCACTCGCACCAGACAGTGGTCCGAGCACGGCACCAGCCGCATTGAGGCCGCCGAGACATGGGAGACATATGCACCGGAGATGTACATGCGATCGATGCGGGAACTACGCCCATCAGGCCTCCGCGAAAAATCGCTGGAATCAGGGTGGATGTTCCGCCATGCATCAACCAACTCAAAGGAATCAATCAAACCGCTCAACGTCTTCGCTACAGCAGGGGCACACTGTGTACCAGAGCGATCTCGCACCTCAAGTGTGCAATTGAAATCCGCCCCAAGGAAGACACACTCTCCGCTATCAATAGTGCTCAATAGAGCAGTTACCTCCTGAGGTAGGCAGGCCTGCATCGTGCCGGTGCTGGGGGCGTACAGGTTACCGAAATGCAACGGCATGCCATCCAGGCTCACGGCCAGATAGAGCAAACGACCTGGCACAACTTCCTGCACCTTCAGGATCTCTGGCTGGGAAGTCGGGGCCAACAGGAAAGCCAGCCCACTCGAATTTGTGCTGAGGTGGCTCATGTGGACTCCCCCCTTCCCACTCCTGTCGCCAGGTGGGTTAATCACTGACAACAGTATGTGTCTCTTGCAGAAAACTTACTGCATATTTCCCCTCTCTGAGGACTGATAGATGATGAAATCTACGAAAGTCCCCCTACCACCATTTATATTTAGACTGGCAACTGTGAATGTGCAAGCACACTAGACTTGTTTCCTCACACTCCTCAAAAACTCCATGACTGAATACTACCAACCTTATAATCATGTAATAACAAGAGGTCTTCATTCATCTATCTTTACTATTTATTTTATTTGTGTTTCTTTAACAATATGCAGTTTTCTGAAATTGTCTGAATATAATTTTAAATTACCTAGCTACTTGTTCAGGGAAACAGGAAAAGATACCTTGGTCCATCCAGGAGTCCAATATGATTTTAATATCTAGCATATCCCATCAAAAAACTATGAGAACTCCTGAAAATTTAACAAAAAACAAGAATAAATCCCTTACCAATGGGATTGGTGATGAAGTTCTTTGAGAGGCTGATCATGGCGCAAATCAACTCCTACCTCGACAAAAACCTGGACCCACTGCAGTTTGCTTACCGCCACAACAGATCAATGGTGGATGCGATCTCACTGGCTCTCCACTCCACTCTGGACCACTTGGACAACAAAAACGTACATGTCGGGCTGTTATTCATTAACTACAGCTCGGCATTTAATACCATCATCCGCTCCAAGCTGGTTACCGAGCTCTCAGATCTGGGTCTCTGCGCATCCCTCTGCAATTGGATCCTCGACTTCCTCATTCACAGACCACAGTCTGTCCGTATTGGTGGAAATGTGTCATCCTAGATAACAATCAGCACGGGAGCACCTCAAGGCTGCGTGCTCAGCCCCCTGCTGTACTCACTCTATACTCATGACTGCGTAGCCGGACATAGTGTGAACTCCATCATCAAGTTCGCCGATGACACCACTGTTGTGGGACGTATCACTGATGGGGACGAGTCAGAGTATAGGTGCGATCGACCGATTGACCAAACGGTGCCAGCACAACAACCTGGCTCTCAACACCAGCAAAACCAAGGAACTGATTGTGGACATCGGAAGGGGTCGGATGGGGACCCACGGTCCCGTTTATATCAATGGGTCAATGGTGGAAAGGGTCAAGTACTTCAAATTCCTGGGCGTGCATATTTCCAAAGATCTCTCCTGGTCCCAGAACACTGATGCAATCATAAAATAAGCACATCAGCACCTCTACTTCCTGAGAAGATTACGGAGAGTCGGTTTGTCAAGGAGGACTCTCTCGAACTTCTACAGGTGCACAGTAGAGAGCATGCTGACCGGTTGCATCGTGGCTTGGTACGGCAACCTGAGCGTCCAGGAGCAGAAATGGCTGCCAAAAGTTGTAAATACTGCCCAGTCCATCATCGGCTCTGACCTCCATACCATCGTGGGGATCTATCGCAGGCACTGCCTCAAAAAGGCTGCCAGCATTATAGAGGACCCACACCATCCTGGCCACACACTCATCTCTCCGCTGCCATCAGATAGAAGGTACAGGAGCCTGAAATCTGCAACATCCAGCTTCAGGAACAGCCTCTTCCCCACAGCCATCAGACTATTAAACACAACTTCAAACAAACTCTGAACTATAACAACCTATTGCACTTTATCTATTGATTTATGTGTGTATATATATATATACATTCTATGGTATATGGGCACACTGATCTGATTTGTATTTATGCCTACAATATTTTGTTGTACTGCAGCAAGCAAGAATTTCATTGTCCTATCTGGGACACATGACAATGAACTCTCTTGACTTGACACGACTTGACTACTCGCCTGGGTGATGTTCAAAAGTATATTGAAGGAAACTGTTCATATCAGCAAATGTTTCAAGGACCTGGAGACACAGAATTAAATTTTGACCCAAAGGTACAATGGAAAAATAAGAGAAAGCTTTTTTAATGCAGTGAGTGGTTTTGATCTGGAATTCACTGCCAGGATGGGTGGTGGAAATAGAATCAATCAGTGCCTTCAAAAGAAAAGGGACTAAAGAGAGAACAATTTACAGGGCCATGGGGACAAAACAATGAAATGAGTGTCAGGTGAATGCTCTGCAATAAGCCAGCATAGACTCAATGCCCTAATAGCTTCCTTCTATACTGCATCAATTCAATGAACAGCATTAAACAGTCTCTCTAGTCATCCGTTTGTTGCTGTGACATTAATGTGTGCAAATTTTGATGTTGTGCCTCTACACTAGAAAAGTGGCTGCACTCAAGACACGATGCATGAAAGCAATTCACTCTTTCCAGATCTTTCATACAAGTTTGTGAAATTTCAGAATTAAGCAAATAATCAGCTTTCCATGTGTGTTTTTATATATCAGAGATTTTTTTGTTTCATTCCCATGTCATTTTTGGCATAGAAACATGGAAACATAGAAAATAGGTGCGTTTTGTACGTTTCTATAAGATCCCCCCTCAGTCTTCTGAATTCCAACGTGTACAAGCCTAGTCTATCCAGTCTTTCCTCATATGAAAGTCCTGCCATCCCAGGAATCAGTCTGGTGAACCTTCTCTGTACTCCCTCTATGGCAAGAATGTCTTTCCTCAGATTAGGAGACCAAAACTGTACGCAATACGTACCATTCGGCCCTTCGAGCCTGCACCGCCATTTGATATGATCATGGCTGATCATCCAACTCAGTATCCCATCCCTGCCTTCTCTCCATACCCCCTGATCCCTTTAGCCACAAGGGCCGCATCTAACTCCCTTAAATATAGCCAATGAACTGGCCTCAACTACCTTCTGTGGCAGAGAATTCCACAGATTCACCACTCTCTGTGTAAAAAATGATTTCCTCATCTCGGTCCAAAAAGTCTTCCCTCTTATCCTTAAACTGTGACCCCTAGTTCTGGACTTCACCAACATCGGGAATAATCTTCCTGCATCTAGCCTGTCCAACCCCTTAAGAATGTTGTACGTTTCTATAAGATCCCCCCTCAGTCTTCTGAATTCCAACGTGTACAAGCCGAGTCTATCCAGTCTTTCCTCATACGAAAGTCCTGCCATCCCAGGAATCAGTCTGGTGAACCTTCTCTGTACTCCCTCTATGGCAAGAATGTCTTTGCTCAGATTAGGAGACCAAAACTGTACTGCATCACCCCTTTTTCCTAATCGGCCACCATTCAGATAATAGTCGACTTTCCTGTTTTTGCCACCAAAGTGGATAACCTCACATTTATCCACATCATACTGCATCTGCCATGCCTTTGCCCACTCACCCAACCTATCCAAGTCACCTTGCAGCCTCCTAGCATCCTCCTCACAGTTGAATGAAATGAAACTTTCGAAATGAAACATACAAATGAAACTTTCGAAAAGAGCAAATTTTTGCATAATTGTTCCACTAATTCCCATTGACTATTTGGGGTCATATAATACAATCCCAACAAGGCGATCGTCCCTTTTTATTTCTCAGCTCCACCCATAAAGCCTCACTGGATGATCCTTCATTAATGTCATCTCGGCCGACTGTTGTGACATTCTTAAATATTAATAGACATTGTTTATCTGAACTTTTGTATAAAGTTCCACATGAAAGACCTGGACCTAAATATAAATTTCCAAGACAGTCCAAATATTACCCTAAGGTTTTGGAGTAGGAAATAATGATGAGACGGGTTCTTTCCAGTACAGAAAACCTCTCCAAAAGCTATGGTTTCAGATCTCTTTGGAAGTTCAGACCAGATACCAAGCCACAAGGACACAAATCCCATCACGTAATATAATGGTTGCATAGGCAAGGTCAAAATTCGTAAGTGTGACTCTCATAACATATATTTTTTGAACATCAACCACATCAACATCTCCCAAGCCATCACATCCCCATCACACACCAAACAAAAACACCCATCAGTCAGCACTGAAACATGATATTCACTAGTTCATCCTTCCTTGTATAGAGTGCCGCATATAATCTTCAACATTGTTACATTACAGTTCAAGATAAAACAGTCCAATGCCCACAATAAGGTAGGATGGGTAATTGGGACAATAACATAAATTATAGGAAAACTGTTCAGAAATCTGATAATAGCAGGGAAGCTGCTATTCCTGTGCATGGTTGTTTGTAATTGGTTGCATGAGGGGAGATTCATTGCCAAAAGTGTGAGTGTGATAAAACTTGATTGCTGAGTGCACATACATGTTTTGTTACACTATTGCCTCTTGATATGCTTAATCATTGATCCTCTTGTCCAATAGACAATGGACAATAGGTGCAGGAGTAGGCAATTCGGCCCTTCGAGCCAGCACCGCCATTCAATGTGATCATGGCTGATAATCCCCAATCAGTACCCTATTCCTGCCTTCTCCCCATATGCCCTGACTCCTCTATTTTTAAGAGCCCTATCTAGCTCTTTCTTTAAAGTATCCAGAGAACCAGCGTCCACCGCCCTCTGAGGCAGAGAATTCCACAGACTCACAACTCTCTGTGTGAAAAGGTGTTTCCTCATCTCCGTTCTAAATGGCTTACCCCTTATTCTTAAACTGTGGCCCCTGATTCTCGACTTCCTCAACATCGGGAACATGTTTCCTGCCTCTAGCATGTCCAAACCCTTAATAATCTTGTATGTTTCAATAAGATCCCCTCTCATTCTTCTAAACTTCAGAGTATACAAGCCCAGCCGCTCCATTCTCTCAGCATATGACAGTCCCGCCATCCCAGGTATTAACCTTGTAAACCTTTGACCTTTGCTGCACTCCCTCAATAGCAAGAATGTCCCTCCTCAAATTGGGGGACCAAAACTGCACACAATACTCCAGGTGAGGTCTTACTAGGGCCCTGTACAACTGCAGAAGGACCTCTTTGCTCCTGTACTCAACTTCTCTTGTTATGAAGGCCAACATGCCATTTGCTTTCTTCACTGCCTGTTGTACCTGCATGCTTTCTTTCATTGACTGATGAACAAGGACCCCCCAGATTCTGTTGTACTACCCCTTTTCTCAACTTGACACCATTTAGATAATAATCTGCATTCCTGTTTTTGCTACCAAAATGGATAACCTCACATTTATCCACATCAAACTATATCTGCCATGCATCTGCCCACTCACCCAACCTGCCCACCCTGCATTCTCATAGCATCATCCTCACAGTTCATACTGCCGCCCAGCTTTGTGTCATCTGCAAATTTTCTAACGTTACTTTGAATCCCTTCATCTAAATCATTGATATATATTGTAAATGGCTGCGGTCCCAGCACCGAGCCTTGTGGTACCCCACTAGTCACTGCCTGCCATTCTGAAAGGGACCCGTTAATCCCTACTCTTTGTTTCCTGTCTGCCAATCAATTTTCTATCCATGTCAGCACTCTCCCCCAATACCATGTGCCATAATTTTACCCACAAACTGTTATCACTAAAATAGATTACAAGGAAATTGCATTGTTCTTTTTTGGACCTTTGCGCCTGGCTTCATTAATTACAATATTGAAAACATTTCAAAGATACTTCATTGAATATAATATCTTCTGAAGATACACACAAAAAGCTGGCTTAACTCAGCAGGACAGGCAGCATCTCTGGAGGGAAGGAATGGGTGACGTTTCAGGTCAAGACCCTTCTCCAGACTGGTTATGGATAAGGGAAATGAGAGATATAGACGGTGATGTGGAGAGATAAAGAACAATGAATGAAAGATATGCAAAAAAGTAACGATGAGAAAGGAAACAGGCTATTGTAAGCTGTTTGTAGGGTGAAAATGAGAAGCTAGTGTGACTTGGCTTGGGGAGGCATAGAGAGAGAGGGAATGCCGGGGCTACCTGAAGTGAGAGAAACCAATACTCATACCACTGGACTGTAAGCTGCCCAAGCGAAATATGAGATGCTGTTCCTCCAATTTGCGCATCTCATCTCATATTTCGCCTGGGCAGCTCACAGCCCAGTGGTATGAATATTGATTTCTCTCACTTCAGGTAGCCCGGCATTCCCTCTCCCTCTATCCCTCCCCAACCAAAGTCGCACTAGCTTCTCATTTGCACCCTACAGACAGCTAACAATGGCCTGTTTCCTTTATCATCGTTACTTTTTTGCATATCTTTCATTCATTGTTCTTTATCTCTCCACATCACCGTCTATATCTCTTCTTCCCTTATCCCTAACCAGTCTGAAGAAGGGTCACAACCCGAAACATTACCCATTCATTCTCTTCAGAGATGCTGCCTGTCGGTGGGCAGCGCGACTCTCGTTGCAGCGGCCTCTGCAGTCCGTCTGTCTTTTTATTAATTTTGTCTCGTTTCTATGTAGTTTTTATTATTTATTTTTTGTCAGGGTATGTGTATGTGTGTGGGGGTTGGGGGGGGGGAAACTTTAAAATCTTTCCCCTGCACGGGAGACCCGACCTTTTCTTTGTCGGGTCTCCGTTGTCGTTGGGGCTGGGCAACGTGGAGCGGCCTCCAGCTGGAACGACCTGGGGCTCCAGTTGTGGAGCTGCGGACTACTCACCGTCACGGGGCTGGCCGAGTCCGGAGCGGGTGGAGCTGTGGTGGAGACAATCGCTGCTGCTTCCCGACCCCCGGAGATTCGGAGGCTACAGCCGCGGGTCTGGCGGACGGCAACACCGGAAGCCCGCGGGTCCCCTGGTGGGAGACCGCTTTTCGGGGCTTCCGCAGCGGAGACTTCTCCCACCCGAGTTGCGGGTTGAAGAGCACCTGGAGCGGGGCTTTACATCACCGCCCGCGTGGCTTGCAATGGCCGCCGGACTTTGCGAGCGCGCGCCGGGGCTCTAACACCAAGACCCGGTGCGCGACCTTGCATTACCCGGCGTGGCTTTAATGGCCGCGGGATAATCACCATCGCCCGCCGGGGGCTTTGACTTTGACTCTGACATCGGGGGGGGGGGGGGGGGAGTGCAGTGGAGAGATACGTTTTTTTGCCTTCCATCACAGCGCTGTGATGGATGTATGTGTAAATTGTGTTGTGTCTCAGGTCTTCTTTGTTTTGTAATGTATGGCTGCAGAAACGACATTTCGTTTGGACCTCAACGGGGTCCAAATGACAAATTTGTCCATAAGACAAAGACAAATAAATAAATAACCAGTCTGAAGAAGGGTCACGACCCGAAACATTACCCATTCATTCTCTTCAGAGATGCTGCCTGTCCCACTGAGTTACTCCAGCTTTTGTGTCTATCTTCAGTTTAAGCCAGCATCTGCAGTTCCTTCTTACATAATGTATTCGGAGATGTCCTAAGAATGTAATACATAATTTTGCCTTATACAACCAATTTCCATTATATTAACTACAAACAATAAAAATGCTGCTCATCATATAAGAGCCAATCAACAAACCAACAAATATGTTATTGTACTGTCAATTATGTAAGATCCTACTTCATTGATTAGCTCCTGTGCACCAAACACAATAAATAATAAATCACCTTGTATTTGGTCATTGTATTGTATCCATCTTCTGCTCCCCATATGAAGCTAGTGGGTGTTTATTATCCACCAATTTCCATTATTCATCTCCCATTAGAATAGGCCAGAAACAATGGTTGCACTGGAGATTGATAACTGTGCATTGTTTCTTCCTCAGCTCTAATAAAATTATTTGTTTTGCACAGGGCAAAATGTGCTGAAGAAGCCAAAACTACACAATTTAAAACTACAAGTAACAGCAATTCTTAAAACAAAACAGACAGTCCCGATAGTCTGATCTGTGGCATATTTCCAGAAGTTCTCCTTTCTATTGTTTCTAAATGTACTATTATTTTAGCAATTCTTAGAAAAGCTGTTGACTGCGGAACCTGAAGATTTTCCACTTTTTTACCTCATTTGCAAAAGACAATTGAAAGTTGAGCTGAAAATCTTTACTGCCACCCACAGAATTAATGGAAGTGAACCCATTGGCTATTTTCTCTTTCTAATTTACCTAACACTTCCTGGGATGTTTGTAACATTTCAATTCTTAAAAATGTCTGAAATGGCATGCTGGAGTTGACATTTTTGGTCAAGTCTTAGTCCATTTGGGTTTAACATAAATGGAGATGTGCACTGAAGAATTATCTCTGGATGATAAATGACAAAGTGAAAAATAAAATTACTCTTTATTAATGAAGATCTTTATTTTGCTAATGCAGTGCTCAAAATTCATTTTCGATTTATCCAAGTCCTAGAGCAGCCTAATAGAATGTTACAAGTTACTTTCACAATTCAAACCCCAAACAAAGGTTACATCATCAATGGCAGCATGTGGTACATCTTTAGTTTAGTTCGGAGATACAGCATGGAAACAAGCCCTTCAGCCCACCAATACCACACTGACCATTGATCAACCGTTCAAACTAGTACTATGTTATTCCACTTCCCCATCCACTCCCTACTCACTTGGATCAATTTACAGAGAACAATTAACCTACAAATCCAAACGTCTTTGGGATGTGGGAGGAAACTGGAGCATCTGGAGGAAACCATCACAGTCACAGACAGAACATGCAAACTCCACATAGACAGCACCCCCGGTCAGGATTGAACCCAGGGCTCTGAGGCAGCAGCTCCTCCTGCTGCGCCACCGTGCCGCCCTGCCTGATCAAGCTCCACAAGCATATATTGGGGAGGATAAAGTGGAATGTTTAATGTATAGAAAGACTGATTTGTACAGAGAGAGTATTGTTGTAGGTAGATGTATGGTTTCCATACATTTGTTGTATCTCTTAACATAAAGAGATGAAATTGGGGTTGCACAGCCCCAAAAAAATCCCTTTTTTCAATATATCAAATTTGGAGACTGCTATTTTTGTTTCCAAAAAGTACAAAACTGTCATGTACGTATCAGAATCATATCCTTTCAAACATTTAAGGTAATTGTTTATGATGTGAGTAACCTTGATTGCTACCTGTAGTAAACATGATTCAGATTATAAAATGCTGCAGATGCTAGAAATCTGACATGAAAGATATTCTATCAAAAGACAATCAACTTGAAACCTATATTCTACAGATGATCTGTATCATGCTTTTTGAACGTTTGTGAAATGTTCACAGTCTATTTCCCTCCGCATATGTAGGTATGTTACAATACTTACCTTCAGTGGCGCTGCAATTCTGCCACTGGCCGTGTGGGCGATTTTGGTGCCTTTGGGGGGGGGGGCGGGGTTAAAACACGGATTTCTCCTACCTTTTGCTGAAGAATCGTTCTGACGGGCGTTCTGTGTATTTTGTTTTTTTAATCGCCCGACAATTTCAGCGCTGGAGTTATTTTAAAATCAGCTTCTAAAGCCGTCAACGCCGACAACGGGGACGGATTTGACGCACGGGACAGGTAAAGGAAAGCCGTTTATTTTATGTATAAAAGTGCTCCTAAAGTTGCCTTTAATTCACATTTTTTTCCCCAAACGAACTGGCAGTATTTTTCATGCCCATACGGGTTTAAATTCACCGCAACCGCAACGTTCCAAATGATCACGTTCCAGAAAAACCCACTCGCAAGATGATTTAAATGGCCATTAATTTACAGGTTTTAAACATTAAATTCCTTCAATTTGGCCTATAAATCCATGACAATGAGATAAAAAAATTATGTTATATTGTGAATTCTTGTGTGAATGTTATTTGGACACTTAGGCTATTTAAAAATGTTAATCTATTCTTAAGAAATTGATAGATGTTTAGATCTAGTAATTGAATTTTGTAATTAGCTACAATTAGGTAACTAACTAATTATATGCTTTAATTTCATGTCATCTAAGTAAGATTGTTTCATATTTGTTTCAGAATGCTTCAATCTATAATTACTGAAAATGTCTTTCAGTTCTCTTAATTTTTAAGAAGTTATGGGCTTTTGACTGTCCTCGATCACAGCTTTTGTGTTAAGTCAATGGAAAAGCAATAGGGAACAAGATGCTAATTTCCGAGTATGAAAATGGCCATAACTTTTTTAATACTAAAGATATGAAAGTGAATTAGGTGTCAAATTAAACGCCTTTTTATGCTTTATCTGATGGGATAAATTACAGACTTGATTTTTAAAATCTCAAAATGTTGTAACTTTGCTAGCATATGCTGCTTGTCCCATTGTTCTCTAGCACGTTATGTAATGCTTCTGGTCATCGTTTTAGTTTAGTTTAGTTTAGAGATACAGAGCGGAAACGATCCCTTCGGCGTACCGAGTCCGCACCAACCAGCGATCCTCGCACATTAACACTACCCTCTACCATGTGCGGACAGGATGTCGAAGACAAGAAGCCGAAGCCAAGATGCCGAACGTACATCATGCTGAAAAGCCAAGACACCGAACGGACACAACGCCGAAAGGACATGAAACTGAATGGACACGACGCCAAGAGGATACGAAGCTCAACAGACACGGCGCTGAACAGAAGACGCCGAACGGACATGATGTCGTAAAGCCATGACACTGAACGGACATGACGCCGAAGAGGCATGACATCTCTGGGGACAGGATTGGTCCAAAACCTTGTCAGTCATCGACATAGGTCAGTGATTGGTCCAGAACCCCATGTCCATTACATCACTGGCCGGGGGGAGATGGGAGAGTGGGGTGAGCTTGAGCTTGTGTTTGTAAAATGGTGGAAGTGCTTCCAAGCTGCTGTGATTGCCACAGAGGCAGTGATGTGCAACATTTTCAGGGGGGAGACGGGAGGGTGGGGGAGGAGCTTGAGCTTGCATTTGTAAAATGGTGGCAGTGACTCAAAGCTGCTGCAGTAATGTGATGGATGCAGGGTTCTGGACCAAGCGCTGATCTTTGTCGATGACTGACAAGTTGTTGGACCAATCCCGTGACTGGAGACGTACAAGGTACAACAATTTTACTATTTTAAAATGTAACAAGAAACTATTTTACTCTTTAAAAATGTAACAAGGTACAACAATTCTTGCAGCAAATATAGATTTTACTTCGGAGTCACATTAGTGACTACGTGAAGAAGACCCGTCAGGGCGCATGCGCGTCATTACATCGATCGCATTGGCGCACGGACAGTGGGAGGACAGAGCTCCTCCCATGGTAAGTACTTTTAGAGTAATTTTAAAGAATTTTAAAGCTCCAGCTAAGTGAGAAACTTAGCTGGAGTAAAATAGTTTCCTTTACTGTGAAGACGAGCAGGGGAGGACAGAGCTCCTCCTGTAGTAAGTACTTTTAAAGTACTTTTATAGTTTTAAATATGAGGGAAAGTTGCTTTTTTGTGGTGCTCTGTTTTTTATTACAGGCAGCACCATGATAAATATGACCAGGGGGAGGGCAGCCACAGGTAAAGCATAGGAGAGCCGCGGGAATGCGGTCTGTGAGCAACTGCCTCGTACCCCTGCACAGTCGCCGACCGGGAGCGGGGCGACTTCAGACTCAGTGCTAAAAAGCACCAAAGCCAACGCCTGTCGGGCGTAAAGCACGGGGAAGTCTGGGAGGCCCTCAGACTCAACGGAGCCGGGCCACAATGAGCCTGTATGGGGCTGGAGACATTTTAAAATGGTTCTCCCAAATGGAGCACCTCATCCAGTGGTTGCTCCAGAAATGCACACTCCGGGGGGAGGGGTTGTGTGGGTGGTAGGCTGCAGAAAGGCCACGCTGGCAGCACCTGGTAGAGGGCTGCTTAAAGCACCCTCATGCATGAGGTGAGTGCAGAGGGTCAGCTAAGGTCTGACCCCGACTCTGACGGAGACTTGGAAATTAGTGAAGAACGGCCGTTGTCAGAGGTCCATTCTCTGGCAGCACAATTCGCTGTCCCGTCAGAGTATGGAGTGCCACTGGGAGAAGAGCTGGCCTCCACGATATAGAGGCTGCTGGATAGCACCCTCATTTAAAAGGCGCTTGCAGAGGGTCAGCTCAGTTCTGACCCAACTCTGATGGAGACTTTTTGACTAGCGAAGAACGGCCGTTGTCAGTGTCTAACATTTTCCCAGGCCAAAAAAGGATGGGGGAAATAGTATAGACATTGTAAGATGGAATTGTCACTGCCAAGCAACTGGGTCAAGAGGATGCTATATGGCGAATATAGACCTTAAAGATGCGCATTACTCAATGTCTGTTCATTTGCAGGATAAGGATATTTGAAATTCACCTGGATGGATCAACTATGGCAACAAAATTGTTAAAACCTATAATAGGCATGCTGAGAGGCCAGGGTCAGGTGCTCATGGCTTATCTCGATGATATCTTGATTACAGGGGTATCCAAGAGAACAGCTGAAGTAACAGGTGACAGTTGTTAAAACCAATTTTCAAAGATTGGGCATTATCCATCCAGAGGAATCCAAATTAACACCTGACTATTTGGGTCACAATTGATTCAATTAAGTGACTCTGCCCAGGGGAAAAAGCGTAGAGCTAATTGACAGGTGTATCAAGCTAATGGAGGCATTAAGGATACATTTGGGTCATTATAATAAACCTATTTGGGTCATTATATAGACCAGTAAAGGCTATTTCTGATTTGCAATGGTGGATTCACCACGTGTCCAGAAGTTATAGCAAGGTAATGCTTGACCAGCCTTCCATGATTTTGCAGATGAATGTCAGTGCACTCGGGTGGTGTGTCACGGATATGAGTTTCAGCTGTGGAGGCAGATGGACTGAGCAAGAGGCATCATTTCTGCAGACATGGGCAATTAACTATTAAGAGGCTTATTGCTCTAACAAATGTAACCTGCATGTTCTGTTTCAGATTGACAATACTACGCAAGTGGCATATATATTAATCACATCGGTGGAATCAAGTCGGTATTTTGTGACAGATTGGCCAATCACATTTGGGCCTGGTGCATTGAAAAAGATATTTCAGCTATATATCTATCAGGTAGATTCTACATAGTAGCAGACGCAAAGTCACGAAAGTTCCATGACAACATAGATTGGATGTTGAACCAGGAGGTGTTCAATAAAATAGTACTTATATATGAATGCCAGATATCGATTTGTTTTGCATCAAGGTTCAACCATCAGCAGCCTAAATAGGTTTCATGGGAACCAGACCAGGTGGCAGTTGCAATTGATACTTTGACGTTACATTGGGGTGGTATGTTTTATATATTTTCCTACCATTTTGCCTAATAGGTCGGAGTCTGCAAGACATCAAGCAGGATGCCGCTTTGGGGGTGCTTGTAATACCTAATTGGCCGAATCAAGCATGGTTCCCTTTGATGTTACAGTTAGGGATCCAACCTCTTTTTGGTGGTTCCCAAGCATAGGAATTGACTGGAGCATCCGCTAACACGGGAAAGTCATCTGTTATGTGATAGTATTGACTTGTTCATTTGCAGGTTTTAAGAAGGCCATACCTGGAGCAAGGACTGACTGGGTGAACGGTGGACATGCTCACTGTAGCCTGGAGAAAGAGTACTCAAAAGGGGTATATTACTTATTTTAAAAAATGGGAGCAATATTGTGTACAAAATAATATTTTTTGTGTGTATTTGTGTCCTCTTTAATTTGCTATGATCATTATTGACAGCTTATATTTTTGATCTGTAAATCATGTGATGATTGTTTCTATCACATTGAGGACTCAGTCTGATAATGGCTTTGCGTAGTTGTAACATTATACGTCCATCAAATATAAGGGGGAGCATTTAATTAGCTGCTATGAATATTTTTGTTCTTGCCCATGACAAGTTAATGAACTATGCACATGTATCATTAATTCTTTTTGTGACTCAATTACACCTAGCTTTTTACAATTTAGAAATTATATTGTATGATCATTTTGTTGTTTGTTGAAATCCTTTGCCATATTTTTCTCTATTTGCATACTAATTAATATAATTTGTTAATGGGGTGCTTTTATATACATTGTATAATCCATAATATGGCCATATATTAGGTCCATAATACAGGCACCTAGGATGAGTCAGATAACATGCCTCAATGAGTCCTGACCAGTGGCACTCACTTATTTTATGCTGAAGTGCTTTGAGAGGCTGGTGATGGTGCATATTAACTCCTGTCTTAGTAAGATAGCAATTCCACAGCACTCAATTCATCTCCTGCTGCAACAGATCGACATTAGATACAAACTCACTGCTCCCCATTTTGTACTGGATCACGTTGTCAACAAGAGCACATATCTCAGTTCATCTTCTACGGCTCGGCATTCAACACTTCCATTCACTCTAAACTTTTGTTCAACTCAAAGAAATGGATCTCTGCTCATCCTGCATCTGGAACCTTGACTTTTTCATTGGCAGACCTCAATTAGTAGGAATTGGCAGTAACACGTCCTCCTCTCTGATCATCAGCACAGGGACACCTCAAGTCTGTATGCTCAGTCCCTTGCTGTACTCTCTCTATACCCATGAGATGTCATGAGGACCGTAGCTTTTGGAAGGAGTGTTCAGCGGCCTAGTAACAGAGGGAAAGAAGTTTTCTTGAGTTTGGTGATGCATGCGTTCAAGGTTCTGCACCTTCTGCCAGACAGGAGCAGGGAGAAGAAGGAATGACTGGGGTGGGACAAGTCTGATTATGTTGGCTGCTTTTCATAGGCAGTGTGAAATGTAGATGGACTCAATGGTGCGAAGTTTGGTCTATGTGATGGGCTGGGCAACATCTACAACTCTTTATAATTCATTTTAGTCTTGGGCAGAGATGTTGCAGAGCTGCAATTCAACCTGACAGTTTGCTTTCTTAGGTTAGTCAGCATTGGGAAATGTTGTCTCAATAATTTAAATGGTTTTCTTTGAACAAGTAACCAAGAATGTTGCTGAGGGCTGGGCCATAGACATAGTTCATATGGACTATGCAAGTCTGATAAGTTTCTGCATGGTAGGCTGCATGGTAATCTGAAGAAGGATCTCGACCCAAAACATCACCCATTCCTTCCCTCCAGAGATGCTGCCTGTATGGCTGAGTTACTCCAGCCTTTTGTGTCTACCTTTAATTTAAACCGGCATCTGCAGTTTTCCTACAAAGGTAGGCTGCTTTGGTAGGTTAATTTGCATTGCATCCAGGGTGAGCTAGAAAACAGGATAGAGTATTTGGTTTCATGGAAGGAACCAGACAGATGTAGTGGAAAGTTGTTTATCAGACAGGAGGCCTGTGATTAGTAAGTTTGCAGAAGACAGTACAATAAGAAGCATCATAGATAATGAAGAATGTTATCAAGAATTACTGCGGGATCTTAATCAGCTGGTAACTGGACCAAGGAATGGCTAATGGTGTTTAATTCAGTTAAGTGTGAGGCATTGTTTTTTTGGGAAATCAAACCAAGGCAAGACCTTCACAGTGAACGGTAGGGCCATTCTCCATATAAGTATATAATTCCCTGAAAGTGGAATCACAGGAAGATAGGGTGGTGAAGAAGGCTTTTGGCTACTTGTCCTTCATCAATCAAGGAACTGACCATATAAGTTGGGATATTATGTTACAATTGTACAAGACATTGGTGATGTTGCACTTGAAGTATAATGTTCCATTTTAGTCACCCTGCAATTTGTAAAGATGGAATAAGTTTGGATGGATGGCAAAGAAGATGATGTTACCAGAACTCAAGTGTCTGAGCTATAAGGAGAGTTTGGACGGGGTTGTCTTTATTCCAACCCTAACTTGATGCCATTTAGATAGTAATCTGCCTTCCTGTTTTTGCTACCAAAGTGGATAACCCCACATTTATCCGCATTAAACTTCATCTGCCATGCATCTGCCCACTCCCCCAACCTGTCCAAGTCACCCTGCACTCTCATAGCATCCTCCTCACAGTTCACACTGCCACCCAGCTTTGGGATGGAGTCATAACTCTTGTATCGTGCTGTATGACTATGCCAGACAGAACTCCAATGCCATCTTTAAATTTTTCAATGATAGCAACATTGCTGGATGAATAAATGGTTAACGATGGGTCAGAGTACAAGAGGATAATTTACAATCTGATTGAGCAGTGCCAAAACAACAATCTTGCTCTCAGCATCATCAAGATCAGGAAGGGAAAGCTGAGGGTCCATCAACCTGTCTTCATCAGTGGACCAGCAGTGGAGAGCACAAGGAATTGCAGATACTGGAATCTTGATTAAAAACACAAAGTGCTGGAGTAACTGTATAGGTCAGGCAGCATTGATGGAGGAAATGGACAGGTGAGATTTTGGGCCTTCAGACTCATAGAGTTAACAGTTCCTGTACATGCACATCTCTGAAGATCTATCCTGGGCTAAGCACATTGTTGCAATAAAAAAGAAAGCTCAATAATGCTTCTAGCTGCTCAGAGGTTTGAGAAGACATGTAATGTCACTAAAACACTATTGGACTTCTACCGGTGCACAGTAGAGAGCATTGTGACTGCATCTTGGCCTGGTTCTGTAAATTGAATTCCGATGAACAAACGAGGCTGCAGAAATTGGAAGATATTGCCCAGTCCATCATTGAATGTGACCTCCCCACCATCAAAGGGATCTACAGGAAGCGCTGCTCAAGAAGTCAGTTAATATCATCAAAGACACACACAATGCTGTCCAAGTTCTCATCTTGTTGCTACCATAGGAATGTACAAGAGCATGAGAAACACTACCTCAAGGTTCAAGAGCATCTTCTTCACATTAACCATTACATTTTTGAACCTCACTGAACAACCTTAAACACAGCCCCACCTCAGCTCCAAACTACCACAGGCTTTGTATATGTTGTACTGCATGCCACTATTATGGTCTGGTTACCTCATGCAACTTCTAATTTACACTGTATTATTGTTTATAGTATATTTATTTGTTGCATTTTTGCATTATTGTAGCTAAAATGCTGCAGCAAATAAGAATTTCAATAATCTGTTCCCGGTGCAAATGGCAATTAAATACGCTAGTCTGTTATTTACAAAGCCACATTTATTTCTTTAATTTGAAAATTTGGATAGAGTCGTTCAATTCTTTCATCTAAATCACACAATGCCACAAATCTTTGCATGACACAAACCATTTCATCCTGTAAACTTGTACTCAACTATCGTCTGCACTCCATGTTTTGTGCCACTCATCAATTTCTTAATCAGATCATTAATTTGTTTCAAGCTCCATGATCCAGCAGTTCCATGATGCAGCATGAGTTTTATGTGCACTATGTGATTCAATTTCCGTGAAGAAAATCATGGACTGAGCATATGGATCATTAATTTTGTGATTAACTTTCTGGTCATCCATTCAGCATTCATACAGAGAAAAAATAACCCTGACAGGCACAGTATTGTCAAATGGTATGCTGCGTTTGGATTACCCTGCCTCAGTTTTAAAGAAAATATTAGAGAAAATGTGGGAGGAGGAAGGAGACACGGGTTGATGTAGACTGTGATTTCAAGACTGTGATGTAGACTGTGATTAGTTACCCAACCAGATGCAACTAAATTTCAGGTAGCTCTTTCTTCCCAAAAACCCTTTCTGGCTTAAGTCCTCCCTCCACCACCTCCAGTTTAAATTCCATTTGGAATATTTTGGAGGACCAAGAAACCAAGAACCAAGAACCAAGAACCAAGGATTAGAGGATTAGTGAAGAGACTGGAGTACTGGGGATTTGTGGTTGTGGAGGTGGGAGACTACCTTTGTGACCTGGAGGAGATCTAGAGAGAAACAATAAAATGGGAACAGCATAGCTCTCACCCAACTCCGGATCAACTGACGCATTGTTGCGGAGCAATCGCAAGAGGTAGTCAGCCCTAAAAGGCTCATTCCCTCATGGCAATACACTTTACATAACAACTGAGTGTTTTTTTTAATTTTGTCAGATATCATTGTGATCACGCGGACATATTTTGACTGTAGGAGTTGGTGATGGGTTTCTACTTTCTGCTAACCGAATGGTTAAAGGGCCCGTCCCACTTGGGCGTCATTTGCGTGTCACGCAGGTGGCGTGCGAAGATTTTGTGAATCCCAAAATCCTAGGGCGCCGCGCGCTACTGCGTGTCACTGCCTACGCCACCACGCGCCATGCACGCGTAATGCATTCCATGCGCGCGTCACGTGCGTGTCACGACGTGCGCGTCGTGCGTCATGACTCGTAAATGATGTCGCGTAAATGACGCTCAAATGACCCCCAGGCCCTTAAATGTTTATTTATTTACTTGGCTCGCTTGAGAGAATGTGTGTTTGAGAGGACCCAGTTAAATATGGTGATGTGGTCAGATTTCTTGGACAAGTTGATATTTTCCCCCCTGTAATATTCACATGGACAATTGCTCTATTAACAGTATTTTTGGTTTTGCCCAGATAGATATATATATATGCAGAAATGCAATAATGCAGAAATGCAGTAATGCAGAAATAAAATAAATTATTTATTTTATTTCTGCATTACTGCATTTCTGCATTATTGCATTTCTGCATATATATAATTTATTTTATTTCTGCATTACTTCCTCGCGCTCCTATCTCTGTCGTGGGTTGTTAAATACAGAAACCAGCAACACTTAATTTTTCTGAGTTCATGAGTCTTCTTATTGTACTGGCTTTCAAATAAGATTAACTCCAAAGGCATTGTGCAGTTCTATTGTTGCTCATCCTGCAGCAAGATTAATGACATTTTCAACACTAATCCTGCTGAGCAGTGAATAACTCCAGAACTATATGCAGCAATGGCAGTAATTAATTAATATTCATGAAGAATTGTCTTACATGCTCAGCCAGTGGTTTTTTATTTTGTTTGCTGCAGTTGACTGCGAGGTGTTGTTGACATTAACAGGAATATTTGGGATTTACACTTTCCAAGCTGCACAATACCATGATTTTGCTGGAGCGCTAATCTGAATATAAAATGTTTTCGAGGGGCAAGAAGCATTATTTAACTCCCTTGCAAGCAAGGTTCAGAAAAAATCTAAATTTTGAAATTTGGATTGCATAGTACTGTCTTTTTTTACCACAGTCAGATAAAAAAATTGATTTAATATATAGTGGAACACAAAATTGCTTCTCTGTGAACCGCGTGGAAAATTGGATGATGTGTTGCCACACGTCATAGTTTTGATGCATAGATTGCACAATCAATGTCATCAATCTTTGTGCAATACCAGGAGGTACATAAATGGGCCACACTTTTCAATTTAATGTGGATAATTCACACAGATGCATGTTTTCATAATTTCCTGTTCTATGAAAGCAAATTGTAGATGTTGAACATATTCAAGGGGGAGATAGATCCATTTTTAAGCAATAAAAGAATCCAGAGTTATGGGAAGAGACGGAATGGGGACTTGAGAAAAGTTTGATTACCCATGACTTTTTTGAACGGTGAGTTGAGGAGCTGAATGAATCACTCCCCTTCCCAGCTCTCCCACAGCCCACTGCCTCCGCCTCTTCCTTTCCTCTTCCCGCACCCCCCCACCCCCTCATCAGTCTGAAGAAGGGTCTCGACCCGAAACATCACCTATTCCTTCACTCCATAGATGCTGCCTCACCCGCTGAGTTTCTACAGCATTTTTGTCTAACTCCTGTAACTTATTATTTTTTATGGTAACAGTATAAAGTGCTATAATTTTGATAAATACATTTAAACATTACATCACAAAATAAGGAACATCTTTGAGCTTAAAATATACAGAAAATCAAAATAATGTAAGAAAAAGCAACATTATTCATTGTGTCCATAAATATTTGAAGAATGTCACTGATTTATTTTTCCATCTTAAAGTGCTGAGAAAAGCTTGCTGACTAAAAACGTTGCTCTTGCCGATCATAATGACTTATCCACTGCCATTTCAAAACCTAGAACCTCCTTAACATGGATCTTTCAGCAGTGCTCCCACTGAGAGTCTGCAAGAACTGGTGCAGCACGTGTCAGAGAATGCATGGACATATCTAGGATATCCAAGAGAGATGGAAGACCCTATCCTGCAAAGATAGACACAAAATGCTGGAGTAACTCAGCGGGACAGGCAGCATCTCTGGATAGAAAAGAGTGACATTTCGACCCTTCTGCAGACCCGAAAAGTCACCCATTCCTTCTATCCAGAGATGCTGCCTCTCCCACTGAGTGACTCCAGCATTTTGTGTCTATCTTCGGTTAAACCAGTATCCTTCCTGCAACTATCCTGCAAAGGGTTTTAGAGAGACACACTTACTTACATCTTGGGCTCTCAGAATAGTGAAATCTCCTGAAGTTATGACTTTCAAAGTCAGTAGGGATAGAGAGCTGCAAATCTCTGCAACCTTGAGAAATGTCTTGCACCTAGTCCCTGGATTGGTTTGAGAATAACGATCAGAGTAATTGTCATGATTGGAAGGTGCCAGATCTTTAATCAATGCTGACTACTTGTATGTTGCTTGGATGAAAAACTGTTTATATTGCATTCCTCTGGTTCTCCACCAAAGGTTTTTCATGCATCACAATGGCTACTACTACCAGACTGTACAATTGTGGTGAACTGCAAGAAATTCCTCATGGTCACTGTCAGGTATCTGGGGAAATTGTTTCTCGTGTAAATGTGAGTGTACGGAGGTGGGGGAGGAGGTCTGTGGAGATGGAGGATGCTGCGTGTGAGGGTGGGAGTGTGTGGAAGCTGAGTTTGCTGTGCGTGAGCATGGGGATGTTTTGGGTTAAGGTTGCTGTGTGGTGGAGTGGCAGTTGCAGGGTGTGGGTGTCTGTGTGTGTGTGGCCGTGAATGCATTCGTGCCTGAATGCATTTGAGCAGTCCAGCTGTGACCATTGAGGCGGAGTGGAAAAGCTCCTTTAAAGTATTTCCCAACATTTTCCATGTTTGGATTATCAGCACCTCTACCATCTCCTGCATCGATTTCGCTGCACAGTGTTGATGCAGCGCAGGACCCCAGCACAATCTTTTAATTATCCCAATGTGGAATGAATGAATTTCTAGGCAAGTCTCCAGCCCTCCATCCAGTCATGCCACCGGGCATTCTCTTACATTAATGACTGTATAAAGTAACAAGTTGATTCTTTGTCCATTATTCAACTGTTACTTAATCAATCCCTACCCATGTCCAAGACACCTCACATGCCCTTCATCTCTTCAAAGAAATGCTGCAGGGTCTTGACCCGAAACGTTACCCATTCTTTCTCTCCAGAGATGCTGCCTGTCCCATTGAGTTACTCCAGCATTCGATTTAAACCAGCATGTTCTTTCCTACACACTTAATCTGAGAAACCAGTCTGTCCAATTCTAATCATGAAATTGAGTTGTGATAGCACCTGTTAGCTCTGTGCAATAAAAAATATTGAAAAGTAGAGGAAATGTGGAAATTATTCTGTCATAGACGCAACAAGCTGGAGTAACTCAGCGGGACAGGCAGCATCTCTGGAGAAAAGGAATGGATGAACCGAAACGTCACCCTTTAGTTCTCTCCAGAGATGCTGCCTGTCCTGCTGAGTTACTCCAGCTTTTTGTGTCTATCTTCAGTTTAAACCAGCATCTGCAATTCATTTCTACACAAATGATTCTGTTAGTTTGAATGCATGTTCTGCCTGTCAGAAAGCTTACACTTTACAGTTTAAGTCAAGGGCAGGAATGAATAGGATTTCTAGACTCGCTGTGTGCTCTCTGGGATTGAAAATAGACACAGAGGAAAGCATGTTGTACTTCTCTTGCACAAAAATCGACTGCCAAATGGAAGCAAATATGTTATTTTGAATGAAAATCTCATGTGTTTAGTTGGAAGAGCTGTGTTTTGTGTTTTTTGTCTTAATTGAGGATTAATTGAGGGTGGCATGCTCTCGCACTCCCACACTCCACAGACGGACAGGTTTGTGGGTTAATTGGCTTTGTATAAATGTAAATTGGCCCTAGTGTGTGTAGGATAGTTTTAATGTGCGGGGATCGCACTCGGGCTGAAGGGCCTGTTTCCGTGCTGTATCTCCAAACTAAACTAAAAATGTCAGCATTTTCCATTTTCATTGGTTGAAAATAACAATGAGTGTAAAACATGGTTTCATATAACAACTACAGCCAATCTCAAAATTGCCACCTTATGATATGTACCATGTAGTAGGTATGTTACAATACTTAGCTTCAGCGGCGCTGCAATTCTGCCACTGGGCGTGTGCGCGACTTTGGCGCCTTTGAGGGGGGGGCGGGGTTAAAACGCGGGTTTCTCCTACCTTGACCTGGATTATATTTAGTTGTTCAACCTTTTGCTGAAGAATCGTTCCGACGGGCGTTCTGTGTATTTTGTTTAAAAAATCCCCCGACAATTTCAGCGCTGGAGTTATTTTAAAATCAGCTTCTAAAGCCGTCAACGCCGACAACGGGGACGGATTTCACGCACGGGACAGGTAAACGAAAGCCGTTTATTTTAGGTATAAAAGAACTCCTTAAGATGCCTTTAAGTCACATTTTAGGTTGCGAAACGGTGATTTTTTTCCCCGAACGAACCGGCAGTATTTTTCATGTCGATACGGGTTTAAATTCACCGCAAATGCAACGTTCCAATCGATCCCGTTCCAGAAAAACCTACTCGCAAGATGATTTAAATGGCCATTAATTGACAGGTCTTAAACATTAAATTCCTTCCATTTGGCCTATAAATCCATGACAATGAGATTTAAAAATTATGTTATATTGTGAATTGTTGTGTGAATGTTATTTGGACACTTAGGCTTTTTAAAAATGTTAATCTATTCTTAAGAAATTGATAGATGTTTAGATCTAGTAATTGAATTTTGTAATTAGCTACAATTAGGTAACTAACTAATTATATGCTTTAATTTCATGTAGTCTAAGTAAGATTGTTTCATATTTGTTTCAGAATGCTTCAATCTATAATAACTGAAAATGTCTTTCAGTTCTCTTAATTTTTAAGAAAGTTATGGGCTTTTGACTGTCCTCGATCACAGCTTTTGTGTTAAGTCAATGAAAAAGCAATAGGGAACAAGATGCTAATTTCCGAGTATGAAAATGGCCATAACCTTTTTAATACTGAAGATATGGAAGTGAATTAGGTGTCAAATTAAACATATTTTTATGCTTTATCTGATGGGATAAATTACAGACTTGATTTTTAAAATCTCAAAATTTTGTAACATTGCCACATATAGCATTATTATTGTAAGTTTTAATGTAACATAAACATTATTTTACTTCGGAGTCACGACAATGTGTGTCATTACGTCTGACGCATTGGCGCACGGACCAGCGGGAGGACAGAGCTCCTTCTGTGGTAAGTAGTTTTAAAGTAAATTTAAACTCCAGCTAAGTGGGAAAACTTAGCTGGAGTAAGAAGTTGTTTAGCTGTGGTGCCGTGCTTTGTTGTTTTTTACAGGGCACCATGGTGAAGATGACCAGGGGGAGGCGAGCCGCTGGTAAGCAAAGGAGAGCCGCGGGAGTGCGGTCTGTGAGCGGCTGCCTCGTACCCCTGCACAGTCGCCGACCGGGAGCGGGGTGACTGCAGACTTAGTGCTACAAAGCACCAAAGCCAATGCCAGTCGGGCGTAAGGCCAATGGAAAAGTCTGGGAGGCCCTCGGACTCAACTGAGTCGGGCTGCGCCAAGTCCCGTACGGGGCTGGATACCGTTTTTAAACGGTTATATCAAATGGAGCACCTCATACAGAGGTTGCTCCAGCAACGCACACTCCGGCGGGAGGAGTCGTGTGGGCAGCAGGCTGCAGAAGAGGCCGTGCCGGCAGCACCTGGTAGGGGGCTGCTTGATAGCACCCTCATGGACGAGGTGAGTATAGAGGGTCAGCTAAGTTCTGACCCCGACTCTGACGGTGACTTGGAACCTAGCGAAGATGGCCGTTGTCAGAGGTCCCATCTCTGGCAGCACGATTTGCTGTCCCGTAAGAGTCTGGAGAGCCACTGGGAGATGAGCTGGCCTCCATGATATAGAGGCTGCTTGAATCACAATTGATTCAATTAAGTGACTCTGCCCAGGGAGAAAGGGTAGAGCTAATTGACAGCTGTATCAAGCTAATGGAGGCACTAAGGATGCATTCGGTTCATTATAATAGACCCATGCAGTTATCAGCAGAGGCTGTTTCTGATTTGCAATGGTGGATTCACCATGTGTCCAGTAGTTCTAGCAAGGTAGTGCTTGAGCAGCCTTCCATGATTTTGCAGATGAATGTCAGTGCACTCGGGTGGGGTGTCACGGATACAAGTTTCAGCTGTGGAGGCAGATGGACCGAGCAAGAGGCATCGCTTCTGCAGACATGGGGAATTAACTATTAAGAGCTTTTTATGGATAAGGTTTATTGCTCTAACAAAGGTAACCTGCATGTTCAGTTTCAGATTGACAATACTACGGCAGTGGCATATATATTAATCACATCGGTGGAATCAAGTCGGTATCTTGTTATAGATTGGCTAATCAAATTTGGCCCTGGTGCATTGAAAAAGATATTTGGTTTTCAGCTATTTATCTACCAGGTAGATTCAACATAGTAGCAGATGCCAGGTCACAAAAGTTCCATGACAACACAGATTAGATGTTGAACCAGGAGGTGTTCAATAATATAGTACTTATATATGAATGCCAGATATCAATTTGTTTTGTATCGAGGTTTAACCACCAGCTGCCTAGATATGTTTCATGGGAACCAGACCAGGGGGCAGTTTCAATTGATGCTTTCTCGCTACATTTGGGTGGTATGTTTTTATATATTTTCCCACCATTCTGCCTCATAGGTCGGAGTCTGCAAAAAATCAAGCAGGGTGCCGCTTCGGGGGTGCTTGTAATACCTGATTGCCCGACTCAAGCATGGTTCCCTTTGATGTTACAGTTAGCGATCCAACCTCCTTTGGTGGTTCCCAAGCATAGGAATTTACTGGAGCATCCGCTAACACGGGAAAGTCATCTGTTATGTGATCGAATTGACTTGTTAATTTGCAGGTTTTAAGAAGGTGATACTTGGGGCGAGGACTGTCTGGGTGAACGGTGGACATGCTCACTGCAGCCTAGAGAAAGAGTACTCAAAAGCGGTATATTACTTATGTAAAAAAATGGGAGCAATATTGTGTACAACATAATATTGACTGTAGTACTGCAGGTATTGTGGATATTTTAGAGTTCCTGTCGACACTCTACGATGATGAGGGGCTCAGTTATAGCACCATTAATACAGCTTTAAGAGCTTTGTCCTTGTATGGTTTTGATAGGGTCAGGAAAAGATCCTATTGGGTTTTCATCATCTCGTAGCTCGATTGATGAAAGGCGATCTGGGATGTAAGTGTGGTCCTCAAGATGCTTTGACAGTGGGTTCCTGTCACGTCTCTGAATTGACAAAACTCACCATGAAGGTGGTCATGCTCATGGCATTGCTTCAGCATAGCGAGTGCAGATTTTGCAAAAGCTTCAGCTAGACAGAATGGAAGTGGCTGAAGAGAATGTTATGTAATATATTTACGACCTGCTCAAACAGAGCAGGCCAGGTGTCACAGATTTTAAAATTGTGTTTTCAGCATAACCTACTGATCCATGTTTATGTGTAAGGACACATTTATTACATTATATTGAAGCTACAAGGACCTTAAGAAATGTGGAAACAGGATTGTTTATCAGTTACAAGAAACCACACAAGAGAGTGTCAGAGCAGACTATCTCAAGGTGGTTAAAGCAAGTGTTGATTCAGGCAGGTATTAACACTGACGTGTATACATCTTATTCCACTAGTGCAGCAGCAAGGTCGGTGGCCAGGGCGATGGATGTTCCCATCGATCATATTCTTACAGGCGCCGGGTGGTCAAATGAATTGATTTTTCAACAATTTTTACCATCGGCCGATTGTCGATGGGGGGCTGTTTGCTATTTCAGCAAGTTCTGTTTAGTTTCCCCTGGGATAGAGGGGTTACTGTTTGTTTTGATTATTCAAATCAATTGTTACTGCATGATATTCAACTTTCATGTTTAACGCATTATTGATTGTTTCTCATCCGAAGTCAATCAATGCAGTGAGAAGCTGGGATTTGAATCTGCGGCATAAAATCACAGAGCTTTGAACTCTTCACGGAATCACTGTCGTGACTCCAAAGTAAAATAGTAAGATTAAACGAGCTTACCAGTTTGAACTTTGATCTTTATTTTATGAGGAGTTACGTTGGTGATTACGTGCCCACCACGCCCAACCCTCTCTCTCATAAAGGTCATATGGTAGTTCTCATGTTGCTGATCTTACTATGTTACTTCAAATATTCTGTTATCTGTGATTTCATACCGTTGCTTTGAAGATTGACAAGCATGCGCTCTGGCGGGACTTCTTCACGTAATCACCAACGTAACTCCTCATAAAATTAAGATCAAACTTCAAACTGGTAAGTTCTCGTTTAATCTTACTATTTTAGCAATAAACTACAACATTAAGTTTATTTTCCATCATGATGAGAACTTTTTCAGAGACATAAACTCTACTATTAGAATATAATGACAAATCAACCTTACCATAAAAAGTAAGGATTTGAACATTTCTGGGTATGTAGTTATAGGAATGAGACGAGCCACCTGATTAGGCAAGTCTGAGGAACGTCCGATGTTTGAATTTAAGCCTCACTAACATTACCTTGTCTAAATTTTGCAACTCCTTCCTCCTCAACCACAAAAGTATCTTCACCAGAAGGGTTACAGCAGTTACAGCCTCGCAAGGGCAATCAGGATGGGAACTAACATGGAGAGGCCAGTAAATATTGACACAATGTCAGGTAAGAGGAGGAGGTTGAGAACTCAGGGAAGTCAAAGCAAACCTTGCGTGGGAAGTTAGAACATTAGTGGTTGGTATAAATTATTAGCTGTGAGTATTTATGGCTGCAATCATTTGATTTGATTTGATTTGATTTAATTTATTGTCATTGTCTTCAATTTAGAGACAACACAAATATTTTTCCCTTAGTCATCCAAATAATAAAAAAACACAAAAACACAGAACACAGTAGTCCACAACACAAACATCCCCACAGCGGCACCAAAGTTCCCCACTGTGAGGGAAGGAACCAAAGTCCAGTCAACCTCCTCACCGATGTTCCTCAATGTTCACCCGTGGTCGGGGCCTCCCGAGCACCCCGCAGTCGCCACTACGGGCGGCCCGATGTTCAGGCCCTCCTGCCGGGAACGATGGAACCCCGACGTCGAACGGGAGAACATCCTCAGCGGCCTGGACTTCTGAATCGGCCACCTTCCACCTTCCACCGGAGTCCGCGGCTCCCGATGTCCACAGGCCGCGCTGGGCGGAGATTCACGCTGGCGACCCCCGGCAAAGAGTCCCAGGACTCCGCAATGTCGAGGTCAGCGCCGCCCGCGTTGGGAGCTCCGTACCCACAGCTCCGCGATGTTGGAGCAGCGGCCCAACACTCCGGAGCTCCAAGCAGCGATCCCAGGTAAGGCCTCACCCGCTCCGCGATGTTTCCAGCGCCTCGCCACCGCTGCTGAAGCTCTGGTCCCGTCCGGCAGGAAAGGCCGCGAGGAGGGGGGCGAGGGCGCGACTCAGATAACAGTCGCATCCTCTTCAGGAAGTGACTGAAGGACGATTCCCCCTTACCATACCCTCTTCCCCCACATAAGATACTGAAAAAAACTTTTAAAAAAAAACATACTTTAAACATAACATAAAAAAACAAAAGACAACCAGACTGTGGGCGGAGGCAGCCAGCAACAGCGCCACCGGATTTCCAACATGTTTCGGAGCTTGGTGCAGGTGGAAGAGAATAGGGGGTAGGACGCTGGCGATAAAGGTGCTTTGCAAATGAAGCACATGGCAGTCAGAAAATGGGAATACATCATACAATCTGTGCAGAATTCTCATTTAAGTAAACTCGTTTAATCTACAGTATTCAGAGCTTTACAGTTTAACATTGCCTGTTTCCATTCGGCACATTTTATCGGAGGCTTGGTCTGCTCAGACAAATTTCTAAGCCCTTTCTATCACCATTTAAACTGGAAGAAATTGTTTTTATTAATTAGTGGCCTTTTGGAGAAAGAATAAGATTACACTTTTAAAATTCTGCCATAAAATTCAGTCTAGCATTTTATTTTTGAAATAGTATTGCCATTTGTTTTACATTACTAGGACTGAATTTCTTAATTTTGAGTAAGTGCTGTTTGGAAAAAAAGTACATACAATTTGCAAGTGTGCAAGCCCATGCTGTTTGATTAATATGAACAATAACAATCTTGTTTCGTCTTTTTTTCTATTATTTGAATCTAGTGACATATCTGAATTGTGATCTTTATGTGGAAAATTGGTTAAAAATAGGCTGTGCTGGTGGAAGAGGATTTCTTCAAAGAATTGTTGCTTCTATTCCTTTGTTTGATTCTTGAACAATGTTTTTTTTATTGAAGCAGCAAGTCATGATGACCTGTGCTGAGATCCGATGCATGAGAGTTACCATGCTTGATACTGTGTTAAAGTTGAATTATTATTAAGCAGTAGAATGTGAATCTGTAATGGTCATGGGCTTTTGGCTGTCTCTTCACTTAAAGGTATTGCAGCACCCTGACACATAGGCTCCATTACCTCCCTAATGGAGAGTATTATTGTGATTGCAGGTTGCCTCCGTATCGAGCTTGAGCTAAAATCCCCCATCAACAATGAGAGTGGTTTCTCTTCACATAAGCAAACGCATGTTAAATATAGAAAGCAAAGGCATTTTAAAGTAAAGAATACAACTCGAAAAATATTCTCATGCGGTGCAACATTTGTATTCTGGAATTTGCTGTGTGGACCATAATGATTGCGATATTCCTTTTGGACCCTCTTTCATATGATTTTAACCCTTTTCAAAGATCAAGGTTAACCCTAAGAGTTAAGAAATAGACCGGGGTATTGCTTCATGAGGAAATGAAAATTACCATGATTATTAAAATACATAATGATCCAAGACACACAAAATGAAAAGATGATCTACAACAGATATGGGTTTTATTCACATAGGATCGATCAGCTGGCGAATGAATCGTGAATTAATTCATCTTGGTTGTAGCTAATCTGGCCTTCTCCCTGCATATTTTCTTCGTCTTTCTCTCACTGATCTTCTTTTTGAGCTGTTGCAAGTGTAATGTCAACACATGCACATAGGTGTTCAAACTCTTATCTATTTGCCTACCTTCATCTTTCATGCACTACTTTAAGCACCATATTTTGAAGTGTTGATAAATATTCCATACTATTCAAAAGAGAAGATGAGTGGTGGACTTTTCCATGAGCAGACTTTGTATACCAGGCTTTTGCAAGTTATTTAGCTTTATCCCAATTAAACAACTGCTCTATATGACTGATATAGAGCTGCTGACCCAATTAATTTAATTGCCTTTTTGGTCAATATATGTTGGTACCAGAGCTCTCTCCTTCTAATCTACATTCCAGCTGGCATGGTGTATTCATTTGATATTTGCAGATGAATGTATTTTCGTCTGGCGTTAGTTCATTTAGGTCCACAAACAGCCCTTGGAGTTTGTTGAAAAAATATATTTAAAGATTGAACAATTTATTAGCACTGGCAAAAAATCAGACTAATTCATGTGAGTCACCAGGTCTCATGAGTGACTCCAGAGGTGTTCTTCTTTTTTGCATGCCCATGTCATCCATGTAGAGGTCCACACAATTACAAGTAAAAGTGCAAGGAGTGTTGAGTGTGAGCAGTCTGTTGAGTGTGAGCAGTCTGTTGAGTAAACTGAGTATGCAGAATGAAATGCAGTTAATTGACCGTGGGAGCAGGTTGATTGTGATTAGCCTTTTTGAAAAAAATCTTCTGATTAGTCCTGCAATAGTACTGGAAGCTTGGTCTTCTGTGAATAAACAGTGTCTGTTTTCAATTACACTAATGTGGGTGGAAAATATTGCTGGCAACCAATTTTAAGCATACTCTATTGTCATTTCAGCAAGCTGAATGGCAGGCTAAATTATACTACGGTGCAATGGGTTTTTTTGCACTAAAAATATGCAATATTGATGACGAGCAAAAACCATAAATGTGTTGAATTGATTAATGCTGCATTAATGTAGTTTTTCTCTGAGTTGGTGGAAATAAACAGCATTGCACAAATACATTTTGAGGCCACTGTATTAACATTCTTCTGATCACCTTTTCCATCTATAGCTAGCTACGGTATTTCCAATTTATCTAAATTATCGTTTACCAGGCTTTGTCACACCCACACCTCTCTTCTTCAGCTTTCTCACCCCTACTCTAATCAGTCTAAAGAAGGTCACTGACCTGAAATGTTGCTCATCCATTTTCTCTATAGATGCTACCTGACCCGTTGAGTTCCTCCAACACTTTGTGTTTTGGGCAATCCAAGTCTGTCCTACCTCTCCTTGTAGCTAATACCCTATAATACCAGGTGGCATCAGCCACTCAATATGACAACTAGCACAGATTCCCTTAGAAGGAAGGAATCATAATTGTTTCCTGGGAACCTAACAGTTAAAAAATCATTTTGTGATCTACTAATAGAAACATAGAAAATAGGTGCAGGAGTAGGCCATTCGGCCCTTCGAGCCTGCACCGCCATTCAATATGATCATGGCTGATCATCCAACTCAGTATCCCGTACCTGCCTTCTCTCCATACCATCTGACCCCCTTAGCCATAAGGGCCACATTTAACTCCCTCTTAAATATAGCCAATGAACTGGCCTCAACTACCCTCTGTGGCAGAGAGTTCCAGAGATTCACCACTCTCTGTGTGAAAAATGTTTTTCTCATCTCGGTCCTAAAATACTTCCCCCTTATCCTTAAGCTGTGGCCCCTTGTTCTGGACTTCCACAACATCAGGAACAATCTTCCTGCATCTAGCCTGTTCAACACCATAAGAATTTTGTAAGTTTATATGAGATCCACCCTCAATCTTCTAAATTCTAGCGAGTACAAGCCATGTCTATCCAGTCTTTCTTCATATGAAAGTCCTGACATCCCAGGAATCAGTCTGGTGAACCTTCTCTGTACTCCCTCTATGGCAAGAATGTCTTTCCTCAGATTAGGAGACCAAAACTGTACGCAATACTCCAGGTGTGGTCTCACCAAGACCCCGTACAACTGCAGTAGAACCTCCCTGCTCCTATACTCAAATCCTTTTGCTATGAATGCTAACATACCATTCGCCTTCTTCACTGCCTGCTGCACCTGCATGCCTACTTTCAATGACTGGTGTACCATGACACCCAGGTCTCGTTGCATCTCCCCTTTTCCTAATCGGCCACCATTCAGATAATAGTCTACTTTCCTGTTTTTGCCACCAAAGTGGATAACCTCACATTTATCCACATTATACTGCATCTGCCATGCATTTGCCCACTCACCCAACCTATCCAAGTCACCTTGCAGCCTCCTAGCATCCTCCTCACAGCTAACGCTGCCCCCCAGCTTCGTGTTATCCGCAAACTTGGAGATGTTGCATTCAATTCCCTCATCCAAATCATTAATATATATTGTAAATAGCTGGGGTCCGAGCACCGAGCCTTGCGGTACCCCACTAGTCACTGCCTGCCATTGTGAAAAGGAGCCATTTACTCCTACTCTTTGCTTCCTGTTTGCCAGCCAGTTCTCTATCCACATCAATACTGAACCCCCAATACCGTGTGCTTTATGTTTGTATAGTAATCTCTTATGTGGGACCTTGTCGAAAGCCTTCTGAAAGTCCAGATACAACACATCCACTGGTTCTTCCTTATCCACTCTACTTGTTACATCTTCGAAAAATTCTATAAGATTCGTCAGACATGATTTACCTTTCGTAAATCCATGCTGACTTTGATCAATGATTTCACCACTTTCCAAATGTGCTGCTATCCCATCTTTAATAACTGACTCTAGCAGTTTCCCCACTACCGATGTTAGACTAACTGGTCTGTAATTCCCCGTCTTCTCACTCCCTCCTTTTTTTTAAAGTGGGGTTACATTAGCTGCCCTCCAATCCTCAGGAACTACTCCAGAATCTAAAGAGTTTAGCATCACTAAAGCATCCTCTATTTCTGGAGCTACTTCCTTAAGTTCTCTGGGAAGCAGCCTATCTGGCCCTGGGGATTTAGCAGCCTTTAATCCATTCAATTTACCTAACACCACTTCCCGGCTAACCTGGATTTCACTCAGTTCCTCCATCTCATTTGACCCCCGGTCCTCTGATATTTCTGGCAGATTATTTATGTCTTCCTTAGTGAGGGCAGAACCAAAGTAGTTATTCAATTGGTCTGCCATGTCCTTGTTCCCCCTGATCAATTCATCTGTTTCTGACTGCAAGGGACCTACATTTGTTTTGACTAATCTTTTTCTCTTCACATATCTATAAAAACTTTTGCAATCAGTTTTTATGTTCCCTGCCAGTTTTCTTTCATAATCTATTTACCCTTTCCTAATTAAGCCCTTTGTCCTCCTTTGCTGGACGCTGAATTTCTCCCAGTCCTCTGGTATGCTGCTTTTACTGGCTAATTCGTATTCTTCATCTTTTGTTTTTAAACTATCCCTGATTTCCCTTGTTATCCACGGATGCACTACCTTCCCTGATTTATTCTTTTGCCAAACTGGGATGAACAATTTACACATTGAGGCTATTTGGAGACTGGTCTGCATTCTTTGCTGAAGCCCTTACAGGCACATGACTACACTCAGAGGTACAATACTTGTCCTCGTGGGAATCCTGCACTCCTGGCAAATCCTTGTGCAAGAGGTATCACCTGTTCCTCACTCACATCAAAGGTGTTGTTTTTTTGTGAATTCATTACCTGGGTGACCTATTTGTCACAGTGACCAGCAAATTGAGAAATATGTCAGTGATCTGCTGCAGCCACTTGGAAACACTGTGGAGAGCATGTTGAGAGTCTGTGTGATCTTCATCTCCATGGATAGAGAAATTGAGAACATTTGCAAGTGGTAAGATGGTCACGGTTTTCAGACTCGTATACCTTCCTCCTACCTGTAGGTGTAAATGAGCGCATAGCCAGGTGTAGGTCATTGATGATGCCCATTGATAATTTTGTATTCCCCTAAGAGGGGGTAGATTCATGTCTGGCAGGTCATAAGAGCAGGAACTTTTGATGGAGATCTGCACAAGGTGTGCATGCACTCGGTCTACGGAAGTCAAAGGCACGTGTGGCGGCTGCTCCTTACAGTGTTAAATCTGAGCCAACATTTCACAGCACTATTTATAAGTTGTTCTGAGGAAGAATCTTGTACCTGACGCCTCGACTTTCTTTATCTTTCCATGCACTATGTGGTCTATAATGAATGCACGTGCTCTTTTACCGGCTTTGCAGGTTGATGAGTCAGATTGCAGATATTTGCTTTGAACTTTAGAAGCAACCATTGAGGGGTTTGGCTATTATCAGATTGATAAGGAGATCTCCTTATTTGATGAAATCTGTAACATGACGGTGTTCCTTTGTGGGGTCATAGTCCAGGGGGGAGGTGGGAGATTGCAACCTTCACGTGGTCCGCCCTGTTTCAACGAATGCAATCAACCTGGCGTGCACAATCAAATAAGATCAAATAGAACAAGTTGTCCAACAACTTTAGGCTGTGCATGCCATACGCAAGAAGAAGAAGATAGTCTAGGGGAAATGAGAGCTGCTGACTGGCCTCTGCAAAGCAAACCACAATGGAACTATTCTTGTCTGTGAGTTTGGTAATAAGGATGGGATTAATGCAAAGTGGAGGGCTGCGTATTCAGTGAGGGTAAGGTTGGAATGTGTGAGGGGGATGGAGAAGTCAAATAAATTAATGTCTCGTCAGAAATTGGAAATGAAAAAGGATTAACGGATAAAAGGGGGTGTCCAAGAAGAGGGAGAGTGCTGGAGAAGTGACAAAGAGCTGTCAGTAAGCAGTGAGGATTCCTTGTTGAAGAAATAGACAAGAGACATGAAGGTGGTTGAAGAAGATTTGATATTGAGTGAGGCCTGTAACTCATTTGTGGTTTGTTTGCAAGGTACAAAGGCATGTCTTATTTTGAGGACCGGCAGCTCAGTATCAGGGAGGTGGAGGTCAGGGGGAGAATTATAAAATACATGACTATGGTTGGAGCCGTGGTGATGTGTGGGAGCTAGACAATGTTAATGGGAGAGTGGGCTCAGGGGGATCCTGGAGTGGGAGGGAAGGAGATCACAAGAGAGAATGGTCGGAGAATGGTTGAGTGTAATATTGGATCTGTGAGTGAGATATGGGGTCGGAGGAGGTGAGGGAAGTTCCACAGGGGAAGGTGGTGGAAGACATTGAAGAGTGAATGGGATTATTCCTTAAGAGTGTTGGGGACTGTTTTGAGGGGGGGAGGGGGGGGGCTTTCTGGACCGCTGGCATGGGTGCTGTGGGTAAAGTCAAGTCAAGCACAGTGAGGGCATGGCGAACAATCTATTTCAATCCATTTCAAGTCAAGTCAAGTCAATCCACTTCAAGTCAAGTCAATCCACTTCAAGTCGTCAAGTCAATCCACTTCAAGTCAAGTCAAGTCAATCCACTTCAAGTCAAGTCAATCCAGTTCAAGTCAATCCATTTCAAGGCAAATCAAGTCAATCCATTTCAAGTCAAGTCAAGTCAATCCATTTCAGTCAAGTCAATCCATTTCAAGGGCAGGCCATACAACTCATTGCATTGTCACTTCATTTCCAATTTTGCATTGCAGTTTCAAGCACAGTCAGGGCAGGGCAAACAACTCATTGCATTGTCACTTCATTTCCAATTTTGCATTGAAGTTTCAAGCACAGGCAGTGCAGGCCAAACAACTCATTGCATTGTCACTTCATTTCTAATTTTGCATTGCAGTTTCAAGCACAGGCATGGCAGGCCAAACAACTTATTGCATTGTCACTTCATTTCCAATTTTGAATTGCAGTCTCAAGCACAGGCAGGGGAGGCCAAACAACTCATTGCATTGTCACTTCATTTCCAATTTTGCATTGCAGTCTCAAGCACAGGCAGGGCAGGCCAAACAACTCATTGCATTGTCACTTCATTTCTAATTTTGCATTGCAGTTTCAAGCACAGGCAGGGCAGGCCAAACAACTCATTGCATTGTCATTAAGGGCTAACAAATTATTTATTGCAAGTACATTGCAGACTCACAGTTCATTTGATTCACAGCTTAGAATCACAGTTCTGGACTCTCCCTCGCGATCTTCCAGAGTGACTGACTCACGTCCTTGCATCCGGGGTTTTATAGTCCTGCCCCCCCCTCCCGGAAGGGACGTTACCTTCATCATGGTGATTGACAGGTGAGAGGGCCAATCAGCTGATCTCAAGATTTTTAAAAGAGTCATCTCATTTATTTTTCATCAATCGGAAAAACCCTCGGGGCTGCCTCAGTGGGGGAGGACTGTGAGTAAGATGGCCAAAAATCATAGTGACATATGGTACTGTTATTTTCTAAAATCAATAATCAGCGCAGACAGGAAGTGGTCAAGATGAGACTTTTAGTTATATAGACGTCCTCAGCCTCCTCCACTACCACAGTGGGGTAAATACAAACCAAATGAAATGAACCATTGCCATTTCTTGCCATAGATTCTTGCCATAAAGGGAGTACAGAGAAGGTTCACCAGACTGATTCCTGGGATGGCAGGACTTTCATATGAATAAAGAGTGGATAGACTCGGCTTGTACTCGCTAGAATTTAGAAGATTGAGGGGGGTTCTCATAGAAAATTACAAAATTCTTAAGGGGTTGGACAGGCTAGATGCAGGAAGATTGTTCCCGATGTTGGGGAAGTCCAGAACAAGGGGGGTCACAGTTTAAGGATAAGGGAGAAGTCTTTTAGGACCGAGATGAGAAAAACATTTTTCACACAGAGAGTGGTGAATCTGTGGAATTCTCTGCCACAAAAGGTAGCTGAGGCCAGTTCATTGGCTATATTTAAGAGGGAGTTAGATGTGGCCCTTGTGACTAAAGGGATCAGGGGGTATGGAGAGAAGGCAGGTACAGGATACTGAGTTGGTTGAACAGCCATGATCATATTGAATGGCGGTGCAGGCTTGAAGGGCCGAATGGCCTACTCCTGTTTCTATGTTTCTATGTTTCTATGTTTCTATGTTTCTATGTTTCTATGAACAATGAATTATCCAATGTCAGGTACTCTACACCCCCTGTATCCATTCCCACTCCCATCGGCCCTCACAGGTTCTCTCGCCAATTGTTCATCTTTTCCTTTCCTCCTCCTCCTTGAATTGTCCTAACCAACTGGCTTTGTCCACCCATTATCACTCCATTATCTGTTTCCACCTATAACATATCAGTCTTTATCTTGACATTCCTCTCTCCCTCACTTACTTCCACCTGACTTCATCTGTAATCGCCTCTCTCCTCACCTGGTTCCAACTGTTACCTGCAGGAATCTACCCTCTGATCTCTTTATACTGTCTGAAGATGGATCCCGACATGACATGTCATCTATCCAGCTGCCTGACCTGCTGAGTTACTCCAGTACTTTGCGTCATTTTTGCTAAACTAGCATCTGCAGTTCCTAGTGTTTCCATCATATAATGATAGTACAATGGCAATCCGCAGCTTTAAGCAATTTTCTTGTCTGCAAATATATAATTTAGATTTTGATGCTCCAATTTTATCATGTACTTGACTTAAGTGGGATCCGTTGGGTCCCCGTCATGCAGGAGGCCTGGTCCCCTAATGCAACCCATTCCCCAATGCAATATTCCACCACTCACCTGTCCCCCCAACGCAATGGCGGGAGCATTCTGTAGCCAGGAGACAGGGACGGCTTCAAGCGGGAAGCGTCCTGCAGCCAGGGGAGGGGGACGGCTTTAGGCGGTGCCTGTCAGGGGCTGTTGGGGGTGTGTGTGGGGAGGGGGTGTGTGTGGGGATGGGGGGGTGTGAGGGAGGGGCAGTGTGGTTTAGGGGGTGTCTGGGGATGTGTGTGTGGGGGAGGGGGGTGTGGGGGAGGAGGGGATGTGTGGGGGAGGGGGTTGTTTGGGAAGGGGGGGTGTGGGGAAGGTTGTGTGTGTGGGAGGGAAGGTGTGGGGGGTGGGGGTGTAGGTGTGGGGGAGGGGGGGTTGTAGGGGAGGGGGGTTGTAGGGGAGGGGGGTTGTAGGGGAGGGGGGTTGTAGGGGAGGGGGGTTGTAGGGGAGGAGGGTTGTAGGGGAGGAGGGTTGTAGGGGAGGAGGGTTGTAGGGGAGGAGGGTTGTAGGGGAGGAGGGTTGTAGGGAGGAGGGTTGTAGGGGAGGGGGGATGTAGGGGAGGGAGTGTGTAAGGGAGGGGGTGTGTAGGGGAGGGGTGCAGTGTAGGGGAGGGGTGTGTAGGGGAGGAGTGGGTGTGGGGGGTGTGGGTAGGGGTGTGTGTGGGCTCACCAGTTCCTGACCTTAGCTCTGATCGCACACCTGGCTCCAGGACTTAGCTCCGGACTCAGCTCCGGACTCAGTCATCTGCTCCCATCCCCAGCGCCTGTCATGCTCACAGCCCCCGCCCGCGAACACAGCCCGCCCGCGAGCACAGCCCGCGCCCGCCCACGAACGCAGCCTGCCCCCGCTCGTGGAACACAGCCCACACTCCGCTGCTTTAGCTTTATTCTTGGCAGATTCTGGGCGGGCAGCTTCTGGGCTGGCAGCTTCTGGGCAGGCGACTACTGGGCGGGCGACTACTGGGCGGGCGACTACTGGGCGGGCGACTACTGGGCGGGCGACTTCTGGACGGGCGGTTTCTGGACGGGCGGCTTCTGGACGGGCGACTTCTGGACGGGTGGCTTCTGGATGTGCTCACAGACTCAGCCCCACCTCCGGGACTTTATTCTCCATCGGGTGCCAGAAGGGGTGCTACCTTCATGGTGATGACAGGTGAGAAAACCAATCTGCTGATCTCATGATTTTTTAAACCTTCATAAGTTTTGTAATCTTCCATGGATCGGAACAAAACTTGGTGCCTTGGAGCAGAGGAGTAAGGTGGTGAAAAAATCCTAGCAATATAGGGTACCGTTTTTGCGCAAATTTAGAAACAACGCAGACCGGAAGTGGTCAAGATGAGAGTTTTAGTAATAGTATAGATAGATAGAAGATATAGATAGGTAGGTAGGTATGTATGTAGGTGGGTGGGTAGGTCGGTAGATTCCAGGTTTCCCTCTACTCTCTCTGATGCACTGACACAATGTATTGACCTAATACATTGGCCAAGCCTTTGCCTTCACAGATGCTGCTGGACCAATCGAGTTCTTCCAGCAGGTAGACAAAGTGCTGGAGAAACTCAGCGGGTGCGGCAGTATCTATGGAGCGAAGGAAATAGGCAACGTTTCAGGCAGAAGGATTTCGGCCCGAAACATTGCCTATTTCCTTCGCTCCATAGATGCTGCCGCACCCGCTGAGTTTCTCCAGCACTTTTGTCTACCTTCGATTTTCCAGCATCTGCAGTTCCTTCTTAAACAACGAGTTCTTCCAGCGGTTTGTTTTCTATCCAAATCACAGATCTGTGGGAATATCTGAAGTACTCATGAGATAATTGTTCTTGTCTGACCAAAGGTGTAAATTCTCCCCAACTGTTTTTCTCTAAAAAATCCTTGGTGGTGTGCTAATTCTTAACTTTATTGGAAACTGCACTATATCAATGAGCTGCTAGAATGAATCAGTAACTCAGTTCATTATTTGGCCTATTCTATTTATTGCTTTCAAAATAATGAGTTTGCACCATGGTAGATACATATAAGCATGGACTTAAGTCCTCCTGTTCCATTTCATTAGTTCTGCATTGTTTTGGTTTATAGTAAACCTTGAAAAAAGGGTAATTCCACATAAACTAAAAAGGTTTATGCATGAACAACTGCCACCCCCTGCCCAAATGAGAACCTATCCTTTTGCTTTCAAATCTTAAAGGGCTTGGTTTGTACTTCCACAATTCCCTGTTCTAATCAGAAAGAAGATGGATGATTCCCATTCAGGCCGTGTCAGTGAGAGGCAGCCATCACAACCGCTACCAGGATTCTGCAGATTTTCAAGACTTTGTGTATTGGTGGGCACAGGCGATAGCAAGTTGGCCGCACATATTAAATGGTTTTTAATTTATATTTCATTTATGAGGACTGTGATGTCAATACATTGTAAAGTGGGCATGATGCTGAGATGGTGAGGGCTGCTGGAATAGTATTGCTATAGGAAATGGCAAAATAATTCTGTTCAGTTCAGTTCAGTTTATTGTCACGTGTACCGAGGTACAGTGAAAAGCTTTTGTTGCGTGCTAACCGGTCAGTGGAAAGACAATACATGATTGCAATCGAGCCATTTACGGTATCTGTATGATAAGGGAATAATATTTAGTGCAAGAGAACGACAGTAAAGTCCAATCAAAGAGAGTTCGAGCATCACCAATGAGGTAGATAGTAGTTCAGGATGGCTCTCTGATTGCTGTAGGATGGTTTTATTGTCTGATAACAGCTGGGAAGAAACAGTCCCTTAACCTGGAGGTACGCGTTTTCACCCTTCTATACCATTTGCCCGATGGGAGAGGGGAGAAGAGGAAGTGGCCAGGGTGCAACTCGTTCTTGATTATGCAGCTGGCCTTGCTGAGACAGCGGAGGTATAAATGGAGTCAATAGAAGGGAGGTTAGTTTGACTGATGGTCTGGGCTGCGTCCACATTTTGCTGCAATTTCTTGCGTTCTTGGATGGAGCTGTTCCCACACCAAGCTGTGATGCATCCCGATAAAATGCTTTCTATGGTGAATCTGTTGAAGTTGGTGATGTTGGAGGAGGAAAGGAAAAGTTGAACCAAAAGGAGTGAGAACCTAGGTGGACCGATGGGAGTGGGAAAGGATACAGGGGATGTAGGATATCTAACAGTTCAAAATCCAATGTGCATACCATCCATTGTCACCTAAACAAGTCCAACATGAGCTGCAATCTTTTAGTTTGTATTTGGCCTCACTGTGGTATTGGAGGAGGATGAGGACATGTAGGCATGTGTGGGTTTATCGCAGTCCAGCTGAGATTAAAGATATAATTTGTTGCAGAATTACAGAATCACAGGATGGTTGTAGTAGATCATAAAAGGAACCCATCAAGACCATAGCCAGTGTCACACACCTGCCTTCTCTCCCCACAGTTCTGAAAATCGTTTCCTTTCAGTAACTTATCCATCTTGTTTTTTTTTCTTCAATGCTACGATTGAATTTGCCTCCACGACTCCCCTGCTTTGGTGTTATTGATCTTTTCTGTTGCTCATCAAAAAATACTATCAATTTAGTTAACTACAATTTTATTTTCAGAAATTCCTGCTGTTTTTTTCCTTTACTGTCTCCACACTTATCGATGCAACTGCAACTGCGTATTCTTCCTGCTTATACCATACCTTTCTAGAACTTGTCTCAAGTGCCTAGTTTAATTTGACTGGTGTATAGTCACTCGGTTTAAATCTTCACCAATTTTTGAACGTGGTTGTAACATTTCAAATTTTCCAGAACTCAGAGAACTGTCCTTCATCTGTAGGCTCGGTGTTGGGGCTGCAACTGTTTACCATATATATATATAAATAATTTGGAAGAGGGAATTAGGAGCAACACTAGCAAGTTTGTGGATGACACAAAGCTGGGTGGCAGTGTGAACTGTGAAGAGGATGTTAGGAGGTTGCAGGGTGACCTGGACAGGTTGAGTGAGTGGGCAGATGCGTGGCAGATGCAGTATAATATAGATAAATGTGAAGTTATCCACTTTGGTGGCAAAAACAAGGGGGCAGATTATTTTCTCAATGGGGTTAGGTTAGGTAAGGGGAAGGTGCAGCGAGACCTGGGCGTCCTTGTACACCGGTCACTGAAAGTTGGCTTACAGGTACAGCAGGCAGTGAAGAAAGCTAATGGAATGTTGGCCTTCATAACAAGAGAATTTCTGTTTAGGAGTAAAGAGTTTCTTCTGCAGTTGTATAGGGCTCTGGTGAGACCACATCTGGAGTATTGTGTACAATTTTGGTCTCCTAATTTGAGGAAGGACATCCTTGTGATTGAGGAAGTGCAGCGTAGGTTCACGAGATTGATCCCTGGGATGGCGGGACTGTCATATGAGGAAAGATTGAAAAGACCAAGCTTGTATTCACTGGAGTTTAGAAGGATGAGGGGAGTTCCTATAGAAACATATAAAATTATAAAAGGACTGGACAAGCTAGATGCAGGAAAAATGTTCCAAATGTGGGGCAAGTCCAGAACCAGGGGCCACAGTCTTAGAATAAAGGGGAGGTCATTTAAGACTGAGGTGAAAAAAAACGTTTTCACCCAGAGAGTTGTGAGTTTATGGAATTCCCTACCACAGAGGGCAATGGAGGCCAAGTCACTGGATGGATTTAAGAGAGAGTTAGATAGAGCTCTAGGGGCTAGTGGAGTCAAGGGATATGGGGAGAAGGCAGGCACGGGTTATTGATAGGGGACGATCAGCCATGATCACAATGAATGGCGGTGCTGGCTGGAAGGGCCGAATGGCCTTCTCCTGCACCTATTTTCTATGTTTCTATGTTTCTATGTTTCTATGATACTATGAATTCACTAGGGCAGCACAGTGGAGCACCAGTAGAGTTGCTGCCTGGGTTCGATCCTGACTTTGGGTGCTGTCTGTACGGACTGTGCATGTTCTCCCTGTGACCATATGGTGTTAATGTGTTAATGAGCAGGTATTGCTGGTCTGAGCGGATTCAGTGGGCCGCAGGGCCTGTTTCCGCGCTGTATATCTAAACAAAACTAAACTAAAAAAAACTAAACTAAAGGTGGACAAACTGACCAAAATGTAGAATTGAAACTCTCTCTCAAATTCAAATCTTGGTGTAGCACTGCAGGCTGAACCTCTTAATCAAGTGAGTTAAAAAATCTCATGGTGAGTTATACACGAAGAATCCCATCATCGGGAATCCCATCAATCAGATCAGGATCTTGAGTTCTGTTAGGCAAAAACGTACTTCCCACAAAAAGAGCGAGGCACTATCTCAATGCAGATATTGGTATTGTCATTAGTTTATAATAGATATTAAATTAATACAGTTAAATGCCTTGTTTGTGTGCTATCCTGTCAAATCAGACCACACATGGACACAATCTTGTACATCAGGTGATTAAAAGAGATAATCACCACCATTCAAAATAGAGTGTTGCAGCACTATAATGTTACAGAAACAGAGCACAACTCCAATGAGGTAGACATAAGGATTTGCAGATGCTGGAATCTTGAGTAAACACAGTAAGTGCTGGAGTTTAGTTTAGTTTAGGTTATTGTAACATGTGAAACAATACAGTGAAAAACTTTTTGCTGCACTTTGGTTTTTGTTCCAGTCAACGGAAAGACTTTGCATGGTTACAATCAAGCCATCCACAGGGTACAGATACAGGATAAAGGGAATTTGGTGATTCAATTGATGCAGTGATTCAATGATTCACTGAGAAATTCAGCAGGCCAGGCTGTATCTCCGGTGAACACAAATAGGCAATGTTTCAGGAAGGATAGGTAGGTTGGAAGACAGGGACCGCACCCCATCTTATGGGAGCGTGGCTCAGTAATCTGCAGTGAAATAGATACAACTTCCCTCATACAGTATCTCTAATGAATGCAAATGGGATATTGCTGAGGCCATTTTATATTGATATTGGTTTAGTTTTACTTGCACCAAGACACATTTGATAAACATTGTTATGCATGCTACAAAGGTAAAGAAATACACACATACACGAATACAACAGGTGTAAATGGAATGGAAACAGAGTGCAATTTTAGTGTACAGCTACAGTGAAAGTGCAGATAACAAAAAGTACAAGGCCACAACAAGATAATTTGAGGAGTCAGGAAGACATTCTTTAGCTTGTGAGAGGTCAATTCAAGTGTTTGATAACATTCAGGAAGAACTTGTTCTTGAATCTATTGGTACATGCTTTCATGCTTTTTTTATCTTCTTCCCAACAAGAGAAAAGAGAAGAGGGAAGTTATCTTTGGTTATGCTGGCTGCTTTCCAGAAGAACTGAGAAGTGTAGAGAGAATCAATAGGGGGAGGGGAGGCTGTTTTGTGTGATATACTGTGATGCAACCACAACTCACCACAATATTGTATCATGCTGTTGCCAAACCAACCTTATTCAGAAGTGTGATGCAAATTTTATCCCATGGTTATTTGGGATTAATAAATCCAGAGAATATTCTTGATATTGTTTTGCATAATGGTTCAGCCAAGGAAGGAAATGGCAAAAAGGGTTTTATTTCACATTTCTCTCTCAGAGCCCACATTTCTGATGTATCCTCTAAGAACTGCACCAAAACATTTGTAGAGTTAATGCTCAGATCTCCAGAGTGGAATTTGAACCCATTGCTTGATTAATACATTCTCCCAAATCTATGGAATTAATTTGCTATTTTCCTAATCATGCCTGTTTTTTTTTTAATACTCTCAATCATTGCTGCTGTCTCCTGAATTGAACTGAAGGACAGCATTTAGAGTTCATTGTTCTTTATAGCTGTTTTCACCATTTGAAGCAGTCAGTGCTGAGCTGCTTGCTATTCCCTTTGGAAGTATCTATCATTCTGAATGATTCAAGATTGTTGGAGAATCGATTTTAAAGGATAGATGTTGGTGGACTGTAGATCAAGGATACAGATTGCTGCTACTCTCATTGAAATCAAATGAGTATTTTTTTAATGCTGATGATGCACCGAGGTAGAGTGTTTCCTGCAAGCAAATTATTTGTTATATTTTAATGAATGTATTGGCATTTTTCAGGAGTAAATCCATTTTGCTGCAAATGCACACTTTCAAAAACATAACTTGGTATCCACATAAGTTTTTTTGGTCAATTTGAGTATAGCAGGAGATCAAAGGCATCAGAAATAATGAAAAGTCTTCAAATAAAGAAACTCACGGTGTAATATAGCAGGAAAAAGGACTTTTGGTAGAAATACAATAGACAGCTGTGGGATCCCATCGGTAGGAGCAATCTTGTTCCAGCTCATACTTTAATTTCCAGATTCTGTTGGCATACAAGGCTTGTCATGTGTATAATTGAACTCTCTTGTCATAGCACAAGTTAGTGAATTAACTGATTTTTTTTCCTGACAACGTACTGGGAATTTATGTCTCAACCATCTGCATCACTGATATATGCTGTCAAGTGTAGATTGTTCTTAATAGTTTTTCATATTTCACATTGAAAATTGAAATATTTGGATGCAGATAACCATATAACCATTACAGCACGGAATATACTAACAGATATACTAACAGTCAATTTTTTTTTTATCTCTTGAGTTTACTGAACTAACTTGATGAGCTTCCCTCCTGCCTTTGTGAAGGTTTGACTGAAAGTCATGAAAATGTTCCTCCCCAAAAATTGAATTGTCATTAAATGGTTTTCAAGTCATGCCAGTAAACCAATCAGGCCAGAAGGGTCTGATTTAAAACTTAAAGTATACATGATAGGTGTCAACCTCTGGGTGAGAGTGATATATCAATATGTTCTTTGTTACTAAATTATTAAGAAGGTCTAATCCATCATTTCCATAACATTAATTCAACTAATCTGGTGCTAGTGAAGAATGTTAAAGTAAAGCATTGTAATTCTGCCTACCTATTTTTTTTAAAAATAACAATGCATTTTCCATTCTATTTTATGCAATTTTACAAAAATGGTACTAGTAAACAACATGCATTAAGTCAGAAAATATTTGCTATAATTATGCCAAGGTCTCAATGGTGTTTGCCTGAAGTGCTTTCAGTTCATTAATTGTTTTATCTGCAGTAAAGGATGGTTTGATAATTGTGGAAAAAAAATAATAAACTGGGAATGTAGCCAAGTAAAGCTGAACCATTATAAATATCAGAGGTGTAAAATGTTTTAAAAGCAGTAAATGTATTTCGGGAAATCTAAACCATCAAATGATTAGCAGGAATATGTGATGCGGGACTTGCGCGGGACTTGGCCGCGACACAGTCTGAAAGGCTGCAGCCGTCTTGTATAAGTTACGATGATGTTTAAAGTTCGAGGTTAATTAGTAAACTACTGTTACTTTACTAACTCTGTTGTGGTTATTGTTCCGGGCAATACATAACTCTATCCACCTCCACTGCCTACCTGTTCCGAGTCCTGTGCTTCCTGTTGAATGCAGGAACTGTTTCCCCACCTTAACAAGTCCTTTTCCCTCCAGCCTTCCCAATCTTGAACTTTCCAATTATGGAAGCCTTTCCCTTCCTGGTTGCCAAGGACTGCCCTCAATTGTCCCCAGCTGCAGCCTCCTACCACTGGTATTTCTTTCCACCCATTAGCCAGCCTGTCATGTATCCAAGTACTGAGCAGGAGACAAACCCACAACATAGTACTTTCCTGCCATTAGATCAGTAGGGTCTGCATTTCCCTGGCTGTTACAGCATCACCTAAGTCCCTCCCATCTTCCCATAAATGTCATCACTTACTGCAGTATGAATATAGCAACGTTTTAAGGAAGATTACCTGGTGACTAGACAATGAAAATAAGGAATAATGTGCCTATTATTTAAAAAACTATATTTTTCCAAAATATTTTCGACTATTTTCACCATTGTTTTGATTTGATCTTGCATGCCACTTACTGCCTCTACTGCCGCTCCCAATAACAATGTCCCTACATGTTAGCTGCTGCCAATAGCAGTTAAATGGAACAGAAATCTACCACGAATATGTGAGCTGAATATTCATTTGATGAAAATGAGATTGATAAGGGTAGTGACAATGTGTTCAATTAACTGTAAAGAATACTGCTCATTACAATCATTCAGCTACTCTTGTGACATGGCTGCAGTCATTAGCTGTCATTCCATTACGAAATCAGAGTAAATGCTCTTTGAACAGTTGAAAGCGGTGCATTATATAACTTTAATAAAAACACATACATCTGAAGCTAGCAATGCTGCGTTTATCATCAGACTAACATGCTTTAACATTTGCAATTTTCAACTATCATCTTACAAGCTTTACAACAGTCCCCTAAATCATGAAATATGAATGTTTCAAACATTAAAAGCAATCTTGAGAGGTAAGATAATAAATGGCAATTGATTCCAATAAAGTATTGTATTATTAATTGAATGTATGTCTCTAATATTTTGTAAATGTATGTAAGATCATTTTGCTCAATTCGTAGTTTGTGTTAGCTTTCAAAGTAACATGTTAATGTTTATTCAATGCAAAGCAAGACACTTTGTACTAAGTATCTCTATCAAGTACAGCAGTCATTCTCCTTTGTTAGCTCAGTGATTGGTGCTATTTTCAATTAAAGGTTCACAATCCTTTTCTGGGTGGTATAAGTGCCAGGTCTACAGATTGCAATGAGGTAGCTAGTCATTTAGCATCAAGTTGTTGCTATGGCAATCAATTCTGCAATCATACAATGACCTTCCATTGAAAGTTCACTGAGAACAGTGTTTCAATTGATCACAAGCAGCAGATATGATTAGATTAACCACATACTGATTTCTACAATGATTTTTCACCAGGTGGGTCACAACTTCAAGATATATCTTCTATTGGCATAGATTGTAAGATATCACATTTTGATATCATGACATTTGACTTTTGATTAATTCTCAAAGGAGCTCACAAAATATCAGTTCCTTAGCCCTATCAGGACTTGTGATGGGGGTAGTACTTGTGTCCAAAGTGATATAGGAAACCCAGGAAGAATGCCTGTAGACCTCCCGCTGTTACTTTAATGCAGCGACCTCGATATTATTTTATCTACAGGTTTAGTGTTAACTAGACCAAGTGCAGACCCGTGAGGTATGCTCCCCCAACGCACCCGTTCCCTACCCGTAGCCCCCACAGGAGGCATGGTCCTCCAACTCAAGCCGTTCCCGAATGTAAGATTCCAGCACTCCCCTTGTCACCCTCAGCAGTGATCTATAAAACAATTCCAATTGCACATGCCCTGCTAGTCTATCTATTGTGACGTCATCAGTTGAAGCTGCCATTAAACAATAGACTATAGACAATAGGTGCAGGAGTAGGTTCTTCAGCCCATCGAGCCAGCACAACCATTCAATGTGATCATGGCTGATCATTCCTAATGAGAACCCCGTTCATGCCTCTCCCCATATCCCCTGACTCCGCTATCTTTAAGAGCCCTTTCTAGCTCTCGCTTGAAAGTATCCAGAGAACCGGCCTCCACCGCCCTATGAGGCAGAGAATTCTACAGACTCACAACTCTCTGTGTGAAAAAATGTTTCCTCATCTCCGTTCTAAATAACCATATAACCATATAACGATTACAGCACGTAAACAGGCCATCTCGGCCCTTCAAGTCCGTGCCGAACATTTTTTATTTTTTATTTTTTTTAAATAAATACTTCCCCCTAGTCCCATCTACCTGCACTCAGACAATAACCCTCCATTCCTTTCCCATCCATATAACCATCCAATCGATTTTTAAAGGATAAAATCGAACCAGCCTCCACCACTTCCACTGGAAGCTCATTCCACACAGCTACCACTCTGAGTAAAGAAGTTCCCCCTAATGTTACCCCTAAACTTCTGTCCCTTAATTCTCAAGTCATGTCCCCTTGTTTGAATCTTCCCTACTCTCAATGGAAAAAGCTTATCCACGTCAACTCTGTCTAACCCGCTCATAATTTTAAAGACCTCTATCAAGTCCCCTCTTAACCTTCTGCGCTCCAAAGAATAAAGACCTAACTTGTTCAACCTTTCTCTGTAACTTAGTTGCTGAAACCCAGGCAACATTCTAGTAAATCTCCTCTGTACTCTCTCTATTTTGTTGACATCCTTCCTATAATTTGGCGACCAAAATTGTACTCCATACTCCAGAATTGGCCTCACCAATGCCTTGTACAATTTTAACATTACATCCCAACTTCTATATTCAATGCTCTGATTTATAAAGGCCAGCACACCAAAAGCTTTCTTTACCACCCTATCTACATGAGATTCCACCTTCAGGGAACTATGCACAGTTATTCCTAGATCCCTCTGTTCAACTGCATTCCTCAATTCTCTACCATTTACCATGTACGTCCTATTTTGATTTGTCCTGCCGAGATGTTGTACCTCACATTTATCAGCATTAAACTCCATCTGCCATCTTTCAGCCCACTCTTTCAAATGGCCTAAATCTCTCTGTAGACTTTGAAAATCTACTTCATTATCCACAACAACACCTATCTTAGTATCATCTGCATACTTACTAATCCAATTTTCCACACCATCATCCAGATCATTGATGTACATGACAAACAACAGTGGACCCAACACAGAACCCTGAGGCACCCCACTAGTCACCGGCCTCCAACCTGACAAACAGCCATCCACCATTACTCTCTGGCATCTCCCATTCAGCCACTGTTGAATCCATCTTGCTACTCCACCATTAATACCCAACAATTTAATCTTCTTAACCAACCTTCCATGAGGAACCTTGTCAAAGGCCTTACTGAAGTCCATATAGACAACATCCACTGCTTTACCCTCATCAATTTCCCTAGTATCCTCTTCGAAAAATTCTAGAAGATTAGTCAAACATGACCTTCCAGGCACAAATCCATGTTGACTGTTCCTAATCAGACCCTGCTTATCCAGATGCTTATATATATTATCTCTAAGTATCCTTTCCATTAATTTGCCCACAACTGACGTCAAACTAACAGGTCTATAATTGCTAGGTTTACTCTTAGAACCCTTTTTAAACAATGGAACAACATGCGCAGTACGCCAATACTCCGGCACTATTCCCGTTTCTAATGACATTTGAAATATTTCTGTCATAGCCCCTGCTATTTCTACACTAAATTCCCTCAATGTCCTTGGGAATATCCTGTCAGGACCTGGAGACTTATCCGTTTTCATATTTTTCAAAAGTGTCCGCACCTCCTCTTCTTTGAATCTCATAGTTTCCATTGCTACTCTGCTTGTTTCCCTTACCTCACATAATTCCATATCCTTCTCCTAGGTGAATACCGAAGAAAAGAAATTGTTCAATATCTCCCCCATCTCTTTTGGCTCTGCAGATAGCTGTCCACTCTGACTCTCTAATGGACCAATTTTATTCCTTGTTATCCTTTTGCTATTAATATAGCTGTAGAAACCCTTTGGATTTACTTTCACCTTACTTGCCAAAGCAACCTCATCTTCTTTTAGCTTTTCTAATTTCTTTCTTAATATTCTTTTTACATTCTTTATACTCCTCAAGCACCTCATTTACTCCATGCTGCCTATAATTATTGTAGATCTCTCTCTTTTTCCGAACCAAGTGTCCAATTTCCCTTGAAAACCATGGCTCTTTCCAATTTTTACTATTTCCTTTCAACCGAACAGGGACGTAAACATTCTGTACTCTTAAAATGTCACCCTTAAATGTCCTCCATTTTTCTTCTACATCCTTCCCATAAAACAACATGTCCCAATTCACTCCTTTTAAATCCTTTCGCATCTCCTCAAAGTTAGCCTTTCTCCAATCAAAAATCTCAACCCTAGGTCCAGTTCTGACCCTCTCCATAATTATATTGAAACTAATGGTATTGTGATCACTGGACCCGAAGTGCTCCCCAACACATACCTCCGCCACCTGCCCTGTCTCATTTCCTAACAGGAGGTCCAGCACTGCCCCTTCTCCAGTAGGTACCTCTATGTATTGCTGTAAAAAACTATCTTGCACACATTTTACAAACTCCAAACCATCCAGCCCTTTTACAGAATGTGTTTCCCAGTCTATGTGTGGAAAATTGAAATCTCCCACAATCACTACCTTGTGCTTACTACTAATATCTGCTATCTCCTTACATATTTGCTATTCCAATTCTCGCTCCCCATTTGGCGGTCTATAATACACCCCTATAAGTGTTGCTACACCTTTCCCATTTCTCAGCTCCACCCAAATAGCCTCCCTAGACGATCCCTCTAATCTATCCTGCCAAAGCACTGCTGTAATATCTTCCTTGACAAGCAATGCAACACCCCCACCTCTTGCCCCTCCAATTCTATCACCCCTGAAGCAACGAAATCCTGGAATATTTAGTTTCCAATCACAGCCCTCCTGCAACCATGTTTCACTGATCGCCACAACATCATACTTCCAGGTGTCAATCCAGACTCTAAGCTAAAAAATATATGGTATTTTTGCGAAGATTTAAAGACCACCACATATACACACACACACACATATAAACATATACACACGTACAAGATCAGTTTTAATAAGTATATGATTGCGTGACAGTAGATGATGTGAACATTCATGCCACAATCCCAATTCCAGCATTTAATATTGCTTCTTTAGATGTACTGCTGGGATCTGCAAGGAGTCAATGAGAGATATGAGTCTGCAGAAATAGGATTAGGAAGCTTGCTGCTGATAAAATAAGAGGCAAAGCAGGTAGTTCCAAAGAAGATCTCAGGAGGAGCAACATGCAACATGACTGAATTCAGTGCACAGAACAATTTAATGCTGAACGAGGTCAGAAATATTAACATAGAAACCTAGAAACATAGAAAATAGGTGCAAGAGTAAGCCATTTGGCCTCTTGAGCCAGCACCTCCATTCAATTTAATTGTGGCTGATCATTGAAAATCAGTACCCCGTTCCTGCTTTCTCCCCATATCCCTTGATTCCATTAGCCCTAAGAGCTATATCTAACTCTCACTTGAACACATCCAGTGAATTGGCCTCCACTGCCTTCTGTGGCAGAGAATTCCACAGATTCACAACTCTCTGGGTCAAAAAGTTTTTCCTCATCTCAGTGCTAATTATTGTTGCACATGACTGTTGCTGTGTTCATCCTCCCCTCACCTTGGTTATTCTGTCACATCATGCCACACATCCATTTACCGTACAAATGTATTTACCTATCTCTTTCTGCACACTTCCTCACCATCTATCCATCCACCACTAGCACGCAAATGCACTTTGGTAGAAGGAATAATGACATAGACTATTTTCTAAATGGACAGAGGATTCAGAAATCAGAGGTGCAAAGGGACTTGAGAGTGCTAATGCATGATTCCCAAAAGGCAATTTGCAAGTTGAGTCGGTAGTAAGGAAGCCAAATGCAATGTTACCATTCATTTCAAGAGGACTAGAATATAAGAGCAAGGATGTAGCTCGATGTTCGGGCTACATTTGGAATATTGCGAGCAGTTTTGTGTCCCATATCTGAGGAAGGTATCCTGGCATTGGAGAGGGTCCAGAAGAGGTTTACAAAAATGATCCCGGGGATGTTTGGATTAAAATATGTGGAGCGTTTGATGGTTCTGGCCTAGTACTCACTCTAGTTTACAAAGATAAGGAGGGTTTTGTTTGAAACCTGCCAAAGAAAAAAAGGCTGAGATAGAGTGGATGTGGAAGATGTGGGAGAGTCTAGGGCCAGAGGGCACAGCCACAGAATAAAAGGACATATCTTTAAAATGAAAATGAACAGGAATTTCTTTAGCCAGACTTTGGAATTCATTACCACAGACGGTTGTGGAGGCCAAGTCATTGGGTATTTTTAAAGTGCAGATTGATAGTTTCTTGATTAGTAAAGGCGTCAAAGGGAAAGGCAAGAGAATGGGGTTAAGAGGAAAAAATAGATCAGCCATGGTTGGATGGCAGAGCAGACTTGGTGGTCCAAATGGTGTCATTCTGTTATGTCTGATGCATGTATGGTCAACCAGATCCTGTTCCAATTTCACGACATTATCAAATTGATCAGCACCTCATCAAAGAAAGGAGAATGAACAATCTGGGGCTGGTCTTTCAGATATCTAGAGGTAAAGATTTTCAGGCCAGGATTAACAAAAGATAGGGAATACTTTAGCAATTCAACTTATTGGGTATAGGGAAGCCAATGATTTTCCAGCTGCCTGGTAATATAAATAATTATCGGCAACCCACATGGCACACAACCGTCAATCACATTAAAGCGATTAAACATGAGTGAATTGTGATTATCAAAATATTAATCATAGATCAAACAGCATTGCTGATTGCCAGGACATCCGTGATTGATGACCGAGGCGAGCATCTGCAGGGTGGCATCCTCTGCCGTACAAACCACCAAGGTATCCAGATGTGAAGGATGAGTGAAATCAATTGCCATGATGTCAAACGTGTCTATTTCTGATGTGTGCTGGGCGCTCGACCTCCTGGGAGCACGGGATAAGGTGTCAGCCAGATACATGTGCTTACCCTGCTTGTAAGTGAGAGAGATAGCATACTTCTGGAGCTGCAGCATCATTCTCTGCAGCTGCGCCGGAGCATCATGTATAGGCTTGTTGCTCCGCCTTTGGTCAAGTTTGCCATGGGTGTAAAAGGCAAAACCATTTCTGGAGATGTTGCAGATCCCAACCTAACAGAGAGCAGCCAAAGCAGCCAATAAATTAGCTGCAGGCTGAGCCACTGTCAGATTTGTCCAATAGCAGCATGGATGAGAGGCCAAAGGTCGATGGAATCGTTCTGCAGGCACATTCTATTATCACACAAAATGTGCAAAATAGTGAACCAATGGCCACCGTAACAGTAAACAATAAGGTGATCGAGATGAAAATCGACACTGGAGCGAAATGAAATGTTCTGTCTCTGGAACAGTTCAATCGTCTGAGGAACGCAGAGCAATTAAAGCCCACCAATGTTACTCTTCTCGCCTTTGGGGGGGAGTGAGGTCAATATAGTCGGTATTGTGAGGCTGCAGTGTCACTTAGGGGATCAACCATGCAGGTTGCAATTCTATGTCATCGACCGCAATGCTATTCCACTTTGAGGCTATGATGCCTGCAAAGATATGGGACTGGTTACCTTCAGCAATGCTGTTTGATCTACATTAATTTGCAACGTTCTTTCTTTGTTGGTGTTAATTCTGGTGGTATTTTCACATGTACAGCAGAGATCGCAGGGCTGTTATCATTATGAGAATGCACTGCCTCAGACTTGTGGTTATCTGGTCAGATGCTTGTACCTTGTTGGGACCAGTGAGCCATAATGTGGCTTCCATTTGGCGATTCACACAATGATCATTGCAGAAGGCAAGAACATCAATGAAAACTCAGGTGCAGCAGTCGATATACCAATTATAATGGAAGAGGTTCCTAATTCTGCCCACAGTGGCACAGATGCTTTACCTCACAGCCGTTGATGAAAACTGAGGTGCAACAGGTGATGTACTAAGTACCACTGCAGAGAGGATGGAGGATTCTGATTCTGGTTCAAACATAAATTGATTAATTGTGCTCTTTAATAGAAGAGCGAACAGATCCTCGGAACATAAAATGTTACAATCAATGATTACATGTATACTTTGATAACAGCTATGAGGTTTTTGCCACCTTATGGAGGATGACAGATACCTGGGTCTTTGTTTCCCATGCAGCTCTGATTTATACACTGATCACCATGGTGGAAATGATGCATGGACAACCATTGTTGGTGTTTATGGCTAAAAGGGCCACATCCTGCTGCCTCTCTAACCAATCTGTCTGTGGCCTCCTGCCCTGTTACAGTGAGATCTATTGAAAGCTTGGCAAATAATACCTCATCATCTGTCTGGGCATGTTGCAGCCTTCCAGACTCAATATCAAAGTCTTCAACAACTTGGCAACTCTCTCTTTCTATCTAAATAAGAACTAATCATATCTGCCTGTCACCATTTTGGCCCAGTTTTCCTTTTCTATTCTTGTAGATCACCCTTCTGGTTATGTCCTACAGCCTCAATGTCAACAACATATTACATAGATAAAGAAGCTTAACATGCCTCACTGCTAATCTACCTGCTCCATTAGCACATTTGGTCTTACCAACATAATATTCTACATCCAACACCCCCCCCCCCCGGCCACCTCTCTGCTTCTGAAAACAAACTTTTATTTCTCGCTTTCTCAGTTTAGTTCTAAAGACGGGTGTCATATCTGAAGCATTAACTGTTTCTCTTTCCATAGATGCTGCCTGATCCATTGAATGTTTCCAGATGTTCACAGCTATAATTAGTTAGCATGGGCCCACTGCGGGTATCCAACAATAAAGCCATAAACCAAGATATTATTCCCTCATAGCCTAGATTATATTTTAGTATCAATGTAAGCATTTTGAGAATATGAAGGCCACTGTATAAAATAAGCTTATTTTTCATCAACTGAAGCTAATATAAGCAATGCACAAGTTCTTAATTTGCTTTTGAGAAATGCATAATTTCATTCTGTGCAAATATATGAGGTTTCAGTCTCTACTGACAACTCACGGTGCGAGTCCACCCACGAGTGAGCCCGAGTTAAAAACAAATCAAACGTGGTAATCACGTAGAATTAACGTAGCGGGAACGTCGGAACTCGTGGACTTAACTTAGCAACTCGTAACGCTAACGGCAGGTACTCGGGAAACTTGTTAACTCGTGAAAATGTTTCATCATGTTGAAAGATTTCCACGAGTCAAATTTACTCTTGAAGGAAAAATTTGAAACGTTTAAACTCGTTGTAATACCGTGGTAGCCCATGAGTTTACCATAGTGGCTCGTGAGTAACTCGTGGGTTTGGCCTGAGTGCCAGAAGTGAAATGTTGAAGATTAGTCAGATCTTAATGGGAAATGAATGAATGGATGGATGGATAAAGGGGTCTGAAATTAACTTGGATACTTTCGATGGGAGAGAGCCGCCGATGAAGCTGAAGGTACAGAGCGAAGATGGGGGCTCGCATTGATGGGAAGGGTTAACACCGGGCGGGATGCGTGAAAGTTACCATACTGAGGGAATTCCCACGTATGTGAAGCAGAGAGAAACGTGAGTTCTATATAGATTATGTATGAGCCAGCGAGGAGACATTTCTTCAGATAATGATTTTACAATGTGAGGTGACATTATAAGCCATAAGATAAGACACAAAATGCTGGAGTAACTCAGGCGGGGCAGACAGCATTTCTGGAGAAAAGGAATTGGTGACATTTTGGCTCGAGACCCTTCCTCAGATTGGTTTTGTGCTGTGCTGTTGCCGTATCTCTGGAGAGAAGTAATGTGTCACGACCCGAAACGTCACCCATTCCTTCTCTCCCAGAGATGTGTCCATCTTCGCTGGCGAGGAACCGTGCATGCCCTTTGCAAGTTTTCGCTCTCGAACACAGATAGCAGTGGATTATTAGGGGAAGAAACTCGCGTTCATGCCACATGACGTGTTTGAACACCTGCCCCCGCTACTCAAGGAGCTTGTGCTGAGCGGTAACCAGCTGCGGAGCTTCAACTGGGGCAGGCTTTACTTGCTAGGCTGGTTGGAGCTGCTGGACCTCGGTAACAACCAGTTGACCACGGTGCCTCGCATGCTGTCCAACTGCACCCAGACCCTGTGCATCTTCAACCTCACCCGCAACCAGATCTCCAAGCTGACCAAGGACTTCCTGCGGGACGTGACCTCCCTGCTGTACCTGGATCTCAGCTACAACAACCTGAAGACCATCCAGCTAAGCGGCAACCACTTTCTCTGCACCTGCGACGTCAGGTGGTTCATGTGGTGAATCAATTAGACCACGGTCTACATCCCTCGCCTGGTCACCGATGTCACCTGCACCTCCCCGAAAGCCCACCGCGGCCACGGCGTCGTCATGGTGGACCTGCACTCCTGCGAGTTGGACTACCTGGGCATTGACCTCTACACTTTCTCCGCCTTGATCACCCTCTTGCTCCTCTATTTGATACTTAAAACAGGCCTTCATTCACGGTCGTGCAGCCGCCTGACAGCGAATGCAGCATCGGAGACCCGGGTTCGATCCTGACTACGGGTGCTGTCTGTACTGAGTTTGTAAGTTCTCCCCGTGACCTGCGTGGGTTTTCTCTGAGATCCCCCCACACTCCAAAGACGTACAGGTTTGTAGCTTAATTGGCTTGGTGAATGTAAAAATGTCCATAGTGGGTGTAGGATGGTGTTAGTGTGCGGGGATCACTGGTCGGCGCGGACTCGCTGGTCCCAAGGGTCTGTTTCCGCTCTGTATCTCTAAACTAAACTAACAGGGAGAACACTGGACCTTCTTGGTCAGTTTATTATTTTACACTTATATACATTACACAGATCAAGGAGTGTGAAATAAAGCTGGCAAGCTGAGATCATGCAAGAAACGGAAGAAAACGGGAGACGATTTTATTCAGCAACTCCGTTCTGGCAGAACATCTATCCTGTGTTAAGAAACCTAACTTTCAGGGATTTAAATCTTGAGTTGAACTTCTACCTGAATTTAATCGATTTACAAAAGCGTTGAAGTTCTCCCTGCAGTCCGTTTCTTAAACACATTTACGTTTTGCGCTTTTTTTGACAGCCAAGTACTTTAAATGCCATTTATTGCATTTTAGCAATGATAGGCAACGATTTGATAAAAGCGGTTAATTACATGACAAGAGAAGCATGCAGCTACATAAGAGACACGGAGAAGCTGATCATCGGGGCAGTTCTGTCCATGGTCATGGGAGGCTTTTTATAGTTTTAAAAAACTGCATGACATTTTTATCCATGAGATGATTTTTCCACACGTCGGTAGTCATTGTTGGCTCAAGAGTAACTCGGGAGAGGAACTTGGTAACTCGGGAGAGGAACTTGGTACATCGCAGAAATGAGAAGTAAACGGCAAACTTAGACATACACGTGGGAACTCGTTTAAACTCGTGAACATAAACTTGGAATCTCATGGACAACCACGAGTTTGATTTTTTCTTTCACTCGGGATCACTCGTGGGTGGACTCGCACCGTGAGACAGGGCCATTACACTTGCAACAGCACACTACCAACACAGCACATAAACACATAATTTCTAGCCAGTTTCTGAATACCCATAAAGGAATGCGAAGCCATGGGAAATAGTTGGAAATATAAACTCATAAGGCTTTTCCAGCCTCAACTGCTGTTTTTTGGCAAAATATTAGAGGAATCCTTTCCTTGCCACCTGCACAAATGCCCCCAGCATATTTCATAGCCAGTAATTGAAAATAAAGACACTTGAGCAAAATTGAACTGTCCGACATTGTAGATCAAAGGCAATTACTGGAATTGCTGGTGGCTCTCAGCAACTCAGGCTAGATCTCTTGAGAAAATATAATGAAGTGTCCACAGCACTGTGGCCAATAATATATTTGAAATGAAGAAAAATGTGACACTCACTACCTGGCACTCACTGCCTGACAAACCTTTCCAGCCTTTAAGTTTCTGCTTAAGAAACATGAACAACTATTTATGTGGGCCTCAGTTTTCTTTTATTTTGTTTTGCTTTGCCATGTGAAAATAAAAATTAGGGCTCAAATTTCCACTGGCTTCCCTACAGGTAACTAGCAAGTGCAGAGTAAGTCCATCCCTACAAAAATATATGGACTTGGGAAAAGAATGCTGTTCTCCCAAGATAGTTAATTTATAAAAAATGTTACTAATTTTATAATGCACACCGTGGCACTGCAGAGTATTGCTCCAATGAGGCACTTTGAACCAGAAGCATTGCCATCCCCTTTAACTGGCTTTTCACTGCTTTTCCCAGTGGAAACTGGTGAAGAATTTATGGCTAGAGATCATAGATTTCTGCTGTCTTCATGGCCATGTATAAGGACCCTCAAGTCTGCCGTTATTAAAGGTTAGAAAATTGAAGAGTTTACCTCTTTTTATCATGGATGGGTAGTGGTTGTAATGTGTGGATGCCATTGTGCACATTTCAATGAAATCAATTTTCATTTATTTATACTCAAGATAGTTTAGGCCCACTCTTCTTAATGTTTCATCTTATGATAGACCCGTAGTTACACTAATAAAATAGAATATGCTGGAAAAGCTCAACAGGAAAGGTAGCTATAAAAATACTTGATGTATTAAGTTAATATTTTAGAAACTATATGCATTTCCAATTTTCCTGCCACAGTTAGTATTATTAAATATTGGATTAACATGCAGCCACGGTTCACCAAATAGATTCCAGGGGTTGTGGGTTTGTTGTATACGGAAACATTCAGTGGACTGGGCTTCAAACTGCCCGAGTGAGAGCTTCGAAAAATGAGAGGTGCATTTGAGGAAATTTGAGTCAAAGTTTCTCATGGCCAATGTGTCTAGAAAACAAGGGAACAGCAGCTCAAAATAAAAGGAAGACCATTCAGAACAGATATGAGGGGAATCCTGAGGGCAGAGTATCTGTGTAATTCTCAACCTCACAGGGTTGTGGGGGCTCAATCACCCAACATATCAAGTTAAGAACTTTTTTTTCTTATAAAAGGAACCAAGGGATATGGGAACAACACAGGAATATTGATTCTGAGGTTCCAAAATAACAGTCATTATCATATTGAATGACACAGCAGACACGAGGGGGCTGAATAGCCAATTTTGGCTTCTCCTCTTATGCTATTTTGTTCTCAGAGCCAAACCACAGACAGCAATAAGAATTGAATTCATATACATCAATTCGGCAGAGGTATGATGAGAATCAGATCTTGGGCACATGTTGACAGAGAATCTTTACATTTAGAATGTATGTTTAATCTTCGGAAGCTGAATTGTAAGGCAATTTGGAATGAATCATTTCCATGTGGTTGACTGAACAGGGAATAATTGCTATGACTGATGGATGATTTGGGTATGACACTAATGGAGTATAGGATTAAAGGTGCCCACAAAGGCATCGCAAAGATAAAATGAGCCAAACCACAGTACGCAGCATGACTGGTGAATATTTAAAAAAAGTAGAGAGTTAAGCATTTGGAGATAAGGATCTCGTGTTCAATGCAGAGAATGACGAGATGCTTTTTATTAACAATAGCAGTTCCTCCTTCCACAGATGCTCCCTGATCAGCTGAATTTTACCAGCTTTGTTTATATTCAGAATACTCTTAATACTCTACATCTGCTTGAGGAAGTATATATTTAAAAGACGTTTTGTGCTTCAAAATTCAGTGCAAATTTAATGTGTTACGAAAATTGAAACAGAAGATAAAAATAGACAAGGAAACAAGAGAAAAATAGGAAAATTTAAGCAGGTTGAAGAACTTTTAAGAGTTTTCAAAACTGCCTGCATGTGATCCATGTCCTTCCATTCCCCACAAATTCAGGTGCCTATCTAAACACCTCTTGAAGGCTGCAATTGTGCCTGCTTCCACCACCACCTCCGGCAACGCGTTCCTGGCACCCTTCACTCTCCGTGCATCTCCCTTAAACTTTCAGCCTCTGGACTTAAAGCTAAACCCTCTAAGTCTTTGAGATTTCCACCCCGAGAGAAAGGTTGTGACAGTCTACCCTATCTATTCCTCGCATAATTTTATAACCTTTTATCAGGTCACACTCAGCTCTGACACTCCAGGTAAAACTATCTAAGTTTATTCAAGGTAGACAAAAATGCTGGAGAAACTCCGCGGGTGAGGCAGCATCAACGGGGCGAAGGAATAGGTGACGTTTTGGGTCGAGACCCTTCTTCAGACTGACGTGGGGTGGGGGGGTGGGAAGAAGAAAGGAAGAGACGGAGACAGTGGGCTGTGGGAGAGCTGGGGAGGGGAAAGAGGGAGAAAGCAAGGAGTACGTGAAATTGGAGGTCAATGTTCATACCACTGGGGTGTAAACTACCCAAGCGAAATATGAGGTGCTGCTCCTCCAATTTAAGGTGGGACTCACCGTGGCCATGGAGGAGGCCCAGGACAGAAAGGTCAGATTCGGAATGGGAGGGGGAGTTGGTGCGGAGCCACTGGGAGATCAGGTTGGTTATTGCGAACCGAACGGAGGTGTTGGGCGAAGCGATCGCCAAGCCTTACGCTTGGTGTCACCGATGTAGAGCAGCTGACACCTAGAGCAGCTGATGCAATAGATGAGGTTGGAGGAGGTGCAGGTGAAACTCTGCCACACCTGAGAAAGACTTCTTAGGTCCTTGGATGGAGTCAAGGGGGGAGGTAAAGCAACAAGTGTAGCATTTCCTGCAGTTGCAAGGGAAAGCTCCGGGGAGGGGGTGGTTTGGGTGGGAAGGGACGAATGGACCAGGGAATTACAGAGGGAGCAGTCTCTGTGTAAAGCCGAAAGGGGAGTCGATGGGATGATGTGGCCAGTGGTGGGATCTCGTTGGAGGAGGCGAAAATGTCAGAGGATTATCTGTTGTATATTACAGCTGGTAGGGTAGAAGGTGAGGACAAGGGGGACTCTGCCCTTGTTATGAGTGGGGGGATGGAGAGTGAGGAGCAGAGTTTATTCATCCTCTCCTGAAAGCAAACCGCTTCTTCTGTACCCTCTCCAAAGCCTCCTTATCCTTCTTGTAATTTGGCAACCAGAACAACTGCACACAAGACTTCAAATGCAGCCCAACCAAAGCTGCAACATGATTTCCTGACTCTATTTCCTGACTCTTATACTCAATGCTCCAAGCAATGAAGGCAAGCATACCATATGCCTTCTTAATCTTTCTAACTACTTGTGCTGCCACTTTAAGGAAGCTACTGACTTGGATTCCAAAATCCTTTCTACATTATGTTGTTAAAGAAGCTCCACTGATTTTTGTGTTGCCTGCAAACTTACTAACCAACCCATCTACATTTTCATTTAAATCATAACACCCTTCCACCTAACTATGGGTAGGCCAGTCTTAACCTACTTGAGGGCCTTTATCAAATACCTTAGGGAAGACCTGATAGGTTTATAATAGTCCAAGTATACAACAATCACTTTCCTACCCTCAACAAACCCTTTCATCACCTCATCGAAAGGACAGAACCACCTACCGCCAATGGATTATAAACTAAGACTATTAAAGTGTAAGTGTCTCTGTTGGGATGAACTCTAATACAACCAGGAAGAGGCACAGTGCCAAAGACTCGGGTTCGATCCTGACTATGGATCCTTGCCTGCACGTAGATTGTACATTTTCCCCGTGACCCGCGTGGGCTTTCTCCAAGATTTCTGGTTTCCTCCCACACCAAAGGCGTACAGGTTTGTAGGTTTAATTGGCTGGGTAATAAATGTAAAATTGTTCCTACCATGTGTAGGGTAGTGTTAATATGTGGGGATTGCTGGTCAGTGCAGACTCGGTGAGCCTAAGGGCCTGTTTCTGCACTCTGTCTCTAAACTAAACTAAACTAAATTAAATGAATGAACAGAATGTGGAGTGGACAGGTTTTGAAACTGATTGAGACAGGTTACATAGATACATAGAAAATAGGTGCAGGAGTAGGCCATTCGGCCCTTCGAGCCTGCACCGCCATTCAATATGATCATGGCTGATCATCCAACTCAGTATCCCGTACCTGCCTTCTCTCCATACCCCCTGATCCCTTTAGCCACAAGGGCCACATCTAACTCCCTCTTAAATATAGCCAATGAACTGGCCTCAACTACCCTCTGTGGCAGAGAGTTCCAGAGATTCACCACTCTCTGTGTGAAAAGTTTTTCCTCATCTCGGCCTTAAAGGATTTCCCCCTTATCCTTAAGCTGTGACCCCATGGTCCTGGACTTCCCCAACATCGGGAACAATCTTCCTGCATCTAGCCTGTCCAACCCCATAAGAATTTTGTACGTTTCTATAAGATCCCCTCTCAATCTCCTAAATTCTAGCGAGTATAAGCCAAGTCTATCCAGTCTTTCTTCATATGAAAGTCCTGACATCCCAGGAATCAGTCTGATGAACCTTCTCTGCACTCCCTCTATGGCTATAATGTCCTTCCTCAGATTTGGAATTAGAATAAAGCTAAAAGTATGAAAAAAGGCATGGGTGTTTTGCAGAGCAGTGTCATAAAGGAAGACTTTAAAAATAGCATGAGTGCATTACAGTTAAGACCACGTAGGTGTCGGTGGAAAATAATTAAAATTAATAGTTTTGTATCTGGATGCACCGTACCCAAGACTAAACACAATAATGTACTTCTATGGACTGTGTATGGCTGCACCAAGGACTCGATTGTCTATGGCTGCACCAAGCACTGGTATTGTGATTATTAGATTTTTAATTTTTTTATTTATTATATATTATCTGTGCGTATTGCATTTGCATGCTGTTATGCTGCTGCAACTACGAATTGTTCCATTATTGGTACACATAACAAAACTTATCACTCTTGGCATTTGATTCCAAATTTCATTTATTTGATTTCCTGCTCCACTCCTCAACTCAGCTCCACCTCAGTGGGTCGACACAAAGGCTGTCAAACCACAGTTCCTAGTATTCACTGAGTGCACGGCTGATCTGAAAGCAAAACTCCTACATAGTGTAATTAATCCAGGAAATAATTAGAAGCAGCTTAATTTTATGCATAATTAATTATTCTTAAAATAAAACTATTATTAAACAGACTTTTGAATTCTGCTATCAGGTGTGTTATTCATGGCTACAACTCAAATATATATATTTTTCACCTGTTGCCTCCAACTCTGTTGCTGTTTTTCCATTTAATGTTTGTATGGGGTATGGCTTTACATTGATGCCAGCCTGCAGGAGGCAATGAGGTATCTACCATTACCACATTTCACCTCTCTCCCAACCTCTTCTTAATTTTTGTTGCTGCCAATTTAATAGGGAGCTTGATGCGCTGCCACAGGGCCCTGCACATTTAACATAGAAAATAACAGCAGCAACTTGGATATTTTGCCAATGGATTTGTTGCAGTTGAGCACCTATGCCATTTGCAATAATCTCAGTAAATGTGGCTGGGATCAAGGATTGTGATTAGATCATGGATATATCCCTGATAGTCTAGATTTTTACTTCCTCACCATAATGATGTCACACACATAAATAGTTCATAGCCAATTTTTTTTTTAAATCGCCAAACAAAAACTTCTTCAGAAACAATATCAGTTTGCCACACAAAATGTAATAATAACTGTGTTTGATAACTGGTTACATTAGATAAATCTAATCACATCTGCAAGTTGTGTATGTGAATTTTACATATTAGAATGAAAAAAAGTTTATTTTTCATCAATGTTCCTCCATGGATACAACATTCTTATATAACTTTTATTTAGCTGGTAATAATGACAGATTAAGGCGTAGAACTTCTATGCTTTGGTCAAATCTGCGATATGGATAAGATTCAGTAATAATTGATACCTATAGTTAGTGCTGTAGGGAAACTAAAGTTGATAGCAAGTAATATTAGTTGGTGCGGGGGGAGGGGAAGACAATAGGGACCCGGCGTGGGGGGACTGCCGTGAAAAACAATGTAGGACCCAATGTGGGGAGGGGGGGGGCAGCCGTGAAGAACCGTGGGAGAAAAAAGGGGGACCCAGTGTGGGGGGGGGGGGGGGTGGGTGGACACTCTAGTTTAGAATCCTCTGCCCAGGGGATAAGTCTGTGTTTGTTTGTTTGTTTGTTTGTTCCAGTGAAGGCGCTGAGCTGACGGCAGCCAGACAACAGTTGCTTGTCTTTTTCTTTTTGTTTTCATTTTTAACAGACCAATTTCCCTCCGGGGATGAATAAAGTTTTAACGCATCGTATCATATTAACTGCATTGTTCCCAGACCTGAAATGTTTCCCATGTTCTACTTTCCACAGATGCGATCTGATCACACTTTTTTTTCTCTTTTTCAAGATCCATGCAGCATGACTGTGGTGAAGTGTGGAAGGCAAAGTGAGGAAGACTGATATCTATGGAGCGAAGGAAATAGCTGACGTTTCGGGTCGAGACCCTTCTTCAGACTGATGTTGGGGTGGGGGGAGGCGGGAAGAAGATAGGAAGAGGTGGAGACAGTGGGCTGTGGGAGAGCTGGGAAGGGGAGGGAAAAGAAGGAGAAAGCAGGGACTACCTGAAATTGGAGAAGTCAATGTTCATACTGCTGGAGTGTAAACTACCCAAGCAAAATATGAGGTGCTGCTCCTCCAATTTACGGTGAGCCTCACTCGGGCTATGGAGGAGGCCCAGATCAGAAAGGTCAGATTCAGAATGGGAAGGGGAGTTGAAGTGCTGAGCCACCGGGGGATCAGGTTGGTTATTGCGAACCAAGCAGATGTAGAGCAGCTGACACCTAGAGCAGCGGATGCAATAGATGAGGTTGGAGGAGGTGCAGGTGAACCTCTGCCGCACCTGGAAAGACTGCTGGGTCCTTGGATGGAGTCAAGGGGGGAGGTAAAGCGATAAGTGTAGCATTTCCTGCGGTTGCAAGGGAAAGTGCCAGGAGAGGGGGTAGTTTGGGTGGGAAGGGACAAATTGATCAGGGAGTTATGGAGGGAGCGGTATCTGCGGAATGCAGAAAGGGGAGGAGATGGGAAGATGTGGCCAGTGGTGGGATCCCGTTGGAGGTGGCATTGGGTATGAACATTGACCTCCAATCTTACTTCAGAGTCACGTGAAGAAGACCCGTCAGGGAGCATGCGCGTCATTTACGTCAGATGCATTGGCGCTCACGGACGTGAGGAGCAGTGGAATGTAGTTTTTACAACTCCAAGGTAAGTAAAACACTTTTTGGGAGTTTTTTAGGTCCGTTTGCTGTGATGGTCTGTTGCGATTTTTTCACAGGCACCGTGAACAAAACGGGCAAGGGCAAGAGGCGAGCCGCAAAGCCGATAGAGAGCCGCGGGAATGCGGTTGGTGAAGGGCTGCCTCATACTCCTGTAACAGTCGCCGGCTGGGAGCGGGGCGACTGTGGACTTGTGTATTTAGAAAAAGATTGGAGCAAGAGTCAGTTTGGGATTCACCTCCAAGGCTGGATACCACTTTCTGAGTGGATATTCCAAATGGAGAACCTGTACACAGGTTGCTCCAACAAGACATACTCCAGGAGGAGTGATGTCAGAGCCAGGCTGCAGAAGCCAGGTCAGCAGCACCTAGTAAAGGGCTGCTTGATAGCACCCTCATTGATGAGGCGCGTGCACAGGGTCAGCAGAGTTCTCCGATAAAAGCGAAGACGGCAGCTGCCAGATGTTCTATTTCTGGCAGTACGATTCGCTGCTCTGTGAGAGTTTTGACCCTGACTCTGACGGTGAGGCCAATACAAGCGAAGACGGCAGCTGCCAGATGTTCTACTCCTGGCAGTATGATTCGCTGCCCCGTCAGAGTCAGGAGAGCCACTGGGAGAAGAAGTGGCCTCTACGATCTACTATTTTATCTTCCATCAGCTCCAGTAGCTTATGATGGATGAAAATGCCAAAAAGGAATGAGACCCCAAGGAACTGCGTATTGCTGAAAGTACTAGCAGTGAACCAAGATAGGGGTCAGATGGGCGAGGGCATGTGAGCCTAAGAAATAAAACTGCAGAGAATATTGAAGCTGCTGGGTTGAGGAACAACTACATTTTTGCAAGAACAATGGATGGAGGCCAGGGATGGAGATGCATCAAGAGGCACTAGGGTTGCTATGTAGTGCCCACTTCTAGATGAATTGTTTCAGGAAGTATGCCATTCGGCCCACCATAAATCCCAAGTTGCAGCAACTCTGTAAAGCCCAGCAATGTGCAGTCACTCAACTTACTCTTTGGAGAAAAACCTCACGAAACGTGGGAAAGAGTTGGATGATGAGGCAAAAACAGCGAGGTTGATCAAAACATCGATGGTCGGCAAGTCTGTGAAGAGGAGGTATCCTTTAAGACATCATACAGAATCCTGGGCCTACACCAGGAACAAGTCGACCATTGAAGCAGGGGCGCAGTTGGCGTCCTGCAGCGGGAACACGAAAAAGCGTGGGTTTTGCTGCCAGGAGCCAGGGACCACAGGTCACTCAGGTGACAAAGGAGGTAGGTGGACCTAGTTCTCATGGGAACATATTAAGGCAAAAACAGCCAAATATTGGAAGCAAATTACTTCAGATTCATTATTCTGAGTATTATTCAAAGGTTTTGAATTGATTCGATCCAAATAGTGATTTGCCATCCAGCATGTTCCTAGCAGAACACTCCAATTTCACAAAAATAAATGATGGAGGTTCAAGCTGAATTTGAAAACTTGTTTATAAACAAGTAATTGAAAGGTTGGTTTATCAAAACCACCAAATTGTGTTTAAATTTTCTCGACGTAAAAAGGTGAGGAGTATTTTAGATCTGACAAGTCTTTAAAATTTTGTGAAGTATAGACACTTCAAAATGGAGACTTTGAGACTGCCAAACAACTTATTTCAAAATATGTTATATGGCACCTATAGATCTGAAAGATGTATATTACTCAGTGTCTGTTCATTTGTAAGTTAAAAATATTTGAAATTTATCTGAATGAAACAATTATGGGAAATCAAAGTTCTGTCTAATGGGTTAACTTCAGTTCCTAGAATTTCACTAAATTGGTAACAAGAGAATTAGTGATTTAACTCTCTCAATTTGTTCAATCCACTTTTGAAAGTTTGGGGTTTAAATCATCCAGTCAAATCAAGGTTAACGCCACTTACAACAATTGATTATTTTAATTTCACAATTGATTCAATTGACATGGTAGTAATTTTACCCAGGGTAAAGGGTAGAGCTGATTGATGGTTGCATTAAGCTGTTGAAAAAGCAACAATCTTCAATTAAGACAGGTGGCCAGCTTGCTATGAAAATTTGTGTTATTTCCAGCAATACAATAAAGGCACTAAGATGCATGGTGGCCATTTTGATAGGCCATGCAGTTAAACAACAACGTCTGCTTCTGATTTGCAGTGGTAGATTTAACATGTCTCCAGTAGTTCGAGCAAGATACTGATTGAACAGCCTTCCATGGTCTTACAGACTAATGTCAGTGCACTAGGATTGGTTGCCACTGAAATGGTATCCATCTGTGGACAGATGGAATATGGAAGAGGCTTGGAGATTACGTAAAAGCAAATACTCGAAATTTTAGAATTAGAAATTCAGAAATTTTTGACGACTGTTGGAATAAACATCCTAATACAGAAAAACTAATATCTTATATTAATAATATTTTATTAGACAGTGATATTCCATTGACGGACTTACACAGACAAACTTGGGAAAAAGAACTAAATCAAATAATAACGAAAGATACTTGGGAAGAAAGTTTTACAACACATACATCAATGTTCATTAAATGCCAGACATCTCTAATACAATTCAAAGTAATACATAGGTTACATTATTCTAAAACAAAATTAAATAAAATTGTCCCACATATCTCACCAATATGTGATAAATGTCAACATTTAGAAGCTAACCTATCTCATATGTTGCAAATTGCATACAAATTAAAAATTTCTCGGTAAATATTTTCACAATATAACTAAAGTGACTAGCATTCAATTGGACCTGGATCCAAAATTAATAATACTTGGAACATTAGAACTAAATCAAACATTTACATCAACTCAAAGAAACTTTATTGATTATAGTATAATAACTGGAAAAATTAATTCTAACATTTTGGAAAGGCCCTATAACCCCCACAATCAAAATGTGGATTATAGAAATGACGGAGACCTTACACTTGGAAAGAATTAGACCTGTCCTGTTGGACAAACAGGAACTATTCGTCGGAACATGGTCTCCCTTTATTGACTATTTAAAGGGTCAGAATGGTTCAGCACAAGAACCTGACTAACACCCGTGCCAAGGAATAGATGAAATGTTATACTCTGAAATGTACGAATATATCTCGAATGAAGTTTTTTATCGTAGTAAATTATTCCATTCTTCTTTATTATCTTTTTCTTTTTTTTTTTTTTTTTTTTGTTTTTTTTGTTTCTTCTCTTTTTCCTCTTTCTTTCTTTATTTCATCTATATATTTTTAGTTCTATTTAGTTTAAAAAAAAAAAAAAAAGTATTGGAGACATTGTAATAATAATGGACGATATTAGTAATTTAAAAATGTAAGACTGGTATCGATTTTAATATGATATGTAATAAAAAATAATAAAAAAAAAAATTAAAAAAAAAGGAATATGGAAGAGGCATTATTTTTTTGCAGACATGGAGAATCAACGTTTTACAGCTGTTGGAAGGCTTATGAGCTCCAAGCTTGTTGTTAATACAACTAATCTGCATGTTCAGCTTCAAATTAACAATACTACAGCAATGGCATGTATTAATCGTATGGGTGGAATTAAGTCGGTGTCATGTGACAAATTGGCTAATCAAATCTGGACTTGGTGTGTTGACAAATATTTGGTTTCAGCTATTTATCTACCAGGTAGATTCAATATAGTAGCAGGCACCAGGTTACGGGAATTTCCATGATAACAAAAAATGGATGTTGAATCTTAAGATTTTAATGATATAGTAGTCAGATTTGGGAAGCAGATACGACTTGTTTCCATCCAGACTCAATCACCAGTTACAGAGATATGTGTTATGGGAACTACATCGGGAGACAGTAGCGATTGATGCTTTCTCGCTACATTAGGGTGGTATGTTTTTATATGCATTTTCCATCATTCTGTCTCATAAACCGGTGTCTGCTTAAAATGAAGCAGGATGCTGCCTCTGGGGTACTGGTGTTACCGGACTGGTCTACGCAGTCATGGTTGCCCTTTGATATTGGAATTAATGACAGTTTCTGATAAAGGTTCCCAAAAGAAGGGATTTACTGGTGTATCCGATAATTGGAGAGTATAATCCGTTATATGCCTGTATGGATCTGTTAATTTGCAGGTTTTAAAAAGAGGATTGTCTGGGCATACTGTGGACATGCTTACAGCAGCCTGGCGGAAGAGCACTCAAAAGCAGTACATTTGCGAATCTGAGGTAGTGACTCTGTAAATGCTGCTTTCCCATTATGTAAAGAATGGGAAAATTTTCTGTGTACAAAAGAATATTGAATGTTGTACGGCACATGTCTCAAATGTCTTAGATTTTCTCAACACTCTATTATGAGGGGTTGGGTTATAGTGCGATTTATTCAGCCTGAAGTACATTGTCCTCGTTTTTTATTGATGGGGTCGGAAAGACATCCTGTTGAGTCTCGTTCTTTCGTTTCCAGATTAATGAAAGGAATTTTAATTCCAGACCTTCTAAACCTAGGTATGGCAATCTGAATATAGAGTGGTTTTAAGCTGCTTCATCAATGGACTCTTGGTACGATTCTGATTTTGACCAAATTCAGCATGAAGGTAGTCATGCTTATGGCACTTGTAACAAGCACAGAGAGTGCAGACATTACAAAAGTTACAGATACACGGGATGGAAGTACCTCAGGATAATGTTATGTTTTACATTTATGACCTACTCAAATGAAGTAGGGTCAGGTGTGACAGGATTCAAGAGTGTTTTATTAGCATATTCCATGGATCCATGTCTATGTGTTAAGACATATTTGTTGCAATACATTGAGGCTACAAAGGTCTTATGAAATATGAAAACAAGATTGTTTATCATTCACGAAAAACCATACAAGATAGTGTCAGTTCAGACTATTTCAAGATGGTTAAAACAAGTTTTGGTTGCTGCAGGTGTGAACAGTGATGTTTTTACATCCCATTCGAATTAGCAGCAACATTGGCGGCCAGGGCGAAGGATGTCCCGTCGACCATATTCTCGCAGCCGCCGGGTGATCTAATAAGTTGGTGTTTCAACACTTTTACCATCGGCCTATTGCCAATACGGGGCTGTTTGCAGATACTATATTAAGTTCTGCTTAAATTCCCCTGGGTTAAAGGGGATACTGTTAATTCTATTATTCAAATAAATGAATTATTGCATTTTTTCATGCAAATGTCATTAATGCATTATTGATTATTTCTCGTTCCGAGTCAATCAATGCAGTGAGAAGCCGGGATTTGAATCTGCGGTATGAAATCACAAAGCTTTAAAATCTTCACGTAGTCACTCACGTGACTCTGAAGTAAAATAGTAAGATTAAACGAGAACTTACCAGTTTGAAGTTTGATCTTTATTTTACGAGGAGTTACGTTGGTGATTACGTGCCCACCACGCCCAACCCTCTTTCATAAAGGTCAGCTGGAAGTTCTAAAATTTACTAGTTTTTACTATGTTACTTCGTTATTGGTGTTTTGTGATTTCACACCGCTGCTTTGAAGATTGAAGCGCATGCGCCCTCACGGGTCTTCTTCTCGTAATCACCAACGTAACTCCTCATAAAATAAAGATCAAACTTCAAACTGGTAAGTTCTCGTTTAATCTTACTATTTCAGGTACTTCCTGCTTTCTCTTTCTTTCCCCTTCCCAACTCTCCCACAGTCCACTGTCTCCGCCTCTTCCTTTTTTCTTCCCGCCCCCCATCCCCTCATCAGTCTGTAGAAGGGTCTCGACCCAAAACGTCGCCTATTTCCTTCGCTCCATAGTTGCTGCATCACCCGTTGAGTTTCTCCAGCATTTTTGTCTACCTTCGATTTTCCAGAATCTGCAGTTCCTTCTTAAAAAAGGATGATATCAGGAGTAGGTTATACTGTTACAAATCAAATACCACATTTCCAAGGGAAGGTTTGTGACTGCAAGAATAAAGAGTGGAAAAGCAGTGTAAACATTTGAAATGGCTGAAGGGTATGGACATCAAGCTTCTTGAACACTGCATAAGAGACCTTGGAGCAAGGAGCAGAAATATATAGAGACATTCTCTATCCTCCCCAAGGATATGAACCCTTCCAATTTGATAATGAAATATATTGGCAGCATTACACCCAGGGTGTTGTACTGTGACTAATTTAACTTTAAAATTGTGTAACATGAACATATGACTTTCTTTATGCAGTTATGGGTGTGTTCATTTTGTGATCCTGATTTGGTAGAAGTGCCATATAAAAATAAAAGGAAATTAGTGCATCAGGCAGCATCTATGGAGGGACTACAGATGTTTCATGCCGGGACCCTTCTTCAGATTGATTATAGTAGGTGGAAGAAAGCTGGTGGTGGAACATAGCCTGGCACGTGATAAGTAGATACAGGTGAGAGGGGGTTTGAATAGCAGACACGTAGGTAGAGTAAAGGGCCTGTCCCACTGCGGTGACCTAATTCGCGAGTTTAGAAGAGTTTGCCCTCGACTCATACTCGCAGCATGGTCGACACGAGGTCCTAGGAGGTTTTTGTAACTCTCCTTCATGCTCGAGAGTAGTCCCCGCATACTCGAAGCCTCAGCTAGGTCGCGCCGTTTTTTCAACATGCTGAAAAATGCCCGCGAGTAAAGAAAGGTCGCCATGGAAAAAATCTATATTTTTTTACTCGTAGGTTTAGTCGAGGTAGGTCATAGTGCTATCCTAGGTAATCAAAGGCAATCAAAGGTAATCAAAGGTAGTCGAAGGTAAAGCTCTTTGAGAAAAAAAAGGTATGTAAACCGACCGGTAATGTTAAATGCCCGCTAAACTTTATTAAACGTTGTCTGGCTTCTTAAAAGTATCTCCATTCCTTCTCCCCCCCCCCTTCTCCCCCCCCTTCCCCCCTTCTCTCCCCTTCTCTCCCCCTTTCCCCCCCTTCTCTCCCCCCCCCTCCGCACTCGCTAAAGTACAGCCGTCTTTTACCTTCCTGTTCATCGCAGGTGTGAATTTCCGACAGCGCTCCCCCGCTTTCCCTGGCCCCCGTCTTTGCAATGTGTTTGTGTGTGTGCAGATGGTCGATCCGGCTCGCGGTTTCATCGCTGACGGTCGATCCAGCTCGAGGTTTTTCAGACGAGTGCCCTCGAGCTTGAAGGTCGAAGACAGTTGCTGAAAAGTCACGTCAGTGGGGCAAAGACTAGAGAGGAAAAGGAGTAAAAACAGAATCAGATAAGGAAAGAAGAGGAGGATTGAAAGTTTAAGGTGAAATGTGAGACTCGGGGATCGGCATGAACCTAAGAAAAAGAAGAAAGGAGCAGGATGATTGTGGTGGTGGGAGATGTTGGGAGAAATGTGTGCACACCTGGGCAGGGGAAGGAGAGGGAGGGTGTATTGCTTGAAATTGGATAAAACTTTGCAAGAAAATGATCATTGCTTATCTTACAAGATGATCTGTTGGTTATGAAGATCACAGAAGAGGAAAATAACTTTGCAGGAGGAGACCGGAGATGAAAGCATGATATAAAGATAAAAGGAAGCAAATGTGCTAGTTTGAAGTGCCATGCTTGTAGCCTACAGGTAGTGAAGGAAAAAGAGGCCATCAGAAATGTATCAACCCAAAAATATAATTAAGCTATTTCCATTCCTAGGGAAAGTTTCATATGATGACATTCGCATCTTACAAATGTGGTTAACCCCTTTGAATCATTTTAGGAAAAGGATGTGAAATGGATGTTCAGCAACAGGCAAGAAAATTTAAGCACATAAAACCCTCCTTGCTCATCATGATACTGCATACAAGCTGAAGTTGACCAGTCTGACAAAGGGTTTCAACTGGAAACGCTGCCTATCCATTCCCTTCATTTATGCTGCCTGATTCATCGTGTTCCTCCAGAACTTTGTGTTATAGCTTTTAAAGAGTCAAATCATAGCACAGGTACATTTATACATCAGGAGAAATCCATTGCTTGTGCATTATGTGGTCTCAGAGATTGTGCACAAAATTAGAAAAAAACTGAGAATATTTCTAAAATCAGAAAATTCTATCATTGTTTTTATGAGACAGATCCCTTATTGAGTGATAGATGATAACCTATGCATAACAATGTTACATCCCAATCAGCAATGATGAACAAGCCTTCAGCAACACATCATTAGAGGGAGAATGTATAAACTCCACATAAGAAGCACTTAAAGTCACAATAACCCAAGGTCATAGTCGTAGAGCGTGGAAACAGGCCGTTTATCCCAACTGCTCACACCGGCGAACATGTCCCAGCTAAACTAGTCCCACCTGCCCGCTTTTGATCCATATCCCTCCAAATCTGTCCTATCCATGTAACTGCCTAACTGTTAAATGTTAGGATAGTCCTTGCCTCAACTACCTCCTCTGGCAGCTTGTTCCATACACCCACCACCCACTGTGTGAAAAAGTTATCCCTCAGATTTCTATTAAATCTTTCCCCTTCACCTTAAACCTATGCCTTAAAGCTATGTCCTCTGGTAATTGAAGTTATCATATACTGTAGCGGCATTAACTGCTGCACAACACAATGCATGCACCCCTCTGTATTCGCGGAGCTTCTCATAACTTTTAGTTACCGATTTTCCCATTAAAGTGTGCCTAGTGTACAGACATTAGTGTGCACTACATTTTGGACGGTGGTATTGAGCCAAGTTTGGTGCCACCCTTGCAGTGCATGTATTTCCATGGTGATGCTGAGTAGGAAGTTTCACGGTTTAGACTTACTAACAATAAAGGGATGATGTGTACTTCTGGTACATTAAGGTGTGTGATTATAGTAGATAACTCACACACCAGAAGCTGCTTCTTTTTCAAGGGAGTAGAAATTGTTCATTTGGGAGGTTTCATTGAAGAAGAATTTGTGAGTTCATACCATGCAACTTCCAGAACATGCACACTGCAGCCCTGTTCACTAGTGAAGGGGCAGAGGTGGTGAATTGGCAGAGTAATGCTTAGAGAGATAAATTGGGCACTCTTCAAGTGTTCTGCTTTGTTCTAGTGGAAGCATTCTTTTTGGTATCAATCTTCTTAGGTATCAATAGAGTTGCATTCATGAGGACTAATTTTATCTTGCATTGTCAACCAAAATCTGTTGCCTTTCCTTGAACACCCATTGATTACCCATGACAGTCAGAGGATAGGTGTAAGTCAATATATTGATGGGTGTGGGGTCACATATAGGCCACATTGGTAAGGATGATCTCTGGAGGAGATTGGTTAACAAAGTTAGACACAAAAAGCTGGAGTAACTCAGCGGGACAGGTAGCATCTCTGGTGAGAAAGAATGCATGACGTTTCGGGTCAAGACACTTCTTCAGTGTTCTTTGAAGACAATCAGGAAATTTATGATCAACATTATGAGCAGCTCAAGAATATCTGAATACTATGTAGTTTAAAAAAATTATTGCTGATTTTACTGAAAAAACATATTACATTATGAGGGGGCATGGTTTTGTAGCTTTCAAAATATTCCTTATTGCAGAGGAATCTGGAATGAGAGAGCAGAAGGCAACACATTTCTGGAATTATTTTACCCAGAGAGTTAGGTAGGTTATGTCACTGGACATATTTAAAAAGGATGTAGTTCAAGATCAGGGAATTGAGCCCTGTGAAGAGGAGATGATGCCTGGGTAGAACAGCTGTGATTAAACTGAATAGCAGGGCTGGTGTGAGGGATGAGTGGTCTACCCTGCACCAATTCTCTTTCTGCTTCCCTGTGTTTATAACCCATTTATTTGAATCACTTGAATCTGAATGCCTCAACAGCCATTGTGAAGCTAGGACTCATACCTCTCGGCAAATAATCCGTGATTGAGGATACCTCTACCGTTACTTAACCAGTTGCCATATACCAATGGGTCCTTGAAGTGCCTTGTGGATGCTGAACAGTCAGGGGATGAGTCAATTGCTGTGGAGTGTCCGGACTTTACCCTGCCCAAGATTTATGTTACATGACTCTGATCTGAGGACCAAACCGGCTTTGTTAAGAGCAGACATTCCTTCTTTAACATACGTTGATTATTAGATATTGTCTATTCTGCTTCTGAGGATGTACCTGAATGTGTCGTATCTATTGATGCAGAAAAAGCATTTGACCGCGTTGAGTGGGTCTATCTATGGGCTGTTCTAGACAAATTTGGTTGTGGAACGAACTTTATTTCATGGATCAAGTAACTATACTCTCATCCCACAGCCTCAGTTCGGACTAATTCCCAGCTGTCCAAGCCATTCGATTTGCATCGTGGAACCCGCCAGGGGTGTCCTCTGATCCCCATGCTTTTTGACTTGGCCATCGAACCACTTGCTATGGCCTTTCGCAGCTGTGAGGACATAGCTGGTATTTGGAGGGGCAGTACACAGCATAAGGTCTCACTATATGCTGATGACCTTTTGCTTTGTGTCTCAAACCCAGGCACCTCTCTGCATTCTGCTATGTCACTGCTCAATAATTTTGGTCAATTTTCAGGTTATAAGATAAATCTTGGAAAAAGCGAAATGTTTCCCATTAACTATGAAGTACAACCCTCGGATCTTACCAACTTGCCATTCAAAATTGAAAAAAACAAGCTCTCCTACTTGGGCATTTCAGTTACGAGGAAACACAAGGATCTTTTCAAAGATAATTTTATCATTCTGTTAAACCAGATCAAACAGACGCTAACACAGTGGTCACCCCTGTCAATGTCCCTTGTCGGCCAGATAAATTCAACCAAAATGACCATTTTACCAATATTTTTTTACCTTTTTCAGGCCTTACCGGTTTTTATCCCCAGGTCTTTCTTTGACCATCTTGACTCAGTTATTTACTCCTATATATGGAGAGGTAACCGGCCTCGTCTTAGTAAGGCCCAACTCCAAAAAACCAAGGCTGCTGGTGGCCTGGCTTTCCCAAACGTTCGCTTTTATTATTGGGCTGCTAACCTGCGCTGCCTTGCATTTTGGTCTTTCTTTCACAGCCAGCCTGATTGCCCTGACTGGGTAGCCATGGAATTACACACAGATGATAATATGTCAATACCTGCACTACTTGGTTCCTCACTTCCACTCCCCTCAATTAAATCTGTTAAAAATCCAGTGGTTAAACAGTCTTTGAGGATATGGGTTCAATTCAGGAAATGTTTTGGGTTGCATAACTTTTCTCTACTGAGCCCTATTGCATCAAACCACCTTTTTAAACCATCAACTCAGGATGCTGTCTTTAAAGAATGGCATAGGAAGGGTATTGTGCACTTCAAAGACCTACTTATGGGTAACACTGTAGCAACATTTGAACAACTAAGCAACAAATTCAATCTTCCAAAGTCAGACTTTTTCCGATACCTGCAAACAAGACATTATGTGTTCTATAAACTGCCCGGCTCTTCTATACCAACAGACACAACCCTTGTTGATACAGTTCTTTCTTTAAACCCATCTCAGAATAGACTTGTCTCAGCTTTATATGGCAAGATGTTGGATCTAAGGCGCGCCCCCATGGACAAGCTCAAGGCAGCATGGGAGGAAGACTTGGGCTTCTCTCTCTCGGAAGATACATGGAGTTCCATTCTTAAACTGGTTAATTCCACCTCTCTATGTGCTCGTCACTGTCTGATCCAACTCAAAGTGGTACATAGGGCTCATATCTCAAAAGCCAAATTATCTACTATTTACCCTGAGGTTAGTCCATTCTGTGTTAAATGTAACATTTCTGAAGCCTCTCTAATCCATTTGTATTGGTCATGCCCCAGCCTTAACAAGTTCTGGCTAGAGGTTTATCATAAATTATCCCAGGTGTTAAACCTCAAATTGGAACCAAAGCCTCTAATCGCTCTTTTTGGGGGTCACTGGTGAGGAGGTTAGATTAACTGCAGATAAACGCCGCATTATATCTTTTGCTTCTCTTCTGGCTCGGCGAACAATCCTGCTCAGGTGGACGGAACCTACCCCGCCCACTCATACACAATGGCTGACAGATATTATGTCCTGCCTAAAGCTCGAGAAAATCAGGTACTCACTTCAACATTCAAATGGAAGGTTTCAGAAAGCGTGGAGACCTTTTCAAAATGCATTCCAGACTTTGTAAATGCTTGATCATCAAGCACAGTTTAACAGCTTAACAGTCTACCCATTGATTTATTGTGGATTATTGTTGTGACAGGCTGATATTTGCATATGCTTACTGACACTGACTGGGGAGGGATAATTTTTGGTATCTCGTTTTTCTTTTATTGTTGTTGTCTTGTCATATGTTGGCATAAGTTGTTTTTTATTTACTCTTTTCGTACACTCTGTCTGTTTCGTACAAATGGACAACTTTGCACATTGTTATGTCCTGAAAACTAAATTAAAAAAAATGTTGATTAAAAAAAAAAAAAAAAAAAGGAGGTAGTTCAAGATCAGGGAATTGAGCCCTGTGAAGAGGAGATGATGCCTGGGCAGAACAGCTGTGATTATACTGAATGGCAGGGCTGGTGTGAGGGATGAGTGGTCTACCCTGCACCAATTCTCTTTCTGCTTCCCTGTGTTTATAACCCATTTATTTGAATCACTTGAATCTGAATGCCTCAACAGCCATTGTGAAGCTAGGACTCATACCTCTCGGCAAATAATCCGTGATTGAGGATACCTCTACCGTTACTTAACCAGTTGTCATATACCAATGGGTCCTTGAAGTGCCTTGTGGATGCTGAACAGTCAGGGGATGAGTCAATTGCTGCGGAGTGTCCGGACTTTACCCTGCCCAAGATTTATGTTACATGACTCTAATCAAGGACAATCGTCAGGAAATTGAAGAATTTGTCAATAACAATATTATTATGTGTAATGTGGTGGGGAAATTGGTAAATCCTTGTTATTGCTTATTACCTTGCATTAATATGGTTGAAATGCTCCTTGTTAATTATGTCTGAATTTAGGTTACCCAATTATTAAGTAGAAACAGGTTCCACTGAAGGAACAGCACCTCATATGCCACTTGGGTAGCTTACAACCCAACAGTTTTAACATTGAATTCTCTAACTTTGGGTCACCTCTAATAACCCCCCCTCGCCTTCCCTTTCTCCCCCACATACCTCCCTTTCTTCCCTGCTCCACACCCCTGTGCCCAACCTGAATTCACAACTATTTCTCCCCACACCCTCCACCTGCATTCCTTCCTCTGAGCGGGAGAGGATTGGCGCCCTGTCTCCTGTCCCAACGTCTCGGCACGGTGTTGTACCATCTCGCATGCCGCCGGCTGTTATGGACTGTCAGTATGTTTTCCTCCACCGCGACGATCACAAGTCGCCCTTGCAGCGCCCTTACGAAGGTCCTTTTCGGGTGCTATGGCACGAGCCCACAACTTTTGAACTGTACATGGGAGGTTGGGGGGAGACCGTTTCGGTGGCTCGTTTGAAGCCGGCCCATTTGGACCTGAGCAAGCCAGTCGAGGTGGCCCAGCCTCGCCGTCGAGGGCATCCGCCATCTCAGGTCCCACCTAGTTCGTTCTTACCAGAATATAAACCTTTGCATGGGGACGTACGTAAGAGGTCCGGCCGCATCGTTCGGCTGCCTGTCCGTTTTTGTACCTCCGGTTCTGGGGGGGGGGGGTAATGTAGCGGCACTGGGTGATGGGCCATGCAGTGTACATAACTTTCAGCTCTTGGGAAGGGGGGTCACGTGTCCTGGTGATGAGAGATAGGGGTCACGGTTTGGTCACGGGTTCCCCTGGGTAGTATTTAAGGGTTACTTGTGTGCGCACAGTGTTGGTGAGTGAGGAGAGTTAGTGTAGAATAAAGAACCAGTATTTTGGACAAACTTCATGTCCTGCCTCATTCTTTAATGGACAACTCCGCGTCTGCTACACCAGTTAATTTCAGAGTAAATCACGGGGCTATATGTCTGCATGAAGGCTAGACCAAGAATTATGCCAAATTTATTTCCCCAAATGACCATAACATATCTAATATTGGGTGTCCCATTAAGCATCACCATGCATGTCCAACTATTCTCTGTATACATTGCAATAAAGTTTAGGGAGGAAGTCCATTGCCCAGTAGAAGTTGCTTGCTTTTCTCTTTGTGAATTATTTTCTACAATATAGTAGTTTAGTCATTTTCTATTTCCTAAATGTGGAGAGAATTCAGACATTGGAGGCACAAAGGGACTTGGGAGTACTGATGCAGGAGTCCCAAAAAGTTAATTAGCAAGTTGAATCGGTAGTAAGAAAAACAACTGCAATGCGAGCATTTTTTTAGAGGATTAGAATATAAAATCATGGATGTAATTCTGAAACTTCATAAGGCACTTGTCAGACTGCATTTGGAGTATTGTGAGCAGTTTTAGGCCCCATTTGTGAGGAAGGATGTTATGGTGTTGGCGAGGGTCCAGAGGAGGTTTTACTAGAATGATCCCAGGAATGATTGGGTTAACATATGATGAGCGTTTGACAGCGTTGGGCCTGTACTCGCCGGAGCTAAGAAGGATGAGGGGGGAACCTCATTGAAACTTACTGAATAGTGAAAGATCTCGAGAGAGTGAATGAGGAGAGGATGTTTCCAATAGTGGGAGTGTCTAGGATGAGAAGTCATAGCCTTGGAATAAAAGAACGTACCTTTAGAAAGGAGATGAGGAGGAATTTCTTTAGGTAGAAGGTGGTGAGTGTGGAACTCATTGCCACTGAAGGCTGTGGAGGCCATGTCAACAGATATTTTTAAGGCAGAGATTGATAGATGATTGAATAGTACAGGTGGATTTAAGAGAGAGTTAGATAGAGCTCTAGGGGCTAGTGGAGTCAAGGGATATGGGGAGAAGGCAGGCACGGGTTATTGATAGGAGACGATCAGCCATGATCACAATGAATGGCGGTGCTGGCTCGAAGGGCCGAATGGCCTCCTCCTGCACCTATTTTCTATGTTTCTATGTTTCAGTGGTTATGGAGAGATGGCAGGAGAATGGCGTTGAGAGGGAAAGATAGATCAGCCATGATGGAATGGCAGAGTAAACTTGATGGGCCGAATAGCTTAATTCTGCTCCTATAAACTTATGAACCTCCTCGCTAACCTTTATTATCTTAGAGTGTGATGTACTGCTTCTTGGTATCAGAAGTCCTGGTTTATGGAACCATGAGACTGAGTGTCCAAATAATATAATAATACATTGTATTATAGGATCTGTACATTGTGTAATATAAGTTAGATGCTGCACCATGAACAAACATGGCATGTAGAGCATCCATATTTCCAGGCAAGTAAACTGTGAAAAGACTGAGGAGAATCAAGAAAAAAGCTCATTGCTACATGAATTGGTTTCATAAGGTGAAAAACCAGATGAAAGTGCACAGGTTTTTTTATTGTAAGATGAAGCATGTAATCTGTTCCTCTGGCCCACCGAGTCCACACTGACCACCGATCATCTGTTCACACTAGTTCTATGTTATACCACTTTGTGTCCATTCCCTTCACACGAGGGGCAATTTACAGAGGCCAATTAAACTACAAACCATCACATCTTTGTGATGTGGAAGGAAACCAGATCTCTGGGAGGAAATCCACGCGCTCACATGGAGAATGTGCAACATCCACTCAGATAGCACCCAAAGTTAGGATTGAACTCGGATCTGTGAAGCAACAGCTCTACCAGCTGTGCCACTGTGCCATCTTTTATATCTCATTGGCCAGTAGCAGGGAATAATATAAGACCAATTATTTCAAATCAAACCATGTAGAATGCCATCTATTCATCATGAACACACTGCAACATGCGTTAAAATGAAAAAGTTGAATAGAAGGAAGCCCATATCGTGATACATGAGAATAAAAGCAGGCAAGATAGCATTAATAATGCTTGTTTGGTCATAAGCAAAAAAATTAAATGCCTTAATTATTAATCATATTAGAGTATCAGTGGAAAGCAGTGCATGTAATGCCCGATGAAGTAAATTTTATAGAAAAACACCAGCTGAAGGTATCCATGCCAAGATATTGGTGTTAGGTCAACTAGTGACAATGTATCTTGCCTTACAACCAATCTGTAATGCCATCTATAGCAAGACATCAATCTCAATGGCAATGATGTTGAGACTAATGAATCGTATGTGACTGACATACAATATACAACTCCATTGAAATAAACAAAGGGAAATATTTTTTTGATTTTCATGACTACACTGAAACCTCCTGGGCAGCAAGCAATAATTTCATTGTCCTAGGTACACAAACATGCTGGAGAAACTCAGCGGGTGCAGCAGCATCTATGGAGCGAAGGAAATAGGTAACGTTTCGGGCCGAAACCATTTCATTGTCCTATCTGGGACACATGACAATAAAACTCTCTTGACTTGACTCAAAATGATTTTTGAAGGTGGTGAATCCAAAGAATTAAGAATGGTGTGAGCTCATCAGAGTGGACAAGAATGACGCCACATCCAATACCATACCCAAATCATACGAGTTGATGTAAGAGGGAGCCTTAGACTAGTGCAACAGGTGTAGGGCCAGACCTGCAAAGCTAATCCTTTGGCCAAACTATCGGAAGGACAGTGTAAGTGGACTATTATTTTGGAGGTCTTTTCTGTTTTTCATTGTTGAAAAAGGGAAGTAGCTCATCTGGCTTATGAAATAATGGATTTCGATCACTTTGAGGAATGTACTGTAGCTGGAGAATGAATGCTCTGAATTTACATTGTAATATTATTTTGGACGAAATCTCTTTCAGGTCATGACAGTGGCATTTAAGAAGCTTTTAGATAGGCACATGAATATGCAGGGAATGTAGGGCTATGAATCATGTGCAGGCAGAAGGTATTAGTTTAATTTTGCTTCATGTTCAGCACATCCTTTATAGGTTGTAGGCCCTAATCCAGTGCTGTACTATGTTCTAAGACTGCCCTTCAGAAAGATCCGGCTGCTGTCCTTCTGCAGTAGGCCAAGACAGAATAAGGATGCATCTCCTTCTGATCTGTTCACTATGATAATGCATTTTATTAATTTAATTTAACAATAATCGCTCAGTGTATCAGAGAGTGAAACTGAGATAGAGGCATTAATGAATCTGATGTATTTTTAAGGCAATCCAATAGCACCAGTGATAATGACAAGAGAAATATCATTTTTATTCCAGTTTATTTAAATTATTAAATTTAAATTCAGCAATCAAGGTGGGATTGGAATCTCTAATTTATCATTTTAAATTTTAACTTCACCACCAATTTCCATCCTGCACTCAAATTCACTTGGACCATCTCTGACACTTCCCTCCCATTTCTTGATTTCACAGTCTCCATCACAAGAGATGGACTGTTGACTGACATATTTTACAAACCCACTGACTCCCACAACTATCTAGACTACACTTCTTCTCACCATGCTTCCTGCAAAGACTCTATCCCCTTCTCCATTTATGCCGCATCTGATGTGGTATTCCATACCAGAATATCCAAGATGTCCTCATTCTTTAGGGAACGGGGGTTCTCCTCTCCCATCATTCATGATTCATCAGTATTCTGCAGCTCCACCCTTGCTCCCCTTCCCCCTAGTCACAACAGAGACATGGTCCACCTTGTCCTTACCTTTCACCCCATCAGCCGTCGCATACAACACATAATCCTCCATACTTTCGCCACCTCCAACTGGATTCCAACACTGGTCACATCTTCCCATCACCACACCTTTCCGCCTTCCACAGAGACAGTTCCCTCCACAACTTCCTGGTTAACTCATCCCTTCCCTCCCAAACCACCATCCTCTCCAACTGCAGGAGATGCAACACCTGTCCCTATACCTCCTCTATCGACTCTGTCCAGAGACCCCGACAGTCCTTTCAGGTTAGGCAGAGGTTCACTGGCACCTACTCCAACCTCATCTACTGTATCCATTGTTCAAGATGTGGGCTCTTCTACTTCGGCGAGACCAAACGTAGACTGGGCGATCGTTTCGCTGAAAACCTTTGCTCAGTCCACCTGAACCTGCCTGATTTCCCGGTTGCTTAACACTTTAATTCTCCTTCCCATTCCCACACTGACCTTTCTGTCCAAGGTCTCCTCCATTGTTAGAGTGAGGCTAAATGCAAATTGGAGGAACAGCATCTCATATTTCACTTTGGCAGCTTACAGCTCAATGGTATGAATTTTGATTTCTCTAACTTCAAGTAACCCCGGCATTCCCTCGCTTTCTAACCCTCCCCCACCCATGTCACACCAGCTTCTCATTTTTACCCAACAAACAGCTAACAATGGCCTGTTTCCTTTATCATTGTTACTTTATTGCATATCTTTCATTCATTGTTCATTATCTCTCTACATCATCGTCTATATCTCTCGTTTCCCTTTTCCCTAACTAGTCTGAAGAAGGGTCTTAACCCAAAATGTCACCCATTCCTTCTCTCCAGATATGCTGCCTGTCCTGCTGAGTTACTCCAGCTTTTTGTGTCTATCCTTTTCATTACTTGTCCATTAACAAAATCCATTTGTTACCATTTCCATGTTTTCGAGCAAAGATGTTAAATTTATTGACAGTTAATAAAAAAAAATATAGACTCAATAACATGAATCGGATTCTAAACCCCTATCATGGATGCAATGACCACCCTTGTCCATTCACAAAGTCAAGTCAAGTCACAAAGTCAAGTCACACGTCTGATCAATGACTGGGCTTTGCAATGCATATCGAGAATTAGGGCCTGTTGGCTGGTGTTGGAGTATTACAGAAGTAGATTGCATGATCTGAAGCTTTTCTGTGGACCCAAAGAGACAGCTTATAATTTATTTAACAAACGTCTGAACTTGGCTTTAATTGTAATGTTTAGTGCCAACTGAAACCCTAGGTTGCTGTTTGGAGAAATTGAAGCAAGAATGTGAGAAAGTTTATTCATATTCTCGAGCTCATCCCATGCCTTTTGTAGGCTTCAACCAACGCAATTAGGGAAGCCCTGAAGAGCCTGGGGCTATGTAAACAGAACGGCTAACAACTGCTTTTCCCTTGGAAATAAAAATATTGTCCTGCAGCTGCAGAGTGTATCTTAGCAGGAAACATGTAATAAAGTTATGGTCACCACCAAAGAAAATCAAAAGCAATAACCAAACCACAGAAGAGAAATAAAGAGATATTAGGGCTATAATGGATGAGAAAAAGGGATTACTGTAAATGGCTTTCACAGGCATATTAAAACAAAAGGGTTTGTAGATAATTGAGAATATTAAGAGACAAAAATGATAATCTGTACAAAAGCAAATAAAAGAGTTGCTGAGATATTTGACAGGTGTTTTAAAAATGAAAACCAATAAAAGGTTTTCAGAATTACCTGAAAGCAAGAAAGAAAGAAATTAGTTCACATAGAATGTTTTATAATGCAATTTAAAATCTCTAGACAATGATCAATCCAGAACATTATAAGTTATGTTAAGTTTTAATCTACAATTTGATAATATGATAATTTTTAATCTACAATTTGATAATATGATAATTTTTAATCTACAATTTGATAATATGATAAGTTTTAATCTACAAATTGATAATATGATGTTCTAATCTACAATTTGAGAGGGAGAATCGGAAGTGTTAGTATCACAGTTGAGCAAAGGGGGCAATGGAGGCATGAGGGAGGAGCTGGTCAAAGTTGACTGGAAAGAGACCCTAGCAGGGATGACAGTGGAACAACAATGGCAGGTATTTCTGGGAATAATAAAGAAGGTGCAGGATCAGTTCATTCCAAAGAGGAAGAACGATTCTAAAGGGAGTAAGAGGCGACCGTGGCTGACAAGGGATGTCAAGGACAGTAGAAAAATAAAAGAAAACATAGCAAAGATGAGCGGGAAGCCAGAGGATTGGGGTACTTTTAAAGAGCAACAGAAGATAACAAAAGTCAGTACGGGGAGAAAAAATGAGGAACGAAGGTAAGCTAGCCAAGAATATAAAGGAGGATAGTAAAAGCTTCTTTAGGTACGTAAAGAGGAAAAAATTGGTTAAGACAAATGTGGGCCCCTTGAAGACAGAAACAGGTGAATATATTATAGGGAACAAGAAAATGACAGATGAGTTGAACAGGTACTTTGGATCTGTCTTCACTAAGGAGGACTCAAACAATCTCCCAGATGTACTAGTGGCCAGAGGATCTGGGGTGACAGAGGAACTGAAGGAAATTCACATTAGGCAGGAAATGGTGTTGGATAGACTGATGGGACTGAAGGCTGATAAATCCCCAGGGCCTGGTGGTCTGCATCCCAGGGTACTTAAGGAAGTGGCTCTAGAAATCGTGGACGCATTAGTGATAATTTTCCAATGTTCTATAGATTCAGGATCAGTTCCTGTGGATTGGAGGGTAGCTAATGTTATCCCATTTTTTAAGAAAGGAGGGAGAGAGAAAACAGGGAATTATAGACCAGTTAGACTGACATCAGTGGTGGGGAAGATGAATTAATGAATGAATGAATGAATGAATGAATACTTTATTTGTCATTATAACATGTAAACATGTACAACGAAAATTAGAAATGCCAACCAGTCAGTGCACCATTCACACATTATCTAAAATCAAAAGTCTAAAATAAACAACTAAAATAAATAACATGAAAAAAAACACATTCTTCTGTCGATTTCACAATCCCTTTGGTGTGTAGCACACCTGCACTCATTTGGTGGCTACATTAAGGGTAGTTATTGCTGTGGGATAAAAACTGTTTTTGAGTCTGTTTGTCCTTGTCCTCATTGATCTGTACCGTCTGCCTGACGGCAGCAGTTCAAACAGGGAGTGTCCGGGGTGGAAAATGTCCTTTATGATGTTCTGGGATTTTTTGAGACAGTGGGAACTGTGTAAGTCCTCCAAGGTGAGGAGAGGGCAGCCGACAATCTTCTGGGCGTTGTCGATAGCCCTCTGGAGCGCTTTCCTCTTAGCCGCTGTGCAGCTGGTGTACCACACGCATACACAGTATGTTAAGATGCTCTCTATTGAGCACCGATAAAAGGATAGCAGCAGTCTCTGGGTGATGTTGTTCTTCCTGAGCACCCTCAGGAAGTACAGTCTCTGCTGGACCTTTTTCAGCAGCGCAGAGGTGTTCACGCTCCATGTCAGGTCCTCCTCAATGTGGATTCCCAGGAAGCGGAAATCCGCCACCCTCTCCACACAGTCCCCTCTGATGATTAATGGTGTAATGTCCGTTTTCTTCTTCCTGTAATCTATTATGAGCTCCTTGGTCTTTGAGGTGTTGAGGAGCAGGTTATTCTCTCCACACCACCCTGTCAGCTGCTCCACCTCATCCCTGTAGGCGTACTCATCCCCCCCGGAGATGAGCCCCACCACCGTGGTGTCATCCGCGAATTTGACAATGGTGTTACTGTGGTGGGCGGGGGTGCAGTCATATGTGTAGATGGTGTAAAGCAGGGGGCTCAGCATGCAGCCCTGTGGAGAGCCGGTACTGAGGCTGAGGGCCGTGGATGTGTGATGGCCCACTCTGACTCTCTGACTGTGACCCGACAGGAAGCTCTTTATCCACATGCAGGTGGAGTGTGGAAGTCCCAGGTCCCCCAGTTTGTCCACCAGTTTGTGGGGAAGGATGGTGTTAAAAGCAGAGCTGTAGTCCACAAAGAGCATCCGCACGTAGCTCCCCCGCTGCTCCAGATGTGACAGTGCAGCATGGAGGGCTGTGGCTACAGCATCCTCTGTGGATCTATTCGCTCTATACGCAAACTGGTGGGGGTCAAAGCTTCGAGGCAGGAGTGATGTGATGTGACCCCGGACCAGTTTTTCAAAGCACTTCACCACCACTGGTGTGAGTGCGACTGGCCGGTAGTCGTTGAGACTGGAAATGTGGGTTTCTTTGGGCAAGGGGACTATGGTGGAGGACTTCAGACAGGATGGGACAGTGGACTGGGCCAGAGAATGGTTGAAAATCCTCGTAAAGACTCCAGCCAGCTGGTCTGCGCAGTTCTTCAGCACGCGTCCAGAAACGCCGTCGGCTCCAGCAGCCTTCCTCGGATTGATGGCCCGCAGCGTGCGCCTCACCTCATGCTCCTCTATATTGAGGGATAAGCTGCTGTGGACCATGTGGTGTGATATGGCTGTCTCTGGTGGCTCCACTTCAAAGCAAGCAAAGAAGAGGTTCAGCTCCTCTGCCAATGAGGCGTCACCTTCAGCAGCTCCAAGGTTGGTCTTGTAGTTGGTGAGATACTGGATCCCCTGCCACACCTGCCTGCTGTTGTTACTGTCCAGGTGGTCCTCTATCCTCCTTCTGTAGTCTGATTTGGCCTCTCTGATGCCTCTCTTCATGTTAGCTCGGGCCGTGCTGTATAAAGCCCTATCGCCAGACCTAAAAACGGTGTTCCTCTCTTTTTACAGCTGCTGGACCTCCCGGGTCATCCAGGGCTTCTGGTTGGGGTAGACCCGGATGCTTTTGTCCACTGTGACAGTGTCCATGCAGTTTTTAATGTAACATAGTACACTGTCTGTGAACACCTCCAGGTCCTGGTGTTCAAACACATCCCAGTTGGTCCTGTCGAAGCAGTCCTGCAGCTGCTGAGAGGCGCCAACAGGCCAAGTTGTGATGGTCTTTGTGATGGTAGGAGCAGTTTTCCTGAGGGGGGCATATGCAGGAATTAAAAGCAGGGACATATGGTCAGACTGGCCCAGGTGTGGTAGTGGTCTAGCCCTGTAGCCCAACTTGATGTTGGAGTAGACCTTGTCCAGTGTGTTAGCTCCTCTTGTAGCACATTTAACATGCTGATAGAATTTGGGGAGCATTGCCTTCAAGTCCGCGTGATTAAAGTCCCCTGCTATGATGTGAACAGCGTCAGGATATGTGCTCTGATGTCTGCTAGTGCTACCATACAAATGTCAGATAGCCGAGTTTGCATTAGCATCCGGTGGTATGTATACAACAGTTATCATGACGACAGTAAACTCTCTAGGGAGATAAATGGGCCTGCATTTAACAGTCACATACTCCAGGTCCGGGGAACAGTGACTGTCTACAATCACTGTGTTAGTACACCAGTTGTTGTTCACGTACACACAGAGCCCTCCTCCTCTGCTCTTACCGGAGTCTCTTTGTCCTGTCATGACGCTGTGCGGTGTAGCCTGCTAGCTCGATAGCAGAGTCCGGAATGAATGAATGCTGGAGTCAATTATAAAAGATGAAATAGCGGCACATTTGGATAGCAGTAACAGGAACGGTCCGAGTCGGCATGGATTTACAAAAGGGAAATCATGCTTAACTAATTGTTTGGAATTTTCTGTGGATGTAACTAGGAAAATGGACAAGGGCGAGCCAGTGGATGTAGTGTACCTGGACTTTCAGAAAGCATTTGATAAGGTCCCACATAGGAGATTAGCGGGCAAAATTAGAGCACATGGTATTGGGGGTAGGTACTGACATGGATAGAAGATTGGTTGGCAGACAGGAAACAAAGAGTAGGAATTGACAGGTCCCTTTCAGAATGGCAGGCAGTGACTAGTGGGTTACCTCAAGGCTCGGTGCTGGGACCACAGCTATTTACAATACACATTAATGATTTAGATGAAGGGATTGAGAGTAACATCACAAATTTGCAGGTGACACAAAGCTGGGTGGCAGTGTGAACTGTGAACTACCACTAGGGGTGCCACATGATGGCAGCCTCTGCCTACAGTCTGTCTGTTTTTCTATATTTTTTTAAATTGTAATTTGTTAAAAGTATGTTCTGGAGGATTTTTTTAGTATTTCTATGTGGGGGACGAGGGTAGGGTAACATAGAAACATAGAAAATAGGTGCAGGAGGAGGCCATTCGGCCCTTTGAGCCAGCACCGCCATTCATTATGATCATGGCTGATCGTCCCCTATCAATAACCCGTGCCTGCCTTCTCCCCATATCCCTTGACTCCACTTGCCCCAAGAGCTCTAACTAACTCTCTCTTAAACCCATCCAGTGATTTGGCCTCCACTGCCCTCTGTGGCAGGGAATTCCATAAATTCACAACTCTCTGGGTGAAAAAGTTTTTCTCACCTCAGTCTTAAATGACCTCCCCTTTATTCTAAGACTGTGGCCCCTGGTTCTGGACTTGCCCCACATTGGGAACATTTTTCATGCATCTAGCCTGTCCAGTCCTTTTATAATTTTATATGTTTCTATAAGATCCCCCCTCATCCATCTAAACTCCAGTGAATACAAGCCTAGTCTTTTCAATCTTTCCTCATATGACAGCCCCGCCATATAACCATATAACCATATAACCATATAACAATTACAGCATGGAAACAGGCCATCTCGGCCCTTCAAGTCCTTGCCGAACACTTTTTCTCCCCTACTCCCATCTACCTGCACTCAGACCATAACCCTCCATTCCTTTCTCGTCCATATACCCATCTAATCTAATTTTAAATGATAAAATCGAACCTGCCTCCACCACTTCCACTGGAAGCTCATTCCACACAGCCACCACTCTCTGAGTAAAGAAGTTCCCCCTAATGTTACCCCTAAACTTCTGTCCCTTAATTCTCAAGTCATGTCATCTTGTTTGAATCTTTCCTACTCTCAATGGGAAAAGCTTATCCACGTCAACTCTGTCTATCCCTCTCATCATTTTAAAGACCTCTATCAAGTCCCCCCTTAACCTTCTGCGCTCCAAAGAATAAAGACCTAACTTGTTCAACCTTTCTCTGTAATTTAGTTGCTGAAACCCAGGCAACATTCTCGTAAATCTCCTCTGTACTCTCTCTATTTTGTTGACATCCTTCCTATAATCAGGCGACCAAAATTGTACTCCATACTCCAGAATTGGCCTCACCAGTGCCTTGTACAATTTTAACATTACATCCCAACTTCTATACTCAATGCTCTGATTGATAAAGGCCAGCACAGCCATCCCAGGGATCAATCTCGTGAACCTACGCTGCACTGCCTCAATCACAAGGATGTCCTTCCTCAAATTAGGAGACCAAAACTGTACACAATACTCCAGATGTGGTCTCACTAGAGCCCTATACAACTGCAGAAAAACCTCTTTACTCCTTTTCTGAAATCCAGTGCTGCACCGCTGTTGAAGCTCTGGTCCGGCTTCCGGTCTCCAGCAGGAAAGGCTGCGCCAATCCGGTTGGTAGGCCGCGAGAGGGGGGCGAGGACGCGATTCGGAGAATAGTCGCGTCCTCGCCAGGAAGTGACTGGGAAACGGTTTCCCCCTTACGGGCAATACGGGTTGAAAAGATGAAGTATGAAGGGAAGCTGGCCAGGAATATAAAAAAGGACAGTAAAAGCCTCTTTAGATATGTTAAGGGAAAAAGAGTAGCAAAGTCAAATGTGGGTCCCTTGAAGGCAGACACGGGTGAAATTATTATGGGCAATAAGAAAATGGCAGAAGAGTTGAATAGGTATTTCGGATCTGTCTTCACTAAGGAAGACACAAACAATCTCCCAGATGTACTGGAGGACAGAGGATCTAAGGGGGTAGAAGAACTGAAAGAAATTTTCATTGGGCGAGAAATAGTATTGGGTAGGGTAATGGGACTGAAGGATGATAAATCCCCTGGGCCTGACGGTCTGCATCCCAGGGTCCTCAGGGAGGTGGCTCTAAAAATAGTGGACGCATTGGTGATCATTTTCCAATGTTCAATAGATTCAGGATCAGTTCCTGTGGATTGGAGGATAGCTAATGTTATCCCACTTTTCAAGAAAGGAGCGAGAGAGAAAACGGGGAATTATAGACCAGTTAGCCTGACTTCGGTGGTGGGAAAGATGCTGGAGTCAATAATTAAAGATGTAATAATGGGGCATTTGGATAGTAGCAAAAGGATTAGTCCAAGTCAACATTGATTTATGAAAGGGAAATCATGCTTGACTAATCTTCTGGAATTTTTTGAGGATGTGACAAGTAAAATGGATGAAGGGTTGGCAGTGGATGTAGTGCATCTAGACTTTCAGAAAGCCTTTGATAAGGTCCCGCACGGGAGACTGGTGACTAAAATTAGAGCACATGGTATTGGGGGTAAGGTGTTGACATGGATAGAAAATTGGTTGGCAGACCGGAAGCAAAGACCGGAAGGGTCTTTAACAGTGAAGTCCTCCTTCCATTCCCTAAATAGATTAGGGACAGCTTTACATTACAGCCATGTGAGGTACACTAGAATTATAAACACTTGTCATTCGCTCTATGATTTTGCAGTTTGAAAGGATAGGGTCTTCCATCTGCTGAAGAGGAAGAGATGAAAATTGAAGGTCATCCACATCTGCAGGAACCAATTAGATTTGATGGCATTTTACATTTACTGAGAGAAAATCATTAACATAGTTTAATTTACATCATGCACTTTTTAACAAAATAATATTTATAATGTTTAATCACCAAAAATGAATGCTTTGAAGGATTCCCATAATAACGTGGGGGATATCTCTGGTGTATCATTTAACTCAAAAAATAGATCCATCTGTTTTTTTAGATAGATACTCCCTTGAGGGTCTTTTAAAATTTGTGAGTTAAACCTCCAGAACGGTTTATTCATAGACATTCCTTCTAGTTTTAGAACAAAAGTTAACGGAGAATGATCTGAGATCGCATTAATATGATATTTAGGATTCAGAGATTGCGAAATTAATTTTGTATCCACAAGAAAATAGTCTATCCGTGAATATGTTTTATAAGAGGAGTCATTATTTCATTTCAAGCTTATCAAAATAAAAAGAATAAGAATGAACAAAGACACTTAGAAGATCAAATAAAACAGTTAGATATAGATAATGCTAAAGACCCAACTATGGATAAACATAATAAAATACTACTACTGAAATTTCAGTTAAATAAATTACTGTCAGAGAAAGTTATAACATTATTTCAAATCACAAAACAAGAACACTTCGAATTCGGGGACAAACCCCACAAACTTCTAGCACGACAACTTAAAAAACGGGAAAAAGAGAATGCAATATTAAAGATTAAATCAGATAGAGGGGAAGTATTAACACTACCCAAGGATATTAATAAAAGATTTGCTCAATTTTACCAGAATCCATACACATCTAAAACGTCAATAGACAATAATAAAATCTCAGAATTTTTAGATAATTGTAATCTACCACAATTAGAACGCAGGGAACAAGAGGAACTGGGAGCACAAATTACTTCTAAGGAGATAGAAGACACAATAAAAACACTAAAAAATGGAAAAACACCAGGACCAGACGGATTCAGTAATGAATTTTATAAATCTTTTTATGATATAGTTACTCCACGATTACAAAAAATGTATACATATGCTTATAAAGAGCAAAACCTACCTGAAACACTAGCGGAATCAACGATCATATTAATACTTAAAAAAGATAAAAATATAGAAGAACCAGGATCATATAGAGCTATTGCTTTGTTAAATACGGATCAGAAAATAATAGCAAAAACATTAGCCAATAGATTAAGCAAGTATGTTAGTAGACTAATACATGAGGATTAAACAGGATTTATACCTAAGAGACACTCATTTAATAATTTGAGACGTTTGCTTAACAATGCATTCACATAAATCTTATGACCAAGAGTTAGCTATCATCTCACTGGACGCAGAAAAAGCGTTTGATCAAGTAGAATGGGACTATATGATCAAAGTATTGCAAAAATTCCAATTGGGAGAAAACTTTATTGCATGGATAAAACTACTATATAACAAACCTACGGCTAGAATACTAACTAATAATATATTATCTTCAAAATTCGAATTATCTAGGGGCAACAGACAAGGATGTTCACTATCACCGCTGTTATTTGCTTTGGTAATTGAACCCCTTGCTGAAAAAATAAGAACACACTCGAATATTCACGGTTATAACACAAAATATTCAAACAACAAACTATCCCTATATGCTGATGATGTACTACTGTACATCACAAAACCACAAATTAGTATACCAAATATATTAAACTTAATTGAGGACTTTGGATCCTTTTCAGGATATAGAATAAATTGGAACAAAAGTGAAATTATGTCGATTAAACCAAAAGACTCAACACATCTCAGGAAATTCCCTTTTAAAATAGCTATGGAAAAATTCAAATATTTAGGAATTGAGATTACTAGAAATTACCATGATATGTTTAAAGCTAATTATAATCCCCTACTTAAGAAATTAAATAATCTGATTAAATTTTGGAAAACACTTCCGATGTCCTTAATAGGTAGGATAAATGCTATAAAAATGATTTTCTTACCACAAATCCTTTACCTATTTCAATCAATACCTATATATCTCCCAAAAAAGTTTTTCAAAAAACTGGACTCAGACATTACAAATTTTATATGGGATTACAAATCCCACAGAATACAAAGAACACACCTTAACAAACGAAAAGAGTTGGGGGGTCTAGCGCTCCCTAACTTTATGTATTATAACTGGGCAGTAAATATTAAAAATATGATTCACCTGCTGGACAATTCTGCCCAGCAGGTGGACTGGATTATAATGGAAAAAGGGGATTGCTCCCCGAATAATATAGGAGCGATTATTCTCTCTCCAATAAATTTGAATAATAAAAATTATAATAAAAATCCAATTATATATAGCACTATTAGAACATGGAAGCAAATAAAACAGAATCTAAAATTAAGAAACCTATCTCTCTTAATACCAATAGTCAATAACCCATCGTTTAAACCTTCAATCATAGATAAAGCATTTATACAATGGGAAAGAATGGGAATCAAAACGCTCGAAGATCTGTATGAATTAGAAAAATTACTATCATTCCAACAACTACAACTGAAATATAATTTGAAAAATAATCAATATTTTAAATATCTACAAATCTGTGACTATTTGAAAACACACACAAAAGATTATTATAATATGCCTTCCGACTTACTAGATGAAGCAATGAAGACAAAGGCGGAATCAGTTAATTTAATATCATACTTATATAATATCATCTTAAATATAGAAATACCCACAACAGATGGAATTAGAAGAGATTGGGAACAAGATCTAGGTATAAAAATTTCAAAAGAGAGTTGGGATAATCATTTATTACAGGTGCATAAATGCTCGATCAACGTACGACATACGCTTATCCAATTTAAAACATTACATAGATTATATTATTCAAAAACCAAACTAAATAAAATCTTTCCTAACGTCTCACCAATCTGTGATAAATGTATATGTCAAGAAGCTACCATAGCACATTCTTTTGTTTTTTGTACAAAAATCCAAAAATTCTGGTTTGAAATATTTGATATTTTTTCAAAATTAATCAAAATAAAACTGGTACCAAAACCAGAATGGATTATTTTTGGAATATCGGAAGGTATTCCTGAATTAAACGTGTATCAGAAGAATTTACTCAATTATGGGCTAATAATGGGAAAAAAGCTTATACTTAAATTCTGGAAAAATGCGCCCACACCAACAATAAAAATGTGGACATCAAATATGTTGGAAACATTACATCTGGAAGAGATGAGATTCCTCCTAGTAGGCAAAGTAGACCAATTTCAAAAGACGTGGTCTACGTTTTTGGACCTATTACAAGCATGAGGTGCAATAGTAATTTAGAAAAACAAATAAATAAATAAAAGGTATCTGGACCTGGTAATGGGAGGTAAAATAAAAACAGACTTGGTTGGTAGTTCCTTCTCTATGAAGTATGGTATAAGAGTTATAATAGAGCGATTGTTCCTTCTTTCTTTCTCTTTTTTTTTCTAGGGTCTATTTTCTAACTTTACTTCCTTCTCTAACTTCTTTTCTAAGGGGCTTTCTTTTCCCAACACTCTTTTGCACTTCACAACCTTTGTGCACTTTCTTCACTTTTCTTACTTCTTTCTTTTTCTTTCTTAAAGTTTAAAAAAGTGAAGCGGTACAAAAAATGTATTAATATATACGTGTTGTACATTACTGTAATCTACCGTACTTCTAAAAAATAAAAAAATAAAAAATAAAAAATAAAAAAAAAAATCACCAAAAATGTAGAGTTCTAGAGAGCTTAAAAATATAATTCATGAAAGTCTTATCAACAAATAATATTCCTTATCTGACCAGGACTATATATTGATGAAGATATATAGATTCAAGGTAGGATTTGCCCCAGTAGTACTGGTGTTCTCAGAGAATATGCTTCCAATCTCTTGTTTCTTGCACATCTAAAGTTTATCAGGCCTAGGCCAGAAGATTCCTTTTGTGTAATTGAGCTGTTGAGAAATAAAACTATTTAGACCATCCCATGGTCATAGATATGGAAAGCTGTCAACCATGTAAAAGTATCTTTTGAATCTGTAACGAGAGCTAGAGAAATTAAGACATTTGTGGAGAGAATTCCAGAGAGTCAGACGTTGCAAGCAGAAGACATGGCCCTTAAAAGAGGAGTTATTACAAAAGATGAGACCAAGAAGCCAGAATTACATGAACTCAGGTATCCCAAAGGTTGGTACAGTTGGATCTAGATTATGTAAATGGAGGGTGACAAGGCCTTCGCCTCACTTGAAAGCAAGGAGGGACATTTTAATATCACTGCAGACAACTTGGCATAAGTGGAGGGGTGAAAGGGATTTGGGTTAGCACATGGGAAGTTTGAACGCCTTAAGATTAAGAAGGTTAGAACTAGAGAAAAGAGCCAGAAGCATTGGAATAGTGAAGTTTTGTTATTACAGAAGTACCTGTGAAGGTTTAAACAATGAATGAGCTAAGATTACGACAGAATCAGGATAACATGAGGATGTGGTCAGGAATTTATTCAAATATGACAGCTAGCTTACATATTGTCTGCTTCAATTGCATCCAACTATATTAAAAAGAGATTGAGGTAGGACAGAGCTGGGTGTCATCACCATACATGTGGAAAACAAAATACTGCAGACATGGGGAATCTGAAATACAAACGGACAATTCTGCAGCAGGACTTGCAAATATACTATAATTAGTAAATGCTTTTTGAGTTGGTGTCAATGTATTTGAAGCGTAGAATACAAATGCATGCAAGTCATGTTGGGTATTTGCACTGCGCTGAGGATTCGAGGCCTTGGCGCTGAGCCTGGCGCTGAGGGTGGCGGCACTGCTGCTCCGGGCATGCAAGGAGGAAAGGAGTGCCACCCTCAAGATCCTTGGGAGGTGAGGAGGGAGAGTGGGGGTATTGAGGGAGAGGAGGGGATAGGGAGGGAAAGGGGGGAAAGTGGGGGAGGGGGCGAGGAGGGAGAATGGGGGAGGAGGCAGAAAAGAGGGAGAGAAGGGGGATTGGGGGAGGTAGAGAGTGGGGAATAGAGGGAGAGGAAGGCAGTATGGGGAGGTGAGGAGGGATAATGGGGGATAGGGGAGGTGAGGAGTGGGGAGGTGGGGGATAGAGGGATAGGAGGGGGGTATGGAGGGGAGAGGAGTTATGGAGGGAGGGAGGGGAATGACTGAAGGTAGGGGAAAGGAGTGTGAGGGAGAGATTGGGGGAGCGGATGATGAGAGAGGAAAGAAGAAGGAAGATGAAGAGGGGGAGGGAGTGCTGGGGGATGAGGGGAAATGAGTCGCACCTGCTCAGTTGGGGGCTATGGGTGAGTGGTGGAATATTGCGTTGGGGGAACGGGTTGCATTGGGGGAATGGGTGAGTGGTGGAATATTGCGTTGGGGGAACGGGTTGCATTGGGGGAATGGGTGAGTGGTGGAATATTGCGTTGGGGGAATGGGTTGCGTTGGGGGACCAGGCCACCTGTGTGACAGGGACCCAACGGGTCCCACTTGGCCTAGTGTTTCATTATCCGTCTTAACACATCTACCTGATCACATTCATGTCAAAGTCAGGTAAAATAGAGGTTTTCAGCTGTTCATATGATTTGCTAAAAGAGCTTTCATGTTTCAAACCCTGGAATTTTAGAACAGGATCCCACTTCATCTCTTCATGGCATTCTCTGAGAGTAATTTCTTGTTTGTGCTTGTGGTTGTCCTGCTCTTTTGTTCCATTGATTTATGGTTCCCTGCTCTACATTTTCCACGTTATATATGTTGTTAAATTTATCACATTTGTCCTTCACAAACCCTTGGCATGATCGTTTTAACAGGCTGTCCTGACATGAAGAACTCCTCTATTGCTTCATAGGATAAGAATTTCAAAGATCAACTAGAAATTCTGTAGAACCCCAAAGTTCAAATGTTTTCAGACTTCCAATAAGTTCATGAATGATATCTGACACAAAGCCAGCAGAAAGGCAGGATAACAACTATTCCTTATCTCGTGGATCCTTAGATAGGACTCATGTCTTCCCGGTATCACAATATCACACGCAATAGGGGTATTGGTGAATTCTGTTATGTATGTTCAACAATCAAACAATTTATATGTCCTCATTCACATAATTTATGTTTCCCAGGGAAGCACCAAGTTGTATTAACCCATCCCTAAGTGCCTGACCAGGATGGTAGTGGTCGGGCGTTGAGGGTTGGTTTCAGTAAGCAGTCTAATTGTCAATTATAGTTACCTGTCTAGAGTCACATATTGCCCAGGGTGACAACTTTCCTTCCCTGAAGGTCGTAGGTAGTCAGGTTGAATTTTTTTAAAGTAATGTCTTGGTCCAGATTATTGATAAGAGCCTTTTCTAAAAAGAAAATCCAGAATTTAAATTCTACCTCCGGTCTGGTGGGATTTGAACTATAACCGCCAAATCATTAGTATAGATCCTCTGGGCTATTTGTAACATAACCATCATACGATTGAAAATGTAATTTCTAAATTGAAAATTGATTTGAAGCTATTCTGCAAACACAAACCTAAGGAACATTGCTGAATCGAACTTCCTATTAAGTTGTGTTTAACACTAAGAGAATGCATTATTTTTAGATGTTAAATAAATCAAGGCAAGTTTGTGCAAGAACATGGTATTGAAGTAAAATATCACCTTTGATATTATGGAAATATATAGGATTAGTACAAGCAGACAAATGGACTGCTCATGCTTTTTCTTCATACATTCTTCTATACTTAAGTAACAATTTAAACTAGGAGCTAGAAGATGCATCCTGATTGTCCTGTTGACATTGAATTTCCTTTCTCGGCTAGCCAAGTGAAAATATGTCAAATAATTACATTAAGAGTAAAATTTCTCAATTTGAGGTGCCTCCGACAAGTCTTGTTGAATTTATCTGTTTGGGTGTTCAATGACTGCCTTTTCAATCTATTCAGCCTTTTTATGTCCAATTTAAAATGTTACTGCACTTCCTGAACAGTTGTACGGTGTGATGTTTACTACCTCATTTTAAACAGAGAATTCACTGTCTGGGTTTCTATTCATCGCAAATACTTCCTGCACTGTGCCTGTCCCCATTTAAATATAACAAGAATAAATACATGTTTTCTGAGCAAAAATGGAATGCATGAAAAAAGGATCTCTCTTTGGTATTGCGTGATTTTATAGAAAATCAGTTCACTGATTTTTGTTGGTGTGTAATATTTAGTTTTACTAACCAGTGGACAGAAAGCATTATTTCATTACTCACAAGGAAACCTGAACATCATATGACCGTGTAATTTATTGCTTTAGGTGAAATGCATTGCCGACACAGTCAATAATGGGGATGTTTTCATTCTCAGCCTCTGCCATTTTGTTGGCAGACAGTACCACAGAAAGGAATCGGAAGCTGCATTTGAATGTGAATTGTGCGACTGCCAGCAATAAATGGAGTGTTATCGAAAAAGACAAAAGTAACACACAAGAGATGAGCAATATATAAACAGAGCAGGGGCATGTGAAATATTGAGGAAGCAACTGAGAATCATTTAAACTAAATGGTGAGCTAGGAGAAATTCGCATCATCAACAAGATTGATTGGATCCGAGCCAGTGGCTCGGGCTTTACCAGCTGCAAATGCTATCAATGCACAGTCACTGCCATTAAAGGAGAAAACCTGTCTATAATACTGTGTAAAGCTTTGAAAGATGAGACTGCTAAGAATAAAACATCCAAACTTGATTGCTGCTGCAGCAAAACACAAAGTGTAGGAGGAATAATGGTGGAGGATGATACTCAATGTATACCATGGATTGGTCAGGCAAGATAAGCAAAGGATATGAAGCAAAAGAAGATAGACTGAGGTGCTGGAAAGGGTTTTGATTGATTGATCGAAAGATGTAAAATGGAACTGGCTCTTCGATCCATCGCGCGTATGTCTGACCATCGATCACTCATTCACGCTATTTCTTATTATCCCACTTTTGCAATTACTCCCTACACACAATGGCAATTTACAGAGGCCAATTAACCTCAAATCCACACATTTTGGGGGTGTGGGAGGAAACCAGAACAGCTAGAAGAAACCGGCATAGCCACAGGGAGAATGTGCAAACTCCATAAAGACACCACCCAAGGTCAGCATCGAACCTGCGCTCTATCAGCTCCACCTCTGTGCCACCCCTTAAAACCGGTGAATACATGGCTTAGTTCAAAAGCCAAAAGGGAAGAAACTAGATTTTACCACACTATGTTTTGTGTGATACAGTGTGTTTTGTGTGATTTCAGTGAAAAATTAAATAAAATGAAAAATGTGAGTCGACCCAACATCCAGCATACCCTGACATGTGCAATGACATGCAATACATGTCTGCACCTCACTGCCATAAGTTTCAGTTATGCATGTGTGGCTGTGCCATTTATGGTCTGTGACTGCAGAGGTAGTTTTTCCAGCAGCTGTGAAGCCTGCTTCAGTGTGAATGACAAGGACCTGGCCAAGCAGGAGCAGCTTGGGAAACTGACTCGGGTGGCTTGACACTTACCCATTGCTTTGTCACTCTCTCTTGATGATGGAAATTTTGAAAATTTGTAAGGAAAATTAATAGATAAAAAATGGCCAACATAGGGAACTTAAGGATCCGCATTAACCAACCTGACCTCCCGGTGGCTCAGCACTTCAACTCCCCCTCCCATTCCGAATCTGACCTCTCTGTCCTGGGCCTCCTCCATGGCCAGAGTGAGCAACACCGGAAATTGGAGGAACAGCACCTCATATTCCGCTTGGTTAGTCTGCATCCTCTTGGCATGAACATTGAATTCTCACAATTCTGTTAACCCTTGCTGTCTCCTCCCCTTCCTACCTCTCCTTCAGCCCCCGGGCTCCTCCTCCTCCTCCTCCTCCTCCTTTTTCCTTTCTTCTCTCCGCCTCCCCCCACCCCCCATCAGTCTGAAGAAGGGTTTCGGCCCGAAACATTGCCTATCTCCTTCGCTCCATAGATGCTGCTGCACCCGCTGAGTTTCTCCAGCATTTTTGTGTACCTGGGAACTTAAGGATATTGGTTGGGCAATAAATATATTGATCATAGTGATTAGGTTCCACAGCACAACTAGTTTAGTTAACATGTGTATGGAGGAACTGCAGATGCTGGTTTACACTGAGGATAGACACAACAATCTAGAATAACTCGGTGGGTTAGACAGCATCTTCAGTCTGAAGAAGGGTCTCGACCCAAAATGTTTAACTATTCCTTTTCACCAGAGATGCTTTCTGACCCACTGAGTTACTCCAGCTTTTTGTGTCTATCTTTAGTTTAGTTAAAATATACACCGGGGCCTGTAAACAGTTGAGGGTAATAAAACTAATCAAGGTGTACTGACATTTATGATACCTATTTGTTTTCCAAATGCAAAGATGGGTATACTAAGTAACAGGGAGCATAAGGTTAAATATAACTCTGGAAAAAGACAAAGATGGAAGGTATCAGAGACCTTGATCAATGATGACATTTAAAAAATGTAGAATCCACAAAAAAACATCATGTTATAATATAAAAATCCTGTAGGTACTGTGAATCTTTGAAACCCTTTAGGTTCTCTCAGAGTGTTTTTCAGTGCACACTGATAAGGCCTTCAATAAACTGACGTTTGAAAAACTCATCACTGATCTACAAGATGTTTTATTTTGTGTTGAGCCTATTTGATCTGGGATCCAAATAAAGCCAGATACAGGGTACAGGTATAACACAAACTTCCACCTTTAAAGCCCTGTCTCACTGTGCGAGTTTGACCCACGAGTGACCCAGAGTGAAAGATTCGTGGGTTGCGTACGAGACTCCAAGTTTATGATCAAGAGTTTAACCAGTCCCCACGGGTATGACTCAAGTTTGCCATTAACTGTCATTTCTGCGATGTTCCAAGTTCGTCTCCCGAGTTAACAAGTTCCTTTCCCGAGTTACTCTTGAGCCAACCTTCAATGAAGGTCTGTTTTAATAAGCAACATCTCCATCCTGCGGCTTTGAGTTAAAGATAGAATTCAGCGCGGCCGCATCTATTGATGTGACCTACAAAGGAAAATGCGCACCATCCAGTGCCAGGGCAGTTATACTGATGATTTGTTTGAAACACACATCACGTAGTTAGAAGACCAGCAGGCGGAGGTTTGCTATATTTTAATTGCATTTACTGCCAAGCTCTACACACTGCGGGGAGACTGGAGATGAAATCTTTGAATGTGGACGGATGCGCACATCAGATTGTTGGGAGACGGAGCTCAGGGTTCGCCTCCTGAGCTGCTTTGGTGCCCAGGCGTGAGTTGAGGTGGAGGGAGGTTGGGGGGGGGGGGGTCAGGTTTTAAACTCACCCATTTGACAGAGGCAGAGGATTACGAGGATCCAGCGAGACTCGGACTGCATGGAGAGCCGAGACTGCCCCGCTGGTGGCCAACTTCCCCTGTCCTCCGTCGCCGCTCCCAGCCGGCTGGCAGGAGCTCTGCATGGAGCCCGCCACCGGAGTCGTGTCTGACTGCCTGGCAGCCTGAGGGAGGCAGATGCACCCTGCCCGGGAGAGGCCGCGGAGAGACTGCGGGGGGAGTACCTCACTCTGACTGTGATAGGGAGAGACTGAGGTGCGCACACACACACACACACACACAGTGTGGAGTTCCTCTGACTGACTGACTGACTGTGTGTGGGTGTGGGGAGTGGGACAGAGAGAGAGAGAGAGAGACACACACACAGGCAGTGTGGAGTACCTTTAACTGTGTGTGGTGGGAGAGAGACAGAGGCAGACACACACACACAACGGGCAGTGTGTACCTCAGTCTGGTGTGTGTGTGTAGGGGAGAGAGTCACACAGAGACAGTGTGGACCTCTGACTGTGTATGAAGGAGATGGGAGAGAGAGACAGAGAGAGAGAGGCACTTGGGGAAGTGTGGTGTACTTTGGCGTGACTGTGGGGGAGAGAGAAAGAGCGCACAGGACCTCGGTCTATCTGTGTGTGTGGGAGGGAAGAGAGACTAAGCAGAATACATCGGTCTTATTGTGTGTGGGGGGAGAAAGAGAGAGGTGGGGGGAGAAAGAGAGAGGTGGGGGAGACGTATATACCACACAAAGCAGAGTTTTACTGTGTATGTGGGAGACACAGATGGACTTACACAGATGGACTTACCTCGGTCTTACTGTGTGTGGGAGAGGGGGAGAGAAAGAGTCGTACACTCACAGAGGCAGAGTCTCTCAGCCTGTGTGAGAGGAGGGAGGGGAGAGAGAGACACACACACACAAGGTGGATGTGAAATCTCACCTGCCTGTTTCAGTGACCCGGCACCCGCCGCTAGTGATGAAGACACCCTCATCTGTCTCCCCCTCTCCTCTCCTCCACTCTCCACCCTCTCTCCTCCATCCCCCCCCTCCCTGCTCCAACCCCCCACTCCCCCCCAATTTGGAACTGTCATCCCATCACCATTCCCTTCTCTCCAGAGATGCTGCCTGCCCGCTGAGTTAAGAGTTCCCACGGTAGACTCACGAGTCACTAAGGTAAACGCACGGGCCACTTCGTTCTTACAACGTGTTTAAATGTTTCAAATTTTAACCTCAAGAGTACATTTTACTCGTGGAAAAGTTTAAACATGTTTGAATTTTTCCAAGTGTTAACAAGTGTCACGGGTACCTGCCGTTAGCGCCAAGAGTTCCGACGTTCCCGCTACGTTAATCGTTCGTGATTACCACGAGTTAAATTTTTTAAGCTCGGGGTACCTCGTGGGTCAGCTCGCACAGTGAGACAGGGGTTTTACTCACAGTCGCCTGACTATATCCAGCCATGTGAACATCACCCAACTTATCCCCCAGTCATGTGATAGAAACATAGAAAAATAGATAGAAACATAGAAAATAGGTGCAGGACAGGCCATTCGGCCCTTCAAGCCAGCACCGCCATTCATTGTGATCATGGTTGATCGTATTCTATCAATAACCCGTGCCTGCCTTCTCCTCATATCCCTTGACTCCACTAGCCCCTAGAGCTCTATCTAACTCTCTCTTAAATCCATCCAGTGCTTTGGCCTCCACTGCCCTCTGTGGCAGGGATTTCCATAAATTCACAACTCTCTGGGTGAAAAGGTTTTTTCTCACCTCAGTCTTAAATGACCTCCCCTTTATTCTAAAACTGTGGCCCCTGGTTCTGGACTCGCCCAATATTGGGAACATTTTTCCTGCATCTAGCTTGTCCAGTCCTTTTATAATTTTATATGTTTCTATAAGATACCCCCTCATCCTTCTAAACTCCAGTGAATACAAGCCTAGTCTTTTCAATCTTTCCTCATATGACAGTCCCGCCATCCCAGGGATCAATCTCGTGAACCTACGCTGCACTACCTCCTTCACAAGGATGTCCTTCCTCAAATTAGGAGACCAAAACTGTACACAATACTCGAGATGTGGGCTTACCAGAGCCCTATACAACTGCAGAACCTCTTTACTCCTATACTGAAATCCTCTTGTTATGAAGGCGAACATTCCATTAGCTTTCTTCACTGCCTGCTGTACCTGCACGCCAACTTCAGTGACCAGTGTACAAGGACACCCAGGTCTCGCTGTACCTCCCCCTTACCTAACCTCATTGAGATACTATTCTGCCCCCTTGTTTTTGCCGCCAAAGTGGATAACCTCACATTTATCTATATCATACTGCATCTGCCACGCATCTGCCCACTCACTCAACCTGCCCAGGTCACCCCGCAACCTCCTAACTTCCTCTTCACAGTTCACACTGCCACCCAGCTTTGTGTCATCCGCAAAATTGCTAGTGTTGCTCCTAATTCCCTCTTCCAAATCATTAATATATATGGTAAAACAGTTGCGGCCCCAACACCGAGCCTTGCGGCACTCCACTCGCCACTGCCTGCCATTCTGAAAAGGACCCGTTCACTCCTACTCTTTGCTTCCGGTTTGCCAACCAATTTTCTATCCATGTCAACACCCTACCCCCAATACCATGTGCTCTAATTTTAGTCACTAGTCTCCCGTGCGGGACCTTACCAAAGGCTTTCTGAGAGTCTAGATACATACATCCACTGGCACCCCTTCATCCATTTTACTTGTCACATCCTCAAAAAATTCCAGATGATTAGTCAAGCATGATTTCCCTTTCATAAATCCATGTTGACTTGGACTAATCCTTTTACCGCTATCAAAATGCCCCCATTATTACCTCTTTCATAATTGACTCCAGCATCTTTCCCACCACCGAAGTCAGGCTAACTGGTCTGTATATCCCCGTTTTCTCTCTTGCTCCTTTCTTGAAAAGTGGGATAACATTAGCTATCCTCCAATCCACAGGAACTGATCGTGAATCTATTGAACATTGGGAAATGATCACCAATGCGTCCACTATTTCTAGAGCCACCTCCCTGAGGACCCTGGGATGCAGACCATCAGGCCCAGGGGATTTATCACCCTTCAGTCCCATTAGCCTACCCAATACTATTTCTCGCCTAATGAAAATGTCTTTCAGTTCTTCTATCCCCTTAGATCCTCTGTCCTCCAGTACATCTGGGAGATTGTTGGTGTCTTCCATATAACCATATAACCATATAACCATATAACCATAACAGCACGGAAACAGGCCATCTCGGCCCTTCTAGTCCGTGCCGAACATTTAAATTTTTTTTTAATTAAAAATAAAATACTTCCCCCTAGTCCCATCTACCTGCACTCAGACCATAACCCTCCATTCCTTTCCCGTCCATATACCCATCCAATCTATTTTTAAAGGATAACATCGAACCTGCCTCCACCACTTCCACTGGAAGCTCATTCCACACAGCTACCACTCTCTGAGTAAAGAAGTTCTCCCTAATGTTCCCCCTAAACTTCTGTCCCTTAATTCTCAAGTCATGTCCCCTTGTTTGAATCTTCCCTACTCTCAATGGGAAAAGCTTATCCACGTCCACTCTGTCTAACCCGCTCATAATTTTAAAGACCTCTATCAAGTCCCCTCTTAACTTCTGCGCTCCAAAGAATAAGACCTAACTTGTTCAACCTTTCTCTGTAACTTAGTTGCTGAAACCCAGGCAACATTCTAGTAAATCTCCTCTGTACTCTCTCTATTTTGTTGACATCCTTCCTATAATTAGGCGACCAAAATTGTACTCCATACTCCAGAATTGGCCTCACCAATGCCTTGTACAATTTTAACATTACATCCCAACTTCTATATTCAATGCTCTGATTTATAAAGGCCAGCACACCAAAAGCTTTCTTTACCACCCTATCTACATGAGATTCCACCTTCAGGGAACTATGCACAGTTATTCCTAGATCCCTCTGTTCAACTGCATTCCTCAATTCGCTACCATTTACCGTGTACGTCCTATTTTGATTTGTCCTGCCGAGATGTAGCACCTCACATTTGTCAGCATTAAACTCCATCTGCCATCTTTCAGCCCACTCTTCCAAATGGCCTAAATCTCTCTGTAGACTTTGAAATCTACTTCATTATCCACAACACCACCTATCTTAGTATCATCTGCATACTTACTAATCCAATTTTCCACACCTTCATCCAGATCATTGATGTACATGACAAACAACAGTGGACCCAACACAGACCCCTGAGGCACCCCACTAGTCACCGGCCTCCAACCTGACAAACAGCCATCCACCATTACTCTCTGGCATCTCCCATTCAGCCACTGTTGAATCCATCTTGCTACTCCACCATTAATACCCAACAATTGAATCTTCTTAACCAACCTTCCATGAGGAACCTTGTCAAAGGCCTTACTGAAGTCCATATAGACAACATCCACTGCTTTACCCTCATCAATTTCCCTAGTAACCTCTTCGAAAAATTCAAGAAGATTAGTCAAGCATGACCTTCCAGGCACAAATCCATGTTGACTGTTCCTAATCAGACCCTGCTTATCCAGATGCTTATATATATTATCTTTAAGTATCCTTTCCATTAATTTGCCCACCACTGACGTCAAACTAACAGGTCTATAATTGCTAGGTTTACTCTTCGAACCCTTTTTAAACAACGGAACAACATGCGCAGTACGCCAATCCTCCGGCACTATTCCCGTTTCTAATGACATTTGAAATATTTCTGTCATAGCCCCTGCTATTTCTACACTAACTTCCCTCAATGTCCTAGGGAATATCCTGTCAGGACCTGGAGACTTATCCATTTTCATATTTTTCAAAAGTGTCCGCACCTCCTCTTCTTTGAATCTCACAGTTTCCATTGCTACTCTGCTCGTTTCCCTTACCTCACATAATTCCATATCCTTCTCCTTCGTGAATACCGAAGAAAAGAAATTGTTCAATATCTCCCCCATCTCTTTTGGCTCTGCAGATAGCTGTCCACTCTGACTCTCTAATGGACTGATTTTATTCCTTGTTATCCTTTTGCTATTAATATAGCTGTAGAAACCCTTTGGATTTACTTTCACCTTACTTGCCAAAGCAACCTCATATCTTCTTTTAGCTTTTCTAATTTCTTTCTTAATATTCTTTTTACATTCTTTATACTCCTCAAGCACCTCATTTACTCCATGCTGCCTATAATTATTGTAGATCTCTCTCTTTTTCTGAACCAAGTGTCTAATTTCCCTTGAAAACCATGGCTCTTTCCATTTTTTACTATTTCCTTTCAACCGAACAGGGACATAAAGATTCTGTACTCTTAAAATGTCACCCTTAAATGTCCTCCATTTTTCTTCTACATCCTTCCCATAAAACAACATGTCCCAATTCACTCCTTTTAAATCCTTTCGCATCTCCTCAAAGTTAGCCTTTCTCCAAACAAAAATCTCAACCCTAGGTCCAGTTCTGACCCTCTCCATAATTATATTGAAACTAATGGTATTGTGATCACTGGACCCGAAGTGCTCCCCGACGCATACCTCCGCCACTTGCCCTGTCTCATTTCCTAACAGGAGGTCCAGCACTGCCCCTTCTCTAGTAGGTACCTCTATGTATTGCTGCAAAAAACTATCTTGCACACATTTTACAAACTCGAAACCATCCAGCCCTTTTACAGAATGTGTTTCCCAGTCTATGTGTGGAAAATTGAAATCTCCCACAATCACTACCTTGTGCTTACTACTAATATCTGCTATCTCCTTACATATTTGCTCTTCCAATTCTCGCTCCCCATTTGGCGGTCTATAATACACCCCTATAAGTGTTGCTACACCTTTCCCATTTCTCAGTTCCACCCAAATAGCCTCCCTATACGAGCCCTCTAATCTATCCTGCCAAAGCACTGCTGTAATATCTTCCTTGACAAGCAATGCAACACCCCCTCCTCGTGCCCCTCCAATTCTATCACCCCTGAAGCAACGAAATCCTGGAATATTTATTTGCCAATCACAGCCCTCCTGCAACCATGTTTCACTGATCGCCACAACATCATACTTCCAGGTGTCAATCCAGGCTCTAAGCTCATCCACCTTTCTTACAATGCTCCTAGCATTAAAATATACACATTTAAGAAACCCACCACCACTTATTCTCTGTTTATTATCTTTTTCTTCTTTCTCCCCTACATTCTCCCCTACATTTTGGGTCCGAGTGCTTCCCTTCTCTGCCTCCTGCCTCCCACATTTTCCACTAGCTTTCTCTATTTGAGTCCCTCCCCCCAACCGTTCTAGTTTAAAGTCTCCCCAGTAGCCTTCCTTAGTGAAGACAGATCCAAAGTACCTATTCAACTCTTCTGCCATTTCCTTGTTGCCCATAATAATTTCACCCGTGTCTGCCTTCAAGGGACCCACATTTGACTTTGCTACTCTTTTTCCTTTAACATATCTAAAGAAGCTTTTACTGTCCTTCTTTATATTCCTGGCCAGCTTCCCTTCATACTTCATCTTTTCAGCCCGTATTGCCCGTTTTGTTTCCTTTTGTGATCTATGTTTGGCCAAACAACCCCTTGACCTTTGAACATACCCCCTTCCCTTCTCTTCCATCCTTCCTGAATCCAAAAACCAACCCCCAAACCTGCTAACCACTGAAAGCATCCCCGACTACCAATTATACTAGTAGACCCACCAAACCTTCCAGCTTTACCTTGCAGACCCACCTCCCTCAGCACCAAACTAGTTCCCACCATTGCCCAAGGGGGCAAGGAGAAGGAAATAAAGATGTTAGCCAATAAATTGGATTGCTTTGTTCTACTTTAATATACAAAGTGCACTAAAAATGATTTAATATGCAGTTCATCACACCAGAGGAGAGATAAGGTGAAATCACAACCATTACATTACATAACAGGACTGGGAACTTTTGAACACAGGTCAATTCATGCATATAATGTTTTCATGTGTCAGACATGCATCCAATGATCTCACTACATCCACAATGCCCATTGCCACACTTTCAACATAAATTAAAGCCTTAGAGTGCATCCTTTGACTGTCAGACAACGTCATTAATACCATTGGCTATAAATTGAGCAGCTTTGTAACTACTATTATTATTTATTGGGACAATCTGCTGGCATTGAAAGCACTGACTGCACAGTTTCAGATGTCACTGCAGGCTGCTCGAACATTTTCATTAGCTCACCGTGTGTACTACAAGTAGTGGGTGTTTTCTCAGGTATTTAGGCATTGATGTACTTGTCCAGTGGGTGCTTCAATAGCGACCCTGATTATAGTAGTCCATTAACAACAGTCCATTGACTACCTTTCCAAGTGAGTCTTTACAGTGTTTGCAAATATACTGTGGTTCCCTCGTTCCCTTGTTTGTGCTCACTTAGAGGCATTGACATGTTGTTGACTTCAGTGGCAAGGAAGGATTGTCTAGCTTCAAGGGGGAGACTGAATATGAGCAGTAAAACCTTTTACCTCCAACTGTGCCTCTGAGAAACTGTCACCTAGACTAGGAGGTGCAATGTGACGAGAGTGTCTGATCCCCAGCAAAGACGTATATGTGGCCTCCAAAGTGAAGATCAAGGACCACTGGCACCTGACAACCTTCTGAAAGAGAAACATCAGAAATAAATATTATTTATGAAAATATAAACAAGAAACACAAAGCAGTACATTGCTTTCTTTACATTCACAGTTGTCAACTCTATACAGTTGTAGTGTCATCAGGTGATGACATATTTTAATGTACATGTTGTCACTTTAAAAGATACACTCTTCAAGCATTTGCCGAGCTGTTACACAGGACCTAGACCATCAGTGGTGGCAGGACCTTGGATTGGCATCCTTTCTCACAAAGCCTTTGCAATGACTGTGCAAAGCTTTAGTGTGTCCCTCAGCATGTACTCCTGCAGCCTGGAGCATGCTAATTGGCAGCATCTACTGCAGACATCTCATTTTACAGGAAGACTAATACATTTCAGGCAGACTATTATTAAATCCCCCCATCACCTGTAACCACCAATCTATCACTTGCTAGATTTTGTCCCATCCCCACCTCTCTTTTCCAGCTTTCTCCCCCTACTACAATTAATCTGAAAAAAAGTCCCAATCCAAACCATCACCTGTCCGTCCATTCCCTCCACAAATGCTGCCTGACCCATTGAGTTCCTCCAGCACTTTGTTGTTTAGATCAAAGTATGGGATCCATTGAGTTGATAATTTTTCAGCAGCACTTACTGTTTATCTTATGGGCCTGTCCCACTTAGGCGATGTTTCAGCGGACTGCCGTCGACTGTCAAGTTGCCGGCAGTCGCCTGAAAAAACGGGAACTGCAACGGCAACTGTCAGAGTGGAACACACACACACACAGAAACACATCGCAAAGGCGGGGACCAGGGCATGCGGGGGGAGCGCTGTCTGAAATTCACACGGTGCAAAGCCAAGGTGATACAGACACACACCGCGATGAACAGGAAGGTTGGCGCTGTAATTAAGACAGCGAGCACAGTGTACGGTAAGTCCTTTAAAAGAGGGAGGGAGAGGGTGAGCAGTGACATGTAGATTCAAGCACCAAAGACTTGAATGCTAAAATAGACTCTATAAGGGACGACATGGCGAAACAAGACACCTGTTTGAAAGAGCTGGAGGGCGGTCTGAATACATAGTCTAACAAGACGACGAAACTTGAGGGGGAAACGGACCAGCTAAAGTCAGAAGTTGCCATGCTACGCCTAAAACTAGACGACCTGGAGGGACAACAACGCTGGTGCAATGGGCGCATCGTCGGGATAAAAGAGGGATTTGAGACCGGCGGAGACCAGCGGCTTACGGATGCTATCGCTAAGATGCTACGGGAGCTGCTGAGCCTCGACTTCACTCCGACTCTAGACCGAGCCCACAGTAGCCTATGGCCTCCACCCAACGCAGGAGAACCTCCAAGGGTCATCGTGGTAAAGTTTCATTACTACCAAGAGATAAGTGAAGTTTTCCGAAAAGCTGCCCGCTTGGCCCCACTGACCCTAAATGACAAGCGAGTGAGCATTTTCCCGGAATACCCCGCAGCGGTGGCTAAAAAGAGAGCGGCCTTCTCCGAAGCTAAGCGGCTACTCTGGACCTGCCAGGGCATAAAGTTTGGAATCCTGTACCCTGCGACTCTCCGTATCTCTTTGTTGACTGGCCAAGATAAACAGTTTGGAGACCCGTCGGAGGCGGTGGACTACATCAGGAAGAATCTTAAGCCCCAAGACTGATATATCGACATGCTCGTATTAGCGGATAACTGGTGTTGGTGGCTAACCGACACTGATGGCCAAGTGCTGGCAGCTAGTGCAGCGGACTGGCAAGGAGTCGAGTTATAGGGTAAAGTTACGGTTCGAGTTTGACCTTATTTCAGTATTCAACAGTAATATTCCCAAATTCACGTGTAATGTTGCCTTTATTGTTTATTACAGATGTGTTTCAATAATTATTAATCCATCTGAAAAATATATATATTTATATTCTATAAGGACATTTAGTGTTTGGAAATTATCCTGATGACCGAGTTTCACTGACCTATATGGGGACAGCTATGATAACTGTTGTACAGAGGTTAATGCACATATTTTTCAATCAGAAATATTGTAAGTTCACTGTAATATAATCTTTATAAGATTATGGTTCGCCCTGTTTAGGGCTCATTGTTAGAGGTTTTTTAAATATGGTTATTTGCTATGTTACACTGGTAGTGGGGGATGCGATCTCTAGGGTACTGGTTGATCAGCAGGGGTTTTTAAGGCTCTGTTATTTGTTTGTAGGCAGGGACTTTATTCTTTTTTTACTTTCTTACTACCCTATAAAAAATGGATGATAACAACAATAAGGACTAGTTTTTTGAGTTGGAATATAAAGGGAATTAATAATCCAGTAAAGCAGAGCAGGGTCTTTGTAGATTGAAAATCTCTGAAATCTGATATTAGTTTCCTTCAGGAAACTCACCTCCGATCAAGTGAACATGTGAAACTGAAAAAAAGCCTGGATAGGTTAAATATTCTGCTCCAAAAATGAGTTTAGATCACGAGGCACAGCTATTTTAATCAGGAAGGGGATTCCATTTATCCTATCATCAACCATCACCGGCCCCAGGGGAAGGTATGTAGTTGTAACAGGCAATCTATATGGCACACAGGTGGCACTAGCCAATGTATGTGGGACGACCCATCATTTTTCTCTAGCTTTATAACATCCCTCCCAAATCTCAATGACCACCAACTGATAATAGGGGGGGATTTTAATTATGTATTACGTCCTTATTTGGACAGATCCAACCCGAGACCGAATAGTAAAATTTCAAATTCTGGTGCTGTTATCAATTCATTTATAGAATCCTATACTCGTTTTGACCCCCTGGAGAAGAAATAACCCAAAAACAAAACAATATTCCTTTTTCCCCCCTGGTCATCATTCTTACACAATAATTGATTTTTTTCTTGTACATAGTAGGATCCTTTACATGGTTAAGGGGAGCCAGTATAACAGTATTATTATTTCTGACCACAGCCCTGTGCAACTAGATATAGGCTTCCTAGACTGCCCTAGACCTCGACGCACTTGGCGGTTTGATCCTCTGTTGATATCTAAGGAGTCCTTCAAAAGATTTATTTCTCAACAAATAGACACCTTTATGGAAATTAATAATACTCCGGACATGCACTCAGCGACTATCTGGGAGGCTCTTAAAGCCTACCTTCGAAGCCAGATAATCTCATACACAGCATATGAGAGGAAGAATTATAAACAACGTCTGACAGAACTGTCCCACAGTACAGCGGAAATAGACCGCTTGTATGCCAATTCGCCTGAACTTTACAAGGAGAAATTATTACTTAAGACGGAATTTGACAATTTATCCACCAGACAAACAGAGCAACTAATCTTCAAATCAAAGCAGATTATTTTATGAACACGGAGAAAAGGCAGGACAACTTTTAGCTCACCAGATCAGACAGTCCACAGCCGTCAGTACTATTCCTGAAATTTTAACATCGCCGGGGGTAAAGACTACTGATCCAGATGCCATCAATGACCAGTTTAAGCAGTTTTAATTTTCCCTCTATGCTTCAGAACTACCCAGTGATCTGTCATGTATTCCTGCCTTCTTAGACAGCCTGTACATCCCAGAAATTACTACAGAGGACCAAGCACAAATTGACAGGGAAATTGAAATAAACAAAGAATTTGCAATCAAACTGGATCCAACAATTAAATTGTTGTATCAGGAAATTTTTAGCCAACAGAAACTACCTCAAACAATGTCGCAGGCAACCATATCACTCCTACTTAAAACAGATAAAGACCCACTATTGTGTGGTTCATACCGCCCTGTAAGCTTGTTGAATTGTGATTATAAAATCCTCACACAAATCTTAGCCACCCGTCTTGAAACAGTAGTCTCCAAAGTAATTAACCCTGACCAAACTGGATTTATACCGGGCAGGCAGTCGTTCTATAACATGTGGCGCCTACATAACCTATTGTATACACCTCACACCACAGAACAATCGGAAGTAATTGTTTCTTTAGACGCCGAGAAGGCATTCAACCGTGTCAAATGGCAATATTTGTTTACTGTTCTCAAAAGATTTGGCTTTGGTCCATCATTTTTATCATGGATTAAAATATTATATTTTGCTCCAATGGCAGCTGTGCTGAGCAACAATATAATCTCTGACTACTTCCAGCTCCATAGGGGCTGCAGACAGGGCTGCAGCCTTTCTCCCTACTTATTTGATTTAGCAATAAAACCACTTGCTATAGCTCTTAGGACAGAAGATGGTATTAGAGGTATCTTTCGAAGTAGTAAATCTTACAAAGTATCGCTGTACGCGGACGACCTACTGGTATATATATCCAACCCAACAGACTCCATACCAAAGCTACTGCATATATTAGAGAATTTTGGCCGCCTGTCATGTCATAAGATAAATTACTCAAAGACTTTGCTTTTCCCAATCAATCACACTGACGGCGACTACTCCAGCTTCCCATTTAAACTTGAGAAAAATGTATTTACTTACCTGGGAATTAAAGTCACCCATACCATGGGAGATTTACACAGCCATAACTTTAAATCATTATTAGAACGAACAACACAGGACTTCAGAAAAATGGTCAACACTACCACTCTCATTAGTAGGCTGCATCAATATCGTTAAAATGACAGTTTTACCTAGATTTCTTTATCTTTTCCAATGATCCCCATATTCATACCTAGGACAACTTTTCAGCAATTAGATAGACTAATCTCATTATTTATTTGGAACAATTCAAATCCCAGGATGAAGAAAATATACTTGGAAGTTCCTAAGAAAGCTAGGTTTGCCTAACTTTATCTATTACTACTGGGCTCCAAATATTGTAAAACTTTTACATTGGACATATTCATATGAGAGTAAACAGGGCACAGACTGGGCACAGATGGAACTCCTATCTGATCCTCTACCGATAATCACCTGCTCACTACCTTATAATCGTAAAATACAAATGACAAACCCGGTAGTTAAAACCTTGCTTAAAATATGGCTACAGTTCAGGAAACATTTTGGACTAAAAGGTACCAGCAGGCATTTCCCGGTGGCAAATAATCAATTTTTTATATCCTCCATGTTAGGTACTGCATTTTTCATATTGCATAGGAATGGACTGGTATCTTTTTGTGACTTGTTTACTGATGGAACATTCACTTCCTTTGAAATGCTTGCTGAAGACCACAATATACCCAGATCTCATTTCTTCAGGTATCTTCAAATATGTAGCTTTGCTAACATAGTTTCCCTCATTTCCTCATCTGTCCATTAAGAGCCAATTAGACACTATTCTGGTTGGACCCTTTTGACAAGAAACGTATTTCAGTAATTTACACATTAATACAGGAATTAAAACAGATAACCTGGGACAAAACTAAAGCGGCATGGGAGAGGGACCTGGTGTAGAGCTTTCTGATGAGGTGTGGCGAGAGAGCTTAATTTGTATACACACCTCTTCGTCGTGTATACGCCATGGGTTGATCCAATTAAAGTGCTTCACCGTCTTCATTATTCAAGAGACAAACTTGCCAGAATCTTTTCTACCACAGATCCTGGCTGCCCTTGATGTGGCCATAGCCCAGCCTCTGTAGGTCACATGTTTTGGACATGTCCATCTCTCAACAGCTACTGGGGAAACATATTTGAGGTATTCTCCCATATCTGCAGACAGACTATAAATCCTGACTTGCACATAGCTATCTTTGGAATACCACCTCCAAACTGTAAGCTTACAAATTTGCAAGCTAATGCTTTAGCATTTGCATCATTGCTTGCTCACAGGCTTATTCTTTTCAACTGGAAGTCAAAAAAAGCTCCATCTTTTTTGCAGTGGTTAAAGGAGGTGCTCTCCTTTTTACGCTTGGAAAAGATCAGTATAAACGGTGCAAGGCCCGCAGAAACTTCGCTCTGACCTGGAACCCTTTTATAGATTTTATTAAAGATTTTTCCTTTAACTGAAAAATATTGTCTACACAGTCATAATCATTTATTTATATTTGCCTTTGACTCTGCCTTTTTTTAATTTCAATTTTTTTATTATTATTATTATTATTATTTTTTTTTCTCTTTCTCTTTTTTGAGCCTTGGGGATGGGGAGGGGGGTATATCCGTTTTGTACTGTTCTGTACTGTTTGTTGGTGGTCTGTGTAAATTTGTGTTTATAACTTGAAAACCAAAATTAAAGTTATTAAGAAATTTAAAAGGGGGAGAAGGGGGGGGAGAGAAGGGGGGGGAGAGAAGGGGGGGGAGAGAAGGGGGGGAGAAGGGGGGGGAGAGAAGGGGGGGAGAGAAGGGGGGAGAGAAGGGGGGGAGAGAAGGGGGGGGAGAGAAGGGGGGGAGAGAAGGGGGGGAGAGAAGGGGGGGAGAGAAGGGGGGGAGAGAAGGGGGGGAGAGAAGGGGGGGAGAGAAGGGGGGAGAGAAGGGGGGAGAGAAGGGGGGAGAGAAGGGGGGGAGAGAAGGGGGGGGAGAGAAGGGGGGGAGAGAAGGGGGGGAGAGAAGGGGGGGAGAGAGAAGGGGGGGAGAGAGAAGGGGGGAGAGAGAAGGGGGGGAGAGAGAAGGGGGGAGAAGGGGGGGAGAGAGAAGGGGGGGAGAGAGAAGGGGGGGAGAGAGAAGGGGGGAGAGAGAAGGGGGGGAGAGAAGGGGGGGAGAGAGGGGGGGAGAGAGGGGGGGAGAGAGAAGGGGGGGAGAGAGAAGGGGGGAGAGAGAGGGGGGGAGAGAGAGGGGGGAGAGAGAGGGGGGGAGAGAGAGGGGGGAGAGAAGGGGGGGGGAGAGAGGGGGGGGAGAGAGAAGGGGGGGGGAGAGAAGGGGGGGAGAAGGTGGGGAAAAGGGTGGAGAAGGAGTGGAGACAACTTTTAATAAGCTAGATATACACAGCTGTGAAGTTTGCGGACATTTAACATTACTGGTCGGTTATCCTTGGTTCTGAAAACTTCTGCTTACGTTTTTTTCCCCCAATGAGCCAATGAAAATGACTGGTCAGCAAAGGCGATTAACTAAAACTGCCTACTACTTCCCATAACTACATGGCAACCCCACTACAACTGCACCTACAACCACAGGATTATCGACTATCTCCATGGCGACCAATTTTTAGTCGCAGAAAATGTTTCAACATGTTGAAACATTTGCGGCATCCATACTGAGGCCGCGACTAGTTTGCAGAATGCGGAAATCCCTCACGACCATGAAGGAGATTCACCAGAGACCACCAGCGAAAATGTGGCGACCATGTGGCCAGCGCAGAGTCTCCTGCACTCACCTAAAAAGTCGCCTAAGTGGAACAGGCCCATTAGTATGCATCCCTGCTTCCTTTCCCAGACCAACTTTGCAAGCACAATCCAAAAAAGATGTAGCTGTCTTGTGGGCAGTGTATGCTGGGAGTGGGTCTCCAACTGTTTCTTTGACAATCAAGCAAAGTCTTTATGCTTGTTGGTGAGTTAAGGTGAAGATATGTTCTGCTAAATGGTTTTGACATTCTGTCTGGGAAATTGAAGATGGACATTCAATGCTCTTCATCTCCTGGTTTCAATCACGCAGGCTTGAAATCACATACATGATCGTGGAATGCATTTATCGATCATGCAACCTGATTTATATTCCTATCCGTACCCAGGCACACTCTAAGGATGTGTAGCCTCTACCTAACCTCTGCCCCACTGCCCCATCCCTGAGGAGTTCCCACACCAGATTCCCTCCACCTATTTCTTACAATTGCTGTATGAATTGCCCTGTGGTTGGAATCCTACAGAGACGTGGCTGCAGGAGGATCAGGCATGGGAACTTAATATTCAGGGTTATACATCCTGTAGAAAGGACAGGCAGGTGGGCAGAGGAGGGGGGTAGCACTGCTGGTGAGTGATGGAATTCAGACCCTTGCGAGGGAAGACATAGGGACTGACGAGGTAGAGTCACTGTGGTTTGAGTTGAGGAATTGCAAAGGCAAGAAGACACAATTGTTGTTATCTACAGACCCCCAAATAGTAGCCCGGATGTAGGGTGTAAGTTGAAGCAGGAGTTAAAACTGGCATGTAACAAAGGTAATGCCACTGTGGTGATGGGGGATTTCAATATGCAGGTAGACTGGGAAAATCAGGTTGGTTCAGGACCCCAAGAAAGAGAGTTTGTAGAATGCCTCTGAGATAGATTCCTATAGCAGCTTGTAATGGAGCCGACCAGAGAAAAGGCAATTCTGGATTTAGATCAATGAACCAGATATGATAAGAGAACTCGAGGTAAAGGATCCGCTTGGAGGTAGTGATCATAATATGATTAGTTTTAATTTGCAATTTGAGAAGGAGAAGGTTAAATCAGAAGTGTCAGTGATGTAGTTGAATAAAGGGGACTATGAAGGCATGAGGGAGGAGCTGGCCAAGGTAGATTGGAAAGGGATCCTAGCAGGAATGATGGTGGAACAGCAATGGCAGGAATTTCTGGGCATAATCCGGAAGACGCAGGATCATTTCATTCCAAAAAGGAAGAAAAATTCTAAGGGGAGTAGGAGGCAACTGAGGCTGACAAGAGAAGTTAGGGATAGAATAAAACTAAAAGAAAAGATGTATAACACAGCAAATAGCAGCCGGAAGCCAGAGGATTGGGAAACTTTCATAGGACAACAGAAGGAAACAAAACGGGCAATACGGGCTGAATAGATGAAGTACGAGGGGAAGCTGGCGAGGAATATAAAGAAGGACAGTAATTGCTTCTTTAGATATGTTAAGGGAAAAAGAATAGAAAAGTCAAATGTGGGTCCCTTGAAGGCAGACACGGGTGAAATTATTATGGGAAACAAGGAAATGGCAGAAGAGTTGAACAGGTACTTCGGATCTGTCTTCACTAAAGAAGACACAAACAATCTCCCAGAAGTACTGGAGGACAGAGGATCTAAGGGGGTAGAGGAACTGAAATAAATTATCATTAGGCGAGAAATAGTATTGGGTAGGCTAATGGGGCTGAAGGATGATAAATCCCCTGGGCTTGATGGACTGCATCCCAGGGTCCTCAGGGAGGTGGCTCTAGAAATAGTGGACGCATTGGTGATCATTTTCCAATGTTCAATAGATTCAGGATCAGTTCCTGTGGATTGGAGGATAGCTAATGTTATCCCACTTTTCAAGAAAGGAGCGAGAAAGAAAACGGGGAATTACAGACCAGTTAGCCTGACTTCGGCGGTGGAAAAGATGCTGGAGTCAATTATTAAAGAGGTAATAATGGGGTATTTGGATAGCAGTAAAAGGATTAGTCCAAGTCAGCATGGATTTATGAAAGGGAAATCATGCTTGACTAATCTTCTGGAATTTTTTATAGATGTGACAAGTAAAATGGATGAAGGGGTGCCAGTGGATGTAGTGTATCTAGACTTTCAGAAAGCCTTTGATAAGGTCCCGCACGGGAGACTGGTGAGTAAAATTAGAGCACATGGTATTGGGGGTAGGGTGTTGACGTGGATAGAAAATTGGTTGGCAGACAGGAAGCAAAGTGTAGGAGTGAACGGGTCCTTTTCAGAATGGCAGGCAGTGGTGAGTGGAGTGCCGCAAGGCTCGGTGTTGGGGCTGCAACTGTTTACCATATATATTAATGATTTGGAAGAGGGAATTAGGAGCAACATGAGCAAGTTTGTGGATGAAACAAAGCTGAGTGGCAGTGTGAACTGTGAAGAGGATATTAGGAGGTGACAGGGTGACCTGGACAGGTTGAGTGTGTGGGCAGATGCGTGGCAGATGCAGTATAATATAGATAAATGTGAGGTTATCCACTTTGGCGGCAAAAACAAGGGGGCAGAATATTATCTCAAAGGGGTTAGGTTAGGTAAGGGGGAGGTGCAGCGAGACCTGGGTGACCTTGTAAACCAGTCATTTAAAGTTGGTGTGCAGGTACAGCAGGCAGTGAAGAAAGCTAATGGAATGTTGGATTTCAGTATGGGAGTAAAGAGGTTCTTCTGCAGTTGTATAGGGCTCTGGTAAAACCAGATCAGGAGTATTGTGTACAGTTTTGGTCTCCTAATTTCAGAAAGGTCATCCTCGTGATTGAGGCAGTGCAGTGTATGTTCACGAGATTGATCCCTGGGATGGCTGGACTGTCATATGAGGAAAGATTGAAAAGACTAGGCTTGTATTCACTGGAGTTTAGAAGGATGAGGGGGATCTTATAGAAACATATAAAATTATAAAAGGACTGGACAAGCTAGATGCAGGTAAAATGCTCCCAATGTTGGGCGAGTTCAGAACCAGGGACCACAGTCTTAGAATAAAGGGGAGGCCATTTAAGACTGAGGTGAGAAAAAAACCTTTTCACCCAGAGAGTTGTGAATTTGTGGAATTCCCTGCCATAGAGAGCAGTGGAGGCCAAATCACTGGATGGATTTAAGAGAGAGTTAGATAGAGCTCTCGGGGCTAGTGGAATCAAGCGATATGGGGAGAAGGCAGGCAAGGGTTATTGATTGGGGATGATCAGCCATGATCACAATGAATGGCGGTGCTGGCTTGAAGGGCCGAATGGCTTCCTCCTGCACCTATTTTCTTTTTTTCTATGTTTCTCACTAATTTACCCATTGTTAAGCCATTCTCTGAGGTGGTATTATGAGGGGCCAGGCACACTGCAGTCATTATCCTCATTGTCATAATCCCCATCCTTTCCCTCCATGCCCAACACATATAGATGATGAGGATAGATATAATCTAGTATACCTTGCAATGATCAAAGTGAAAATATTTCCTTTTTGTGGAACTGCAGTAGGACTGATTAAAAAAATGGGGCTCCTTCCATTCCACTGGCATTTTTCATAGTCCTTGCTGTCTTTTCCAAAACAAGGCGATGAATAACATTGAGTAACCTCTTCATAATCGTCCCTTCACACATGGAGAGGAAGAGCTAAAATATCTATGGTAGGTCGAGGGTGGGGTAGGAATAGGAAAGGGTGGACTATGTGGTTTGTAACAACATGTGTGTGTGCAGATATGTGTTTCTTGGTGCATGTCGGTGAGCCTTTGATGAGACACTTTGCCAAATTTGTTTGTCAGTCTGTTTTCCCCTTCTCTCTCACAAGTGTGTCAGAAAGAAGGAGAGAGCTTGAAGGAGCGATGTTTAAATTGTTACAGAATTCACCTTCACATATCTCAGATCATCATGAAATGTATGTCACCATCCTTCAGTTCTTCATCAATTCTCATTGCAGTCACCCACCTCCTGCCAGGATTATCTTATGGCTGCTCTTTTGTGCCTCCGCTCTGTCTCTTGGTCTACTCCCCTGGCCCCTATCTCCCGCACCAAGACTTCAATAACACAATGTGTCAGTTCACTAGCTCTCTCCCTTTACCCTGTTGTCTCTCCCTCGACCTTGGCAGCTATCATTTGTTCTGTGGCTATTTCAAAGTCAACATTTATCCTTGAAGGTATAGGTTGCTTTCCACAGTCCCAATATCCATGAACTACTTTGTAAATGATTGACTCTTGGACAAATTAACTCTCCAGAACAGTGGCGTTGCTGTTTGCCTGCACAAAAAAATGAAACGTTGAATTAGTTTACAAATACTAAAGAAGATGTCTCTTTCCTCATGAAATGTCAAACGTTTGTTTAAACTATATTCAAGAAAGGAGATAAGCCACAGAGAAATGGATAATAACGTGTGTTTATGTAGCTCCATGAGCATTATGTACAAAAATACTGCTCTGGGGTGTGTTGTGGCACAGGGGGATCCAGGAATGCAGGTACATACGGTAATTCCTTGAAGGTGGTGTCACAGGTAGATAGGGCAGTTACATTTGGTACATTGACCTTCATCAGTCAGCGTATTGACTATGGAATTCATGTTGCAGTTATACAAATCATTGGGGAGGCCCCATTTAGAGTATTGTGTTCAGTTCTGTGCACCGTGTTTTATTTAGTTCTTTATTTTGAACAGAATAAAAGAATAAAAAGCAAGTGTGAAACAGCATACAAAAAACAAAAAAACAAAACAAGAATATTTATAAATTGTCATAAACAATATCTATAAATAAATGAAATCGTATGTGTCCGAAAAGGAGCAGGAAGAAGCCAAAGCTTATTAATTCCCACCCCTTATTCAACTGCTTATAATTATCTTATACAAATTTAGCAGCTATATGTACACCATATGTACACCAGCTTATTTACATTCATACACTAATCAAATATTTACAAAGCCATACAAAAAAAGAGAGAAAAAAAGAAAAAAGAAAAGAAAAAACCCTCATATACTATGCAGGATCTCTTAGTCATATATACAACCCATCACCCTACAATCACCCTTCCCAATACAATCAGTATAACAAACATCCCACTGACAATCACCTATCCTCATCCCAATATCCTTTAAAAAAAAGTGTTTTTGTACTTTTTAAACTGAATTATGTTTGTGCTAAATTTTATCTCCTGTTCCAGACCATTCCACAAAATCACCCCACAGATTGCTATGCACATACTTTTAAGAGTTGTTCTGACATTGAGTTTTTTAAAATTATGTTTCCCTCTCAAATTATACCCACCCTGTCTTTCCATAAACAGTTTTTGTATATTTCCTGGAAGTAAATTATTTCTTGCTTTGTACATGATTTGTGCAGTCTCAAATTTAGATCGGTGAACTTCAGTGTATGTGACTTTAATAAATTAATAAATTACATTTATTACAGGAAAGGTTTTGTAAAACTGGAAAGGGTACAGAGAAAATTTACGAGGATATTGCCAGGACTCAAGAGTCTGAGCTATAGGGAGAGGTTGAGCAGGCCGAGTCTCTATTCCTTGAATTGCAGGAGGATGAGGGGTGATCTTATAGAGGTGTATAAAATTATGAGAGGAATAGATTGGGTATACACACAGAGTCTCTTGCCCAGAGCAGGGGAATCGAGAACCAGAGGACATAGGTTTACGGTTAAGGAGGAATTTAATAGGAAACTGAGGGGTAACTTTTTCACACAAAGGGTGGTGGGTGTGTGGAAAGAGCTGCCAGAGGCCTGAGGCATCGGGCTGCCGTATCGGCGACTGCAGAGGCCTCAATAGGCCCCGACTATGGGTGAACTGGGGATGGGACTGGACTTTGCTGCCTTCCCCCACAGTGGGAACCATTGTGGGGGGATGTTTTTATGTTGTTAAATTCTTTGATGTTATCTTTATTTGTGTGCTGCATGGCAAGTCAAATTTCACTGCACCAATTGGTGTATGTGACAATAAATGTCTATCTATCTATCTAGAATGCAGTTGAGGCAGGAATTATTGCAACATTTAAGAAATAATTGGACAGGTACATGGATTGGACAGGTTTAGAGGGATATGGGACAATCGCAGGCAGGTGAGACTCGTGTAGATGGGACATGTTGGTTGGTGTGGGCAAGTTGGGCCGAAGGGCCTGTTTCCATGCTGTATGACTACAAAAATCATAGAAAGTTACATTACAAATGGCAACTCTGCCTATCAAATCCATACTGGTTAAACTGAACCAGTTTTAAATAATACTCAAATGTAATGGCATTTTTTTGACAATGAACATTTCCGGAAAATACTTCCCATTTCATGGCATTCTTTGAATGAAAAAAATGCAAAAGTAACTCAAATAGTAATTAACGTAATTGGTATTTCCTGTGGCTGAGATTTCAAACTCAGATAATAATTTGAAATATCACGTATTTGACCAGAACCAATAGGTATTGGGCTCATAGCTGCAAAGTGGAAACAACATGCGTAGATAAACATTGTCAGCTGCAGATGCTTCACATGTTTTATTGCAATGTTTGCTCATTATATTCCACTTCTGAAAATTGTGTAATTGAAGTCCATGGACTGATGGCAGTCTCTAAAAATTTACTGTCCTAAGTGTGGCTGAGAATTATACTCCAACAAAGTAATGTCACTGCAGTGCAAAACAACAGTCCATCATCAACATTCCATCCCCAGGCAATCAGGGAAGAATTAAACTAAAGTTCAGTATGCTCTGTGGCCGAGCATAGGACTGGATTATGGAATTCCAAATATTTTAGTCTGAAATTCTCCTCGACAAGGTCAAGAGAGTCAAGAGTGTTTCATCGTCATATGTCCCTGATAGAACAATGAGATTCTTACTTGCAGCAGCAAAAAGGATTTCCAATGATTCATAGTAATAAACCCAGTGACTCCCAATTCCCAAAGGCAAAGGAAACAATTTTTCAGCATCCACCATATCAAAGATGTTTCATTGAAGTGACCTCTTATTCCTTTCAATTCCATGATGACCCCAGGTCACATTACTGAGGATGCGTCCCAGCGCATCTAGAAGATGTATATTTTGCACATCATATGCCAAATCATTTAGCTTTATATTCCGTTGCAGATTTGTTGTCCATTACTTAATCTGTCTATATCGTTTTGCTAGCCCCAGATGTCCACATCACAGTCTATTTTCCCACCTAGCTTTGTATTATCAGTAGATTTGCCTATTGACCATCACCCATGGACGTAAATAGGCATTGGTAATGGTTTATTATTGTTACATGGACTGAGATAGTGAAAAACATGGTTTTGCACGCTCTTCAGTCAAATCATACCAAATATGAATACAATCAAGCCATACACAAGAACAATAGCAAAGAGAAAAATAATCAGAATGCGGAATATAGCATTACAGCTATATTGTAGCTTCAACATCGAGAGCCTCGATCGCTTCAATGCAGCGGGAGATCAAGCAAGGAAGAGATAAGACTTTTTGCCTTCCATCTCAGTGAGGAGTTACCTGGAGATTCACTGTGATGGATGTTTGTGTTAAATTGTGTCCATTGTGTGCTTTGTTGCTTTTTTTCTGTCATGACTGCAAGGTACGCAATTTCATTCAAACTATTGTTTGAATGACAATAAAGGAAATTTAATTCAATTCAATTCAAAAATGCTAAATGTAAGTGTTGTATTAACTTATTTTATTGCAGATCATAAATCTAATGATAGCATGTTTGGTTTAACTTTGTTGTCTCTCCATTAACCTCCTCAATCCATGCACTGTTATCTCCTGGATGGCATCTCACAAAATGTTTTTTGGTGCCCAGACACACCAGATCTATTGCTTCTCCCTTTGCAATTCTGCTAGTTACAACAAAAACTAAAACAAATTTAAGAAATATTTCATTAACACATGGTTCTCTAAGTGTCCCATTATTACCATGTTCATTATAGATTCTAGCATTTTCCCTATTACTAAAATATAGGTAATTAATCTTTGGGTCCTTGTTTTACCTCTGTCAGAATGTCAGGCTATATTTGCTATCTTCCATCCTTGGGACCGTTTAAAATCAAGGGGAAAAAAAAGAAAATGCTGGATGGACACAGCAGCTCAAGCAGCATATGTGACTTTAAAGGAACGGTTGATGTTTCAGGTGCAGGTCACAAGGTTATAAGGTCATAAGTGATAGGAGTAGAATTAGGCCATTCGGCACATCAAGTCTACTCCGCCATTCAATCATGGCTGATCTATCTCTCCCTCCTAACCTCTGACACCTGTACTAATCAAAAATATATTTATCTCTGCCTTAAAAATATCCACTGACTTGGCCCCTACAGCCTTCTGTAATAAATAATTCCACAGATTCCCTGCTTACTCTATACGACCTGCCCTTCCACCTATTTTCGCATCATCCGCAAACTTGGCCATAAAGCCTTCGGTCCCCTTGTCCAAATCATTAATATCCAAAGTGAAGAGTAGCGTCCCCAGCACCGATCCCTGCAAAACACCACTAGTCACTGCAGCCAACCAGAAAAAAGCCCCCTTTATTGCCACTCTTCGTCTTCTGCCATCCAGCCAATGCTATCCATGCTAGTATCTACCCATTGATACCATGGGCTCTCATCTTCCTTTGCAGCCTCACGTGTGGCACATTATCAAAGGCTTTCTGAAAATCAAAGTGAACAACATCAACATCTACTGATTCTCCTTTGTCTGTCCTGCCATTTACTTCTTCAAAGAATTCCAGCAAATTTGTCAAGCAAGACCTCCCCATCACAGTCATGCTGAATTTGGTCTTTTTTAATCATTTTCTAAGTAATCCATAACCTCATCCTTTACAATGGACTCTAAAAACGTACCAACCACCGAAGTCAGACTAACCAGCCTAATGTTCGCAATATTCTCCTTTGCTCCCATTCTTGTGCAGCAGGGTAATATTGGCAATTCTCCAATCATCTGGGACCTCTCCTGTCTCTAGTGATCCATGAAATATCACCGTCAATGCCTCCACAATCTCTAAAGCCACCTCTTTCAGAACCCTAGGGTGCAGTCCATCTGGTCCAGGTGACTCATCCACCTTCTGCCCTTTCAGCTTCCCAAGTACCTTTTCCCTAGTAATATCCACTCCACTAACTTCCACCCCTGACTCTCTTGAATTTCAGGCACATTGCTGGTATCTTCCACTGTGAAGACTGATGCATAAAAGTTATTCAACTCCTCTGCCATTTCTTTATTTCCCATTATCACTTCTCCTGCATCATTCTCCAGCGGCCCAACTTCCACTCTACCCTCTTTATATAACTGAAGAAACTTGCTATTCTCTTTTATACTATTGGCCATCTTACCTTCATATTTCATCCTTTCTCCACATATTGCCTTTTTAGTTACCTTCTGTTGTTCTTTCAAAGCTTCCCAATCCTCTGGCTTCCCATTAATCTTTGCTACGTTATACACCTTCTCTTTTAGTTTTATACTGTTCTTGACCTCCCTTGTCAGTCTCTGTCGCCTCTTCTCCCCCTGGAATCTTTCTTCCTCTTTGAAATGAATAGATCCTGCATCTTCCGGATTATTCCCAGAAATTCCTGCCATTGCTTTTCCACTGTCACCCCTGCTAGGGTCCCTCTCCCGTCAAATTTGGCCACTCCTCCCTCATGCCTCTGACTGTAGTCCCGTTTTCACAGCTGCAATACCGACACATCTGATTTCACCTTCTCCCTCTCAAATTGCCGATTAAAACCTATCATGTTGTGGTCACTAGCTCCTCTACCTTGAGTTCCCTTTATCAAATCCGGTTCATTAGGTAACACTAAATCCTGAATTGCCTTTTCCCTGGAAGGCTACAAGCAGCTCTAAGAATCTATCTCAGAGGCACTCGATAAATTCCCTTTCTTGGACTCCAGTACCAACCCGATTTTCCCAGCCTACTTGCATATTGAAATCTCCCATAACCACAAAGTTCTCCCATGAAGATCCTACATCAGCATTGAAAGTGGAGACGGAAGGTAGTCAATATAGAGAGAGGAGGAGGGTTAAGGCAGGGTCGTGTGGGTGACTGGTTGACCAAGGAGGAGTGAAGGATAATGGACAGTTGGAAACTGGTGGGAGAAGAAGAGGGGTGGAGTTGGAGACAGAGGTGGGTGATATGTGGAAGTTGACAAGGAAAAAATATAAAGCAGATTCAAGGGACTGGAAATGTTGGAAGCTTGAGCAAAAATCAAAGTGCTGGAGGAACTCAGTGGGTCAGGCAACATCTGTGGAAGCAATCTATGATTTTTGTGGGGAAGGAAAGGGAGTGTAGGTGGAGACAGCTGGTGGTGGTTGATAAGTAGCAACACAAAGGCTACCAGTGCTGGAAACTGAGAGTAAAGAAGGTGCTGATTGGAAGCATTAAAAGAGAGATGGAAGACAGATGGGACCAGATGGAGGAGGGAATCTGGTGGGTGAAATGTGTGCATGGTAGGCGGATGGAAACAAGATGAGAGAGGATGAAAATGGGAGAAGGGAGGACGGAGAGAGGTTTTAGAACATGGGAAAAACATGGGAGTACTGGAGATTGATTGGAAGGAGGAAGAGAGAGAACACAAGGGAGGGGGGGAGGATTACCTGAAATTGAGCATGTTCAAATCAGTCCGTTGTGGACTAGAAAATTGTGTGTTGCTCCTCTAGTTTATGGTAGCCCCTACCCTGGCTGTGGAGTAGCTTGATGATGGACTGTTGGTGTGGGAATGGGAATGGGAGTTGAAGAGTCATGTTAATTTTTGCCTTACTTCGAAGCGGTGTTTAGGTCTCTTGATATTGGAGGGCGAGGAGCTGTTTGGACAAATATTGGATCCCCTATACTTGTATGAAAAAATGCCAGGGGTCAGGGAAAGGTGGGGTGGAGAGGGTTCAGCAGGTCTGGGAATCACAAAGAGAATGATCCCTGGGTAAGTTGGAAAGGGGAGTAGAGTGGAAGGTGTGGCTCATGATGGGATCCCAAAGCAGTGGAGCTGGTAGGGTGAAAAGTGAGCACCAGAGGAACTTTATCTCTGTTCTCTTTGGAGGGATGAGAGAGTAGACTCTGAGGGAGTTGATGTCCCTGGCGGCCTGGCGGTCGGGAGAGAGGTAAGAATGGACAGTCAATTGTCGTGGCCCACAGGTGGCCAGAGCACAGGTGTGGGTCATTGGTGGCAGTGGCGGCGACAGTGGCAGGCGCCACTTGAAAATGGCTGAGGAAGCTGTGTGGGCCAGCGGTGGTGGCAGAAGGGCCGGCTTGTATGCGCAAGGGAGGTGGCGCGAGCTGGGGGAGGCATGGGAAGTTGCGGTAGGTCAGTCGTCTAAAACCAAAATCTGTTATAAAGAGGTCCGTTAACATGATGGTTTACTGTATACGCATTTCTATTCCCCTGCCCTCGCTTCAGCCTGCAAATGTTACTTTAGGTGCTTACTTATATGCTCATGCCCTCAAACCATCCCTTAATGGGAACAACCTTTATCTATTTACTCCAACTAAACTACATGATCTTGTACACCACTATCAAATCTATCTCATTATACCTACTCCAAGTAGAACAACCTTCAGATTCTCAAGTCCGTTGTAGCTAGAATCTATTATCCCAGGGAACTATTCTTGTAAAACTATGATGCCTGCTCTCTAGAGACATTGCATCCTTATAAAGTGCAGTAACCAGAGTTAGATGCAATACCACAACTGTGACCAAACCTTTGTTTGATAAAGGCTCAACTTAAACTCTCTGCCTTGTTACTCCAAGCATCTCTTTGCAAAGATTGGGTTATCTGACAAATGAATCGTCATTTGAAGTAATATATTTGAAGTAATCTTCATGCAAAATGTTGTTTATTTGCAGAATGCATGAACAGACAGGATGGTGGAAAAAGTCTTCATTCTTTGATGAATGCAGCATACCACCCACACTTACAGCCCACTTGTCCCCAATTCTTGCAATTAATTGTTTTAGATACACAAAGCCAATCTCTCCAGCTGAGAGCCAATGGTTTAGGTTCAGGTTTATTATTGTCACGTGTACTAAGGTTTAGTGAAAGCTTTGCTTGGCATGCTATTCAATCAGATCAGATAATACTATACATAAATACAATCAAGTCAAACTCAAGTGCAATAGAAACAGAATGCAGAATATTGGTGAGACAATGCCTGCAACCAGGGTACCAGACAAGATGTAATTTGGTCACAAAGGTGGGCCAGGCCAAGCCCTGCCTCCAAGGCAACCTACCAACTTGTCAGCAATATCTCCACCTTTGCCTTGGGTCAGTTTCTTGGAGGCATTAAGTGGGGTCCCGGTGTCAATAGTGGAGAGGTCGGCGCGGCGGTCGATGAAGGCGTCGACCTGCGGACGAGGACAGACCACTTGGGAGTGAGGACGCTGCTGACGGGGGGAGTAACAAAGGAGGACCCGGCGTGGGGGGACTGTCGTGAGGGTGGTGGGAAGGGGAGGGCAGGGAAAACAAAGGTGGACCTGGCTTGTAACATTGTTAGTGCCTTTTATGTGGCGATTATTGCATACCTTGGGTATGTAAGCAAAGAATTTCACTGTGACTTGTCAATATGTGACAATAAAGTATTCATTCATTCATCCATTCATTCATTCTTTTATTCTTTCATTCTGAAATTAAGAAGTGTTCCAAATCAATTGAAATAAAATTAAGAATAAAAAAATTATTAATTTCGAGATTAAACGTAAATGATGCATGATCAATGGTGTCCGTCTTGCGTTTCTTGTGCTCCTTGTGCGTGGTGGTGGAAAGATTGGTGCAAACAGGGCCGCAATGTGAATACTCTTTCCTTGACCCCGATTCAATGGTGTAAGTGTAAGTGAATCTTTGTGAGGTGATGGGGAATAACCTGGCATTTGTGTTTGAGTGTGTAGACTCCAAATTTGTATTTACAGTTGTCAACGTGATTGTTTGATGTGCAACAATCAACATTTATGAGCAATATACACCCCACGACATCTTGATAACTTAGACCATGTAATTAAAAGGGACAATTTTTAGAGAAAAATTAGCAATTTGAGATGACATTGTGTGTTCTTTTAATGAATCAACAGTGAATTAATGGGTTGTGTTGCCCCCTTCTGTGCTGATCCTCTCCAGGGCTTGTCACTTACCGAACATATTTTTGTTTAATGGCTTTTTCTATTTTAAATATAGTGTTGAATTTTAAATAACTGTGTTGAATTATTTCACACAATTATAGGTTTAATTTATTTCATTTTTGCATGAAATGGTAGGTGGCTTAACAACAATGCACCTGGAGGCAATGGTAAATTTGAGTGAAAATCTGGAGATAATAATATAATTCTTCATTATATATATTTATATCACTTACATTAAAATCATTGCCTTTTTACGTAGCTTCTTTTCAAGTAATGTTTGTTAATTCGCCCACAAAGTTTAGCCTTCCAGGCTTTTTACAATCAGCTCTCCTAATCCGATGTATTGATTTTATTACCTCTTGCTCCAAACTAAGTACATATTGTAGTAAATTTAATCAGAATGTAATGTCTGGTACTCTGTTCCACCAATTCAGTCTCAACTAAAAACTAGATCAAGTTGAGCCTCTTAATCGGCTTTCAAGCTCCAGGAACTGACCTGAAATAGCCTCAGTAATTTATATTTTGTGCTCAAAGAGCTCGATTTTCAATCTACTTTAGTTCAGAATAATTATGTCTTGTAGTTTTACAGTGTACTTTGTCATGTGTTAATATTCTGTTATGAAATCCCTGTCATTTTATCAGAGGTAGAATGAAAAGTATTTGTGACAGTTTATCACAAATATCTCAGTGAGATTTCATTAACCTCACACTCTTGTACAATCAGGATGAGGTGTTTCTCTGAATATGGGGATATCTAATACTACTGTGACTTCTAACGCTATGGAATGGAAACTCGAACTGAAGGAATACCTCAACATTGCTCACATCTGCACTAGAATAGTAAGATTAAATGAGAACTTACCAGTTTGAAGTTTGATCTTTATTTTATGAGGAGTTACGTTGGTGATTACGTGAAGAAGACCCGTCAGGGCGCATGCACGTCAATCTTCAAAGCAGCGGTATGAAATCACAGACAACACAATATTTGAAGTAACATATTAAGATGAGCAAAATGAGAACTACCATATGACCATTTATTATGAGAGAGGTTTGGGCGTGGCGGGCACGTAATCACCAACGTAACTCCTCATAAAATAAAGATCAAACTTCAAACTGGTAAGTTCTCATTTAATCTTACTATTTTACTTCGGAGTCACGTGAGTGACTACGTGAAGGGTTCAAAGCTCTGTGATTTTATGCCGCAGATCCAAATCCCGTCCTCAATGCATTGATTGACTTTCGATGAGAAACAATCAATAATGCGTTAAACATGAAATGTTAATATCATGCGGTAACAATTGATTTGAATAATCAAAACAAACAGTAACCCGTCTAGCCCAGGGGAACTAAACAGGACTTAATACTGAATTTGCAAACAGCCTCTCTCCGATCGGCCGATGGTAATTAAAAAAAAATAATAATTCATTTGACCACCCGGCACCTATAAAATATGGCCGCTGTGAACATCCATCGCCCTAGCCGACGACGTTGCTGCTGCACTAGTGGAAAAAGGATATATACAGTTCAGTGTTAATACCTGCCTTAATCGACATTTGCTTTAAACCACCTTGAGATAGTCTGCACTGACACTCTCCTGTGTGGCTTCATGTAACTGATAAACAATGCTGTTTCCACATTTCTTAAGGTCTTTATAGCTTCAATATAATGAAAATAAATGTGCCATCACACATAAACATGGATCAGTAGGTTATGCTGAAACACAATTTTCACAAACCCGTGACACCTGGCCTGCTCTGCTTAAGCAGGATGCAATTATATAACATAATATTCTCTTCAGCAACTTCCATCCTGTCTAGGAGAATTTTTTGCAAAATCTGCACTTGCTATGCTGAACCAATGACAAGAGCATAACCACTTTCATGATTAGTTTGGCAAATTCAGAGACATGACAGGAACCTACTGTCGAAGCATCTTGAGGACCTCACTTGCATCCCAGATCGCCATATACCTGGGTTTAGGAGGTTTAGAGTTGAAATTCCTTTCATCAATCCAGCTATGATATGATGAAACTCAATAGGATCTTTCCTGACCCCATCAAAACCATACGATGACAAAGCACTTAAAGCTGTATTAATGGTGCTATAACTTAGCCCCTCATCATCATAGAGTGTCAACAGGAACTCTAAAATATCCACAATACCTGCAGTATTATAGTCAATATAATTTTGTACACAATATTGCTCCCATTTTTTACATAAGTAATATACCCCTTTTGAGTACTCTTTCTCCAGACTACAGTGAGCATGTCCACCGTTCACCCTGATAGTCCTTGCTCCAGGTATGGCCTTCTTAAAACCTGTAAATTAACAAGTCAATACAATCACATAACAGATGACTTTCCCGTGTTAGCGGATGCTCCATTCAATTCCTACGCTTGGGAACCACCAAAAAGAGGTTTGATCCCTAACTGTAACATCAAAGGGAAACCATGATTGATTCGGCCAATTAGGTATTACAAGCACCCCCAAAGCGGCATCCTGCTTGATTTCTTGCAGACTCTGACCTATTAGGCAAAATGGTAGGAAAAAATATAAAACATACCACCTCAATGTCAAAGTATCAATTGCAACTGCCACCTGGTCTGGTTCCCATGAAACCTATATAGGCATCTGATGGTTGAACCTTGATGCAAAACAAATCGATATCTGGCATTCATATACAATCTATGTTGTCATGGAACTTTCGTGACTTGGCGTCTGCTACTATGTAGAATCTACCTGGTAGATAAATAGCTCAAATATCTTTTCCAATGCACCAGGCCCAATTTTGATTAGCCAATCTGTCACAAAATCCCGACTTGATTCCACCGATGTGATTAATATATATGCCACTTGCGTAGTATTGTCAATCTGAAACTGAACATGCAGATTACATTTGTTAGAGCAATAAGCCTTGTCCATAAAAACATCTTAATAGTTAATTGCCCATGTCTGCAGAAGCGATGCCTCTTGCTCAGTCCATCTGCCTCCACAGCTGAAACTCGTATCCGTGACACCCCAACCGAGTGCACTGACATTCATCTGCAAAATCATGGAAGGCTGGTCAAGCGTTACCTTGCTATAACTTCTGGACACATGGAGAATCCACCATTGAAAATCAGAATAGCCTTTACTGATAACTGCATAGGTCTATTATAATGACCCAAATGTATCCTTAATGCCTCAATTAGCTTGATACAGCTGTAAATTAGCTGTACCCTTTTTTTTTTTTCCCTGGGCAGAGTCACTTAATTGAATCAATTGTGACCCAAATAGTCAGGTGTTAATTTGGATTTCTCTGGATGGATCGGCAATCAGCGACTGAGCAGCAATTTTAGAGGCAAACGCCCACTGCTTACCCTCATGCATTCAGCATGGGATCCTGGCACATAGCCATGTTTGGATTCCTGTTTGGAGTTAATCCATACTAACCTTAGACACTCTTTTAGAGTGGGACTTATCGAAGCTGAAGCAGGTATCACCATCCATCTCCTCCATTTGCTTGTACATGCCTCTGAACCAAGCATGTTGTTCAACTCCATTCCCCACAATCTTATCACATATGTATGTGGCTCCATCTTCATCCGCTATACATCCACGTGGGAGGACTTATGCAACCTGCAACAGGATCTGCCCCAGGCCTGTGTGCATGTATTTTAGCACCATTTCGACCACTACGGAGAACCGAGTGGGAGTAATGGCAACCCTGCAAACAGGTATTGCTTCAGGCCCATGTGCATACTCCTGTAGCACTCTCTCGACCACTCTGCCATTTGAGTGGGAGAATTTTTTGGCAACCCTTTACTAGGCGTCACCTCAGGCATGTGTGCATGTATTTTAGCACTATCTCGACCACTGTGGTGCACCAAGTGGGAGGAATGGCAACCCTACAAACAGGTGTTGCTTCAGGCACATGTCCATCCTCCTGTAGCACTCTCTTGACCACTCCCTTGAGTGGGGGGAAATTTGCAACCCTTTACTAGGTGTTGCTGCCTGACATGCCTTACGATGGAGCGTTCTTGGATTGCAACGAGACGCAATGTTGTCTGACATTGATACCCCTGGCTTGGCACTCACTCTGAGTTGGGTTTATCGGGTCGCTGCCTACAGCAGCCGCCAGGACTAGCCATGCAAATCGATACTCTGTTGGTATCCTCCTTCCCTAAACAGGCTGCACGTGCTAGCGACTCCAAATCGTGCTCCTTCCCGATGCCAACGCCGTCTATAGGGAAGAATTGGAGCGCCTCTGGCCCCCGTACATCAGACATAGTAGGAAATGCTGGAACCAAACTTAACAGTTATTTGTCATAGGCAAAGACATTTATGTGAATAAAGACGCCCATCCCAGTTAAACCTGGGATTTATTTACTTTTAATGTGAGTAATCCGGCGTCTTGGGGAAGAAACTCTTGGGGAAGAGTTACTATGACACTACCTGGTGTAACTCCCTCAGGTGACTGATAATACAGCTCAACAAGGCTTCCCATTTCCTTAATTGAGTAAATTATAATCATCTCTCTGGGTATAATAGTCACAATGTGACCAAGTGGTAACTATAATGTCTACCCTTTTGAACGCTTCCCAAAATTGCGTTCGTCCTTAATTTGGAGGGCATGCGTGAATTGTAAATTCTCCTTGAAGGCCAGCTTGGCCTAGACCTGAAACCTCCACAGAATTAGCAGAAAATGCTACTGCCATAGACACATAAGGGTGATAAACCACTAATCTCACTTCCTGGGTTGGGGTCAGCCACACACTGACCCCTTGTACTCCTCTCCACTGAGGGAATTTGTAAGCAGCCCTGAAAACACAGGTGCTGCCGCAATCCCCTGATGTCCTGCCCTGATATGGAGCACCATATCAGGATAATGCATGTGTGAGGTCATACATATAACAGAGGGGACCCTCCTGGCCAGGCTCCACATAGTTTAGACTCATATGGGCTGCCAAATTCGAGGTCCCTGCCTCAAAGAGTCGTGTAGTAACCCCTCAGGAGTCGCTGACCTTACTGTCAGCGACTCTAACAAGAAGTCCGACTGCCACCGGCTCCTCACTTACTGCGGAACGTAGCTGTTATCCCCGCGGTCTAGAGAACCCCGCGGCCCCTATTTTAAACACATCTCGGGAGTCGCTGACCTGCCTGTCAGCGACTCGAAACAACAAGCCCAACAGCCACCCGCAGTGACCGTAGGTTGCTGAACCCGCGGTCTACAAAAAACCCACGGCCCGAATTAAACCTCGGGAGTCGCGGACCGTTCTGTCCGCGACTCAACCAGCAAAACCCACCGGCCGCTTGCTACCGCACTCCCGCGGTCCGAAGCCGACATCCCCACGGTCCACAATTTCTCCACGGTCCACCGGGTTTTGCTGAATTTCATGTCCAGCAGGAACCTGCAGAAAAAGATTCCTGCAACGGACAACCTGAAAAGTAAGTTTAAACTTACCTGTAAGATTTTTTAAACTTACCGCTGGAGAACTCTGTTCCACCCAGCCTGTCTGCGCCAATGCGACCGACGTAATGACGCGCATGCGCCCTGACGGGTCCTCTTCACGTAGTCACTCACGTGACTCCGAAGTAAAATCAAAATTGTAATATTATTGCTATGCTGCCAAAAAAATGCAAACATCCTTGCCATGATTCCATATACATTGTGGTATCTTGCTGTGACCTCCATGATGTGTTTTTTTTTTCAGAAAATTCTGTAAATGAGATATCGGTGAAGGAAACTGAGGTGATTCTTCCTGCTAGACAGACTTTGAACTGAAAATGAAATTGCAGGACGACACAGTGTTGCAGCAAATGAGCGGTAAGCCAGCCGCATCTGAATGAATTTGAGTAATCTCTGAGCGTGTTACAGCTCAACAATATCTATTAGATACAGCTTTTTCTACACAGTAAACCTATTATCATACAGAACACTTCATTTATCATTAATTTCCATCACTGAATTCATACACAACCTCATATTTTCTGCTTGGCAAAATATTTATAAATCAGTCACTGAAATCATAAATAGATTTTGATCAAAAACCATTAATAGTCCTGGATTTTTATGATTGCATTGTCATTTGTTTTATCGCTAGACACCCATTGTTTTCTGCTTTCCAGCCAACTTGTTTAAACACTTCCAAATACCATTTAGAGGGGCACCATTCCAGAAAGGCTTTAGAAAGCTCCTAGCAGAGTGAATTATTTGATGATTACTAATGTCAAATTTGGTCTGAGCCTGCTGCAGTGGATGGCATGCATTCTGCTTTAAATAGTAGGTGATTCTTAGGCAGTGACCCGGCGCTTTCATCTTTTCTGCAAAATTCTGTTATTTCTGGTATTTTTGCATGTCTTTCCAATCAAGTACTATCAAGCCAGAAGATAGACACAAAGTGTTGGAGTAACGCAGCGGGTCAGGCAGCATCTCTGAAGAAAAAGGATGGGTGATTTTATACCAGCATGTGCAGTTCCTTTCTACACAATTAAGCCAGGATTTGTTCAACGTCTCAAATCAGATGGAAATCATATAATTCCTGACAAGAGACAAACGTTTTTCTCGGAAAGATTGGAACCAATAATAGAAGAAAGGTCTCGACCCGAAACATCACCCATTCCTTCTCTCCAGTGATGCTGCCTGTCCCGCTGAGTTACTCCAGCTTTTCTATCTACACAATATTGAATATCATTAACTTGTTAGAGAACAGGCATAAATTACTAGCGCATCTTAATCCTTGGGGAAGTGCTATGAATATCCTGTAAATCTTAAATTATTTGTGTTCTTAAGATTTCAGTTTCAGTGTTACTTTTAGACTTTAGACATTACTTTAGACTTCAGAAACAGACTCTTTGGCCCACCGAGTCTGAGTCGACCAGCAATCACCCCGTACACCAAGACTATCCTACACTAGGGAAAATTTACAATTAACAGAAGCCTGCTATTTCCAAGTTCTCTCCTTTTCAATCAATTTGGATTGCAAAATATCTATGGCCGCTTTGACCTTGATTAAGCTATGGGATTTACATAGAAACATAGAAACATAGAAAATAGGTGCAGGAGGAGGCCATTCGGCCATTTGAGCCAGCACCGCCATTCACTGTGATCATGGCTGTTCGTCCCCAATCAATAACCCATGCCTGCCTTCTCCCCATAATCCTTGATTCCACCAGCCCCTAGAGCTCTATCTAACTCTTGCTTAAATCCATCCAGTGATTTGGCCTCCACTGCCCTCTGTGGCAGGGAATTCCACAAATTCACAACTCTCTGGGTGAAAACTTTTTTTTCTCACCTCAGTCTTAAATGGTCTCCCCTTTATTCTAAGACTATGGCCCCTGTTTCTGGACTCGCCCAACATTGGGAACATTTTTCCTGCATCTAGCTTGTCCAGTCCTTTTATAATTTTGTGGGGTACAGCAAGGCTCATTGCTGGGACCCCAGCTATTTACAATATATATTAATGATTTGGACGAGGGAATTGAATACAACATCTCCAAGTTTGCGGATGACACGAAGCTGGGGGGCAGTGTTAGCTGTGAGGAGGATGCTAGGAGGCTGCAAGTTGACTTGGATAGGCTGGGTGAGTGGGAAAATGCATGGCAGATGCAGTATAATGTGGATAAATGTGAGGTTATCCACTTTGGTGGCAAAAACAGGAAAGTAGACTATTTTACTTCGGAGTCACGTGAGTGACTACGTGAAGACCCCGCCAGCACGCATGCGCGACATATCGTCTATCACATCGCGCAAACGACAGGCTGGGGGGAGCGCTGCTCCACCAGCGGTCCAACCTGAAGGTAAGTTTTAAACTTATCCAGGTTGTGTTTTGCAGGAATCTCTGTAGCCTTACAGAGGTCCTGCTTTATTTGGGCAAAGTCTGCCGGGCCGCGGGAGATCGTTATGGACCGCGAGGGTTGGGGAAACCCGGTCACGACCTCGGGGAAAACCGCCCACGTATCGCGGGGAACCCGCTACGGAGGCCCCGATGCGGGTAGAGGGCGGCGGCTCAGTTTGCCTTTTCCGAGTCGCTGGTGGTGGAGCCAGCGGCTTCAGACTGGTGGCAACCCACTGGAGGGTAAGCCGATATCTTTTCCAGGGACCGCCACGGGGACATGGACCTCGTGGGGATTCCCTTCTACAATGACTGTGGAGGGACTCCCGGCTGCAAGAACCGCGGGGATACCAGGCTCGGTGGAAAACCCAACATGGATCTCGCGGGAATCCCCTTCTACAAGGACTGCAGAGGGAATTACGGCTGCGAGAACTATGGGGGAAAACCCGACATGGGCTTTGCAGGGAATCCCTTCTACAGGGGCCGCAGGGAACCCGCTAAGGAGACTGCAGACTGCGGGTAGCGGGCAGTGGTCGAATCCGCTTTTTCCAGATAACAAGACCTGCAGATAAGTTCTTTACTCTGGGGTCGTATGTTGTTCCATTTCTGTGTTACAGGGAAGGAACTATGGACAAGTCGGTAACGAAATCCAAACGGGCTGCATCCAGACTGGCTGGACCGCGGAAATACGGGCAGTCAGCAGCGGCCGACTGCATCTGGATTGCAATCTATGTGGTCAGCAGTCTCCGTCCCGGCACCTGTACAGTCTGAATCAACACTACAGACTGGTGGAAAGACCATCAGAGGACGGACAGGCCATAGACTCGGACGAGTCGGGCTGTGAAGAATCACCGCCAGCAGGCAGCGACCAAGATCGCATATCCCGCATGGGCGGTTGATGGAGCAGATGCTCCAATGTGACGTGCTCCAGGATATGGAGCCTTGTCACGATGGGCCTCCTAGGACGGCCATGGCAGCACCTCGTTGAGGGCTGCATAATGCATCTCCCTCGACAGAGGGGAGCATTAGGAGTCACTTCTGGGCTGACTCTGAAGACATGGGGTTGGCTGAAGATGCCACAAGTCTACAATGCACCTACCAGCAGACACCGAAGCTGGTGAAAGCCGAAGGCCGTACGATCAGAACAGAGGTCTTTTTTAGACCGCGGCCCAGAACGGCCTTCGTGGAAGATGTGCTAACCCCGCAAGAGTGTGGAAGGTATGTCAGGCAGCAGCTCCTGGTTCAGGGTTGCAAATTTCCACCCACTCAAATGAGCCGGAGTGGTAGAGGGTGCTACTGAAGTGCACATATGCCTGAAGCGACACCTGTTTCAGGGTTGCAATTCCTCCCACTCGATAAAACAGATGGATGCGGATGGTGCTTACCTAAGGCAGCTCCTGACTCAGGTTGCATAAGTCCTACCATTCGGATGAAGGATGAAGCTGATTGAAGGATGAAGCTGGTTGAGGCAGCTCCTGGGCAGGTTGCATAAGTCCTCCCATTTGGAGTATGAAGGAGAAGCTTCCGATTACGGATACTAGTTGGTAATATTTACACTTGGGGTTTACAGATCAGATTAATTTATACTGCACAGCATTCAAGCACCAGAGTTCTCGAAAACATGGTTGGCGTTGCCTTTTTAGGCAGAATCGCAATTGGGGCAAAGAGGCCTGTTCATTGTTAACAGGTACAACTCACTTGCGCAGTATAGACATGTCTGAATAGGGAACTTCGTGACTGTTAACTACCATGGGATCAGTTTCCATTCACAAGGCACCAGAGGTATTTCAAAATTTAGCTGGAATTGAGTTCCCATCCATCCAGTTAAATTTAAGTTAAATTTACGTTGATACCAACTGAAATAGTCTGGGACTCCGCCCTGAGGCAAGAGATTGGAATCAATTCTCAAGTACCATTTTTACCAGACCTTTCCTATTCCCGGCTGAAACTATCAAAGTCACCATGATGGACGAATAGTATTCAGCATTGCTCCATTAACTTTTCATTAATTATCTTCAGTTAATTACAAACTGATGCTATTGCTCAAAGATGGAAAATTACTAATATCAGCTCTAAATTACGGAGACGGATCGGATTTGCATGAGTTACAAAGGTTCAGTTATATGGTATCAACTACTTACAGACAACAGGTGCATTCTGTGGATTAAGGGGTGCATGCTTAAGTCAAAGTTGATTCACTTTGGTGGAGGTATATGTTGATCACATGGGTATAATCAGTATCCGGTGATAAATTACCTAACCTCATCTAGCACTGGTATATCATCAATTGTCAATACAGAATTGATGTTGGATCGCTAAGTGTTCAATGACATTGTGGCTCGATGGAACGCTGAAGATCAAAATGTCTGCATCGAGGCTCAAGCACCAGTTGCAATATATGTGGCATATCAATGGTGATGGATGTATTCTCGCTACACTGGGGAGCAATGTCTTCCTCCATTTTGCCTCATCAGACAGGTCTTGCAAATTGAGCAAGCTACCGCTTCATGTATTTTCATAGTGCCTGACTGGCTTCTACAGCCATGGTTCCCGCTGATGTGCGGAATGATGACACAACCTTATATGGTTAATTCTGGACATAAAATTTGCTGGTCTTACCGTGACTCGGGGAACCATCCTTTGCATGATATAACCTATGCTTTGATTACAGACTCTGCGAAGGCCATTCCTGCGGCTCAGGTTGTCAAACCATACCTTGGACGTGCACACTGCAGATGCAGGGATAGCACCAAACAGTAGTATCTCCTTATAAGGAGATGGGAGGTATTTGTTTTATGTTATATTACATTCAGCTCGGCACGGATGACTGACGGCTTGAAGGTCAGTTTTGTATTGGGTTGACAATTATCAAGTTAAAGTGCAATTTACTGTGACTAAAGTGCCTTCTCATCATGCTGGCTGCAGGGAACAGAATCCACTCTGTTGGGTCTCACCCTCTGGGATTCAGGTAATGAAGGGTATCTTCAACTCTAAACCTCCCAGGCCTGGGTACACAGAGATATAGGATGTTAACATGGTGCCACGTCGTTCGTCGGTGGTCTCCAGCTACATCCCTGTCCTTGGTCAAACTCACCTACAAGTGGTTAAGCCCATGGCGCTGAGTTCAGCACAACGGGTTCAGACATGGCATTAGCAGTAACTGGACACGATGATAATATCTGCGGGCTAAATAACATTATGTTTATGACTTAGTCAAGCAGAATAGACCAGAGGCATCAGGTCTAACTAGATTGTTCACATATCTCATGGACCTTCGGTTGTGTGTAGTCACACATCTACACCAGAATGTAGGTCACTAGAGCATTAAAGACTCTGAACTAGCAATATTGTTAGTTACATTAGCCTTGTAAGAAGGGATCACTACAGAACATCTCCAGGTGGTTATAATGGGGCTGGCTTATACAGGATTGAACACTAATATTCAAGTCTCATTCCAGCAGGGCTGCAACTATCACAGCAGCAGGGTATGGGCGTTAGGGGGACCACATCCTAGCGACAGCAGGGTGGTCAAAATAACGATCTTTCCAATCATTGATAACAACCCATTACCAGATTGGGGGTATTGGCCAACTATGCTAGTACTGTTTCATAGTTCCCTCTCGGTGGAGTGAGGTTACTATTATCATTGTTTGTTCATTAAAAGCATCAACATGTCTATATCTAAGTCATGCCTGAATACATTATTAATGATCACTCATCAGTAGTCAACTGGTGCAGTGTGTGAAGCATGGACTCGTTTCCACGACATGAAATCACAGATCTTTAAAATCTTCACGTAGTCAATCACGTGACTCCGAAGTAAAATAGTAAGATTAAACGAGAACTTACCAGTTTGAAGTTTCATCTTTATTTCATGAGAAGATACGTCGAGGAATTACGTGCCCTCCACGCCCACCCTCTTGTAAAGATCAACTGGTATCCTAGTTCTTCTTATCTTACTATGTGTATTTCATTACTATTACTGTGATTCCACTCCGTTGCTTTGAAGAATGTCGCGCATGCGTGCTGGCGGGGTCTTCACATAATCCCTCGACGTAACTCCTCATAACATAAAGATCAAACTTCAAACTGGTAAGTTCTCGTTTAATCTTACTATTATCTGAATGGTGGACGATTAGGAAAAGGGGAGATGCAACGAGACCTGGGTGTCATGGTACACCAGTCATTGAAAGTAGGCATGCAGGTGCAGCAGGCAGTGAAGAAAGCGAATGGTATGTTAGCATTCATAGCAAAAGGATTTGAGTATAGGAGCAGGAAGGTTCTACTGCAGTTGTACAGGGTCTTGGTGAGACCACACCTGGAGTATTGTGTACAGTTATGGTCTCCAAATCTGAGGAAAGAAATTCTTGCCATGGAGTACAGAAAAGGTTCACCAGACTGATTCCTGGGATGTCAGGACTTTCATATGAAGAAAGACTGGATAGACTTGGCTTATACTCGCTAGAATTTAGAAGATTGAGGGGTGATCTTATAGAAACTTACAAAATTCTTAAGGGGTTTGACAGGCTAGATGCAGGAAGATTGTTCCTAATGTTGGGGAAGTCCAGGACAAGAGGTCACAGTTTAAGGATAAAGCGGAAATCTTTTAGGACCGAGATGAGAAAACATTTTTCACACAGAGAGTGGTGAATCTCTGGAATTCTCTGCCACAGAAGGTAGTTGAGGCCAGTTCATTGGCTATATTTATGAGGGAGTTAGATGTGGCCCTTGTGGATAAAGGGATCAGGGGGTATGGAGAGAAGGCAGGTACGGGATACTGAGTTGGATGATCAGCCATGATCATATTGAATGGCGGTGCAGGCTCGAAGGGCTGAATGGCCTACTCCTGCACCTATTTTCTATGTTTCTATGTTTCTATATGTTTCTATAAGATTCCCCCTCATGCTTCACAACTCCAGTGAATACAAGCCTAGTCTTATCAATCTTTCCTCATAAGACAGTCCCGCCATCCCAGGGATCAATCTCGTGAACGTACGCTGCACTGCCTCAATCACAAGGATGTCCTTCCTCAAATTAGGAAACCAAAACTGTACACAATACTCCAGATGTGGTCTCACCAGAGCCCTATACAACTGCAGAAGAACCTCTTTACTCCTATACTGAAATCCTCTTGTTATGAAGGCCATCATTCCATTAGCTTTCTTCACTGCCTGCTGTACCTGCTCGCCAACTTTCAGTGACCGGTGTACAAGGACACCCAGGTCTCGCTGTACCTCCCCCTTACCTAACCTAACCCCATTTAAATAATAATCTGCCCCCTGGTTTTTGCCACCAAAGTGGATAACCTCACATTTTTCTATATTATACAGCATCTGCCACGCACCTGCCCACACACTCAACCTGTCCAGGTCACCCTGCAACCTCCTAACATCCTCTTCACAGTTCACACTGCCACCCAGCTTTGTTTCATCTGCAAAATTGCTAGTGTTGCTACTAATTCCCTCTTCCAAATCATTAATATATATGGTAAACAGTTGCATCCCCAACACCGAGCCTTGCGGCACTCCACTCGCCACTGCCTGCCATTCTGAAAAGGACCCTTTACTCCTACTCTTTGTTTCCTGTCTGCCAACCAATTTTCTATCCACGTCAACACCCTACCCCAATACCATGTGCTCTAATTTTAGTCACCAGTCTCCCATGCAGGATCTTATCAAAGGCTTTCTGAAAGTCTAGATACACTACATCCACTCCCCTCCATCCATTTTACTTGTCAAATCCTCAAATAATTCCAGAAGATTAGTCAAGCATGATTTTCCTTTCATAAATCCATGCTGATTTGGACTAATCCATTTACTGCTATCCAAATGCCCCATTATGACATATTTAATGATTGACTCCAGCATCTTTCCCACCTCCAGTCAGGCTAACTGATCTGCAATTCCCCGTTTTCTCTCTCGCTCCTTTCTTGAAAAGTAGGATAACATTAGCTATCCTCCAATCCACAGGAACTGATCCTGAATCTATTGAACATTGGAAAATGATCACCAGTGCGTCCACTATTTCTAGAGCCATCTCCCTGAGGACCCTGGGATTCAGACCATCAGGCCCAGAGGATTTATCATCCTTCAGTCCCATTAGCCTACCCAATACTATTTCTCCCCTAATGATAATTTCTTTCAGTTGCTTTACCCCCTTTGATCCTCTGTCTTCCACTACTTCTGGGAGATTGTTTGTGTCTTCCTTAGTGAAGACAGATCCAAAGTACCTGTTCAACTCCTCTGCCATTTCCTTGTTCCCCATAATAATTTCACCCGTATCTGCCTTCAAGGGACGCACATCTGATTTTGCTACTCTTCGTCCCTTAACATATCTAAAGAAGCTTTTACTGTCCTTCTTTATATTCCTGGCCAGCTTCCCCTCGTACTTCATCTTTTCAGCCCGTATTGCCCGTTTTGTTTCCTTCTGTTGTCCTACGAAAGTTTCCCAATCCTCTGGCTTCCGACTACTCTTTGCTGTGTTATACATCTTTTCTTTTAATTTTATTCTATCCCTAACTTCTCTTGTCAGCCACAGTTGCCTCCTACTCCCCTTAGAATCTTTCTTCCCTTTTGGATTTGTCTACTTGAGTTTGATGGTGTCCATGTCGTTTCTAAATAAAATTAATGCTTAGTTATTTTCTATCCAGGTTTCTTTGACATAGTTGAAGACATGCCTCAGATGTAATTTCCATGGGGAAAATGTCATAAAGAGGATTCCATATCCAATACAAATTATTTGCTTCTTGTGATGTAAGCTATGCAGATCGCCCGGAGCTCAGTTTAATACCGAGATTTACTTTACCGCGCTCTAATTATTTGCTTCCCTAAATTGCATAGTTTAAATGTAGAACAATGTACATTAGCTGCCATTGTTTGCTTGTTAACTTAGAGTTGATTAAACATCACTGCACACAAGGCAAGTATACAGAACTGCCACTCACTGCCTGCATCACTTCTCTTCACATTTCCCCGTTCACTCTATCTTGGCACATTTCTTTAAAGTCAGAAGTAATTTCTTTCTCAAACAGTTCACTACTCTTGGGGGCTGAATTTTTCAATGTTAATTTTTGATGCACTTTGGGTACGCTTTAACCACAGTGCAAAATATAGTTTTATTGCATTTTAGTATCGCAGATACAGGGAAAATGTGCAAGGTCCAAAATTAGTTAGGTTGAGGATTAGGACTATACCTAAGCTTATGGGAGGGCCGTCCAGTACTCCGATAACAGCAGAAGAAGCTGTTCCTGTATCTGATGGCATATGCTTTCAAGAGGTTTAGTTTTTATTACTTTAGTTTAATTTAATTTATTGTCACATATACCAAGGTATAATGAAAAGCTTTTGTTGCGTGCCAACCAGTCAGTGGAAAGACAATACATGATTACAATTGAGCCATTCACAGTGTACAGAGACATGATAAGGGAATAACGTTTAGTGCTAGATAAAGCCAGTAAAGTCTAATCGAAGATAGTCTGAGGATCACCAATGAGTTAGTTAATAGTTCAGGACTGCTCTCCAATTGCGGTGGGATGGTTCAGTCAAGCACAGAAATTGCTGTCAAAACATGCGGGGGACACAATTTCTTGGCGGCCGCGTGCATGCGCACACACGCGAGGCTTTGGCAGTGGGCTCTGTGGATGGTAACATCGGGAACTGACCTGGTTGGTGACCAACTATGAACTCCAGCAACAGCAGCTTCGTCCGCCCCGAATCGTGGGGCTTGAATCGGACCGTTCACGGGATCTTTCATCGGCTGGCGGGGCTTCAACATCAGGAGCCTCGATCGCTTCGATGCAACAGTTTGATTTTAAGCCGTGCCGGGCGCTGAAAGGCCCCGCGAACGGGCCGATGCAGCCCTTAGAAAGCGGCTGATAAAGTCCGGATTACAAAACATGGGGGGGTGGGGGGGAACCGTCCCCCACCTCTCAACGCAGGTACGCCTGTCCCCCCAAGATTTCAGCCCATGGTGTCACCGTTCAGTTGCCTGATAACAGCTGGGAAGAAACAGTCCCAGATTCTGACTTTAAAGAAGAGAGCATCTGTAATACCAGGCCTGACTCTGAACCACTGCGGGGAAGAGTGAAAGGAGTTAGAACGATTGTGATAGGAATCCTTTAGTTAGGGGAGGTGCTGTGGCTGCAAATGGAACTCTAGGATCATGTGTTGCCTCCCTGGTGCTAGGGACCAGGGTGTCTCAGAGCGGCTGCAGTAAATTGGGAACAGTTGTTAATGGATAAGTCTACATTTGACATGTGGGAGTTGTCGAAGGCGCAAAAAGGGACATGAAATGTTATTGGCGAGTCAGATTATAGAAAATCCTGAGGCTTTTTACACATACATTAAAAACAAAGGGTAATCAGGGAGAAGGTAGGACTGCTCAAGGATAAAGGAGAACATTTATGCTTGGGGTCAGAGGATAAATGAGGTATTAAATAAGTACTTTACATTTGTATTCTTCAAGGAGAGAGACATGGAGGACGGTCATATCAGTGTGGGGAATACTAATGTGCCAGGGCAATTTAAGATCAAGAATATAATGGTGTTGGAGCTCATGAAGAGCATTTAATTGGATAAATCTCCAAGGGCCTGACATGATCTATCCCAAGTTATTGAGAAAGACAAGAGAAGGAGATTGCAGGGGCCTTGACGAAGATCTGTATTTCTTCTCTAGCCACACGAGGCCCTGGAGGACTGGAGACTAACCAATATATTCCTTTGTTTAAGAAGGGAAGTAAAATAATACAGGAAATTATACGCCGCTGAGCTTCAATACTGGGGGGGGGGGGGGGATTTTGTCGGATAGGATTACTCAAATTTGGAAGTGAATGGGCTTATTAAAGACTGTTACATGGCTTTGTCCATGGCAGACTATGCCTTGTGAACTTAATTGGATTTTCTGAGGTCACAACGATGATCAATAAGGGTATAGGCAGTGCATGTTGTCTGCATGGATTTTAATAAGGCATTTGTAATGATTTTATTAAGGGATATGGTCCAAATACAGGCAAATTGGCCTATCATAGAAGGGGCTTCTTAATTCGACCTGGATGAGTCGGGCTGAAGGACCTGATTCCCTTCTTTGATTATATGACTATTTGATAAAGTCCTTCATGGTAGGCTGATCCAAAAGATCAAAAGATGTTTGGAATCCACAATGACTTGGTCATTTGAATTAAAAACTGGTTTATTCTTGGAAGACCATGAAAAGGTTTGTGGTGGATGGTCATTTTGCTGGCTGGAGATTTGTTACCAGTGAAGTTCTGTTGGGATCTGTGCTGGGACTTCTGTTGTTTGTGGTATATATAAATGCCTTGGATGTAAATATAAATGGGATGGTTAGTAAGTTTGCAGATTACTGCTGGAGTTGTAGACAGTGAGGAAGACTGTGTACATTACCTCGCTTCCCAAAGTCAATAATTAGCTCCTTCATCTTGTTGACATTGAGTGAGAGGTTGTTGTCTGGACACCATTTTACTCAGGTCCTTATCTCCTTCCTGTACTCCCACATGTCATTGTTCGACATCTGGCCTACTAGGCTTGTGTCATCTGCGAGGTTGTAAATGGAGTTAGAGAAGAATTTAGCTGCCCAGAGTGACTTAAATGAACTTTCAGGTTCACTTCATGGTCACCTCATTGATCACCTTGCTGGTAAAGACTGATATTTAAGGAAATGCAATCAAAATAGCTTAGACAAATAACTGTAGTGGATTTTGCAGACATAACTTAATACAGCCACTGTAATTGTAATAGAGGGAACAAATATTTTGGATGGTGGATGGGTTTTTATCCCAGATGCTGTTGAGATTGTTCGAATTGCATTTCTCCAGGCATGTGGAGAGTATTCCCCACTTTCCTGATTTTTTTAATGAATATTAAAAAGGCTTTAGGTTGTCGGAAAGCAACAAGATACCTAGCCTCTGAACTCCTCTTGTACTGTAATTACAGTGTTTGCGTGGCTGATTTGCTGGTTAATGGAGATCCCTAGAATGTTTGCAGTGGAGATCTTGACAATTGTAAGGCCATTGAATGTCAAGTGTTGGTTATTAACCTCTTTCGTCGATGATGGTCATTGTTTGATACTCTGGTGACATGAATACCACTTGTCCAATCTGTAAGTTGGCTTGTTCACACTGAATGCACGACTGGATTGTTTCATTTACTGACTGAGTTGAGCATGGAATTGAACATTGTGGCACAATCAGTGGATATCCCCACATCTGCCCTTATGGTCAGTCTAATTCCTAAAACTTTGTGATTCATTAAGATTCTTAAAGCGTTGGCAAATGGATTTTACTCAAGCAACAACCCTGACAATTCCAAAAAAGATGCCTGAATAGATTCTGACTTGGTTGAATTATCTGATGTCTTTCTTTAGGAATCTCATTAACAGCCTGACCACAGAGGTTCAGCAGACAGGGCAGTCAGTTAGTTTCAACTAATACATGTCACTGTATGATCTGATTGAAACACGATTTTGAAGCAGTCATTGTTTCTTTCTTCAGTCACACAGCACATTCACAAGTTCAATCAATCCAGTCGGGGTCTCATTCTTTTTTTGTAGAAACGATTCTTGTTTGCATTCCATCCAGTTTGCTTCATTCTGAAGATCCATTTAAAGTCCTATTGGTTTCTTGAGGAAAGTTTAAGTTAAACAACTTTCTTGTTGCAGAGTTGCATAATAACCAAAAACGCCACATTTTTTTTAACATCACAGAGAAGCTCAGATTTTTTTAAAAATCAAATAACCTCCCTACCACTGACATTATACTCATTGGCTTCTAATTACTTTGGCGTCCAAACCACAGGAAGGGTCTCATAGAGCACATGGGAATAAGCTGTCCTAACCTACTTTGAGCAAAGGCCCCTTAAAGTGATCAAATATGTTCTGACAAAATAAAAAAAGAGAGAATACTCTCCAGTCATTTAGTTGATTGGCACAATGTTGCACCATCTAACTAAATGCCACAGCTATGATGATACTACAGAAGCTCCTCAGCAAAGACAGTACTGCATGACCATTGCATTCCAAGATTCACTGTGAAACCTGTGACATCCCGGCAGCCTCAGGTCCTCTTGTACCCACAGGCATTGTTGCAGATTGTCCTTCCTGAGAGTGAATGTGGGGGAAGCAAATGGCCCATACGGAGTTCGGGCTGTGCACTCTGAAATGGTGTCAAGTTGGGAAAAGGGGAAGTACAACGAGATCTGGCAGTCCTTGTTCATCAGTCACTGAATGTGAGCATGCAGGTACAGCAGGCAATGAAGAAAGCAAATGGCATGTTGGCCTTCATAACAAGAGGAGTTGAGTATAGGAGCAAAGAGGTCCTTCTGCAGTTGTACAAGGCCCTAGTGAGACCACACCTGGAGTATTGTGTGCAGTTTTTGTCTCCAAATTTGAGGAAGGACATTCTTGCTATTGAAGGAGTGCAGTGTAGGTTCACAAGGTTAATTCCCAGGATGGCAGTACTGTCATATGTTGATAGAATGGAGCAGCTGGGCTTGTATACTCTGGAATTTAGGATGAGAGGGAATCTTATTGAAACATATAAGATTATTAAGGGATTGGACACGCTTGAGGCAGGAAACATGTTCCCGATGTTGGGAGAGTCCGGAACCAGGGGCATCAGTTTAAGAATAAGGGGTAGGCCATTTAGAACGGAGATGAGTAAAAACTTTTTCACCCAGAGAATTGTGAATCTGTGCAATTCTCTGGATGGTTTCAAGAGAGAGTTAGATAGAGCTCTTAAAGATAGTGGAGTCAAGGGATATGGTGAGAAGGCAGGAACGGGGTACTGATTGTGGATGATCAGCCATGATCACATTGAATGGCGGTGCTGGCTCGAAGGGCTGAATTGCCTACTCCTGCACCTATTGTCTATTGTACAGACCAGCAGGATGGAGTATTTGTAGCATCTTTAACTTTTCCCTCCTCCATTCATGATCCTCATCTAACTCCTCCTCCACAGCAAGGATCAATGGACTTACTCTCTGCACTTGATACCCAATGTTTTCGTTTAGGTTAGTTTAGAGATACAGTACGGAAACAGGCACTTCGGCCCACCGAGTCCACACCGACCAGTGATCCACACATATTAACACAGCTCTACACACACGAGGGACAATTTTTTACACATTTATACATTTATACCAATTAACCTACAAACCTGTACATCTTTGGAGTGTGGCAGGAAACTGAAGATCTCGGAGAAAACCCAAGCAGGTCACAGGCAGAAGGTACAAATTCCGTACAGACAGCACCCATAGTCAGGATCAAACCTGGGCCTCTAGTGCTGCAAGGCAGCAACTCAATCCCTACGCCACCATGCTGTTCAATGTCTGGTGCTAGACTACTAAACCATTAGTGATCTCCTTATGACTGCAGATGCTGGAAGCTGGAACAAAAAACAAAATGCTGGAGGAACTCAGCAGATTGAGCAGCATACACAGGGAAAGGTGATTGTCGACATTTTGTGTCAAAACCCTGCCTCAGGACCTCTAATCCAAGAGTTTAACATCTTGATGGACAGAATGCATGTTATTCCCATTTCAATAACTAAATAACAGAACAGAAATCTGTATTTTCACCTTCAGTAAATGTTTGCAGGGATACAGAACAGCAATCCTCACCTCTGCCAAGAGCAACTGATGAGAAATGTGTTGTATTTTATCTGGGCATTGCCAGACTCTCCTGATATTTTAGAGATGTTTGAAGGCAATAATTGCATAGTTCCCACTGCTCTATTTCACTTTCTCCTCTGTGCTTATTCACTGAGCTCTTGCAATTCATTTCACCTCATTGTTCATGTTTCCTCCGGCGCACAATCAAACTCAACATCTGCCATCAATCTGAAAATTCCCTTGAAAGTTAATCAGCTTGATAGGTTAACGCTTTATTTCTGTCACCATAGATGTAACTTTACCTACAAAGCATTTTCAGGCTTTTTTAACTGTGTCTGTGTGTCTGTGTGTATGTGCGTCTGTGCGTCTGTGTGTCTGTGCGTCTGTGCGTCTGTGTGTCTGTGTGTCTGTGTGTCTGTGTGTCTGTGTGTCTGTGTGCCTGTGTGCCTGTGTGCCTGTGTGCCTGTGTGTCTGTGTGTCTGTGTGTCTGTGTGTCTGTGTGTCTGTGTGTCTGTGTGTCTGTGTGTCTGTGTGCCTGTGTGCCTGTGTGCCTGTGTGTCTGTGTGTCTGTGTGTCTGTCTGCCTGTGTGTCTGTGCATCTGCCCATCTGTATAAGTGCAGTATTTTAAATGATGTGCATCTGTCTTTGAAATGTATTTATTTATTTATTTATTTTAACATTTCTCCTTCATTTAAGGACTTTCACTGTTCATGAAGACAAACTTGATCATGGTGATCATGGCGAGTCTCCTCAAAGCCTACTTATGACCCGCTTCTGCTCCTCTCTAATACACAGATCTCTCTTGGTCATTGTCAGTGTGTCATATGGCATGGAAATAAATCCTTCTCCCCATAGAACCGCATTGACCATCAATCACCCATTTACATTAGCCCTACTTATTCCCATTTTATTCTTCCCCCCACACCTTTATCAATCACCTACACATTAAAAGCAAGTTACAGTGGCCAAACAACATACTGACCTGCTATTTTTTGGGAAGCCATGGTGTTACAGAAAGAACACAGATAGCACCAGGCGTTAGGATTGAACCTGGGTAGCTGGAACTGTGAGGCAGTAGCTCTACTAGCTACACCGCTGCACCATGTACTTCAGGAGTAGGGACATCTATGTGCCTTTCTGAATAGAGTGGTGGTTTCTCCTGTTGCCCTGTAGCCTCTCCCATCTCACAGTGGCCACAATGGGTGCAGCAATGCACCATGGGGAGCGTGCCTCCATGGACTCATGCCTCCTGTAGCAACTGCTCAGCAAAGTGTCAGAGATATACTCATACGGTCAGATGTGATAGGAGCAGAATTAGCCCATTCGGCTCATCATCTACTCCATTATTCAATCATGGCTGATCTATCTCTCCCTCCTAACCCCATTCTCCTGCCATCTCCCCCAAACCTCTAACACTGTACTAATCAAGAATCTATCTATCTCTGCCTTAAAAACATCCACTGACTTGGCATCCACAGTCTTCTGTGGCAAATAATCCCACACATTCACCACTCTCTGATGAAATAAATTTCTCCTCAACTCCTTCCTAAAAGAGCGTCTGAGAAATTCTGAGGCTAAGACCTCTAGTCCTGAACGCTCCCACTAGTGGAAGTGGCACTAACAATAATTTTTTAGTTCATTAAAAATTCATCTTTTTTTGCCCTATTTTTACATGTGTCTTCTGTTCTCCTGAGCTTTCTCCCTCATGACAGGCCACTGTCCTGAGAATTCCACAAACAATGGAAATTGGGCAATACTCTGTAAATGTATTTTGAAAATCACATGTAGCATCCTTAAAGTAAAATGATGAAAACAAGCAAAATACTGCATTCAATTAATTGTTAAAATGTTATAAAATCTTGCAAACTATGAACAATTAAAATTGGTTAGCAGTCTATATGTGAGTGGTTTGAAAGTCACAGTAGCTCCCTTAGAGCAAAATGAATGCAAAGGTAATTTTCTCTTCCAATTGAAGTAATTGGTAAAATATTGTTAAATTCTGTAAAATACTCCATTTCCAGATGCAGTGCAATTTGCCACTGATCTTAATAAGCCCCCCATAATTTGGAAATCATAATTATGTTGGGGATTGAATACGTTTTTATGGTTTAATTAAGAAAACCATAACTTGATCTGCTCATTATATGGGTTCAGAATCTCAGGATGTTTCTCTGATCTTAATTGAACTAAGATATGCGAATTGTGGTTGCATGGTGGCACTGGGGTAGAGTTGCTGCCTACAGTGCCAGAAATTCAGGTTCAATCCTGACTACGGGTGTTATCTGTATAGAGTTTGTACATTCTCCCTGTGACTGCGTGGGTTTTCACCGGCAGCTCTGGTTTCTACCCACATCCCAAAGACATGCAGGTTTGTAGGTTGTGTTAAAGAAGGAACTGCAGATGCTGGAAAATCGAAGGTACACAAAAATGCTGGAGAAACTCAGCGGGTGCAGCAGCATCTATGGAGCGAAGGAAATAGGCAACGTTTCGGGTCTGAAGAAGGGTTTCGGCCCGAAACGTTGCCTATTTCCTTCGCTGCATAGATGCTGCTGCACCCGCTGAGTTTCACCAGGTTTGTAGGTTAATTGGCTTCAGTAAAAATTGTAAATTTTCCCTAGTGTGTAGAATAATGTTAGTGTAACAGGATTGCTGGTTGGCGTGGACTCACTGGGCTGAAGGGCCTGTTTCGGCGCTGTACCTCTAAACACTACAAGGCACAGCATTGCATTCTTTATTCAATGGAAGTAGTTATTTTAAATAGCCTATTGCAAGTACAATGCAGGTGACTCATTTCATTTTGTTACTTTAGTACCTCATTTGATTTAAATTATTCCTTTAAAAAGATGAATATACACTTAACACCAAAGTACCAATTCTATTGTGATCTTTATTGTTTAATGTATACACATTTAAGGATTGAGACAATACCTAGTCTTACATTTTACTCTTTCATGACTGGATAGTGTATGCCTCTACAGAAAGATTTTCCTAAAAAAAAGGTCAGTGCAAATGTAAATTTGTGGAGATAACCTAGTCCGATTTAAATATTTAATTTGTGATAAAGTTGTACCATGACTCGTGCAGTCTACCTATTCATTCTTTCATCTTTAGAGAGAAAAGTGTTGAAACTATTCAGCTTTGTAGGCTAAAAATGATGATATACATTAGGAATAGAATTAAATTACCAATGGCATTGTAACTGTAACATTGTAATCAAATCACCTGAATATTTAAGTAATCCTTATAGCATATCCACAACTTCTTGAGAGTATCATAAATAACTAATGTACATCACCCTTGAACTCCTTAAAACCTGAATATACTTAAAATAAATTCAAAAATAAAATGGAGAGAGTAAATTTCTGATGGTTCCCTGTCAATCTCCTGAGAAGAAACCAAACTACAGATGCAGCTGTGAATCTGAAGGACCCGGAGATGCTTTGTAAATGTATCAAAGGAGATATAAGCAATGTGTGTTGCTTCAGAGCCTTTCTCTTACACACACACATTTACACAGCAATTAGCCAATTAATTTCTGGATTTAGTTGTTTGAAAAGTAGTGCGGGGATAAACTAAGTCACTGGCAGCTAGTTTTCCCAACTTCAATGGTGAAACAATTTATTGGCATTTATTCTAGGGGACAGACCAACATTCATTTAAAAAGACACAGATTAATCAGAGAGACACGAGGAACTGCAGATGCTGGAATATTGAGCAAAACACAAAGTGCTGGAGGAACTCAGAGGGTCAGGCAGCATCTATGGAGGGCAAACTTTCCCGTCCAGACCCTTCTTGAGACTGATTGTAATAGGGAGGATGAAGCTGGATAAGTGAGGGGGACAGGACAAAGCTTGGCAAGTGATAGATGGATACAAGTCAGGGGGAGTTGATTGACATATAGGTCGACAAAGACTAGAGATGTAAAGAAGCTAAAGGGAAATCAGTTAAGGAGGGGGGAAGTGAAATGTAAATCCAGAGGGAGGGATATAGGTGGAGGGGGAAATCAGGGTGCGTTAGTGGTAGAAATGGGTGCACACTAGGGTTGGGGTATAAGATAGAGATGGCAGAGAAGTGAAAAGGGGGAGGGGGTGTTACCTTAAAAATTGGAGCTTGTTACTCGCTACCTCGTGTCTTATAACTAAATATGGTTCCATGGAGTTATAGAGCCCTACAGCATGGTGAGGGGGATTGAGATTGGCAGAAGGGTGGAGTAAATGACAATGGCTAGAGATTAAAAAGTGACAAAGGTTTGTAAGATAAGGAGAGAAGTAGAGTAAAATGTGAAACCAAAGGGTGGGATATAGGTGGAAGGAGACAGTGATGAGGATGGAGATAGGATGTGTGGCATAGTGAGAGAATTGGGTGCATAGTGGGGGATGGGTCACCGGAAATGTAGAGAGAGTGGGGAGGATAATATCTAAAACTGGAAAATTCAAGGTTCATACCATTGGGTCTTAACTACCCAATATGAAGTGCTGTTTGTCCAGTTTGCATGTGGTCCCACTCAGGCAGTGGAGGAAGCGGAAGGACAGAAATGGGTCAGTATGAAGATGGGAAGGGGAGTTAAAATGGTTCGCAACTGTGAGATCCAGCAGGCCTTGGTGGACAGAGTGCAAGTATTTGGCAAAATGGTTGCCTAGTCTACATGTGGTCTTGCCAATGGAAAATAGGCCACATTTAGATAACCAAATGCAATAGATCAGGTTTGAAGAGGTGCATGTGAACTTTTGTTTCACTTGGAAAGGCTGTCGGGATCCCTGGATGCAGGTGAGGGAGGAGGAGTAGGGGCAGGTGCTACATCTTCTGCGGTTGCAGGAGAACGTATCTGGGGAGGGGGATAATTTTGGCAGTCAATTGATATTTACGCAGTCAATTGATACTTACGGAAGTGTGGCGGCGCGGATTACTGCAGCGGCCCCTACAGCCTGTCTGTCTTTTTTTTATTTGTGTCTAGTTAAATGTAGTTGTTTGTGTTTTTTTGTACTGTTTTTAACTGTGTATATGTGGGGGGCGGGGGGGAGGGGGAAACTTTAAAAATCTCTTCCCTGCACGGGAGACCCGACCTTTTCCCTGTCGGGTCTCCGTTGTCGTTGGGGCCTAGCTCAGTGGAGCGGCCTCCGACCGGGACGACCTGGGGGCTCCAGTCGCGGAGCCTGTGGAGCTGCGGACTTACCATCGTGGGGCTGGCCGTCCTCGGATCGTGAGGAGCGGTGGTGGCTCGATGCTGCGGCCCGACTCCGGAGTTCCAGCTCCAGCTGCAGACCCGTGGACTATGATATCGGGAGCTCGCGGGTCCGGGTGAGAGACCGCTTTCCGGAGCTCCCGCAACGCAACTTCTCCCGCCCGTGTCGCGGGGTTGGAACGACTCGGAGCGGGGCCGTAAATCGCCCGGCACGGCTTTAAATGGCTGCGGGACATTCCAGCACCCACCGGGGGCTCCAACTTGGTGACTTTTGGGCCTGGAGCGAGGAGGAGATTCACTGTGATGGATGTTTTCTGTAAATTGAATTGTTTGTGTGTCGTGTAGGAATTGTTTTGTTTGTATGGCTGTGGAAACGGAATTTCGTTTGAGCCTCTTTGAGGTTCAAATGACAAGGAATAAATCTAATCTAATCTAATCTAATATTTATTAAGGGAAGGCCAAATCTTTCTAACCAGACTAATTTATATGAGGGTTGACATGCAAGGTGAATGAGAGAAGTGTTTTTGATGTAATTTACATTAATTTAGCATGGCTTTTATCGATATCCAACACAGCAGACTGGGACTGGCTCGTGTTCAGAGAAAAATGTGGTAAATTGGTTCTGAAACTGCCTCAATAACAGGAAGACAAGTGTAATGCCTAATAACTTTTAGTAAGAATGGAAAACTCTTCCCAAAGGGATACCAGCAACAGTCCAATGATTTGTGTAATATATCTTATAGATAATAGACAATAGGTGCAGGAGTAGGCTATTCGGCCCTTCGAGCCAGCACCGCCATTCAATGTGATCATGGCTGATCATCCACAATCAGTACCCCGTTCCTGCATTCTCCCCATATCTCCTGACTCCGCTATCTTTAAGACCCCCGATCTAGCTCTCTCTTGAAAGTTTCCAGAGAACTGGCCTCCACCGCCCTCAGAGGCAGAGAATTCCACAGACTCACAACTCTCTGTGAGAAAAAGTGTTTCATCGTCTCTGTTCTAAATGGCTTACCCCTTATTCTTAAACTGTGGCCTCTGGTTCTGGACTCCCCCAATATCGGGAACATGTTTCCTGCCTCTAGCGTGTCCAAACCCTTAATAATTTTATATGTTTCAATAAGATATCCTCTCCTCCTTCTAAACTCCAGAGTATACAAGGCCAGCCGCTCCATTCTCTTAGCCAATGACAGTCCCTCCATCCCAGGAATTAACCTTGTATACCTACGCTGCAATCCCTCAATAGCAAGAATATCCTTCCTCAAATGAGGGGACCAAAACTGCACACAATACTCCAGATGTGGTCTCACTAGGGCCCTATACAACTGCAGAAGGACCTCTTTGCTCCTATACTCAACTTCTCTTGTTATGAAGGTCAACATGCCATTCGCTTTCTTCACTGCCTGCTGTACCTGCATGCTTACTTTCAGTGACTGATGAACAAGGACCCCCAGATACCGTTGTACCTCCCCTTTTCCCAACTTTACACCATTTAGATAGTGATCTGCCTTCCTGTTTTTGCTACCAAAGTGGATAACCTCACATTTATCCACATTAAACTGCATCTGCAATGCATCTGCCCACTCACCCAACCTGTCCAAGTCACCCTGCATTCTCATAGCATCCTCCTTACAGTTCACACTGCCACCCAGCTTTGTGTCATCTGCAAATTTGCCAATGTTACTTTGAATCCCTTCATCTAAATCATTGATATATATTGTAAATAGCTGCGGTCCCAGCACCGAGCCTTGCAGCACCCCACCAGTCACTGCCTGCCATTCTGAAAGGGACCCGTTAATCCCTACACTTTGTTTCCTGTCTTCCAACCAATTTTCTATCCATGTCAGCACTCTACCCCAAATACCATGTGCCCTAATTTTGCCCACTAATCTCCTATGTGGGACCTTATGAAATGCTTAATAACATAATATAAAGGGCATAATAACAATGTTTGCAGATGATAGAAAAATTGTTGATAGGTTTGAAAATAACAAGGGAAAATTTAGTCCATGGGAAAATATGGATGAACTGCGTAGAAAAAAAGGCAAGTAGTATTTGTTCCAAATAATTGACATGATAGATTTAGAGAGATAGAACAGGACAAGGCAATGAAAGGATATTGGTGCAGGGAACAAAGAGATATTTAGGATGCAAGTCCACAGATTGTTAAAGGTAACAGGACAAGCAATTAGGTAATTAAAAAGGCATATATGAAGATTTACTTTATTAAGTAAAACATAGAATATAAAAGCAAAGAGATAATACAAGAACTGTATAAAACTACAGTGGCAGATTGTGCACAATTCTGGACAATAGGAAAGTACACAATTGACCTGCCAAGGCAAGAGACATTTTCCAAGTTTGTTCCACATTCTAAGATACTTAACTGAGGTGTTTACTGAGGACCATTTAGCAAATAGAATGGAACCATTTCCTCAGCAGAGGGTTAAAAAAAACAGGAGAATTAGATTTTATGTGATTGCTGGAAGGATTACAGAGATGAACAAATTTGTTATCATCCAAATGGTGATTCAAAGCAAGCACTTGCTGCCTTCAAGACATTTTAACTACTTGGACAAGCACTTGAAGAGCCAGAACTCCTCAGGCCTAGTACAGATAACTGGGGAAACATTGTGTAACTATTTTTCTCAGACTGTAATTGTACCGAAAGTTTAGACTACCTCTTTGTCCTACTTCATGTGATGGCTCCAAGAGTATCCTAATAAATCAGACTTTGCTCAAGGCAATTATGTTAGACCTTTCAGGAAAGGACAATCAAGATGTAAAAAAATCTTTTGTACAATAACAGATTATAAATAATGGCATCCTCTGAATGACCATGAATAATGCCCGTGTGCGAATTACAAATTTGTAACTGCCAACAACTTTCCAAATATTTATGTTATTGTGACTTAATGTGCAGAAATGGATTACCCCTATTAACATTGAAATACAGTTTTATTGACACAGTCATCTGTGAAAAAATGACAGTGAATAAGTGGCAACAAAGTGCTGGTGCCAAAGAATAGATAACAGCCACTTTCAGACAAAACGTTCCAAAGCCAATATTACAATACCACAGATGCAGGATGGTGTGGCTGAGATGGAAGATATCATCTTGCAGGATATTCTTTAATTGAAGCTTAAATCCAAAAGAGAAAGTACAGATGTGCCTTATTTATCTGGTTCCTATCCTTCCTATCATATTTCTTGGATCTTGTTCTTTCTTCCATTTCTGTTTTATTCCTATTTTGCAGACCAGGAATTCCCATTAAAAATGAATAGGGGTCTCAATAGACAATAGGTACAGGAGTAGGCCATTCTGCCCTTCGAGCCAGCACCGCCATTCAATGTGATCATGGCCGATCATCCCCAATCAGTACCCCGTTCCTGCCTTCTCCCCATATCCCCTGACTCCGCTATCTTTAAGAGCCCTATCTAGCTCTCTCTTGAAAGTATCCAGAGAACTGGCCTCCACCGCCCTCTGAGACAGGGAATTCCACACACTCACAACTCTCTGTGAGAAAAAGTGTTTCCTCATTTCCGTTCTAAATGGCTTACCCCTTATTCTTAAACTGTGGCCCTTGCTTCTGGACTCCCCCAACATCGGGAACATGTTTCCTGCATCTAGCGTGTCCAAATCCTTAACAATCTTATATGTTTCAATAAGATTCCCTCTCATCCTTCTAAACTCCAGAGTGTACAAGCCCAGCCGCTCCATTCTCTCAGCATATGACAGTCCCGCCATCCCGGGAATTAACCTTGTAAACCTATGCTACACTCCCTCAATAGCAAGAATGTCCTTCCTCAAATTAGGGGACCAAAACTGCACACAATACTCCAGGTGTGGTCTCACCAAGGCCCTGTACAACTGCAGAAGGACCTCTTTGCTCCTATACTCGACTCTTCTTGTTATAAAGGCCAACATGCCATTTACTTTCTTCACTGCCTGCTGTACCTGCATGCCTACTTTCATAGACTGATGAACAAGGACCCCCAGATCCCGTTATACTTCCCCTTTTCCCAACTTAACACCATTTAGATAGTAATCTGCCTTCCTGTTTTTGATACCAAAGTGGATAACCTCACATTTATCCACATTAGATTTCATCTGCCATGCATCTGCCCAATCCCCCAACCTGTCCAAGTCACCCTGCATTCTCATAGCATCCTCCTCACAGTTCACACTGCCACCCAGCTTTGTGTCATCTGCAAATTTGCTAACATTACTTTGAATCCGTTCATCCAAATCATTGATGTATATTGTAAATAGCTGCGGTCCCAGCACCGAGCCTTGCAGTACCCCACAAGTCACTGCCTGCCATTCTGAAAGGGACCTGTTAATCCCTACTCTTTGTTTCCTGTCTGCCAACCAATTTTCTATCCATGTCAGCACTCTACCGCCAATACCATGTGCCCTAATTTTGCCCACTAATCTCCTATGTGGGACCATATCAAATGCTTTCTGCAAGTCCAGGTACACTACATCCACTGGCTCTCCCTTGTCCATTTTCCTAGTTACATCTTCAAAAAATTCCAGAAGATTAGTCAAGCATGATTTCCCCTTCGTAAATCCATGCTGACTCGGACCGATCCTGTTACTGCTATCCAAATGTGCGGCTATTTAATCTTTCATAATTGACTCCAGCATCTTTCCCACCACCGATGTCAGTCTAACTGGTCTATAATTCCGTGTTTTCTCTCTCCCGCCTTTCTTAAAAAGTGGGAAAACATTAGCTACCCTCCAATCCACAGGAACTGACCCTGAGTCTATAGAACATTGGAAAATTATCACCAATGCATCCACAATTTCTAGAGCCACTTCCTTAAGTACCCTGGGATGCTGACCATCAGGCCCTGGGGATTTATCAGCCTTCAGTCCCATCAGTCTACCCAACACCATTTCCTGCCTATTGTGCATTTCCTTCAGTTCCTCCGTCACCCCAGATCCTCTGGCCACTACTATATCAGGAAGACTGTTTGTGTCCTCCTTAGTGAAGACGGATCCAAAGTACCTGTTCAACTCATCTGCCATTTCCTTGTTCCCCATAATAAATTCACCTTTTTCAGTCTTCAAGGGTCCAACTTTGGTCTTAACTAATTTTTTTCTCTTCACATACCTAAATAAGCTTTTACTATCCTCCTTTATATTCTTGGCTATCTTACCTCCGTACCTCATCTTTTCTCCCCGTATTGTCTTTTTAGTTATGTTCTGTTGCTCTTTAAACATTACCCAATCCTCTTGCTTCCTGCTCATTTTTGCTATGATGTACTTCTTCTCTTTTATTTTTATACTGTCCCCGATGTCCCTTGTCAGCCACGGTCGCCCCTTACTCCCCGTGGAATCTTTCTTCCTCCTGGGAATGAACTGATCCTGCACCTTCTGTATTATTCCTAGAGGTACCTGCTATTGTTGTTCCACTGACATCCCTGCTAGGGTATCTTTCCAGTCAACTTTGGCCAGCTCCTCCCTCATGGCCCCATAGTCCCCTTTATTCAACTGTAACACTGACACCTCCGATCTACCCTTCTCCCTCTCCAATTGTAGATTAAACCTGACCATATTATGGTCACTACTTCCTAATTGCTCATTAACCTCAAGTTCCTTCATCAAATCCGGTTCATTACATAACACTAAATCCAGAATTGCCTTCTCCCTGGTAGGCTCCAATACAAGCTGCTCTAAGAATCCATCACGAAGGCACTCTACAAAGTCCCTTTCTTGGGGTCCAGTACCAACCTGATTTTCCCAGTCTACCTGCATGTTGAAATCTTCCATAACAACCACAGCATTACCTTTGCTACATGCCAATTTTAACCACTGATTCAACTTGCACCCTGTCCAGGCTACTGTTTGGCGGCCTGTAGCGTAAATCCCATTAGCGTCTTTTGACCCTTACAATTCCTTAGTTCTATCCATACTGACTCCACATCTCCTGCTTCAATGTCACCCCTTGCATGGAACTGAATTTCATTCCTCACCAACAGAGTTACCCCACCCCCTCTGCCCACTTGTCTGTCTTTTCGATAGGATGTATACCCTTGTATATTCAGTTCCCAGCCTCTTGCAGCCATGTCTTTGTAATTCCCACAAAATCATACTTGCCAATTTCTAACTGAGCCTCAAGCTCATCCACTTTATTTCTTATACTTTGCACATTCATATACAGCACTTTGACCTCCGTATTCACGTCCCCTCTCGCACCGCTCGCAATTGGCCCTGACCTTACTCTTTTATCCCTTCTCAAACTTTCCTTCCCATTAATTCGAGAATCTTTTGAAATTTGTCCTGTACTCACTTCCCCTTCAACTCCTTTATACTCCCAATTTGTCAATCCCTCCCCCCCACTATTTAGTTTAAACCCACACGTGTAGCCCTAGCAAACCTGCCTGCCAGAATGTCGGTCCCCCTCCAGTTAAGGTGTAACCCGTCCCTATTGTACAGGTCACCCCTACCCCAGAAGAGATCCCAGTGGTCTATAAATCTAAATCCTTGCTCCCTGCACCAGCCCCTCAGCCACACATTCAGAACCCCTCTCTCCCTGTTCCTGTCCTAACTAGCTTGAGGTACTGGAAGCAATCCAGAGATAACCACCCTAGAAGCCCTGCTTTTCAGTCTTCTTCCAAACTTTCTGAACTCACGTTGGAGAACCTCTTTCCTCTTCTTCCCGATGTCGTTTGTGCCTACGTGCACAACTACTGCCGGCTGTTCACCTTCTCTATCAAGAATGTTCTGAATTTGGCTCGTGACATCCTGAACCCTGGCACCAGGGAGGCAACAGACCATCCTCGCGTTCTGTCTGCCATCACAGAATCTCCTGTCTGCTCCTCGGACAATGGAGTCACCCACCACTATGGCTCTGCCCGACGCCGGTCTAGTCCCATCTCTAGGATTGGAGCTACTGACGTGTCCGCCGCTCAGACTGGAAGCATCATCTCCCCCGATAGTTCCCAAGAGGGCGTACCTGTTTTCATTAGGCACAGCCACCTGGGTATCCTGCACTCCACGGTTACCACCCTTTCTCTCAGTCACACGCCTTTGTTCTTCCCTTATCCTCGGCATGACAACCTCACTATAGGTCCTGTCCAGGAAACTCTCATTTTCCTGGATGGCCCTGAGGTCATCCAGCTGCTTCTCCCGTGCCCCAACACAGCCCTTCAGGAGCTGAAACCAGACGCACTTGGCACAGTTGTTGCAGCCAGAGGCTCCATCCGTGTCCCTGGGCTCCCACATTCTGCAAGCATCACACTGTCTCATCCGATCTGTCATGTGTTCACTGCGTCCCGTCCTCTCCAGCTTTCTGCGTAGCCCCCTCTCTTCGCCGAAGAGTCTCGAGCCAAAGATTTACACTTTATTCACAAGGCACTTCCCTCACAAGGCCGCTCCCTCACTGCCGCTCCCCTATAGCAGCCTTGCTTATATTGACTGATAAATTGCCTAATTTACCAATTTACAAACCAATTTCCTCAGTTTTAAACTGTTTTTCCCCTGTGACTTACTCACCTTTCCCACGGGTTTCAGCCAATAAGCTCTTCTCCCTGCTTCTATTTGATTGCTGCATCTCTCCATTGGTCTTCATGTGGAGATCAATAATGGGGCATTATGAGATTTGAAGCAACATCCAACACTCAAACATCACAAACTTTGGAACCACTAGCCACGGTTGGGAAAGTTCAGCCAGTTACCAAACGCAATGCCCAACTGAGACCAAATTTTGGCTGGAAATTTTGGGTTAGAGAACAATCTCACTCAGCTCATGTGCTATTCGCTAATACCACCTATCTTCCTATCCAGAATAAATAAACTTTAGGAATGACAGACTGAGACTGAGAACCTGTGAACACTGGTTTTGTCAACAATAATGATATACAGTATGTGGATTATCACACAAACAGAACCACAGCAGTGACTATGAGCTCCAAATCAGTCTCAGTTTAAAGTACAGTCAATCTGTATACATGCGATCTTTGGCCAAATATATCAAAACACCAAATTAAAAAAGAAAACTGTAGCACAGCAAAACAAAATGTATCTTATTCACATGTTGGAGTTCTTTATGACCCTTACAGCTTTTGTAGGCCATTGAAATGTATGCTCTATTGATGTTTCTGATGCAGAATGATAGGAGAGTAAAACTTGATTTTGGTATTTTGGATATAAATCTCAGTAAGAATGATCACTTACAGACTTGGCAACCCCATTTAAATCTGACCAGTATCACCCACAGTTGTGAAAGGCCATTATCCTTGACCTTGACTTACTTGGGATAGGGAAAGGAAAAATTCACGCTCTTAATTAAAAGTAGAAAATACTGGAGATACTCCATAGTCAGGCAGCATCTGTGGAGCAAGAATTCAGCTCAATGATCTTTTATTGGTGCTGGATCTGATGAATTGTCATTGACCTGAAATATTGCCCTTGCTTCTCTCTCCACTGACTTGCAGAATTTTCTGTTATTATTTCAGATTTCCAACTTGCAATTTTTACTTTTTTGATTGTAGGTTGTCTCCACAGCACCATTTGTCAGTCCATGCAGTTGCGAACTGAAAGCTTTGTTGTTCTTTGAGCCCACCCAGGGATGCAAGTGATCTGGCTGATGTTGTACTAGATGTCATTTTCCGCTTAGTATCACTGTGCTCTTCGAAGATGGGGACTCCCCTTTGCTTCCTCGTTGAGATTTTTGGGAGCCAGAGAGTTGTGAATCTATGGAATTCTATGCCACAGAGGGCAGCGGAGGCCAATTCACTGGATGTATTCAAGAGAGAGTTAGATATAGTTCTAAGGGCTAACGGAATCAAGGGATTTGGGGGAAAAAGCAGAAACAGGGTACTGATTGTGGATGATCAACCATGATCATATTGAATGGTGGTGCTGGCTCGAAGGGCCAAATGGCCTACTCCTGCACCTACTTTCTATATTTCTGTTTCAATCAATTGATGCAAGAACCACTGTGATGAGAACATATTTTCCTGATGCCTGTTCCTTCAGATCACAAGGCACAACGGTTCCTTTGCATGACATCATTGATACAAGTATTTCACCTGCACTACCCTCCCTCTGCCCTCGACCATCTATACCAACCTTCCATCGCACTCAGAGCCAGAGAGCCAAGCTGCTGTCTGTTTGTTCCAGGTTGCTCACCAATATTAGAAATACCAAATGCTGCGGTGCTTTTGAGTCAGTTGTTGAAAGAAATCCAGATAAACTTCAAGCAATAGTTTATGATTTCTCCCTACCTCTCTTAATTGCTGGGGGACATTCCTGGATTGATCAATTCACATTGGAATCACCACTGGGGATAATGGGGATTTTACACATATTGTCAATGGCAGCTCCTTCCCTGGGAAATTGGAAGGCTCAAGCTTCTACCTCTGCCCTCGACTATTACACGCTCCTTCCAGCTCACCCCAGATTATTGACTTTAGGCAACTTTAAGAGACATTCCTCCCATTAACTCCAGGCTAAATAGAACATTGAACAGTGCAGCACAGGAACAAATCCTTGAGCCCTCAACGCCTGTGTCGATTATGATCCCAAGACCAACTCTTATCTAATGGCACATAATCCATATCCCTCCATACCCTACATATCCATGTGCCTATCCAAAAGCCACTATGCTATCTGCTTCCACCACTACCACCAGCAGAGCCTTCCAGGCACTCACTACCCTCTGTACAAAAGTACTTGCTCCACACATCTCCTTTAAAATCTAACCCTCTCACCTTGAAGCTATGCCTACTAGTATTTGATATTACTATCCTAGGAAAAGGTTTTGACTGCCTACACTATCTATCCTTCTAATAACTTTATATACTTCTATCAGGTCATAAGGTCATAAGTGATAGAAGTAGAATTAAGCCATTAGGCCCATCAAATCAACTCCGCCATTAAATCATGGCTGATCTATCTCTCCTACCCTTTTCTCCGGCCTTCTCACCATTACCCCTGACGCCCATACTAATCAAGAATCTATCTATCTCGGCCTTAAAAATATCCACTGACTTGGTCTCCACAGCCTTCTGTGGCAGAGAATTCCACCCTCTGAATAAATACATTTCTCCTCATCTCCCTCCTAAAAGAAACCCTTTAAAATCTGAGGCTATGACCTCTAGTCCTAGACTTTCTCACTAGTGGAAACATCCTTTCCACATCCACTCTATCCAAGCCTTTCACTATTCTGTATGTTTCAATGAGGTCCCCCCTCATTCTTCTAATCTCCAGCGAGTACAGATCTCCCCTCAAACTCTGGCGTTCAATCCAATTCTGTCCAACTTCTGAATAGTGGACACAGAAAGGCACTACCTGGAGACAGTCATTCCCACACCACTAATACCACTAACCTTCTTCAATGCCTCCATTTTATGGTACAGGTTTTACAAAATATTCCTGGACTTCTGGAGAAGATGAGAGCTTACTGATAGTTTGGGAGAGACAAACAGTCAAGACCAGGTAGTTGGTGAAAGGAAACCAATTACAAGGAGTGGATGTGATTTAAATATCAAATAATTGAGCAATACTTGAATTTTAAATACTTCTTCAGCTGGGTTATACAACCATGATGCAGATTCAACAGCTTCACATTCAAGCTGTATTTAGAGGGCATTGAGTGGCAGAGGCAAAGAACATTATACTGTCATGTGATAGTCAATGTGGCAGCAAGTGACTGGCAACATCCAGAGGTCGGAGCTGTACCTGTCAGGAAGTGCAAGCTCAGTGCAAAGTTCTGCTCACAGGGTCTTACTGACATGGCGAAGGTGGAAGATTACCACACTGCCTGTCGCATTAAAGAAATCTCACACATATCTGGAGGCAACATGAATAATTTTAATTAACTTTCAGGACATTACACAAGGTGTTAAATAAAGATAGGAACATACACAGGTAATTAACATAGAAGTTGAAATATCGTATGTCAACTCGTTGAAAAATATAAAGGTCATGTTAAAAAAAATCTTCATATGAAGGAATTATAACACACTCTCAAAATTAGAATTTTATGGCCAACTATTTTAGTGAGCAGTAATTATGGTTCAGTATGCCATGAAATGCTCACTTTAGACTTTATGTAAATAAGTGTCAGACTTTTCAGGAGACTTTATACTGCGGCTACTTTGTAAACACCTGAAATTTATATCAACTCAAGTGATTCTCTCAATTATATTGGAGATAGCAGTGTAGCTTGTGATAATATGATGTAACCAACATATTCTGTTTCCCATATTAACCTAAGCATGCCCAGATATATCAAAGTTCATCACAAAGTACAGATAACAAACACCAAGAATTACATCACAACCAATTCAAAATTGAAGCCTTTTCCATTTTCCTAACAATTTGAAAGTTAAGAGCATGACTGAAGATGGTTATTTGGTAAAAAGGGCCTGTCCCACTGACACGACCTTTCAGCGACTGTCTTCGACCTTCAAGCTCGAGGGCACTCACCTGAAAAACCTCGAGCTGGATCGACCGTCAGCGATGAAACTGCGAGCTGGATCGACTGACCACACACACACACACACACACACACACACACACACACACACACACAAACACATCGCAAAGGCGGGGGGCCAGGGAAAGCGGGGGAGCGCTGTCTGAAATTCACACCCACGATGAACAGGAAAGTAAAAGACGGCTGCAAAGTGTATGGTACGTCCTTTAGAGAGCATGGGTGGAGAGAAGGGGAGGGAGGGGGAGAGAAGGGGAGGGAGGGGGAGAGAAGGGGAGGGAGGGGGAGAGAAGCGGAGAGAAGGGGGGGAGTAGGGGGGAGAAGGGGGGGAGAAGGAGTGGAGACACTTTTAAGAAGCCAGACAACTTTTCATAAAGTTTAGCGGGCATTTAACATTACCGGTCGGTTTTCCTTGGTCCTGAAAACTCCAATTAGCTAATTAAAATGCCCGGTCAGCGAAGAAGATTGCCTACGGCTGCCCTTGACTGCCTAGCGACCCCACTCCACTGCACTACGAGTTCAAAAGAACCATGCCGACCAATCTTTACTCGCGGAATTTTTTTTAACATGCTGAAAGATTTTCCTCGACCACACTGAGCGTATGCGGGAACTTCCCTCGAGCATAAAGGAGAGTTCCGGTGACCCCATAGGACCTCCTAGGACCATGTGTCGACCATGCTGCGAGTTTGAGTTGAGGGCAAACTCTTCTAAACTCGCAGATTACGTCGCCATAGTGGAACAGCCCCTTTCGTCTGACTAGAGATGGCAGAGGTCACTGGGTATATACCTTTGTTTATTACATGGAAAAAACAGGAAATCAGAAATTTCAAGGTTTGATACATCTTGAGCAGTTTAAAAATAATTCATCAAATATTTTAAACAGAATGCCAGTTGCGAGTTTCATTCAGAATTCCCATCTAAATTTGTATTGACAGTAAACTTAGATACTTTACACTGACATTAATCTAAATTGTGAATAACTGACTACCAAGCACTAATGTTTGTGGGATATCACTAATAACAATCTATGTTAAAAATGGCATTTCCTTTCTTCTCTGTCTTCCATCTTTTCATCATTCTCTTTCTCCTGTTTTAATGAAACACCTACTGTACAATGCCTGGATCTTATATCATAATTTGGCCTTTCACAAAGTGCCATTTGAAAATCAATAAAAAAAACTGCATGCACTGGTTTCTCCTTATCTGCCACGCTTGTTACATATTCTAAATATCCTATTAGATTTCTCACATCAGATTTCCCATTTATAAAACATAATGACTCTGCCCCATTATTTTATGACTTTCTAATTGCCCAGTTATCCTTGTCCTTAATGATGGATTTCAGAATTTTATCAGCAACAAATATTCAACAAACTGATCTGCAGTTCTTTATTGTCCGTGTCCTTCCTCTTCTGAATATAAAATCTATAGAATTAAAAGTCTCATCTTGACCACTTCCTGTCTGCGCTATTGATTTTAGAAAAAACGCTATCCTATATCGCTATGATTTTTGGCCATCTTACTCACAGTCTTCCTCCGCTGATCAGGCACCCGAGGATTTTTCCCATCGATGAAAAATAAAAGAGTTATGAGTGTTTAAAAAACCTAGAGATCCTCTTGCCTGTCAATCACTGTGATGAAGGTAACGCCCCTTCCGGGTGTGGGGGGGGGGGTGGGGGCAGGACTATAAAACCCCGAATGCCTGGACGTGATTCAGTCTCTCTGCAAGATGGTGAGGGAGAGGCCACGACTCTCATTCTAAGCTGGGAATCAACTGAACTGTGAGTCTGCAATGTACTTAAATAAATGATTTGTTAGTCCTTGATGAAAATGAAATGAGTTGTTTGGCCTGCTGCCCTGCCTGTACTTGAAACTGCATTGCTTTATTAGATCCAACTGTTTGGTTCAAAAGTCCCGCTCATTTCGTGACTTCTGCTTAGACAGGTCATGCTGATTGCGTAATTTTCTGTGAGTGCAGAGGTTGCACAGATTGCGGACGTGCTGCTGACTGCAGAGGCCCCAAATTGGAGAGCCGCGCTGGGCAGTGTGAGTAATTTCAAGAGAGTTTACTGTCATATATATGGTGTGTGTTTGTGAGTGAGTGAGTGAGTGAGTGAGTGAGTGAGTGAGTGAGTGAGTGAGTGAGTGAGTGAGTGTGTGTGTGTGTGTGTGTGTGTGTGTGTGTGTGTGTGTGTGTGTGTGTGTGTGTGTGTGTGTGTGTGTGTGTGTGTGAGCATGCATGTGAGTGTGTGTGTGAGCGTGAGATAATATGTCTGTGTGTGAGTGTGTGTGTGTATGTGTGTGTGAGTGTGTGTGTGTTTGGTGTGTATATGTGTGTGAGTGTGAGTGTGTGTGAGTGTGTGTGTGTATGTGAGTGTGTGAGTGTATGTGAGTGTGAGTGTATGTGTGTGTGAATGAGTGAGTGAGTGTGTGAGTATGTATATGTGTGTGTAAGTGTGAGTGTATGTGTGTGTGTGAGTGTATGTGTGAGTGTGTGAGTGTGTGTGTGTGTGAGTCTGTGTGTGTGAGTGTGTGCGTGTGTGTGAGTGAGTGTGTGCGTGTGAGTGAGTGAGTGAGTGTGTGTGTGCGAGTGAGTGTATGTGTGTGTGAATGAGCGAGTGTGTGTGTGTGAGTGAGTGATTGTGTGTGAGTGTGTGTGAGTGTGTGTGAGTGTATGTGTGTGCGTGTGAGTGTATGTGTGTATGTGAGTGTGAGTGCGTGTTTATGTTTGTGTATGAGTCTGTGTGTGAGTCTGTGTCTGTGTGTGAGTGCATATGTGTGTGAGTGTGTGTGTATGTGTGAGTGTGTGTGAGTGTGTGTGACTGTGAGTGTGTGTGTATATGTGTGTGTGAGTGTGTATGTGTAGGTGTGTGTGTGAGTGTATATGTGTTTGTGTGTGCCTGGTGTGAGTATCTGTGTGTGAGTATCTGTGTGTGAGTGTCTGTATGTGAGTGTCTGTGTGTGAGTGTCTCTGTGTGAGTGCCTGTGTGTGAGTGCCTGTGTGTGAGTGCCTGTGTGTGAGTGTCTGTGTGTGTGTGTGTGTGTGTGCGTGCGTGCGTGCATGCGTGCGTGCGTGCGTGCGTGCGTGCGCGCGTGCGTGTGTGTGAATTTGCTGGCCTGCATTCTGCGTGAAATGCTGTGAGATTGGATTTGCTGGCCTGCACTCCGCTTGAAGTGCTGTGAGATTGGGTTTGCTGCCTGCACTCCACTTGAAGTGCTGGGAGATTGGGTTTGCTGCCTGCACTCCGCTTGATGTGCGGTGAGATTGGGTTTGCTGCCTGAACTCTGCTTGGTGCTGTGATATTGGATTTGCTGACCTGCACTCTGTTTGAAGTGCAGTGAGAATGCATTTGCTGCCTGCACTCTGCTTGAAGTGCTGTGACATTAGATTTGCTGCCTGCACTCTGCTTGAAGTGCTGTAAGATTGGATTTGCTGCCTGCGCTCTGCTTGAAGTGCTGTGACATTGCATTTGCTGCCTGCTCTCTGAATGAAGTGCTGTGACATTGGATTTGCTGCCTGCACTCTGCTAGAAGTGCTGTGACATTGGATTTGCTGCCTGCACTGAATGATGACTTTTGAGTTAATTCTCAGATTTTCTTTGCTAAAATTTGACCCCACAATCTCTCTATATTAAAATTGTCTCTTTTTCTTATGAACAGCAGAGACATCAAGAGGTGGTGAGCAGCAGAATACAACAAGAGACACAACAAGAAAGAACAGAACTTAATAAATCATCTTTAATATTTAAATTGTTGTTATATTTTAAGTGTCATTCACATTTTAAACTTTAATAAATCCTTTTTCCACTTGCCACGCCTGCATTTCTTTCATCACAATGGGTACCTAATAGGCAGGAATGGGCTGCGCTGTTGGAGAGCCACTTTAGAATGCATGGGGGGGAGGTTGAGTGGAGATGGACTGAATGTGTGGGGGGGAGGGGAATGGCAAGGAGCAGAGTGGGGGGGGGGGGAGTGAAGGGAGGAGGGGTGACTGAATGAACTGCCACCACACCAGCCATGAGTGACTGGACTGCCAGCCCACCAGCCATGAGTAAGTGAACTGCCAGCCCACCAGCTGTAAGTGACTGAAGTGCCAGCCCACCAGTCATGACTTAGTGAACTGCCAGCCCACCAGCCATGACTCACTGAACTGCAAGTCCAAGAATCCATTGTCCACAATGTCCATACTACCCCTCTGGAATCCAGTCCCTTCAGCCCACAACATCCATATTAGCACTCCATAGATCCACGCAAGGATAGACTTTCCTCCTTCATTGCTGTGATCTAAATAATGAGGAAAATGTCTAAAATTGATTGTCCACCCTCTCCTCTCTCAGTCTGTCACCTGTTTTCGGCAGAATTTCTGGCAGTTTCTGAGCTGCCATCCCGCCAGACCTGAGTGACTGAGCTGCCAGCCCAAGATTCCATTCGGCCCAATGTCCATACTAGCCCTCTGGAAACCAGTCCCTTCAGCCCACAACACCCATGCTTGCGCTCCAGAAAGCCCCCCCCCTCCCCCCACTGGCCAGCAATATTGGAATTGGTGGAGAGGTGGAATATTGCGTTGGGGGACCAGCCCTCCCGTGTGAAGCTGGGTCCCAACGGGTCCCACTTAGTCTAGTTGTGATATGAATGTAATGGTGGGTGGCTCATATACATTTGCTGTTAAGTGCAACTTTTATGATTCATGACTTTATGGCTATTATCTTAAGAATCTTGGCATAGTTTAATCTTTGAGAGACAGTACTGTATACGTCTTTCATTTAATTTGAATGGCTGCTGCACAACAAAGGGACACAAGAAAAATAGGGTATAGGGTAAGAGACCATATAGTTAGAAGTATAACTGGTGAGTCTGACATAAAGAAAATATAGTGAAATATAAAAAAAGTCACACGAGAAAATAGGGCTCAAGATAAGACAGAAGGAAGGAACTGCAGATGTTGGTTTAAATCAAAGATGGACAAAAAAAACTAGAGTAACTCAGCGGGACAGGCAGCATAGAAACATAGAAACATAGAAAATAGGTGCAGGTTCGGCCCCTCAAGCCATTCAATATGATCATGGCTGATCATCCAAAATCAGTACCCCGTTCCGGCTTTTTCCCCATATCCCTTGATTCCCTTGGCCCTAAGAGCTAAATCTAACACTCTCTTGAAGACATCCAGTGAATTGGACTCCACTGCCTTCAGTGGCTGAGAATTCCACAGATTCATAACTCTATGGGTGAAAAAGTTTTTCCTCATCTCAGTCCTAAATTCTTTATTCTTAAAACTGTGACCCTTGGTTCTGGACTCCCCCAACATCGGGAACATTTTTCCTGCATCTACCCTATCCAATCCATTAAGAATTTTGTATGTTTCAATAAGATATCCTTCTAAATTCCATTTCTAGAGAGAAGGAATCGGTGATATTTCAGGTTGAGACCCTTCTTCAGACTTATGATAGCAGGGATTATGGGGTATGTCAGAAAGCTCAGTCGGCATGGGTGATCTGAAGAAGGGTTCCGAACTGAAACGTCACCTATTCCTTTTCTCCAGAGATGCTGCCTGATCCGCTGAGTTACTCCAGCATTTTGTGTCCAGCTCAGTAAGCATAACAGAATGTAACAGGCATTTGCCTGGATCAGTTGGACCCATTCATCAAAGTCAACATCATTGTGGACATTACAAGCAAAAATACTGAAAAACAAATTACATTGATCCATAAGAGAAAGAAAGCCAAGCATTTAGTGGAATTGGGTTTGGGTACTTATGCATTTCTTACTGATCTGTTGATAACACTTGCTGTGGTTAGTGACTTGTTTTGCAAAATAATCTGTGAAATAATTAAAGGCCTGCATCTACTTGGTGCCGGTCGAAGGATTTCTTGTTTTTGTTTATTTTATTAGAAGTTAATACAATACAAAACAATACAGTGGCACCTAATTTTAGGTGCCAACTATGTCATAACGTAATGCATTCTATGTACAACCTCTAGTTTTATGTTTTTGAAAAGGAGGTAAAAAATTTTAAAAAAGAAAGAAAAAAAAATAGAGAAAAGAAAGAGGAAAAATAAATAGTAGAAAATGGTTGAAGGGTTTCAAGGTGACAAAATTGGTGCATGTAATCACATGCTGGAGGAGACAATTTACATTAAGATGTACATTTGGGAGACCTCATGAAACTTGGGCTAGACTGTTCTTGATTTGATGCACTGCCAATTTTCCTCACACTACCCCACTAACTCTAATACATGGGCTAGCCCAGCATTCATGGGACCGGACACCAGCAGTCCATGAGAGATAGAAGTTCACATGCAATTCAGTTCTGTTCAGTTTAGTTTATTGACACATGTACCGAGGTACAGTGAAAATGTTTTGTTGCGTGCTATCCAGTCATCAGAAAAATAACATATGATTACAATCGAGTCATTTACAGAGTATAAATACAAGATAAAGGGATATAGTGCAAGGTAAAGCCAGCAAAGTCTGATCAAGGATAGTCCAAGGGACACCAAAGAAGTGCAACTTTAAGAACCTCATCTACCACAACTGATATTTTTGACGTGGCCTTCTGTACATCAGCAAGAACAAGTGGAGACTTGGCAAACATTTAAACTCAGTTCGCCAAGACCTGCAGAACGTAAGTTCCTGTGCATAAATCATAGGAGCAGAAGTAAGCCAATTTGGCCCATTGAGTCTACTCCCTCTTTCTATCATGGCTGATCTCTTTCCTTCTCAACCCCATTCTCCTGCATTCTCCCCGTAACCTATGACGCCCTTACTAATCAAGTAACTGTCAATCTCCACTTTAAAAATACCCAAAGACTTGGCCTCAACAGCCGTCTGTGTGCTCAGCCCCCTGCTCTACTCACTTTATACACATGACTGTGTAACTCTACATCATTCCAACGTGACCTTCAAATTCGTTGATGACACCAAAGTTGTTGAATGAATTACAGATGATGATGAGTCAGAGGGGAGTAGGTCGATCGACTGACTGAATGGTGCCAGAACAACAATATTGCTATCAACGTCAGCATAACTAAGAAACTGATTGTTGACTTTAGAAGAGGAAGACTGAGGATCCACAAACCTGTTTTCATCAATGGGACAGTGGTGGAGAGAGTCAACATATCAAATTCCTGGGCATGCATTTCTAGAAGATTTGTCCTGGCACCAGCACACTGATGCAATCATAAATAAAGCATATCAACAACTTTACTTCCTTAGAAGATGAAGGAGATTCAATATGTCAACGAATACTGTCTTGATCCCGCTACAGGTGTATAGGAGAGATCACCATATAACATATCATATTGACATTGACAGGTTGCATCACGGCCAGGTTCAGCAACTTGATCGTCCAGGAATGAGGAAGATTTTTAAAAAGTGATAAACACTGCCCAGTCCATCATGGGTACTGACATCCCCACCATCGAAGGGATCTACAGGAGACACTGCCTCAAGACTGCAGACAGCATTGTTGGGGGCCCTCACCACCCTGGTCATGCTCTCATTTCACTCCTGCCATCAGAAAGAAGGTAGAGGAGCCTGAAGAATGTATTGTCCAGATTCAGGAGCAGGTTCTTCCCAACAACAAAAGGGGGGGGGGGGGGAGATCCCATTTTTGTATTTGCACTATAATTGTCTGCTTTATCCTGTACATACTGAACTTTTTATTTATGAAGGAACTGCAGATGCTGGTTTAAACCAAAGATAGGCACAAAATGCTGGAGTAACTCAGCAGGGCAGCCAGCATCTCTGGAGAGAAGGAATGGGTGACATTTCGGGATGAAACCCTTCTTCAGACTGACGTCAGGGGGGAGAGAGATAGATAATCTTTAGATATGTTAAGGGAAAAAGAATAGCAAAATCAGATGTGGGTCCCTTGAAGGCAGACATGGGTGAAATTATTGTGGGGAACAAGGAAATGGCAGAGGAGTTGAATAGGTACTTTGGATCAGTCTTCACTAAGGAAGATACAAACAATCTCCCAGAAGTACTGGAGGACAGAGGATCAAAGGAGGTAGAGAAACTGAAATATATTTTCATTAGGTGAGAAATAGTATTGGGTAGGCTAATTGGACTGAAGGATGATAAATCCCCTGGGCCTGATGGTCTACATCCCAGGGTCCTCAGGGAGGTGGCTCTAGAAATAGTGGACGCATTGGTGATCATTTTCAAATGTTCAATAGATTCAGGATCAGTTCCTGTGGATTGGAGGATAGCTAATGTTATGTCACTTTTAAAGAAAGTAACGAGAGAGAAAATGGGGAATTAAAGACCAGTTAGCCTGACTTCGGTGGTGGGAAAGATGCTGGAGTCAATTATTAAAGAGGTAATAATGGGGCATTTGGATAGCAGTAAAAGGATTCGTCCAAATCATCATGGATTTATGAAATCATGCTTGACTAATCTTCTGGAATTTTTTGAGGATGTGACAAGCAAAATTAATGAAGGAGAGCCAGTGGATGTAGTGTATCTAGACTTTCAGAAAGCCTTTGATAAGGTCCCGCATGGGAGACTGGTGACTAAAATTAGAGCACATGGTATTGGGGGTAGAGTGTTGACGTGGATAGAAAACTGGTTGGCAGACAGGAAGCAAAGAGTAGGAGTGAACGGGTCCTTTTCAGAATGGCAGGCAGTGGCGAGTGGAGTGCCGCAAGGCTCGGTGTTGGGGCCGCAACTGTTTACCATATATATTAATGATTTGGAAGAGGGAATTAGGAGCAACACTAGCAAGTTTGCAGATGACACAAAGCTGGGTGCAGTGTGAACTGTGAAGAGGATGTTAGGAGGTTGCAGGGTGACCTGGACAGGTTGAGTGAGTGGGCAGATGCGTGGCAGATGCAGTATAATATAGATAAATGTGAGGTTATCCACTTTGGTGGCAAAAGCAAGGGGGCAGATTATTATCTCAATGGGGTTAAGTTAGGTAAGGGGGAGATACAGCGAGACCTGTGTGTCCTTATAAACCGGTCACTGAAAATTGGCGTGCAGGTACAGCAGGCAGTGAAGAAAGCTAATGGAATGTTGGCTTTCATAACAAGAGGATTTCAGTATAGGAGTAGAGAGGTTCTTCTACAGGTGTATAGGGCTCTGGTAAGACCACATCTGGAGTATTGTGTACAGTTTTTTGGTCTCCTAATTTGAGGAAGGACATTCTTGTGATTGAGGCAGTGCAGCGTAGGTTCACGAGATTGATCCCTGGGATGGCGGGACTGTCTTATGAGGAAAGTTGAAAAGACTAGGCTTGTATTCACTGGAGTTTAGAAGGATGAGGGGGGATCTTATAGAAACATATAAAATTATAAAAGGACTGGACAAGCTAGATGCAGGAAAAATGTTCCCAATGTTGGGCGAGTCCAGAACCAGGGGCCACAGTCTTAGAATAAAGGGGAGGCCATTTAAGACTGAGGTGAGAAAAAACTTTTTCTCCCAGAGAGTTGTGAATTTGTGGAATTTCCTGCCACAGAGGGCAGTGGAGGCCAAATCACTGGATGGATTTAAGAGAGAGTTAGATAGAGCTCTAGGGGCTGGTTGAATCAAGGGATATGGGGAGAAGGCATGCACGGGTTATTGATTGTGGACCATCAGCCATGATTACAATGAATGGCGGTGCTGGCTCGAAGGGCCGAACGGCCTCCTCTTGCACCTATTTTCTATGTTTCTATAATGATGTGTGAATGTGTGAAAACAAGGCAAAGGGAATAGAGATCACAGTTTAAGGATAAGGGGGAAATCTTTTAGGACCGAGATGAGAAAACATTTTTCACACAGAGAGTGGTGAATCTCTGGAATTCTCTGCCACAGAAGGTAGTTGAGGCCAGTTCATTGGCTATATTTAAGAGGGAGTTAAATGTGGCCCTTGTGGCTAAAGGTATCAGGGGGTATGGAGAGAAGGCAGTTACAGGATACTGAGTTGGATGATCAGCCATGATCATATTGAATGGCGGTACAGGCTCGAAGGGCTAAATGGCCTACTCCTGCACCTATTTTCTATGTTTCTATGTTTCTAAAATGTAGAATAGATCAGTGTTAGCTGGGAGACGGTACCAACATAGCAAACAGCGATACAATGTAATCGGAGACAGTAAGACTGATCGGAGAACTGGGAAGGGGGAGGGATGGAGAGAGAGGGAAAGCAAGGGTTACTTGAAGTTAGAGAAATCAATGTTCATACCGTTGGAGTGTAAGCTGCCCAAGCAAAATATGAGGTGCTGTTGCCCAAGTGAAATATGAGGTGCTGTTGCTGACTATTGTGTTTATAGAGTACTATGTTTATATATTTGTTATGCTTGTGCAAGTAAGATGTTTGCTGTACTGTTTTGGGACATATGACTATAAAACAAACTTGACTCTTGTGAATGGAATCCTTGTAAGTTCTCAACCGAATGGAATTGGACAAAATGGAAAAAGAATACTCAGTGGCATGGCCTCAGTGATATTTCAGAACAGAGCTGGACCAGGTCAAAGAGGAAGAACCTGAAATATTACTGCTGAGCACATTAAATAAGATTATGAGAATAGATTCTAAAGAACAAGCAGAGACAGATTCCTGAAGACATGAGTTTAAAGGGGAAATGATGAAGAGGAGGAGGGTTTCCAGAGAGAATATGTCATGTATCCAACAGGATCTGGGTGGACACAGCTAGCAGGAGAAAGAGAGACTCAGATAAATGCTGGGACCACAAAAACAAAGTGAAAATGGTCACAAAATCACAAATGACAGCCAGCATCTTCAGAGATTCACACCACCCAGGCCAGGCTCTCATTTCATTCCTGCCATCAGGAGGTTGGTATAGGAGTCTGAAAACTGTAATGTCCACGTTCAGGAGCAGCTTTTTCCCAACAACCATTCGACTATTAAACACTACAACCTCCAAATAAGTTTAGAAATGCATAAACTTGGGAGCATTGTTTTTTGTCTTCAAACTATTATTGTTTATTTTTTATATATTGACATTTTTTTGTGGTGTTTAGTGTAGTGTTTACAGAATATATATTTACATATCTGTTGTGCTGCTGCAAGTAAGAATTTCATTGTTCGGTTTTGTGAAATATGACAACAAAACACTCTTGAAATCTTACCACAGTGGTGCAGTGGTAGAATTGCTGCCTTACAGCGCTTACAGCAGCGGAGACCCGGGTTCGATCCCGACTATGGGTGCCGTCTGAATGGAGTTTGACTGGGTTTTCTCCGAGATCTTCGGTTTTCTCCCACACTCCAAAGACGTATAGGTATATAGTGTAAATTGTCCCTAGTGTGTGTCAGATAATGTTAATGTGCGAGAATCACTGGTCGGTGCGGACTCGTGGGCTGAAGGGCCTGTTTCCGCGCTGTATCTCTAAACTAACAAAAATCTCATGATAGCATAGCTGAAAATAACTGTGTGTATGTAGTGTGGCCTTGAGAAGATAAAGTGTCTCGGAACTGCCATTTTGCAAAGGGACTGCATGCTGAGAAGGAACATATAAATAGGCAACTTAATTAATAACTCGTTAGCCTGATAACGAAAGAAAATGTGTTTTCTCTTTTTAGCCCTTGGATGAGTGACAAGTTAAAATGATTGTCTTCAGAGTTGTGAGACCCTCGGGTTAGAACAAAGGGTTCCTTTGGAAGACTGAAGAAAAAATCTTACCAGAATGGCGATCCTCAATATTGGCAACAACAACCCGGGAATAAGCATCATAAGAAAGAGGGCCCTGAGTTTGAAGCTTAGAGAAGACTACCCCACCACGAGCAGAATCACCTAATCATTCATTTGGGTAGTATTTGAGTCCAAGTCATGCGTCTAGTGATTTACTGCAAGAAATGATAAGCTGGAACAGTACATCAAATGTTAAGTCATTAGAAATCAGTGGTTTGCATGCATGCATGTGTAAATCAAGTGCTACTAAAGAATAATTGTACTAAACTTTGGTTGAGTGCTGTTTGATTAACACATCAATAGATACTCTATAGAGGTCATAGGGTCAACAGCAGTAAAGGAACAGGAAGCTCCAGTGGCAAGAGCGCAGATGTAAGAGGTGAATTACACAATCCAGAAAGAGAGAAATAATGCATTGCTGCACATGTTTCACCAAAAGTTCTTGAAAAATGTATCCTTTTAGAACAAGAGCAAGCCATAGAAACGTTGACACACAGAATCAAATGCGAGATTCTGAGAAGATGACCAGCAAGCAGAATAGATGTAAAGGAGATGCTGGATACAAGTCGCAAAGAATTAAGAAACCTGCAATATACATTATACGCGTATATACATTCTTGAATGTAGCTAGACTTAAGCGTTCATGACTGCCCTGCAAACATGTTCATCTATTGTGCAATGTTGTTCATTTATTTTCCTTTTTGAAGAGGGGGGGGGGAGGTGTGGTGTGATATATGTATATTGATTTGTGGCTCGTGTATATTATCTGTGACAGACAACAGTTCCTTCATCATTGGAGGGTCACTACTGCTTTCAGAAATCATTTCACATGATTTCACTCGTAAATCATTTCACTCGTAAAGCTGTGTGATCCAGGCTTTAGGTTGAGAGTCAACAAGCACAGTAAACAGACATACTCCTTAACGCTCCTCAACTTTGTGTAGTACTCTTCAGTACATTATGAAAATAACCCAAATGCACCACTGAAGTGTTGCACTTGATGGTTTAAATTCATTGCAAAGTTAGGGAAACCTCCAAATTTAGGCAATTTTGGAAGATAGTCATGAATGTCAATAAATTGACTTCAGGGTCTGAAGTTGCTGGGCATGCTTTAACGAGTACTTGGGTGGCTCATCGAGCAACAAGACATCTTTTTTTTTCTGGAAGCAAATGAATGGGTGTTTTCAACTCTTCTTTAGCTAAAATCCTATTTCAATCAGCCTTCTGGAAAGAAAGGGTGGCCAGAAAATTCCATTGTGAAATGAATTTTAGCACCACACAAATGAACAATGTCTTTACCTGGCATGAACCGCAGTAACATTCATTTCTAGTTTGCTTTGCATGACTCAACCAATAATCCTTTTGTTTGCTTTTCTCCCGATTCTCAGTCTGAAGAAGGATCACAACCCGAAACATTACCCATTCCTTCTCTCCAGAGATGATGCCTGTGCCGCTGAGTTACTCCAGCATTTTGTGGCTATTCATACATCTGTCCAAATGGATCTGTAAACAAAAACAGTCACCTGGAAGCAAAATGAAAAAGGTTGATCTTCCAAGTGTACAACTATTTAGCATCAATCCTTCCATGGGATGAAGTACTTTGAGTAAAGATCATAATTCTTATTGAAAGGACCTTAGAAGACATGCACATTTTCTGTTAGCATTTCAGAGCTAGGCACAGAAGTATTTTAGAGGCACAAGAGACCACAAATGCTGTAACCTGGAGTGAAAAACAAACTACTGGAGGAACTCATCAGGTCATATAGCGAGATAATCGATATTTCAGTTCAGGGCATTGGAAATTTGTAAAAAATAACAGAGGGCATCAGAAGTATCATAGATGTAAGTGGTAAGGAACTAGACAAGGGGGGTTGGGGGTCAGCATTGAGCCAAGATAGGAATAAATAAGTTTGGTATGGCACGAATACAATGTGTCTATAAGTTTACAGTGACAGACCTGTTTGCAGATCTTGGATAGGAGGTGAAACTGGGCAATGAAGTGTTGGGGGCTGACCAGTTGGGAGGTAGTCGAGAGAGCACCAAATATTCACGCTGAGAAACTCTTGCCCGAGAAGGTGACTCCCCTCATCCAAGTAGGCTCAACCATCCTTGCTAGGCCTTTGTAGTGCAAATATCTGAACTGGTGCTTGGCAGATATGAATGCTTTGATCAAGTGTGCACTTCCACTGTAACATCAGTCACAGAATCATACCCCTTCTTCTCCTCCTTATTTAAAGCATCCAACTGCACTAAGGGTGGAGGATAATGTTCCTGCAGCATGGTTGGTTTTGAGGATACTGTGATCTCTGTCTATTATCTGTTAATGTTGAGACGGAGAGTTTTGCTTGATCTGTCTGTCTGAAATAAGACCTGATCACGCTTTGCTCAATTGTGCATCTGGAACTTGCATTTCAGTAGGAAGTGTAGAGTCAATTATTCTCCCTTCACATATCTTGTGAGGTAATGATGCTTCATTCTGCATTGTCACATATCTGAGGCAGGATCCTGACCCACAATGTTGCCTATACATTCCCTTCACAGATGTTGCTTGACCCACTGAGTTATTCCTAATTGTATGTTTTGCTCAAGATTCCAGCATCTGCATTTCATTGTGTTACCACATGTCGTGGCTGTCACATTGCTGGGGATACGCACCATTACGTCCTATGACCTAATGGGACTGTCCCACTTAGGCGAATTTTCAGCGGACTGCCGGCGACTGTCAAGTGGAAAACGGGAAACTGGATCGGCGACTGTCAGAGTGGAACAGGAACAGACACAGACACAGACACAGACAGAGACAGAGACAGAGACAGAGACAGAGACAGAGACAGAGACAGAGACAGAGACAGAGACAGAGACAGAGACAGAGACAGAGAGACAGAGAGATAGAGAGACAGAGAGACAGAGAGACAGAGAGACAGAGAGACAGAGAGACAGAGAGACAGAGAGACAGAGAGACAGAGAGACAGACAGAGAGACAGAGAGACAGAGAGACAGAGAGACAGAGAGACAGAGAGAGACAGAGAGACAGAGAGACAGAGAGACAGAGAGACAGAGAGACAGAGAGACAGAGAGACAGAGACACACACACACACACACACACACACACAGACACACACACAGACACACACACACACACAGACACACACACACACACAGACACACAGACACACACACAGACACACAGACACACACACACACAGACACACACACACACACACACAGACACACACACACACACACACACACAGACACACACACACACACACACACACACAGACACACACACACACACACACACACAGACACACACACACACACACACACACACACACACACACACACACACACAGAGAGAGACAGAAAAGGCGGGGGCCAGGGCAAGCGGGGGAGCGCTGTCTAAAAAATTCCCACGGTGCAAAGCCAAGGTGATACAGACACACACCGCAATGAACAGGAAGGTTGGCGCTGTAATTAAGACAGCTGAAGCACAGTGTACAGTAAGTCCTTTAAAAGAGGGGGGGAGAGGGGGGAGATGAAGGGAGAAGGAGGGAGAAGGGGGGGAGAAGGAGTGGAAACAACTTTAACGAAGCCATAGATATACGGCTGTGAAGTTTGGCGGACATTTAACATTACCGATCGGTTTCTTGGTTCTGAAACTACTGGTTACCTTTTTTTCCCCACAATGAGCCAATGAAATTCACCGGTCAGCACCGGCTCCAACCTACGAGAACCTCCAAGAACCTTCGACCTCCTGGCAACCCACTAGGACCTCCATGCGACCCACCTGCGGCTCGAGAATTCCCGCCACTCTGCATGGCGACTTCATTCTAGTCGCCGCTAATTTTTCAACATGTTGAAAAATTCTCGGCCACCATAATGAGGCCGTGACTAGTTCCCAAAATGTGGGAACTCCTCACGACCAAGAAGGCGACTCCCTGGCAACCACCCACGAACATGTGGCGACCATGTGGCGACTGCAAATTCTCCTTCAGTCGCCTAAAAAGTCGCCTAAGTGGGACAGGCCCAATACATTCCCTTCACAGATGTTGCTTGACCCACTGAGTCATCCCAGAATTGTGTGTTTTGCTCAAGATTCCGGCATCTGCAGTTCATTGTGTTACCACATGTCATGGTTGTCACATTGCTGGGGATAAGCACCATCATGTCCTACGACCAATTGTGCTAGGTCGTTTGTGAATTGTGAATTGGCCAAGATTGACTGGCAATTAGTTCTAAAAGGGTTGACGGTGGATATGCAATGGAAGGCATTTAAAGACTGCATGGATGAACTACAAAAATTGTTCATCCCAGTTTGGCAAAAGTATAAATCAGGGAAGGTAGTGCATCCGTGGATAACAAGGGAAATCAGGGATAGTAGCATATCCCCATATCCCCTGACTCCGCTATTTTTAAGAGCCCTATCTTCAAGCAGCAGCACAAACACCTTGCAACAGTATTTACAACCCTTTGCATCTGGCCAATCCTCATCATGTATTTGCAACACCTGTGAGCTTCTCTGCAGAGTCCTCATGAATTTCAACAAAGGAAAGGACATCTGGACCTCACCTTATCTGACATATCAATCTAGATCCTAGACTTTCTGGCACTGGCTCGCAGCTTGTAGCTTTACACAGAAAAAGACCAAGCAGGCCTTGCAAGTACAAAGGTCCTCCATTTTATAATAACTCTAATTTGGCCTCAATTAACACTCTAACCATCCCCCTCCTCCATGTGGGTACTTCTGTTCATCACCCCTCATCCCTCCTCTGAATACCTGCCACCTTCTGGCTCCAGTCCCATCCAACCTCCTTTCATCTTTGTACAGGCGATCTTCCTTGCCCATCTCCGTACTGATGCAGGGTATTGACTAAAAATGTTTCCTCCCCGCCCCTCCAAAACACAGATGCTGCTCGACCCATTGAGTTCTTCCTGATTTTTTTTTCTTTGAGATTCCAGCATCTGCATTCTCTTGTGTCTCCATTTGAAGCTTGATATCTGGCTTGATATCTGACGTTTAGTTTACATGGCCATCCGAAGGTTCGGTCGCACCCCCCTTTTTTTCCAGAGTAAAAAATAACCCAGAGTTAAAAAGGGGCTGGGGGAGGGGAGAGGGGGGAGATGAGGGGGGAGATGAGAGGGGGAGATGAGGGGGGGAGATGAGGGGGGAAGAGTGGAGGGGGTAGGCAGGGGAGATGAGGGGAGAGAATGGGGGTGAGAGGAGGGGGGAGAGGAGGAGGGAAGAGGAGGGGGGAGAGGAGGGGAGGGGAGAGGGGGGAGAGCAGGGGAGAAGAGGGGGAGGGTGGAGGAGGGGGGAGAGAGGAGGGAGAGCAGGGGAGGAGAGGGGAAGAAGAGGGGAGGTGGGGGGAGAGGAGGGGGGTGAGAGTAGGGAGGGGGTAGCAGCGGGCAGCAGGGAGTGGGCAGTGGGGAGTGGGAGTCTAACAAAGAAGGAGGGATGGGGGGATGACGACACTCGCAACGCGAGCAAGACGGCGCAGACTGCAAGGTTTGTCCGATTTTTGAAGATTTTCATTAATAACGAGAAATAAAGCATGACATTTTCAGATAAGGCGCTTTGGACTACATGGGAAAAATCTTCACCGGAATATGTGAAAATTATACCGTTAGTGCATTGTTTTTTTCGAGAAGATGTGATTATACACAAACAAACAAACACACACAAACAAACACACACACATCCAAGATCAGATTTTAATAGATAGTGGTGGAGGGGGATGGGGGGGAAGGGGGTAAAGGGGGGGGGAAGAGGGTGTGGGAAGAGGGGGGGAAGGAGGTGGGGGGGAAGGAGGTGGGGGGAAAGGGAGGGGAGAAGGACGGGGGAAAGGAGGGGGGTAGAGGAAGAGGAAGAGAGGCCACGGGAGGGGAGAAGAGAGGTGGGTAGAGGAGGGTGGAGAGGAGGGGGGGAAAGGAGGGGGAGCAGAAGGGGGAGGGGAGGAGGGGGGTGAGGAGGAGGAGGAGGGTGGAGAGGAGGAAGGGGGATAGGAGGAATGTGGGGAGAGGAGGGGAGGGGGAGAGGAGGAAGGGAGCTGTGAGTGGAGAGCGGGGAGCAGTCAGCAGGGAGCAGGCAGCAGGGTGCGCATCAACCAAAGGACTGCGTGTTCAGAGGCTTCAATCCAGAACCCAGTGGGGGGGGGGTGAGTGGTCATCACAGGGGAGGGCTGGTTCCCGAATGCAATACTCACTCACTTCCAGCCAGCGTCTCCCTACTACACGCTTCAGGCTGCAGGCTCCAGGCTCCAGGGCCCGAGTACAGGGGGGTGGGAGTGGTCGGGGGGTGACGTCACTCGCAGCATGTGGAACATACTGCAGGCCGCGCAAAGCAGATCCATTGTGACATCATCAGCCAAAGCAAGGTGGGGTTTTTTCTAAGTTCTTTCAGATTTTTGAACATTTTGATTAATAACAATTTGATTAATAAAATTAATAATTTTACCATTAGTGCGTTGTTTTTTCGAGCAGATGTGATTATACACACACACACACACACACACACACACCCACACACATAATTATAGAGATATGATATGATTGAATCAAAATTAAGAATTATAAATTCACATTTCAAAAATGGTTTCAGAATTCAGTAGTACTGATTTTCAGTATTCCATACTGATATTTGAGAATACATGAGGTTGCATGCAAAATACTGATTTTCAAAAATCCAGTTTCTGTGTAGTACGTTCTATTGCATCTATGTGAGAAATTCCGATTTCCCCAATAAAATACTGATTTTCAGCCAGCAAAATACGGAAATGCTCAGTCAAACTTGGCAGCTCTGCAATTATTCACAATCACGTTGTGTTTGAGAATTCAAAATGTGATTTGTGATCTTGTTTATGAGTCATCACGGAACTAGAATTTGTTATAATAGTATGATAGTAAAATAGGTTAGTTTGAAAGCGATCATAGTAATGTAATTGCACCATTTAGTTTGACTTCAATTTTCATGATGGAAATTGAAGTTGAACTAAATGGTGTATTCACATCACTATTCAATGTTGAAATTGATGTGATGTGTAGTTGTTGGGTCAGGGGCACACACTAATACAGTCTAACAGTAACAGGCAATGAAATCAACACACAAAACATTTTCTAAAAAAAGGTTTTCTTTACTGCAAAAACACAGTATTTTATTTGCAGTTTTTGCATACTCCTTTATAACATTTTACATAACATTTTACAACAATACAAGTTGATAATTAAAACAAGGACAACTTCAATTCTTGATTTTTTTTAAATTGTACAACAATGACCCCCAATCATCCCATTCCACCAACTCATTACTCTTCACTCAACCAAAGTTCTTTCTGAAATATTGGTCATAAATTTGGTGCAAAAATGCTCCAAAATAAGGCTCAGAATGCACCACAGAGCATCTAAAACCCCAGAGCTTCCAGGGCCCTAAAGCAGGCCCTGGACCCCGGCCGCAAGTGACTTCACGCTCCATGCACATTATTTTACATGACATTTTTGTAATCCTATCACGCCAAGCCCCTTTTTGAAAAGCTTCATACGGGCCTCGTTTAGTTTAGTTTAGTTTAGCTTAGTTTATTTTATTTTAAATTATTATTGTCACATATTCTGAGGTACAGTGAAAAGCTTTTTTGATTGGATTCTATCCAGTAGCTGAAAGACTATACATAATTAAAATCAAGCAGTCCACAGTTTACAAAGACAGGATAAAGGGAATAACGTTTAGTGCAAGATAAAGTCCAGTAAACTTTGATTAGAAATTGTCCAAAGGTCTCCAGTGAGGTAGATGGTAGGTCAGGACCACTCTCTAGTTGGTGATAGGAAGGCTTAGTTGCTTTATAACAGCTGGCAAAAAACTGTCCCTGAATTTGGAGGTATACGTTATCAACCTTCTGTACCTCATGCTTGATGGAAGAAGGGAAAAGAGGGTGTCCAGGATGAGACTCATCTGCTGAGACAGCGTGAACAGTACATAGAGTCAATGGAAGGGGGATTGGTTTGCATGATAGTCTAGGGTGTGTCTACAATTCTCTGCAATTACTTGCCATCTTGGGTGGAGCTGTTCCCAAACCATGCTAAGACGCAAGCCGATAAAATGCTTCTATGCCGCATCTGTAGAAGTTGGTGAGACTTGTTGGGGACATGCTGAACTTTCTGAGCCTTCTAAGGAAGTAGAGGCATTGGTGTGTTTTCTTAGCCATTGCTTCAATATGGCTGGTCCAGGACAAGTAGATGATGATATTTATTCCAAGGAATTTGAAGCTGTCAACCATCTCTACTTCAGCACCACTAATGTATACTGGGGACATGTACTGCTTTGCTTCCTGAAGTCAATCATAATCTATTTTGTTTTGCTGACATTGAGTGAAAGTTTGTTGTCTTCGCATCAGGCTACAAGGTTCTCAATCTCCTTCCTGTACTCTGACTCGTAATTATTTGATATCTGGCCCAGCATGGTGGTGTAATCTGAGAATTTGTAAATCGAGTTGGATTTGTATTTGACTGCACAGTCGTGGGTGTAAAAGGAGTAAAGAAGGGAGTTGAGAATGCATCCTTGCGTGACACCAGTGTTGAGGAATATCGTAGAGGATGATTTGTCACTTATCCTTACTGATTGTGGTCTGTTGGTCAGGAAGCCGAGGATCCAGTTACAGAGCTGAGTGATGACTCCAAGTTCCACTTTGTTTGGAGATAAGCTTGGATGGGATAATGGTATTGAAAGTAAAGCTGTAGTCTATGAATGGAAGTCTGACTTAAAATACTAAGTATCCAGCGTGCTGTTAAAAGCTGCAATAGTGATGCAGTATTACCCACCTTCCAACACCATCCTCAGCAGCTGCAACCTTTACTGTTGACTGGCATGTTTCAGGTCCTACGCTGAGCCAGAGACCACATCTGTTCCTGAGATCTCATGAAGCTGGACGTCTCTTGCATCCAGCAGCAATATAAGCATGTCTGGATTCTATTAGAGTATCCCAGGGGAAATCATTTTGTGGTTTGGAAAATAGGAAGAATCTCTACAGAGCTGCATACATCCAAACTGAAACAGCATTAACTTACAACATCTGCAGCCACATTTCTTGTTGGGGTTAGAGTCTGAAGAAGGGTTTCAGCCCGAAATGTTGCCTATCTCCTTCGCTCCATAGATGCTGCTGCACCCGCTGAGTTTCTCTAGCATTTTTGTGTACCTTTCTGGTTGGATAGGTGGATGTTTCTGACGTTCCTGATATCGATTTTTAGTTTAGAGATACAGCGCGGAAACAGGCCCTTCGGCCCACCGAGTCCGCGCCAACCAGCGATTCCCACACACTTACACTATCCTACACACACTAAGGACAATTTACAATTACACCAAGTCAATTAACCTACAAACTTGTACGTCTTTGGAGTGAGGGAGGAAACTGGAGATCCCGGAGAAAACCCATGTACATCACAGGGAGAACCTACAATCTCTGTACAGACAAGCACGTGTAGTCAGGATCGAACCCGGGTCTCTGGCATTGTAAGGCAGCACCTCTGTGCCATCATCTGATCTTCTTTGGTCATCAAAAAAGAATTGATCAGAAAATGTAAATCTTTATCTGAATCATCTGAAAGGTAAATCGTGTCTGACGAATCTTATAGAATTTTTCGAGGATGTAACTAGTAGAGTGGATAGGGGAGAACCAGTGGATGTGTTGTATCTGGACTTTCAGAAGGCTTTCGACAAGGTACCACATAAGAGATTAGGATACAAACTTAAATCACACGGTATTGGGGGTTCAGTATTGATGTGGATAGAGAACTGGCTGGTAAACAGGAAGCAAAGAGTAGGAGTAAACGGGTCCTTTTCACAATGGCAGGCAGTGACTAGTGGGGTACCGCAAGGCTCAAGGCTGGGACCCTAGCTATTTACAATTTATATTAATGATCTGGACGAGGGAATTGAAAGCAACATCTCCAAGTTTGCGGATGACACTAAGCTGGGGGGGCAGTGTTAGCTGTGAGGAGGATGCTAGGAGACTGCAAGGTGACTTGGATAGGCTGGGTGAGTGGGCAAATGTTTGGCAGATGCAGTATAATGTGGATAAATGTGAGGTTATCCACTTTGGTGGCAAAAACGGGAAGGCAGACTATTATCTAAATGGTGGCCGATTAGGAAATGGGGAGATGCAGCGAGACCTGGGTGTCATGGTACACCAGTCATTGAAAGTAGGCATGCAGGTGCAGCAGGCAGTGAAGAAAGCGAATGGTATGTTGGCCTTCATAGCAAGAGGATTTGAGTATAGGAGCAGGGAGGTTCTACTGCAGTTGTACAGGGTCTTGATGAGACCACACCTGGAGTATTGCGTACAGTTTTGGTCTCCAAATCTGAGGTAGGACATTATAGCCATAGAGGGAGTGCAGAGAAGGTTCACCAGACTGATTCCTGGGATGTCAGGACTTTCATATGAAGAAAGACTGGATAGACTTGGCTTATACTCGCTAGAATTTAGGAGATTGAGAGGGGATCTTATAGAAACGTACAAAATTCTTATGGGGTTGGACAGGCTAGATGCAGGAAGATTGTTCCCGATGTTGGGGAAGTCCAGGACAAGGGGTCACAGCTTAAGGATAAGGGGGAAATCCTTTAAGACCGAGATGAGGAAAAACTTTTTCACACAGAGAGTGGTGAATCTCTGGAACTCTCTGCCACAGAGGGTAGTTGAGGCCAGTTCATTGGCTATATTTAAGAGGGAGTTAGATGTGGCCCTTGTGGCTAAGGGGATCAGGGGGTATGGAGAGAAGGCAGGTACGGGATACTGAGTTGGATGATCAGCCATGATCATATTGAATGGCGGTGCAGGCTCGAAGGGCCGAATGGCCTACTCCTGCACCTATTTTCTATGTATCTATGTATCTATGACCGCGTGGGTTTTCTCCGAGATCTTCGGTTTCCACCCACACTCCAAAGACGTACAGGTATGTAGGTTAATTGGCTTGGTGTCGGTGTAAAATTGTCCCTAGTGTGTGTAGGTAGTGCTAATGTATGGGTCACTGGTCGGTGCGGACTCGGTGGGCTGAAGGGCCAGTTTCCGTGCTATCTCTAAACTGAACTAAACTCTTCCATTACTCTCTTCACTCTATTGGATTTCAGATGGATTCATTCAAAAGATTTGATATCCTTGAATTTATCTTGTTATCAGCTCATGTCATGAGATGAGAAGTAAAGAACATTGTTACACTCACATTCCAGACAAGAAACACATCCTTTGTCTCAACAATGCCCTCATTCCATCTGACTACAATTTGTTTTCATCAGAGAACTTCATCCCAAATACACAAAAAATCATTGTTACTTTCTTAAAGGATATTGCTTCTGCTTAATAAGAGCTGGATTGGTCATATCTTGTTACTTGTCTAACTTGAAACTTCATCGTTTAGTTGGTTGGATGTCGGAGTGGATTATTGTAAAAATCAAACATTGTTCAGTTCTATTATTTCTGTTACCAGGTGCAATCCACTTCTCATTGGGCTGCTCATTGAAAATTAACCCTTATATTCTGGTTTAACTCAGGATCAATTGGCTAAAAGTATAATAACAATCATAATAATAATTTGTTTTGTTGAGAATTCCTAGTTAATTGACATTCAGAATGGTCCAACATTAAAAAATTCTATCATTATTTGTAAACTTGCTTGTAGTTTTTGCAGCCTGTACGTTCATAGCAAGAATGAATTTTGGCTATATCCTTTTGGAAATATTTATAAATGTTATGGAACTCCTAGTCTGAGAGAGCATCAAATAATCATCACTAAAGTGATGTTTGAGGATTTTTTATGCACTTTGATATATACCCACAATACTATGTAAAAAGTAGGTTCTTAAATCTCTCTGTGTTCCGATCATGCGTTGACACAATGTTCCTAAATCAAACATCTGCATCAATGCATTAAATGGCATTTAATTATTCATTGTCACAAAACCCATTCAAGGCTGATGTTGCAGATCCACAATATATGAACCATAAATACACCATAAATACATTATAATTTATATTTTAACTTCAGTTGTGGCATTCATTGTAGTTTTGAGAAGAATGCTCACTTACTGAATAATCATCCTTTACAGAGCACTTTCAATTCATTCATATGGTAGATAAGGATGGTTTGAAGTGTGCATAATGTAATTCTCTGCAACTTTGATTTCACAGTGAAGACTATTGACTGTGAAGACTTTTGGCTGCTCTTGATCAATTACCATACATTCACTAAAATAGCAGCAGAAACCCAACAATCCACCAGTTTCTGTCAGGGAATGCGGAGCACTATCAGGTGTATCTCAGGGAAAATACTGAACAATGACAGAAATACCACTTGCAGTACATTCACTCAAAGAGAAGTCCAGAAATTCATCATCTCGAAATTAAATATTCTGACTTTCTGATTTTAGATAAACATTCAGTCTTACTAGTGTTTATTTGAGTGACATGAGTTGAAACATTTTCTTCTTACTAATAAACCTTCTGCCAATGCCATTGAGACTCTGTCAATCATTCCACAGGTAGTTTTTGATCAGAAGCAATGAAAATAATAATTGAATTTGTTTTCAGGGAATATATTTGTGAATTAAGAGTCTCCAGGTTTGTTGGCTACATCTTAAAATCATGCTTTTCCACTCAAAGTAGTAAATCTGCTTTCTGTAACTTCACCGTTGGTTTCATGCACAACCCATTTGTTGGCACAGCTGAGTCTTCAAACAGTGATCAAGTTCATTATAAGCCCGAATAATGAGTGAGTTAATTTGAGGATATCTAATTATCCTCTTTAGTCTCATTAGACACTGGAGTCTCATTCAATGCTTTCCTAATCAAGAGCAATGCAAATCGTAGATAATAGGAAAAGTTAAAGAATAAATGAACTAACATTTTGAGTAAATTCTGAAACAAGAAATCATTCTGAATTTCGAAAATAGAATTTTTTTTCAGGATTTCAGGATGTCCAGAATTATATTGAAGTGTGTTCATTGCAGTAATATTGCAAATATGATCAGTCAGTAGCTAGACCCCATTAAAATAGTAATTAAATGAAGAGCATATTATTCACTATGATAGTAATTTTCTATGTAGTAATATAAAATAGGACTGTAACTATGTTCCTTATTCTTCTTTAAAGCAATGCTTTGAAATCACATATAGAGTTATACAGCAGGGAAACAGACTCTTTGGCCTAATAAACTTGCTAGGATGAGCTGGTACCATTTTCCTCCATTTGGATCACAGGCCTGTAAACATTTCCCATTCACGTGATATCACGTGTCAGGGCTGTCTGTACTCTTGCTTTAATGTATCTTCGAAAAGATGGTGCAGGCAATAAAGCAAACTTTGGAGAACCATGGTCACCAAGCAATACTGTAGAGTGAAATAAAGTTATCCATACATCTAAAATCTTCCGCTTTGTACATGTCAAGTCTATACTTGACAAATGTACTAGCAATCATTTCAACACTTGGTAATTCTTGGGGAAATAACCAGTCTGATTCATTGCCTGGATTATATAAATGTGCTCTCCAATTTCACTTTCAATTATGTTTCTACAATCTAAATCTTAACTTTCATAATCTCAGCTTCACCTTTTATAAATAACATTAACAATCCAAGCCCATCCTTATAACCAGTGCTTCTTTTTTTGCAGACAAAAGGTTATTAGTACACATGACTAATAAGCATAATAAAATAATGCTGTTTAACTTTTCAGAGATGCTGCTACACCATACCAGTGCATACCATCACAAGAAAATACTGTATATAACTAACAGCTACTTTTTAGTATCAATCTTGTCATCCACCTTGAAACCTCTCTTGACTCTCAAAATATGATAATCCCGCACTCAGGTACATATTCAGATTATAGATCCAGCCAAACCTTGTCGATTACAGATGGTTTCCCAGTATACAGTTGGTTAACCTATGATGAGCGTTTGTCGGCACTGGTCCTGTACTCGCTGGAGTTTAGAAGAATGAGGGGGGATCTCATTGAAACATACAGAATAGTGAAAGGCTTGGATAGAGTGGATGTGGAGAGGATGTTTTCACTAGTGGGAGAGTCTAGGACTAGAGGTCATAGCCTCAGAATTTAAAGGATATTCATTTCGGAAGGAGATGAGGAGGAATTTCTTTAGTCAGAGGGCGGTGAATCTGTGGAATTCTTTGCCACAGAAAGCTGTGGAGGCCGTCACTGGATATTTTTAAGGCAGATATATAGATTCTTAATTAGTACAGGTGTCAGAAGTTATGGGGATAAGGCAGGAGAATGGGGTTAGGAGAAAGAGATAGATCTGCCATGATTGAATGGCGGAGTAGACGATGGGCTGAATGGCCTATTTCTACTATTCCTTATGACCTTATGACCTTACAGCACCAATTGGGCCACACAGTAATGGCTGCATGTTATACTTGGCTTCTGGAACTAAATAGAAACATCTGTGGCGTTTCTTTCCTCATTACTTATCTTGAGGTCTAGTTCTGTGAGTTTGTCAATTATTAGCTCTGAGTTTAAACTATTGACTGTCACTTAGTAGCTAATTATCTGAAATAACTTTTTACCCAGTCACACATGACAGCAAACTATTAGGTTTTCCAAACATATCAATAAAATTTGGATTGTCCGAACATTAGCAACTTGTCTAATCAGTCCCAAAATAAAGATCTTGCTTCATTGCTCCAATCATTTTATTTTTATTTTTGACTGTAATATTTTAAAATCACCATGTTGTTAATTTTCTTTCCTCTTTTTTCTGAAAACATCGATTCCTTCCTATGGTACTGTTACCAAAGTGCTGATCACACTTTTGCTGAAGATATTATGATTTATTAGCTAACATTAGTATTGTGTCAGGAGACTGTCTTGCCATCAACTGCAGCTGCGGCTGATGTAAGACAGACTTCAGGCATGGGAACTTCAATCTTTTTCAATCTTTAACCCAGTGGCATTGAAAACAATTACTTTGCTCCAGCTGTTTACCATCCATGTAAATAAACATTGCTTGAAATGCTGGTCGGGTCAGGCAGCATCAATGGAGAGAAAAAGGAAATTGATGTTTCAGGTCAATAACTATTCTCTTTCTTTATCGGTCTCTATTCGTCATACACCAGGAGACCACTGTCTTCTGACTCTACCCATCCCTCTCCCCCACCAGACTTCATCTGCCAACTATTTCATGTCTAATCTGATTCCACCTATCACCTGCCAATTCCTGTCTCACTCCTCCCTCTCACCACTTTATACATTCTATCTGTCCCCTGCACTCTCAGTCCTGATGAATTGTCTTGGCCATAAATGCCGACTATCCCTTTGCCTCCACAGGTGCTGCTTGACTCACTGCGTTCCTCCAGCTGTTTGTTTCTTAGCGCCAGATTCTATCACTTGCAGTCTGCTGTGTCTCCATTCACCTACTGTATCATTCAATCTGAACTCTGTTTCCATCTCCACACATTCTGCACTGATTTTCAGCATCCTCAGTTTTTGGTCGTTACTGAAGTCAGGTAATCTGTTTCAGTCTGGTATGTTTGTCAGTCATGCAGCCGTTTCATCTCTGCATCAGTGCAATAACTCAACATGGCACTGCACTTCTTAACCTCCCTGTCACTATTCTTACGTCATGACCAGGCTCTGTTACAAAAAAAAAAAATACCTTGTGTTCCATTGCAAAGACAGAAGCATGGACTTTTTGCCTATAAGATATATGTTATGTCATGGTACTAATTGAACCAATGGTGTTCTTCAAACAGGCTGCATTTTCTGAGTGTGGTTTCTCCAGTGTAAAGGACTACACGTCCTCCGTTGTAAAGGACTACATGTCCTCAGGCCCAAATGCAATGTTCAAAGTAGAAATACAAGTGGATGGTTATTTCAGCAATAGGAAGCGAAACGGAAAAAATGGCAGACTGTGAATCCTTCATGGTGGCATGGGAAACTGTCATGAGGAGCAAAAGGCATGGAAGTGATGGAGAAGTAAATGTGGGAATCGCAGAGGAAGCATTCCTTTCCAGTGTTGAAAAAGGAAGGGGTCAGGTAAGGTATGTCTGGTGGTGGAATCCCATTAAATGTGTTGAATGCAGTGATGAGTGGAGTGGCCTTTGGAAACATAGAAACATAGAAACATAGAAAATAGGTACAGGAGAAGGCCATTCGGCCTTTCGAGCCTGCACCGCCATTCAATATGATAATGGCTGATCATCCAACTCAGTATCCTGTACCTGCCTTCTCTCCATACCCACTGATCCCTTTAGCCACAAGGGGCACATCTAACTCCCTCTTAAATATAGCCAATGAACTGGCCTCAACTACCTTCTGTGGCAGAGAATTCCACAGATTCACCACTCTCTGTGTAAAAAATGATTTTCTCATCTCGGTCCTAAAAGACTTCCCCCTTATCCTTAAACTGTGACCCCTTGTTCTGGACTTCCCCAACATCGGGAATAATCTTCCTGCATCTAGCCTGTCCAACCCCTTAAGAATTCTGTAAGTTTCTATAAGATCACCCTTCAATCTTCTAAATTCTAGCGAGTACAAGCCGAGTCTATCCAGTCTTTCTTCATATGAAAGTCCTGCCATCCCAGGAATTAGTCTGGTGAACCTTCTCTGTACTCCCTCTATGGCAAGAATGTCTTTCCTCAGATTAGGAGACCAAAACTGTACGCAATACTCCAGGTGTGGTTTCACCAAAACCCTGTACAACTGTAATAGAACCTCCCTGCTCATATACTCAAATCCTTTTGCTATGAATGCTAACATACCATTCGCTTTCTTCACTGCCTGCTGCACCTGCATGCCTACTTTCAATGACTGGTGTACCATGACACCCAGGTCTCTTTGCATCTCCCCTTTTCCTAATCGGCCACCATTCAGATAATAGTCTACTTTCCTGTTTTTGCCAACAAAGTGGATAACCTCACATTTATCCACATTATACTGCATCTGCCATGCATTTGCCCACTCACCCAACCTATCCAAGTCACCTTGCAGCCTCCTAGCATCCTCCTCACAGATAACACTGCCCCCCAGCTTCGTGTCATCCGCAAACTTGGAGATGTTGCATTCAATTCCCTTATCCAGTTCATTAATATATATTGTAAATAGCTGGGGTCCCAGCACTGTAAAGGTTTGATATCGAGACATCGTTACTTTACTATCTTTATTCATACTGGACATTATACATTGCACTAGCTGTACGTGGTCTGTCACAGGAACTAGAGGCCGATCTGTGGGTGTGGAGGTTGTAGTTATACTTGTGATATGGGGAGTGGTTAGTGGGTGTGAGGTCACTATGTTAAAGGCACATGCATATCTCATCTACATCCTTCCTCCCCGAAACGACAGGCAAATACAAAGGTGACATGGCGACCACGGCTCATGCGCTAGGATAGCTAGGCAACATCGCCATAGCGGTCAGGCGGTTTGACCAGACGTCCCGCCCGGGTTCGGGTCTCACCATCCACCCTTCCTGGAGGAGGAAGAGGCACCAGCGGGGACAGACGAACCTGAAAGGGAGAAACGGGAGGAAACGGGAGAGATCGCGGCACCGAAACCGGAGGGGATGCGGGGCCGGGACCGGGGAGAGCGCGGGGAGGCGTGCGAGGACTAGTCGGAGTGTGTTGGAGCGGAGGGGGCGAAGGAGGAGCAGAGCGAGGCATGCAGGGAATCACGGGCAGGGCAACGGCCGGACGGGAAACAGGCAGCGGGGGAGCAAAGGGATCGGCGGGAGGAGGACGCGGCTCGTGGACGAGCCGAAGGTGCTGGCGAGACCATCGGTAAATGGTCCCAGCGTAGTCGACGAAATAGAACCTGGGCGACCCCGCGGAGCCGACGACAGTAGCGAGCTTGGAGTGACCGGGAGTGGTCTGCATACGGACTACTTGACCGGGGAAGAGGGGCGGCAGCGAGTGGCAGGACCTGTCATGGGACCGCTTTTGGACGTCTTGCCTGAAGGCAATCCGTTTCTGAACCGCCGCAGGTGGAAGGACCGAGGGTATGAGGGATCGCTGGGCCACCGGGAGTGGGAGCCTGGTAGCGCGAGACAGGAGCCGCTGAGCAGGTGAACCCATGGCAGGGTCGCGAGAGATGTTCCGAAGGCTGAGGAGGGCCAGGTGGAAGTCGGAGTTAATGCCACCACACTGTTCCAACAGGTGCTTAGCACTGCGGACCGCGCGCCCGGCCAAACCGTTGCTTTGCGGGTACTCCGGGCTGCTTGTGAAATGGCGAAAGTTCCATCTGGAAGCGAACGCTTTAAACTCGGAGCTCGTGAACTGGCTGCCATTGTCCGACTGCAGGCTTGCCGGGGGGCCAAAAGTGCTAAAGTGAGGGTCCAACCTGTCGATGACGGCCGAAGAGGTCACGGAAGGCAGCCGGTCAACCGCAAACCAGCTGGAGTAGAAGTCAACGAGTACCAGGAAATGTTTGCCCCGCCACTCGAAAATGTCTTGGGGTTCAGTTTCAAGTTGATTTGCCTGGCCCGGTCCAGGATCAGGCGGAGGTTGACATCGTGTTCGGCAACATCCTTACCGTAAACGAGGATGTCGTCAACAATTATGGCGCAAGGCAGATCTGAAAACAACTGTTCCATGGTTCGCTGGAATACCTCGCTGGCAGAGTTGATTCCGAAGGGCATTCGGAGGAACCGAAACCTTCCGTAGGGGGTGGCGAAGGTTGTCAAAATGGACGACCGCTCGTCCAGTGGTATCTGCCAGAATGAACTCTTGGCATCGAGGACCGAAAAGACCGTTGCTGGACCAACCCGTGCAGCGACGTCTTCCACCGTTCTCATAGGGTAGTGAGGGCGCCGAATGGCCAGGTTGAGGTCTCTGGGGTTGATGCAGATGCGTATCTCACTCATGTCCTTTTTAGCAGCAACAACCATGGAAGAGACCCAGCTGGTGGGCTCGACGACCGCCTTTAGGACGCCCATTTGTACCATACTGTGTAGGGTCGCCTCCACTTTGTCCCTCATGGCAAAGGAAATACGGTGAGGAGCATGGACCACAGGAACGATCTTATGGTCCACTTCAATCTTGTAGCTGCAGGGTAGTTTGCCTAGCTTATCATCAAAGCGGTCAGGATACTCGGCCAGCGGGTCCATAAGAGCCCGCACGTGGTGGATGTCCCGGTGGAAGGACACCAGTCCCATTTCCTGGCATGCCTGGATCCCCAGCAGGGGAACGCAACTTCGATTGAGGAGAAAGAAGGTGAGGGGCCGAGTGGCCTTCAGTATCTTACAGTGTAGTGTGGCCTTGCCCACAGGAGTAAGGATCTCCCCACCGTAGGCATGCAGGTTTGAGCTCTGAGAAAATATCTTCTCATTAGTCCTTATCTGGTTGAAAAGAGATGTTGACATAACATTGGTAACCGCCCCAGTGTCGATTTTGGCCGTGAAGGTCGAGTTGTTCACAGTGACTTGCACAGAAGGATCCGTTATCATAGCAGGTGCGTTCACCGCGGTAAACAAGCTGGTTTCTGCCTGAGAGGAGTTGGATGTAGGAACAGAATGTTCATCGGAATAGTGCTGGGAGCTGAGATCATTATCCGACTGTAGAAGGTTGTTTAAATTTTGCCTTCGAGCAGCGACAGGCTTCCCACGGGAACGACAGGCTGCAGCAAAATGGTTCAACTTATTACAGGAGTTGCAGTACTTTCCCAGCGCAGGGCACACATTGAACTGATGAGATGTGAAGTTGCAATTAGGGTACCTTTGCTGGGTGTCTCCCCTTGTGGCACCACCGAACCCCGGGGCGCGTCCCCCTCGAGCAGCGAGCGACACCGGGGGTCGCGACTGGGGTGCGTTCATGGGATAGCTAGGAGTGCTGGCAAAGTTGATCGCCTGTTCAGCCGGCGGCGCCGCCGCGGAAACAGCGTCGGCTAAGCGAGTAGCGTGCATTGCATCGGCCAAGGTCAGATCCGGCTTGCGAAGTAGTTCGGACCTGAGCTTCTCATCACGGAGACCGTAAACCAGTAGGTCCCTGATGACATTATCGGGGGTCCACGTCTCGAGGCGGCAGCGCCTGCCCAGGTCCCGCAGCGCAATGACATAGTTCTCAGCCGATTCCCCAGGGAGCTGACGCCGCGCGAACAGTTTAAAACGTTCTAAAATGCAATTAGTAGGAATGTCACAAATAGCGTCAAACTTAGCCAACAGACATGCCGGGTCCCGAGCTGATTCTCCAGGAGCGTAGACGAAGAAGTCCGAGTGAGTCAAGGCGTTGGGACCAGCCAAGTTGAGAAGCAGCGAGGCTTTGAGAGCGTCGGTGGCGCCAGGATGGGCAATCGTGAAATAGTGTTCAAAGTCGCGTTTGAATATGTCCCATCGAAGGGCGATGTCGAAATCGAAAACGAGCGCATCGGGCTTACGGGCAGAAGAGGCCATAACAAAAACAGTTAGGGGGGGAAACAAAAAACTGGGTCAAAATTAAATGATAAACCGATAAACGGGAGGCGCAAGGTACGTTATTTGACACCATGTAAAGGTTTGATATCGAGACATCGTTACTTTACTATCTTTATTCATACTGGACATTATACATTGCACTAGCTGTACGTGGTCTGTCACAGGAACTAGAGGCCGATCTGTGGGTGTGGAGGTTGTAGTTATACTTGTGATATGGGGAGTGGTTAGTGGGTGTGAGGTCACTATGTTAAAGGCACATGCATATCTCATCTACAAGCACTGAGCCTTGCACTTACCCCACTAGTCACTGCCTGCCATTCTGAAAAGGACCTGTTTATTCCTACTCTTTGCTTCCTGTCTGCCAGCCAGTTCTCTATCCACATCAATACTGAACCCCCAATACCATGTGCTTTAAGTTTGCACACTAATCTCTTATGTGGGACCTTGTCGAAAGCCTTCTGAAAGTCCAGATATAACACATCCACTGGTTCTCCCTTATCCACTCTACTAGTTACATCCTTGAAAAATTCTATAAGATTCATCAGACATGATTTACCTTTCGTAAATCCATGCTGACTTTGTGCAATGAATTCACCACTTTCCAAATGTGCTGCTATCCCATCTTTAATAACTGACTCTAGCATTTTCTGACACGACTGATGTTAGACTAACTGGTCTGTAATTCCCCGTTTTCTCTCTCCCTCCCTTTTTAAAAAGTGGGGTTACATTAGCTACCCTCCAATCCTCAGGAACTACTCCAGAATCTAAAGAGTTTTGAAAAATTATCACTAATGTGTCCACTATTTTTGGGGCTACTTCCTTAAGTACTCTGGGATGCTACTTATCTGGCCCTGGGGATTTATCGGCCTTTAATCCATTCAATTTACCCAACACCACTTCCCGGCTAACCGGGATTTCACTCAGTTCCTCCATCTCATTTGACCCGCGGTCCCCCGGTCCTATCCTTGTTTTGACTTGAAGGAGAGGGCATGCTAGCAGAAGTGTGGGGAATAGAGGAGATGCTTTTGAGATCACTGGCAATGGGGGTGAAGGGAAAACTATGGTTGAGGAAAAAAAGATATCTTAAAGGCACAGATGTGGAAAGTTTTGTTATCAGAGAATATACAATGGAGACAGAGAAAGTGAGAAGATGGTAAAAAAGGCACTAGAGGTGTTGTCAAGGTAGTGGAATAATATACCTTGGAGGGAACAATATGATTGAATGCTGTACGAGAGGAAAAGATGAGTTCTAATGCACGCCTATTTAATGTGATGTGTTTCAATTAGGACATTCAAAATTAATTGTTGAATGTATCGCACGGTGGGTAGGCGGTGAGGAAAAAGAGAACCCTGGATGCTGGATTAACTCATCGGGACTGGCAGCATCTCTGGAGAGAAGGAATGGGTGATGTTTTGGATCGAGACCCTTCGTCAGTCTCTGTTATTGTTCTGGCTGGTTGAGGAGAGGTGGCACAGTGGCGCAGCAGTAGACTTGCTGTCTTAAAGTGCCAGTGACCCAGCTCCATCCTTACAATGGATGCTGAACAAATGGAGTTTGTACGTTTTCCCTTTGATCAGGTGAGAGGGAGGAAGGATGTATCTTTCCCCAGGAAAGGGAAATCACAAAAGGAAATTACATATGTTTAAGATGAAAGAGGAAAGCTTTGAAAGGGACCTGAGCGGCAGACTTCTTCAGACTGAAGATGGCGCACTTAGGAAATGAGCTGCCTGAAAAAAAATGAATAAGACAGGTACAATAACAAAATTGAATAGGTACATGGATGAGAAAGGTATATGGATGGGAAAGCTTTAGAGGGGTATGGGCCTAACCAAAGCAAATAGGAGTAGCATCTTAGTTGGCCGGGACCAGTTAGGTTGATGGGTGTGTTTCCATGCAGTATGACTCTATCCATTTGACTGTAAGTTGCATTCATGAAAAATGAATGCAGTTTTTCAGTAAACATAATATGATTTGAATATATTTTGGGAAAGCCAATATGCCTGGTTGATCCAGGATTGAGGGATGTTGATTCATAATTTGAGGAAAAGAGCTGAAACTATTTTAAGCAAAGCTACCTAAAATGCACTTCGAGTAGAGTCAGAAGTTCCTATATTTTGTCACACTAATATGTTGTGATTGCTTTCAGATCTTGTATATAACTCTTTGAACACTGTCATTCTCATAGCTACTCTCTGTGACAGGGCTGAAACCTGAGAACAAATGCTTACATTAGGTGAAGCAAAAGGGAAAATGCATTTTGAAATGTCTGTGCAACTGTAAGACTGTTTACCTTAGGTAAAAGGATTAAAATAGAACAGGCGATATTTCCCTTTATCCCAATGATTGTTCAAATGCTGCCAAGAGACGTCATCCAATTATTTGTGTTTTCCAAGCTACTGTCTTTCAACAGCTCCATTGCCATAGCAATGAAATGATGCAGACTCATCCGACTTACTTTCAAAAGCATAAAAAGGAAGGGTCATTACCCCTTTTCAGTAACTTCCTTTTGACTTTAATTATCTGCTTTCAGATGGCAGAGGATACAATACCTATCTTGGACAGAGAGAAGCAGTCAGACTTTTACAAAAATTAACCAGTGCACTACCAAATAGTTAGGTCTGACACGTTACACTCTTTATAGTTTTGTGGAGAATTGAAAATGGAATTAATGAAGAATTTGTGTGGAATGGGAGATTAATTGTTGGTGTGGATTGGGCCAAAGGGTACCCGGACGTGGCGCCGACGGACGTGAAGCAGAAGCAATGAAGTCGAAGCTAAAGAACCGAATGGAAACGAGGCCGAAACGCCAATAAACCGAAAGAGTACAAAGTCGAAATGCCTACTAACCGAAAGGATGGGACGCCTAAATGCAAACTAACCGAAAGGGCGGTACGCCTAAAAGCCAACGAACCGAAAGGAAGACATAAATAATCTGCCGGAAATAGCAGGGGACCGCGGGTCAAAGGAGATAGAGGAACTGAGTGAAATCCAGGTTAGTCGGGAAGTGGTGTTGGGTAAATTGAATGGATTAAAGGCCGATAAATCACCAGGGCCAGATAGGCTGCATCCCAGAGTACTTAAGGAAGTAGCTCCAGAAATAGTGGATGCATTAGTGTTAATTTTTCAAAACTCTTTAGATTCTGGAGTAGTTCCTGAGGATTGGAGGGTAGCAAATGTAACCCCACTTTTTAAGAAGGGAGGGAGAGAGAAAACGGGGAATTACAGACCAGTTAGTCTAACATTGGTAGTGGGGAAACTGCTAGAGTCAGTTATTAAAGATGGGATAGCAGCACATTTGGAAAGTGGTGAAATCATTGGACAAAGTCAGCATGGATTTACGAAAGGTAAATCATGTCTGACGAATATTATAGAATTTTTCGAGGATGTAACTTGTAGAGTGGATAGGGGAGAACCAGTGGATGTGTTGTATCTGGACTTTCAGAAGGCTTTTGACAAGGTCCCACATAAGAGATTAGTATACAAACTTAAAGCACATGGTATTGGGGGATCAGTATTGATGTGGATAGAGAACTGGCTGGCAAACAGGAAGCAAAGAGTCGGAGTATACGGGTCCTTTTCACAATGGCAGGCAGTGACTAGTGGGGTACCGCAAGGCTCAGTGCTGGGACCCCAGCTATTTACAATTTATATTAATGAACTGGATGAGGGAATTGAAGGCAACATCTCCAAGTTTGCGGATGACACTAAGCTGGGGGGCAGTGTTAGCTGTGAGGAGGATGCTAGGAGACTGCAAGGTGACTTGGATAGGCTGGGTGAGTGGGCAAATGTTTGGGAGATGCAGTATAATGTGGATAAATGTGAGGTTATCCACTTTGGTGGCAAAAACAGGAAAGTAGACTATTATCTAAATCGTGGCCGATTAGGAAAAGGGGAGATGCAGCGAGACCTGGGTGTCATGGTACACCAGTCATTGAAAGTAGGCATGCAGGTGCAGCAGGCAGTGAAGAAAGCGAATGGTATGTTAGCTTTCATAGCAAAAGGATTTGAGTATAGGAGCAGGGAGGTTCTACTACAGTTGTACAGGGTCTTGGTGAGACCACACCTGGAGTATTGCATACAGTTTTGGTCTCCAAATCTGAGGAAGGACATTATAGCCATAGAGGGAGTGCAGAGACGGTTCACCAGACTGATTCCTGGGATGTCAGGACTTTCATATGAAGAAAGACTGGATAGACTTGGCTTATACACGCTAGAATTTAGGAGATTGAGAGGGGATCTCGTAGAAACGTACAAAATTCTTATGGGGTTGGACAGGCTAGATGCAGGAAGATTGTTCCCGATGTTGGGGAAGTCCAGGACAAGGGGTCACAGCTTAAGGATAAGGGGGAAATCCTTTAAGACCGAGATGAGAAAAAACATTTTCACACAGAGAGTGGTGAATCTCTGGAACTCTCTGCCACAGAGGGTAGTTGAGGCCAGTTCATTGGCTATATTCAAGAGGGAGTTAGATGTGGCCCTTGTGGCTAAAGGGATCAGGGGGTATGGAGAGAAGGCAGGTACGGGATACTGAGTTGGATGATCAGCCATGATCATATTGAATGGCGGTGCAGGTCGAAGGGCCGAATGGCCTACTCCTGCACCTATTTTCTATGTATCTATGTATCTAACCTCCAAAATGATTTTTTGTCCATCATTCCTTCTAATTTTAATTAAAAAGTTAACGGAGAGTGATCAGAAATAATGCTATAATGATATTTAGGGGTGATTGTATACGGAATTAATTTTGTGTCTACTAAAAAATAGTCATTTCGGGAATAAGTTTTATGTACCGATGAGTAAAACGAGTATTCCCTTCCAACTGGGTTAGCAATTCTCCATATGTCTGTTATATTTGTGGTTTTTATATATGTATTTAGGAGTTCGCTCGTTTTAGATTTTATATTACTCCTTTTATGTTTTGCAGATTTATCTAAATATGGATCTAAGACACAGTTGAAATCCCCCCCCCCCCCCCTTTATCACATTTTGATAATTAAACTCTGAAATCATATCTAGAATTTTATTAAAGAATTGAGGATTGTCAAAATTAGGCGCATAAATGTTGATCATAGTAAGTGGAGTGGAGTGAATTTCTCCCATGACTATGACATACCTCCCCTCTTTATCGGATATGCTGTACTTGAATTTAAATGGTATACCTTTACGAATAATAATAGCCGTCCCTCTAGAAGTAAATGGGCAAGTGTGACCATAATATGGTTGAGTTCTTCATTAGGATGGAGAGTGACATTGTTAATTCAGAAACAACGGTTCTGAACTTAAAGAAAGGTAACTTTGAGGGTATGAGACGTGAATTGGCCAAGATTGACTGGCAATTAGTTCTAAAAGGGTTGACGGTGGATATGCAATGGAAGGCATTTAAAGACTGCATGGATGAACTACAAAAATTGTTCATCCCAGTTTGGCAAAAGAATAAATCAGGGAAGGTAGTGCATCCGTGGATAACAAGGGAAATCAGGGATAGTATCAAAGCAAAAGATGATGCGTACAAATTAGCCAGAAAAAGCAGCATACCAGAGGACTGGGAGAAATTCAGAGACCAGCAGAGGAGGACAAAGGGCTTAATTAGGAAAGGGAAAATAGATTATGAAAGAAAACTGGCAGGGAACATAAAAACTGACAGCAAAAGTTTTTATAGATATGTGAAGAGAAAGAGATTAGTTAAAACAAATGTAGGTCCCTTGCAGTCAGAAACAGGTGAATTGATCATGGGTAACAAGGATATGGCGGACCAATTGAATAACTACTTTGGTTCCGTCTTCACTGAGGAAGACATAAATAATCTGCTGGAAATAGCAGGGGGCCGCGGGTCAAAGGAGATGGAGGAACTGAGTGAAATCCAGGTTAGTCGGGAAGTGGTGTTGGGTAAATTGAATGGATTAAAGGCCGATAAATCACCAGGGCCAGATAGGCTGCATCCCAGAGTACTTAAGGAAGTAGCTCCAGAATTAGTGGAAGCATTAGTGATAATTTTTGAAAACTCTTTAGATTCTGGAGTAGTTCCTGAGGATTGGAGGGTAGCAAACGTAACCCCACTTTTTAAGAAGGGAGGGAGAGAGAAAACGGGGAATTACAGACCAGTTAGTCTAACATTGGTAGTGGGGAAACTGCTAGAGTCAGTTATTAAAGATGGGATAGCAGCACATTTGGAAAGTGGGGAAATCATTGGACAAAGTCAGCATGGATTTACGAAAGGTAAATCGTGTCTGACGAATCTTATAGAATTTTTCGAGGATGTAACTAGTAGAGTGGATAGGGGAGAACCAGTGGATGTGTTGTATCTGGACTTTCAGAAGGCTTTCGACAAGGTACTACATAAGAGATTAGTATACAAACTTAAAGCACACGGTATTGGGGGTTCAGTATTGATGTGGATAGAGAACTGGCTGGCAAACAGGAAGCAAAGAGTAGGAGTAAACGGGTCCTTTTCACAATGGCAGGCAGTGACTAGTGGGGTACCGCAAGGCTCAGTGCTGGGACCCCAACTATTTACAATTTATATTAATGAACTGGATGAGGGAATTGAAGGCAACATCTCCAAGTTTGCAGATGACACTAAGCTGGGGGGCAGTGTTAGCTGTGAGGAGGATGCTAGGAGACTGCAAGGTGACTTGGATAGGCTGGGTGAGTGGGCAAATGTTTGGCAGATGCAGTATAATGTGGTTAAATGTGAGGTTATCCACTTTGGTGGCAAAAACAGGAAAGCAGACTATTATCTAAATGGTGGCCGATTAGGAAATGGGGAGATGCAGCGAGACCTGGGTGTCATGGTACACCAGTCATTGAAAGTAGGCATGCAGGTGCAGCAGGCAGTGAAGAAAGCGAATGGTATGTTAGCTTTCATAGCAAAAGGATTTGAGTATAGGAGCAGGGAGGTTCTACTGCAGTTGTACAGGGTCTTGGTGAGACCACACCTGGAGTATTGCGTACAGTTTTGGTCTCCAAATCTGAGGAAAGACATTATAGCCATAGAGCGAGTGCAGAGAAGGTTCACCAGACTGATTCCTGGGATGTCAGGACTTTCATATGAAGAAAGACTGGATGGACTTGGCTTATACTCGCTAGAATTTAGGAGATTGAGAGGGGATCTTATAGAAACGTACAAAATTCTTATGGGGTTGGACAGGCTAGATGCAGGAAGATTGTTCCCGATGTTGGGGAAGTCCAGGACAAGGGGTCACAGCTTAAAGATAAGGGGGAAATCCTTTAAGACCGAGATGAGGAAAAACTTTTTCACACAGAGTGTGGTGAATCTCTGGAACTCTCTGCCACAGAGGGTAGTTGAGGCCAGTTCATTGGCTATATTTAAGAGGGAGTTAGATGTGGCCCTTGTGGCTAAAGGGATCAGGGGGTATGGAGAGAAGGCATGTACGGGATACTGAGTTGGATGATCAGCCATGATCATATTGAATGGCGGTGCAGGCTCGAAGGGCCGAATGGCCTACTCCTGCACCTATTTTCTATGTATCTATGTGTCTATGTAAATGAGGAATAATATGTTTGCCCGATCCAATTTGCCTTCAATCTTATCTGTGTTTGTTGTTTCAGGTGTGTTTCCTGGAAAAAAATGGTGTCAGAATTAAGTGATTGGGCGAGTATCTTGCCCCTTTTAATTGGTTCATTAGCGCCCCTTATATTCCAACTGCAAAACGTGATTCCTCCTTTCTTCTTTTGTTTATCGTCTTGCATTGTGAATCATTTTATTACCCTTAAGTCATATGATGCAGCCAAGTACCTCAGAGCTCTAGGTGTTGGGTGGTCATCCAGAACTGTTGAATTTATTTGACATCTCCTTTTCAAAGTAAACCTTAAAACCAACAAGAAAGAGTTAGGTGATGAAAAAATAATAATAATTAAAAAAAAAGTGGTGTTAAAGTATCTAAAGAGGGATACCTTGATAAAGAGAAACCACCTAACGGTGGTAAATAAGTATTTATGAGCTTCTGTCGTTGTTATTATACATTCAGCTCCGCCCCCTTGACCAAATATTGTAAAAAGGAAGAAAGGCCGTTTCAAGGCAATAAAATATATCCAAACGGGGAAAAAAAGACAAAAAACCCACTTGGGTTCTAAATATCTATATGCATCTATAAGTGGTCTAGTCTTGAATATATACTGACATTTACCATATGTTAGTTATATACCAATATGTACCTATACCCCAACCCTTATTACCTTCGATTCCCCACTTAAGTCCAAAACTTTCATTTTAAACAACAGCAGGTTCCAAGGGGTTAACAGAGTCAGACTCCTGGATACCTTCCAAGTGTCTGAATCTCCTCCCCCCTCATTTACACAAAACTTATGCTAGTTCTATTATGAACTTTTAATTAATTAATATTGTTGTTAGTATATATCTATAATTTTAGCTCATTATCCTTAAACTTAGGGGTACATTAAAAGTAGTTAGTATTATTGAGTTAGTTAAGTTAGTTGAGTTGGTTAGTTATTTTATGTTAGTATTTGATTATATTAAAAAAAGCAATCAAGTTTTTTTATATTCAAGTCCATTTGTATTATTTTCCATGTTCTCAAGCTCGAGGTTGTTTTCCATGTTCCCCGACTTCGTTTTGTTTTTCTTTAAGTCCTTCATTCAAGGTGAAACATAGCTTGCGACCTCGAATTCACATTCCAAGGAGATAACATGTCTGGCCAACGCCTCATGTAAAATTCCGCCATCTTAATGAGAACAAGTTCTTTTTTATATTTTAAAAAAGGGTCTTATCTTCACCGGTTCTCCTCTGTAATATTCTTGGTTCTCAGACGTTCTCCTTTGCGATATCTTGTGCATATTTAAATGCCGCCTGGATCCATAAAGGCACGTTCCCTAGAGTTATAGGTAATTCTCATTTTGGCCGGATACATTATTCCATATTTTACACCAGGGATTTCTTTCAAAATATGCCTTGTCTTTATAAACATTTTCCTTTTTTTGACGATTTCAGCTGGTAGTCGCGAAAAAAACGAAGATTATCCCCTTCGCATGTCAGATTCAATCCGTACGGAATCTGTTTCATTATATCTTCCAATGCAGAGATGTCAAGAAATTTCACAATAATCTGTCTTGGGGGGGACTCAGTTCTTGTCTGAGCATGACGAACCCGGTGAGCCACGTCAATTCTCGGGTTTTCCGGCAGCTTAAAAATTGTTTAATTAAGTTAGCCGCAAACTCTCGGGGGTGCATTCCAGCCTCCCTCCCTTCCTTTACTCCAATAATTCTTAAGTTCTGCCTTCTCGATCTCGCTTCCAAGTCCAAGCATTTGTCAGTCATTTTAACAAGTTGCCCCCCAGCAGCCTCTTGTGCCTTTCTCAGTCTCTCTATTTCCTTAGACATCTCACTCATTGTATCTTCCATTTCTTCCATAACCTTGTCATACTTTTGAGTGGTCTTGAGAATAGAATCAAACTTCTCATTGCAGACTCTTTCCACCCGCTTAATTTCTGAAGTAAACTCTTTCTCAACTTCTTTCACACGTTTCTTTAAAGTAGCAAATTGCTCAATCATTTCATCGTTACCTTGTTTAATTTTTTTAGACAGATTTTTCTCCAGTGTGATGTTCCCATCCAGTATCATTTGAGAAATCATTTGAGAAATGTCTTTAGTAACTGAAGCTCTTACCGATTGTTCCATTTGTTCCATCTGTCTATCCTTCGCAGTCATTTCAAAAGGTAACCTTTGAGAATCAGCTTCTTCTTCTGAGCTTTCAGCTGCTGTTTGCAGAGGTTTGCCAAGTTCTTTAAGATGGCTTCTTGTGGCAGGTCTTTCAGGTCTCTGAGGAAGATTCTTTTTTCTCATTTAAAACTGTCGTTAATCTCCGTTATTTCGCGGCGATTTCTGATGACGTCACTTACTCAATGCAGCGCCCTTACTGCTCCATGGCGCCACCGGAAGTCGCACTTCAACTCTTCATTCGACATTTCTTCAGATTCTTTATTGGTACTTTCATTGAAGTCATGATTGTATGGCTTCATTACTGGCTTTTCTAATTTATCACTAGATATTTGATTAACAGCAATGGTAGGATAGTTCTTCTGATTCTCGTTTTCATTATTCCTTTTCAAGGAGCCATAGATAACCCATCCAAGTCGGGTTTTTGTAGCATACGGTCCATCACCTTGGCTCCTAACAATCTGTATAGGTTCCAATGCCCTCAAAACATTCATTCCGATAAGTAGGTCAGCACTAGAATTTAGTTGAGATATATTAACATCATTCAGGTAAGGCCATTGTTTCAAGTCTTCATGTCTTGGTATATGTTGACGACCAACAGGCATGGTTCCATGTGTAAGCACTTCTGATATTGGTATAAAATTATCTTCATCCAAACTGGATATCTCCATACTCGTAATGTAATGACTCCTGCTCTCTTTATTTTTAGTCATGATACGTAATAGAATCTTAGTCTCTTCTGTGATGTTTAGCCTTCTCGTCAGGTTTTCTGTTCAAAATGTAGTCAAACTTCCGTGATCCAAAAAAGCATAATTTTGCAACACTGTATTCATCATACTATTCCTAAAGGCTCTGTCCCACGGTGTTGCGGTCATTGGCGGTGAAGCGCGACGTCGCCGGAAGAGGGGACCGCACGTCAACCCCGAGAGCGCTGAGTACGGCCGGTCCCACGAGCTTACGGTGTTATAGAAAATAAAGCAAGCGGGGCTGTGGCAGCGCTAGTGCTGATCGCGGCGCCCGTGCCGCACACGTGCCTCACTGGCGGAGGCTGTGGCGGTGACCGTGCCGCACACGTGCCTCACTGGCGGCGGCTGTGGCGGTGAGAGTTCCAATCACGGCGCTCGTGCCGCACTGGCGGCGGCTGTGGCGGTGACCGTGCCGCACTCGTGCCTCACTGGTGGCGGCTGTGCGGTAAGAAATTATTTTTAAACAGAGCTGACTTTTTATGAGCACCGTGCGGTGTTGGGACCAACGCCGCACGGCCTCGGCGGTGGGCGTTTGACCGAACCCGCGGTCTCTGGCGGTCCACGAGCGGTAGATACTTCCTCTATCACCGCCAATGACTGCAGACTCGTGAGACAGGCCTTTTACCTGTACTGGTAAGATAGAAAAATTACAAGCTTCAACCCCGGACCAAAATGAGCAGTTACTTGAGGCGAGGTGAAAGCATCACTAGTAGTTGGCTTCTTCTTCCGTTTTGTTTGCTCCGGTTCATCCTCTTCTATTTGCTCTGGTAGCTCTTCATCTATTTGTTCCAGTTCTTCACTTCCGAATGCTCTAGTAGCTCTTCTTCAGTGTGAAGTGCTTCAGGATGATATTGCCTGCACTTATAACAAATCATAGGACTCTTACAGTCTCTCACCATATGTTCTTTTTTCAAACATCCAAAACAGATTCCCTTCTCTTTCAAGAAATCCATATTTTCTTCATATTCTTTCATCTTGAATCTTCGACACCATCTTATGGTGTGACCAACTTCATAACATAACAAACAAAATACTATTTGCTTGCTAGTAGATACATTTCCTTTCATTCTATCTGTCATTTCCACAGGTCTGGTTGTGATAGCAAAACTACTTCTCATAGGTTCTGATATTTCTTCAGTTTCGGTAATGGTAGAATCTTTGTTAGTTACAATTGGTTTATATTCTTCAATAGTCCCATAGTGTGGCTCTAACATGCACCGTACTTCCCTTTCTAAGAATTCTACCAGCTCTGGCTACTTACTTCCTCTCTTCCAATATTTCACCAGCTTCATCTCTTCACTTTTCTCTCAGTCTTCTGGGCAACTTGCCAATGATGACTCTTGTATTACTTGCAAGATTCATTTCTTCCATGTGGCCGAGATTTTCCATCGAGCTGCAACAACCTATCAGAAATATTGCATGTTTACTCAATGCTTTCGCATCTTCTGGCTTGATATCTTTCCAAGCATGGGCCTTCTCCATGTATGCGTTAGCAATCCTCTGTTCATTGCCAAAATGTTCTTTAAGTAACCTTCTCGCCTTTTTATAGCCATGGCTGCCTGGCTCAATTTGACAACTTTCTACCAGTGTCTGAACATCTCCGCTTGTGTACTTCACTAGAAATCGTAAGCGCTCCTTGTCATCCATAACTTTCATTTCTAATACTTCATCTAATGCCCTTACAAAAGCTTCATACCGCAAAGGATCTCCATCATACATAGGAATGAGCGAGCTATTTTGTTGAGCTATGATCTGGTTGAACTCAGTTTGCCTTTTCACCAATGGCAATAATTCATCCTGATAACCTTGTCTTGCCTCCACCTGTTGATAAACAGGCCTCTGTGACTCAAATTGGCTTGCTCGAGCCTGTGCACCAGGCCTCGGAAAAGCGTGCTCTGCTATTGGTTTGTCTCGAGCATCCACAGACGCTCCATAGTAGTTTGTTCTGATCTAGCACTCATTTGCTGAGATGAAGTTTTACCCATCTTACTCTGTTCCAATGGGTTTTCAAAGCCAAGAAATCCGGTGGACCTCGATTATGGAATTGATACAACTGCTAATTCAATTGGAGTAGTTTTTTTCTCTTGGTCCAGAGCTCATCGTGTTCGATGATCTAGAGCTGCATCTTGAACCTTTTCTTTCCAATATCTCCTTCTTAGATTCTCTCAGGCACGCAGGTTGCCTTTGATTATGCTTGACTTTGCCACCTTGTGGTTCCTCAGGCATGGCTTTTTCTTCATCTTCTGGCTCCATGATTTTAAAGAGGTCTTGGCAGATCGCCAAATCTTTAAATTGAACTAACAGAGTCTTCTCTGAATTCTGCTCCAACTTTGTGTAAACATCGAGTGGCTAATTTGAAAACAATTTCCTCAAAACAATAACAAACTGATATTGTTGACAACATCTCTCAAACATCCATGGGCTTAAAGATGATGATAGTTCGAAAGGAATGTGTGTTATAAATAGCTCAAAACAATCCAAGATCATACTGGCTGGAATATCCAAAGAGTGGAAAAACACTTTCTGGCTCTTCTTACAGAAGCCTTTTAAAATGAAAGCTTTGCAGCTTCAAAATTCAAAAGAATAATAGTCGATTTTACTCACAATTTCTGTGATGATGTCTTTAGATAAGTCTCATCGCTGTCGGTAGACCTCAAGACCTTCTCTGGCCGAGATCTATTGTCTTCAGTTCCTCGGCTGGAACCGGTATTGTCTTCAGTTCCTCGGCTGGAACCGGTATTCTGGTCAAAACCTTTTCCGAGATCTTAGCCAAATCATCTGTCCCACTCTCTGGGACTGGTATTTACCCCCCTGGTCGGAGGTATCCTTTGACAATGTAGCGGCAGATTTTTATATTGTTCAAAAGATAACTCCCTCTAGCCACTAAGTGGACTGCATGGTTAAGGGGAATGTCATTATATGCATGCGAGCTCTCCATCCGAGACCTTCAGAGCTTCTTCACAGTTAAATCTTGAAAACACAGTCCTTTGATTAATAAATTCTTTATTGTTGATGAAAAATAATAAGGTACATCCAAACTTCTTCCGACTCGTACACTATAATCTTCATCGAACTCCAGCTTATTGCATTAAACGTTAGAAAACTCCTCGTGTCTCTGTTACACTTTGCATGGTCAAGATTAGAGATTAGAGATTCCTTTATTTGTCATTCAGACCTTTCGGTCTGAACGAAATTTCGTTGCCTGCAGTCATACATATAATAATAAATAACAAAAAAACACAATAAACACAAATTAACATCCACCACAGTGAGTTGACCAGGCACCTCCTCACTGTGATGGAGGCAAAAGTCTTAAAGTCTCTGTCTCTTCCCGCTTTGTTCTTCCTCTGCGCTGAGGCGATCCAGGCTTCTGATGTTGTGACCCCGCCGGGTGATGGTAAGTCAATCCTGCGGCTGAATCCGTGCTCCGCGACGGGCCGGTTCAAACTCCGTGGCCCGGGGTGGCCGAAGCTGCCGAAGCTGCCGCCCTCCAGTCCAGCGGACACAGCTGTAGTTGCGGGAGCTCCAGAAAAACAGGTCACCCACCTGTGACCTGCAAGCACCCGACGATGTCGTCCACCGGGCCCACGGCCGAGCCTCCGGATTCAGGTCGCCACCAGTGTCCTCGGTCGCCACCGCCGGAACGCCACCGCAGCCCCGAAGCCGACCAGCCCCGCGCTGGTAAGTCCTGGCTCTGCCTCCGGAGCCTCGAGGTCGGTCGGTTGCAGTTGGAGTTGGAGGCCGGCAGCTCCGCCATTAGGCCTCGGCGCAGACGGAGGCAGAGAAGGGGGATACGACAAGAAAAAGTCGCATTCCCCCGAAGGAAGAGACAAAAATCATGTTTCACCCCCCCACCCCACACATACACAACACAATAAACTAAAATTTAACTAAAACAGGACAAAAGAAAACAACAACAAAAGTAAAAACAGACGGACTGCAGGCGAGCCGCTGCTGTTCGACAGTGCCGCCACTTCCGTCAAAGGGTAAACCTTCCCCAAGCTGGTCCTAAACTAAACTAAAAACTAAGCTTCTGCACAAGAAACTTAGCTCCAAACATGCCCTAAAATATGTCATAAATCCCACCCACAATATAATGGGCAGTCTAAAATATAAAGACACATGTCAGAATTAATGACACACAAAACAAGCCAAATGGCCACTACAGATGCATAATTATGCAAATGATGGAAATGTGATTCAAAACAGAGCATTCTGAAAATACTTAGCAGGTCAGGTAGCATCGGTGTAGAAAATAACAGGATTAATGTTTCAGGTTAACAACCATTCATAATTCTGAAGTTGCCTGATCTGCTGAATGTTTCCAACATTTTCTGTTTTGATTTTAATAGAAAGGTGATTGTCATTTTCATTACTATTTTAATTGAACAAGAACAATGAGGAGAAAAAAGCACAATCATTCATTTATTTTCTTCTAATTGATTAAAATGTTAAGAATTACTCAGAGCAATGTGCAATTTTGGGGCTTTTGTTATGATGATAAGATTTCCCAGTGAGGTGCATTCGATATCCAAGATGATTCAGATAAAGATTTACATTTTCTGATCAATTCTTTTTTGATGACCAAAGAAGATCAGATGATGGCACAGCAGTAGAGGTGCTGCCTTACAATGCCAGAGACCCGGGTTCGATCCTGACTACACGTGCTTGTCTGTATGGAGATTGTAGGTTCTCCCTGTGATGTACATGGGTTTTCTCCGGGATCTCCAGTTTCCTCCCTCACTCCAAAGACGTACAAGTTTGTATGTTAATTGACTTGGTGTAATTGTAAATTGTCCTTAGTGTGTGTAGAATAGTGTAAGTGTGTGGGAATCGCTGGTTGGCGCGGACTCGGTGGGCCGAAGGGCCTGTTTCCGCGCTGTATCTCTAAACTAAAAATCGAAATCAGGAACGCCAGAAACATCCACCTATCCAACCAGAAAGTTACACAAAAATGCTGGAGAAACTCAGCGGGTGCAGCAGCATCTATGGAGCGAAGGAGATAGGCAACATTTCGGGCTGAAACCCTTCTTCAGACTCTAACCCTAACGAGAAATGTGGCTGCAGATGTTGTAAGTTAGTGCTGTTTCAGTTTGGATGTATGCAGCTCTGTAGAGATTCTTCCTATTTTCCAAACCACAAAATGATTTCCCCTGGGATACCCTAATAGAATCCAGACATGCTTATATTGCTGCTGGTTGCAAGAGACGTCCGGCTTCATGAGATCTCAGGAACAGATGTAGTCTCTGGCTCAGTGTAGGACCTGAAACATGCCAGTCAACAGTAAAGGTTGCAGCTGCTGAGGATGGTGCTGGAAGGTGGGTAATACTGCATCACTATTGCAGCTTTTAACAGCACGCTGGATACTTAGTATTTTTAGTCAGACTTCCATTCATAGACTACAGCTTTACTTTCAATACCATTATCCCATCCAAGCTTATCTCCAAACAAAGTGGAACTTGGAGTCATCACTCAGCTCTGTAACTGGATCCTCGGCTTCCTGACCAACAGACCACAATCAGTAAGGATAAGTGACAAATCATCCTCTACGATATTCCTCAACACTGGTGTCATGCAAGGATGCATTCTCAACTCCCTTCTTTACTCCTTTTACACCCACAACTGTGCAGTCAAATACAAATCCAACTCAATTTACAAATTCGCAGATTACACCACCATGCTGGGCCAGATATCAAATAATTACGAGTCAGAGTACAGGAAGGAGATTGAGAACCTTGTAGCCTGATGCGAAGACAACAAACTTTCACTCAATGTCAGCAAAACAAAATAGATTATGATTGACTTCAGGAAGCAAAGCAGTACATGTCCCCAGTATACATTAGTGGTGCTGAAGTAGAGATGGTTGACAGCTTCAAATTCCTTGGAATAAATATCATCAGCTACTTGTCCTGGACTAGCCATATTGAAGCAATGGCTAAGAAAACACACCAATGCCTCTACTTCCTTAGAAGGCTCAGAAAGTTCAGCATGTCCCCAACAAGTCTCACCAACTTCTACAGATGCGCCATAGAAGCATTTTATCGGCTTGCGTCTTAGCATGGTTTGGGAACAGCTCCACCCAAGATGGCAAGTAATTGCAGAGAAATGTAGACACACCGTAGACTATCATGCAAACCAATCCCCCTTCCATTGACTCTATGTACTGTTCACGCTGTCTCAGCAGATGAGTCTCATCCTGGACACCCTCTTTTCCCTTCTTCCATCAGGCATGAGGTACAGAAGGTTGATAACGTATACCTCCAAATTCAGGGACAGTTTTTTGCCAACTGTTATCAAGCAACTAAGCCTTCCTATCACCAACTAGAGAGTGGTCCTGACCTACCATCTACCTCACTGGAGACCTTTGGACAATTTCTAATCAAAGTTTACTGGACTTTATCTTGCACTAAACGTTATTCCCTTTATCCTGTCTTTGTAAACTGTGGACTGCTTGATTTTAATTATGTATAGTCTTTCAGCTACTGGATAGAATCCAATAAAAAAAAGCTTTTCACTGTACCTCAGAATACGTGACAATAATAAATTAAAATAAACTAAACTAAGCTAAACTAAACTAAACGAGGCCCGTATGTAGCTTTTCAAAAAGGGGCTTGGCGTGATAGGATTACAAAAATTTTATGTACAATAATGTGCGTGCAGCGTGAAGTCACTTGCGGCCGGGGTCCAGGGCCTGCTTTAGGGCCCTGGAAGCTCTGGGGTTTTAGATGCTCTGTGGTGCATTCTGAGCCTTATTTTGGAGCATTTTTGCACCAAATTTATGACCAGTATTTCAGAAATAACTTTGGTTGAGTGAAGAGTAATGAGTTGGTGGAATGGGATGATTGGGGGTCATTGTTGTACAATTTAAAAATAAATCAAGAATTGAAGTTGTCCTTGTTTTAATTATCAAGTTGTATTGTTGTAAAATGTTATGTAAAATGTTATAAAGGAGTATGCAAAAACTGCAAATAAAATACTGTGTTTTTGCAGTAAAGAAAACCTTTTTTTAGAAAATGTTTTGTGTGTTGATTTCATTGCCTGTTACTGTTAGACTGTATTAGTGTGTGCCCCTGACCCAACAACTACATTTCAACATTGAATAGTGATGTGAATACATCATTTATTTCAACTTCAATTTCCATCATGAAAATTGAAGTCAAACTAAATGGTGCAATTACATTACTATGATCGCTTTCAAACTAACCTATTTTACTATCATACTATTATAACAAATTCTAGTTCCATGATGACTCATAAACAAGATCACAAATCACATTTTGAATTCTCAAACACAACGTGATTGTGAATAATTGCAGAGCTGCCAAGTTTGACTGAGCATTTCCGTATTTTGCTGGCTGAAAATCAGTATTTTATTGGGGAAATCGGAATTTCTCACATATATGCAATAGAACGTACTACACAGAAACTGGATTTTTGAAAATCAGTATTTTGCATGCAACCTCATGTATTCTCAAATATCAGTATGGAATACTGAAAATTAGTACTACTGAATTCTGAACATTTTTGAAATGTGAATTTATAATTCTTAATTTTGATTCATTCATATCATATCTCTATAATTATGTGTGTGTGTGTGTGTGTGTGTGTGTGTGTGTGTGTGTATGTGTGTGTGTGTGTGTGTGTGTGTGTGTGTGTTAAATCACATCTGCTCGAAAAAACAACACACTAATGGTAAAATTATTAATTTTATTATTCAAATTGTAATTAATCAAAATGTTCAAAAATCTGAAAGAACTTAGAAAAAAACCCGCCTTGCTTTGGCTGATGATGTCACAATGGATCTGCTTTGCGCGGCCTGCGGTATGTTCCACGCGCTGCAAGTAACGTCACCCCCCGACCACTCCCTCCCCCCTGTACTCAGGCTGGAGCCTGGAGCCTGCAGCCTGAAGCGTGTAGCCGGGAGACGCTGGCTGGAAGTGAGTGAGTATTGCATTCGGGAACCAGCCCTCCCCTGTGATGACCACAACCCCCCCCCCACTGGGTTCTGGATTGAAGCCTCTGAACACGCAATCCTTTGGTTGACGCGCACCCTGCTGCCTGCTCCCTGCTGCCTGCTCCCCGCTCTCCACTCACAACTCCCTTCCTCCTCTCCCCCTCCCCTCCTCTCCCCACATTCCACCCTCCTCCTCCTCCTCCTCACCCCCCTCTTCCTCTCCCCCTCCTCTCCCCCCTCCTCTTCCCCCTCCTTTCCCCCCTCCTCTCCACCCTCCTCTACCCACCTCTCTTCTCCCCTCCCGTGGCCTCTCTTCCTCCTCCTCTACCCCACTCCTCTCCCTCCTCCTCTCCCCTCCCTTTCCCCCCACCTCCTTCCCCTCCTCTTCCACACCCTCTTTCCCCCCCCCTTTACCCCCTACCCCCCCATCCCCCTCCACCACTAACTATTAAAAGTCTGATCTTGGATGTGTGTGTATTTGTTCGTGTGTGTTTGTTTGTTTGTGTATAATCACATCTTCTTGGAAAAAACGATGCACTAACGGTATAATTTTCACATATTCCGGTGAAGATTTTTCCCATGTAGTCCAAAGCGCCTTATCTGAAAATGTCATGCTTTATTTCTCGTTATTAATGAAAATGCAGTCTGCGCCATCTTGCTCGCGTTGCGAGTGTCGTCATCCCCCCACCCCTCCTTCTTTGTTAGACTCCCACTCCCCGCTGCCCGCTGCCCACTCCCTGCTGCCCGCTGCTACCCCCTCCCTACTCTCACCCCCCTCCTCTCCCCCACCTCCCCCTCTTCTTTCCTTCTCCTCCCCTGCTCTCCCCCTCTCCCCCCTCCTCTTTCCCCACTCCTCCCCCCTCCCCCCTCTTCTCCCCTTCTCCTCCCCTGCTCTCCCCCCTCTCCCCTCCCCTCCTCACCCCCCTCCTCTTCCCTCCTCCTCTCCCCCCTCCTCTCACCCCCATTCTCTCCCCTCATCTCCCCCGCCTACCCCCTCCACTCTTCCCCCCTCATCTCCCCCCCTCATCTCCCCCTCTCATCTCCCCCCTCATCTCCCCCCTCTCCCCTCCCCCAGCCCCTTTTTAACTCTGGGTTATTTTTTACTCTGGAAAAAAAGGGGGGTGCGACCGCACCTTCGGATGGCCATGTAAACTAAACTTTTTACCCCAACAGCCAGACATCAAGCTTCAAATGGAGACACAAGAGAATGCAGATGCTGGAATCTCAAAGAAAAAAAAATCAGGAAGAACTCAATGGGTCGAGCAGCATCTGTGTTTTGGAGGGGCGGGGAGGAAACATTTTTAGTCAATACCCTGCATCAGTACGGAGATGGGCAAGGAAGATCGCCTGTACAAAGATGAAAGGAGGTTGGATGGGACTGGAGCCAGAAGGTGGCAGGTATTTGGAGGAGGGATGAGGGGTGATGAACAGAAGTACCCACATGGAGGAGGGGGATGGTTAGAGTGTTAATCTTGGCCAAATTAGAGTTATTCTAAAATGGAGGAGCTTTGTATTTGCAAGGCCTGCTTGGTCTTTTTCTGTGTAAAGCTACAAGCTGCGAGCCAGTGCCAGAAAGTCTAGGATCTAGATTGATATGTCAGATAAGGTGAAGTCCAGATGTCCTTTCCTTTGTTGAAATTCATGAGGACTCTGCAGAGAAGCTCAGAGGTGTTGCAAATACATGATGAGGATTGGCCAGCTGCAAAGGGGTTGTAAATACTGTGGCAAGGTGTTTGTGCTGCTGCTTGAAGATTGGCTGAAGTGTGAAACCTTGTTTGAGTTGTTTATAATACCTGGGAACATGTTGCATTATTTGGTCAACTGACTTCCTTCCAGAAGCTTCTGTAGAAACATTGTAATGGGGGACTTTGTAATTGGGTTGGGAAACTGTCAATTACTGCATAAGGTGATCGATATATGTGATTGGCTTGTAGGGGTTGCCACCCCCATGTAGTTCTGCTCCACAGGGTCCGATGACCTATAAAAAGTGACCCCACTAGGATCGTCGTCGACCTTCTGGAAGGGCGCTTGGGACTGCGTAACGTTTTGGAGGTATCTGCTTGCACGAGGCTGAAGGGCTTGAACAAGCAGAGATATGGATCAGACCCGCAGTGGTTAGGTATTATATAGGGAGTTCGTTATTGTATCATAAAATAAAGTTTAGTGGTTCAGTGCTTGACTCAGTGTTTTACTGAACTAGACTAAGGGGGGTAAGCTTTGGGAGCATAATTACAAGAGTTGGGAGACAGAGGCAAGTGGGTAATAGGTGGAAACAGGCAGGAAAATAAAAAGCAGATGGAGCCGTGAGGGGAGGGGAGAGTGAGGGTGGAGACATCTGCTGGAGGTTGATCAGTGAGGACACTATGGCCATAAGTGCTGGAATCTGAAATGTGAAAAAGGTCATAATGTGAGTCATGAAAGACTTCCTGTAATTGTACAGCCTTGTTCTTGCGCATGGAAGAACAAAATAATAATACCAAACCCCTCAATGTGATTTCTCCCCAAATTCTCCGTATATATACCCCATGACCTGTCCTTCCATCATGTCCCTCACAGATCTGTGTATGTAATATGACTACAACATCTTAATATGCTGCATTACGATGTTTGTTCCCTGCTTCTAATATGCCTCAAATTGCTCAACGCTTTCACCAGCTTTATTTATAAATAATCCATGATTACTTTGATATGCATCTCCTCCCTATCTTCATTTATTAATTATTCCTGGATCTCTTTGATGAGAATCTTCCATTGCATTCTGTCTATAATACCACCACCAAAGCACTCAATGTATGCCTTGCCAGCTCTCTGTATACTATGTGATTTCCTCAACAAGTGACCCCCCACAGATCTCTCTGTAGATAGGAGGCACAAAGAACTGCAGATGCTAGAATCTGGAGTAACGCACAAAGTGCTGGAGGGTATGAAAACACTACATTTTTGGGCAGAACCATTCTTCAGACTGTAACTTGCCCAGATTCTTTTGACAGCACTCCCCAAACCCTTATCTCTAGAGCGAAAAAGGCAAAAACCGGCAGTCACATGAGAACACCACCCACAGGTTTGCTTGCATTTCATACATCTTCCTGATTTAGAAGTTTATTGTCAATATTTCATTGGCACTGGATCAAGATCATTCAATTTCCTCTCCAAGAGAACCGTGGAAAAACCTACACAAGAAGGACTGTGGTGGTTCCCTGCTTATGACATAAATATCAAACATATTGAGGTATGTCTCCCCCAGTTCACAGCATTTGAAAGAAATATGACAAAGCCATGTATATGACAAACACCAGGGTATCAATGCCATCTGACTTCAGCACCCCTCATGATGTATCTGTCCAGGGGTGGAAATCCTGGGGGATACAGGGGGACACGTCCCCCCCCTGCTTTGAGAGGTGGACGATCCCCCCCCCCCCCATGTTTTGTCATTCGGACTTAATTAGCCGCTTTCTAGGGCTGAATCGGTCCATTCGTGAAGGCCTTTCAGCGCCCGTCGCGGCTTAAAATCAAACTGCTGCATCGAGGCGATCAAGGCTCCCTATGTTGAAGCCCCCGCCGGCCGATGAAAGACCCCGTGAACGGGCCGATTCCAGCTCATGGGTGAAGCCTCGCACTAATGCATCTCGCTCTCTCCTCCAGCCCAGCGCGCCGCTTGACTCAGGGGTGATTCGGTACAGCGTGGAGTCAGCGCCCGATGAACAGAGGGAACCGGGACCAGGTCACCGCCAGGGATGCGCTTCTCTATCTGGAAGGCGGAGGTTCTGCTGCGGCTGCTGGCAGGTACACAGAGAGAGAGAGGCCACTCGGCCCGTGCGTTGGTGCTGCCTCACAGTGCCAGGGACACGGGTTTAGATCCTGACTCCGGGCGCTGTCTGTACGGAGTCTTTTTCTCCCCACTAGCGCCTTGTCTGATGTTGATCTCACCCTTGCTGCTGAACAGACCGAGCACCAGCACCGAGTGGTCGCTCTGCCACCTCTCTCGCTTTGGTTTATTTTGACAGTGGGTCTCCGCTCCCCGAACCCTCTCGGCGGTGGCGAAACGAAGAAAGAAACATCTCTTGAGCAGTGAGATTGGATGCTGGAGGCTGAGGAAACGCCACTGTAAAATGGACGAGGTTTTAGCGCACGCCAACACACCATTCAGCCCAACAGGTCCAATGTCCACACATCTAACCCTATCAACATATTTCTTCAGCCCCCCACCCCCCTCTCCCGCCCTCTGTCTTTCCCTCCCTCTGGTCCTCACTGCCCTTCAATGTACTGCGAAATGTAACAATGCAACATCTGATCGCTGTTGTAGATCCCTGCCAACATTTAGTGGCGCCTGGGTAGGAATTTTAATTCTGGGTTCTTTAAAAGCATATCGTCAATGCGTGCCCTTATCTTCTACAGGCTCTGACGTTTACACCACTTCATGTTTTATTTACGCAGGAGACTGGCTGTAAATTACAAGAAAGATGACAACATAGAGAGAGGGAGAGGTGATGATTGCTTTTTTGAACCAAGGCTGTTCCCGGGGGGTTCCTGCTCAGCCCTATATAGCTCCAAGCAGTTTAGAGACCTGGGACCAGGGCAAGCATTTATAATACTTGCCATTACGTTTTAACTCTTGAAATAAAATAGCCACTGGAAGTCACTCATGATCAATACAGTTTGCAACATTTCAGAAGGAAATCCACCTCAGGAAAAAGCTTCAATGTTTTTATCACAAAGCACCTGCATCTCGACTAGTGGGAGCTGAAGACTTGATGGGAAATTAAAGGGTCTGTCCCACTTACGCGACATTTTCGGCGACTGCCAGCACCCATAACTAATTACTGTCATCTGGGCCCACGGCTGAAGACTCCGAAGCCTTGCGTGTATGTGTGAGTGTGGGCATGCGCGCGCGGCCACCAAGAAATTGTGTCATCCCCCCGGTCTCCCGGTCCCACCCCATGTTTTGATAGTGATTTCCGTGCCTGTATCTGTTTCATCTGTCTGTAGATAATATTAGACCTAAGACCCTTAACATGTGCCTGCCTCATCTTTCTGTATATAATATAACTTGTACATGATTCTTCCCCCTTTGTCAGCCTGGAGTGCTTTCTGACATCTCAAGGTTAAAGGAAACCTTTCCTCCGCACACTGAACCTGAACCAAAGCTTCAAATTCTGAGGAGTAAATATTGGACCAGCCGTATTGAAACAATGGCTCTACTTCCTTTGAAAGCTCAGGAAGTTCAGTATGTCCCCAACCAGTCTCGCCAACTTCTACAGATGTGCCGTAGAAAGCATTTTATCGGGATGCGTCACAGCATGGTTTAGGCACAGCTTTATCCAGACCGCAAGAAATTGCAAAAAAATGTTTACGGAGCTCAGACCATCACACAAACCAACCGCCCTTCCATTAACTCAATTTACACCACACACTGTCTTGGCAAGGCTAGCAGCATATTCAAGGACCAGTAGCACTGTGGCCACTCCCTCTTCTCACCTCTCCAACATGCAAAAGGCATAGCAGTGTGGAAACGCACACCTCCAGACTCAGGGACATTTTCTTTCCTGCTGTTATCAGGCAATTGAACCATCCTACCAACAACGAGAGAGCAGTCCTGAGCTACTATCTATCTTACTGAAGACCCCCGGGCTATCTTTGATCAATAGACAATAGGTGCAGGAATAGGCCATTCGGCCCCTCGAGCCAGCATTGCTATTCAATGTGATCATGGCTGATCATCCATGGCTGATCATGGCTGATTGGGCTTTACTGGACTTTAACTTGCACTAAACGTAATTCTCATGGTTCCCTTTATCATCTACCTGTAAACTGTGGATAGCTCGATTGTAATAATGTATTGTCTTTCTGCTGACTGGTTAGCACGCAACAAATGCTTTTTACTGCACCTCGGTTTTTGGAACAATAAATTAACTCGATAAACTCTATGCCTAGTGAGTAGCACCTGAGTCACTTTGTGCCACCATTTCGCAGCTGGGCCCCTTTCAGATTACTTACTGGGTTTAGACATTGCTGGTTGTATATTGTCAGTTTACACTCATCCTATCAAACTTCATCAAAAACTTATTGCCAATGATCGCAAGAAACACACACTGGTGATTAGGATATGTAAACATTGCAGATTTCATGCACTGCCTGCAGAACTAACAACCAACACAGTGCATGCCCACAAAATAGCACATGTTCACCATGATTGACTGCCTTTCAGAAGATTAATGTAGCACAGAGGCACAACTAGCAGAGCTGCTGCCTCACAGCTCCAGTGACCCGTTGAATCCTGATCTCTGGTATTTTCTGTGTGTAATTTGCACTCTGCCCCTGTGACCTCGTGTTTCCCCCGCAGTGGTCTGGTATGCTCCCCATCCCAAAGATCAGCTGGTTGCCCATATTGAATAGTTACTTGACAGAATTGAGAGCAGAGGAGATTTGATGGGAATGTGAGGAAACTAAATTGGAATCAATGTAAGAGCTATAGGTTAATGGGCAACAGCAGCATGGGGATGCTTGCCCCAAGGCCTGTTTCCTTTCCATGCTGTAAGAGAGTAATTTTGAGCTCGATTTTTGTTCATAATTTTTTCCAATTTCTTCTTACCATCCTATTTTTCCCAGAGTGCAGCAGCTACTTTATTGCTTCATGTTGTGGAATTTTCCTCTGCATGTCTGGCAAAGTTCCTGTACAGTGCACGGGCAGAATAAAATAAAGTCCCAGACATAATACAGGGAATAATTAGTTTGAAGACAATGTTGACAAAAACTCTCTTTGCTGCAAGCCACTGCTCTATGCTTCTCTTACCCATTCTACTCTGCATTTTAATTATCCTCAAAATATTTTACCGTTGAATCCTCACAGAATTGCTCGCAATTATGAAATACAAGGCAGTTTTAGATTAAATCTTATTGATTAGACATTATTGAATTTGGGCTGGTCATTGCCCATTGTTCTTTGGTCAAACTGCCTCTATATACATGCCACTAGTGTAGAGACACTGTAATTTTGTACAAGGATATCTGTCAAACCAGTTAACCTATATACATTTATATGCCATGTGCGGACGTTGCACCGACGGACGAGAAACCGAACCAAAGAAGTGGAACCAAATAATCGAATGGAAACGAAGCCGAAATGCCAAATAACCGAATGGAAACAAAGCCAAAATGCCATCTCACTGAAAGGGTGGGACACCTAAATGCAAACTAACCGAAAGGCCGGGATGCCTAAAAGCCAACTAACTGAAAGGCTGCGTCACCTAAAAGCAAACTCACTGAATGGCCGCTCTGCCGAAACGCCACCTACCCGAAAGGCGGCGTCGCCTACAAGCCAACGAACCGAATGCTGCTCAACAGAAAAGTCAAATAATGGACATGACGTTGCCGGGGTTCTGGACTTGTCAGCGATTGGTCCAGACCCCCATGTCCATTACGTCATTGTGGAGGGATGAACATTGTTCCACACCTCCACTCCACCCGACCCACAACCCGCGGAGGGTGGCCGTGGGAGAGTGGGGGCTGTCCTGAGGGATGCGCACCTTCAGCCGCTTACAACTTGGTGTTCGGGTTCAGAATGCCCAGTCACCTATGGCTTGTGTGGGAAAATGACCCCCACCCTCCCGCCGGTGGAGACAAGCACCAAGTTGTAAGCAGCTGAAGGAGCGCAACCCTCGGGGGGGGGGGGGGAGTGGGGGGAGATAAAATTGTTTTTTTCATGCACACTTGTCATCGGCCGGCCAGGGAATGTGTGTGTCCTCCCGTGTTTTAAAAGTGATTTACTATGCCCCAAGCCATCTGTCCCCCCCGGCCAGGGTGGGGGTGAATCACCCGTTGTGGGTGTCAGGGTCTGGGGGGAGGGGGGGAATCACCCTGGTGTGGGGTTTGGGGTCCGATGGCAGTGCATCGCGGTCAGTGACCCTGGGTGGGTGGAGGGACCAGCCTGTCCCACACCTCTGCTCCACCCGACCCCACAGCCCATCACAGTGCGGCCGCACGGGGAAGATGAGGCGGAGGGCGGCCTTGGCCATGGGAGGGTGGGGGCTGTCCCGAGGTTTGCGCTCCTTCGGCCGCATACAACTTGGTGCTCGGGTTCAGATTGCCCAGTCTCCACCGGCGGGTGGGGGTCATTTCCCCACACAAGCCATTGGTGACTGGGCAATCTGAACCCGAGCACCAAGTTGTAAGAGGCCGAAGGTGCGCATCCCTCGGGACAGCCCCCACTCTCCCACAGCTGTGGGTCGGGTGGAGCGGAGGTGTGGGACAATGTTCATCCCTCCACAGTGATGTTATGGACACGGGGGTCTGGACCAATTGCTGACAAGTCCCGCCCCCCGGCAACGTCATGTCCGTTATTTGACTTTTCTGTTGAGCGGCATTCCGTCCGTTGGCTTGTAGGCGACGCCGCCTTTCGGGTAGGTGGCGTTTCGTCAGAGCGGCCATTCAGTGAGTTTGTTTTTAGGTGACGCAGCTTTTAGGGGTCCCATCCTTTCGGTTAGTTTGCATTTAGGGGTCCCATCCTTTCGGTTAATTGGCGTTTCGGCTTACTTTCCATTCAGTTATTTGGCTTCCACTACTTTGCTTCGGCTTCTCGTCCGTCGGCGCCACGTCCGGGTACCTTTATATGCATTTATTTTGGTGCAATAACATTACAAAATGGCCATTACTACATCTCTATGGGTGCAATAACATCATTTATTTTTAAAAGGAGTGACGAACAAATAACCTTTAGGTGGTTGGCTGTTTTGGACAATGTGGCCTCTGGAATTTGGAATGTATGTTCTTATTTGAATAGCTCAAAGAAAATTAAAATGTATATAAAATTGCATTTTTATTTGCAAAAATCTCACGGTGGAATTTAACATGGCCAAACTGTAAAGAGATATCAGTGCGTAAAAGAGCTGTTAAAGGAATTTGACCATGGCGACCTTTTTTACTCGCGGGCATTTTTCAATGTTGAAAAATATGGCTCGACGTAGATCAGATTCAGATTCAGATTCAGATTCAAACTTTATTGTCATTGTGCAGTGTACAGTACAGAGACAACAAAATGCCGTTAGCATCTCACCCAGAAGAGCGAACATAGAATAATGGAACAGTAAAATATATATATGTACATACAGTAGCAGTAGTGCAATTTTTCTGGGGGAAGGAGTGTCCGGGTGGGGGGGTGACTGGCAATCACCAAGGTGCAGAGTTATGGAGGGTAACAGCCGCAGGGAAGAAGCTGTTCCTGAACCTGCTGGTCCGGCAACGGAGAGACCTGTAGCGCCTCCCGGATGGAAGGAAGGTAAACAGTCTGTGGTTGGGGTGAGAGCAGGCCTTGACGATGCTGCGCGCCCTTCGCTGACATCGCTTGCTCTGGACAGACTCAATGGAGGGGAGTGAGGAACCGGTGATGCGTTGGGCAATTTTCACCACCCTCTGCAGTGCTTTCCGGTCGGAGACAGAGCAGTTGCCATACCATACTGCGATACAGTTAGTAAGGATGCTCTCGATGGTGCAGCGGTAGAAGTTCACCAGAATCTGAGGAGACAGATGGACGTTCTTTAGTCTCCTCAGGAAGAAGAGACGCTGGTGAGCCTTCTTGACCAGTGTTGATGTATTGTGGGTCCAAGAGAGGCCATCAGAGATGTTGACCCCCAGAAACCTGAAGCTGGAAACACGCTCCACCTCCGTCCCGTTAATATGGATGGGGGTGTGCGTGCCTCCCCTAGACCTTCTGTAGTCCACAATGAGCTCCTTGGTCTTCTTGGAGTTAAGGGCCAGGTTGTTGTCAGCGCACCATGCTGCTAGGAGCTGGACCTCCTCCCTATATATTGATATAGCTGAGGCCTCGAGTACGCGGGGACTACCCTAAGGCATGAAGGAGAGTTACAAAGACCTCCTAGGACCTCGTGTCGACCATGCTGTGAGTATGTGTCGGTCGACCATGCTGCGAGTATGAGTCAAGAGCAAACTCGCCAGAACTCGCGGATTAGGTCGCCGCAGTGGGACAGCCCCTTTAGAAAGAGGAGAGAGGTGTTAGAGATAGTCCAAGTGAATATGACAGGTGCAGGAGATGGCCCTGATGCAGTTATTGGTATAGCAGAGAAAGAGTTGAGTGATGGTGCCTGTGTACATCTAGAAAAAGGACTGATCAATTTAAGCAGCAAAGAGGCAGGCATAGTTGATGTCCATGAATGTGCCCATGCCTCCATCTTTGACTTCAAAAAGGTGAAAGGCGTCAAAAAATAAGTTGTTGATGGTGAAGACTAGTTCTGCCAGGTGGAGGAGTATGTTCATAGAGAAGAAAGGGTTGTAGTATGAAGCACAGAGTTCATAGTATGGAGAGGGGTCTCTGTTCAAGGAAGAACCAAAGAGCTCTGAGTCCTTCATGGTGGGGAATGGAGGTGTAAAGGGAATGGATGCCCATGGTAAAGATGAGGCGTTGGGTGCCAAGGAATTGAAAATGATTTGTGTTAATGAGTGCATGAGGAATATTGGATGCAGCTCTGAAGGGACTGGACAAAGGGGGTCAAGAGAAAATTGAGGTATTTGGAGATGAGTTTAGTATGGCAGGAGCTGGCAGAAAAAATGGGTCAGACAGGGCAGTCCTGCTAGTGGATTTGGGGAAGGAGGTAGAAATAGGCAGAGCAGGGTTTGGAACTATAAAGTCTACAGTCTCCAATTTTATAGTTCCCAGATCGCTGGAGGTGATGAGATAGTTGAAGGATGAGATTGGAGATGGTGACCTGGTGTTCATCCATAGGGTGATGGTTAAGGAGTAGATATGAGGGAGGAGGTGTCTATGAGCTGGCGTCTGGCCTGCCCATGGTACAGGTCAGTCTACTGGACCACAACAGCACCTCCCTTGTCAGCGGGTTTGACGAAAATATAGGGATTGTTACTGAGTGAATTGAGGACTGCACATTCAAAGGGGGTGAGATTGGAGCGGATAAGGGCAGTGGGAGAAGTCAAGGCGGCTGATATCGTGCAAACAGTTGGAAATAAAAAGGTGCAGAGAGGGTAAAAAGGGGAGTCCAGGAGGAGGAGGACCGTTGAAGATGGGAGAAGTGGTCATCACTAGGAGGTGAGGACTCCTTGCCAGAGAAATAATTTGGGAGATGGAGACGATGGAAGAAGAGATCAACATCACGTCTCGGCACTCAGAGTGAATGGGGAAAGAAGGATTTTTAAGGTGATGTGTGTAGCCAGTCATGAGCGCATCCAGCGCTGGTTGTAGTTAACGGATAGCAGCGGTTTGTCCAGAGTCCATTTCTCACTGTCCACATGACCATGCTCAATCCCTCATGCCATCAAAATTCACATCAGAGAAATTCCCACAAATGTTGTCAATTAATCAAACAAATAGTTTTAAAAAAGCATCAATAACAAATCATTTATGCTCTCCATTAAAAGGCATTGTACTCGTTACACATGCCACATATTTATGTTGGATAATTCAGTCATTTACTGCACAAATATGCTTCTGTATAAATCTATTATGAGGGAATTAAATCATGTAATTTTAATGTATTCACTCATTAAAGTATTTTGGATTGCCTCAAGCCAGTAATAAACAGCAACAGCTATATTCATTGATAGTAATTTTATCTCCAATCATCTATTCAGGCAGAGCTGAAAACAAGCAGACAATAAATACAATATTGCAGCAGATATGTAGATAACAATTTTATCTGTTCACCCATTGAAATTAAGATGAGGGAGTCCATCGTGAACTGATACTTGGGATGTTGTTAACTAAAATTTGGAGTGGGAGTGAGAAGGTGGGTCTATGTTGACAGATAGGCACACCTGTTCAATAAAATATTAAATAAATTCTGAGAGACGTCAGACGGCATGTGGAAATATACTTCACAGCATTTTAGAATTATATACAGTATCTATCTACATATATAGAATCTATAACACCAGTCCAGTTGCTGCATTGTCTTCAGTACAATTGCTTTAAATAGCAATGTTACAAAATTTTGAGATTTAAAAAATAAAGTCTGCAATTTATCCCATCAGATAAAGCATAAAAAGAAGTTTAATTTGACACTTAATTCACTTTCATATCTTCAGTATTAAAAAAGTTATGGCCATTATCATACTCAGAAATTAGCATCTAGTTCCCTATTGCTTTTCCATTGACTTAACACAAAAGCTGTGATCGAGGACAGTTAAAAGCCCATAACTTTCTTAAAAATTATGGTAACTGAAAGAAATTTTCAGGTATTATAGATTGAAGCATTCTGAAACAAATATGAAACAATCTTACTTCGAAGACATGAAAGTAAAGCATATAATTAGTTAGTTACCTAATTGTAGCTAATTACAAAATTCAATTACTAGATCTAAACATCTATCAATTTCTTAAGAATAGATTAACATTTTTAAATAGCCTAAGTGTCCAAATAACATTCACACAATAATTCACAATATAACATAATTTTTAAATCTAATTTTCATGAATTTACAGGCCAAATGGAAGGAATTGAATGTTTAATACCTGTAAATTAATGGGGATTTAATTCATCTTGCGAGTGAGAATTTCTGGAACGCGATCTTTTGGAACGTTCATTTGCGGTGAATTTAACCCCGTATTGGCATGAAAAATACTGCCGTTAATTTGGGGAATAAAATCACCGTGTCGCATGACAAAATGTGAATTAAAGGCTTCTTAAGAAGCACTTTTATACATTTAAAGAAAGCACTTTCGTTTACCTGTCCATTGTGTGAAATCCGTCCCCGTTATTGGCGTTGACGCTTTAGGAGCTGCTTTTAAAATGACTGTAGCGCTGACATTGACGATTTAATTTTAAAAAAAATTTCACAAATTGCCGGTAGGAACGATTTTGTCAGCGAAGGTTTGTACTCCAACAAAATATTTCCAGGACAAGGGAGGAGAAACCGCGTTTTAACCCCGCCCCCCCCTTAAAGGCGCCAAAATCGCGCACACGGCCAGTGGCAGAATTACAGCGCGACTGAAGGTAAGTTTTGTAACATACCTACTTTAAGGATGGAAAGATTAAGCCAGGTAACCTGACTGCTATTTGGGACTAACAAAATGCAGGTAGTTTTAGTTTAGTTTGGTTTGGTATAGTTTAGTTTAGTTTAGTTTAATTTAATTTAGTTTAGTTTAATTTAGTTTAGTTTAGTTTAGTTTAGTTTAGTTTAGTTTAGTTTAGTTTAGTTTAGTTTAGTTTAGTTTAGTTTAGTTTAGTTTAGTTTAGTTTAGTTTAGTTTAGTACTACACTCAGCACTGGCACTGAGTAGTTGTAAAGTCTACTAACAAATATTGTCTAACTATGTACAGAGACTACCTAGGCTACCTAAGGGTAAATATACAGCGCGTAAATTAAGCCAGAAATAAACAATTTGCCCCAACATTGTAATGTGAAATCTGTAGCCTCAACAAATGTTGGGGGCTGATTTGCAAAGAGTCAAATGGGGATGATCAGCGTCGGTAATGATAGTTGTTAACCATATAACCATATAACCATATAACCATTACAGCACGGAAACAGGCCATCTCGGCTATTTAAGTCCGTGCCGAACACTTTTTTTTTTTTTTAAATAAATAAATACTTCCCCCTAGTCCCATCTACCTGCACTCAGACCATAACCTGTCCCTTAATTCTCAAGTCATGTCCCCTTGTTTGAATCTTCCCTACTCTCAATGGAAAAAGCTTATCCATGTCAACTGTGTCTAACCCGCTCATAATTTTAAAGACCTCTATCAAGTCCCCTCTTAACCTTCTGCGCTGCAAAGAATAAAGACCCAACTTGTTCAACCTCTCTCTGTAACTTAGTTGCTGAAACCCAGGCAACATTCTAGTAAATCTCCTCTGTACTCTCTCTATTTTGTTGACATCCTTCCTATAATTAGGCGACCAAAATTGTACTCCATACTCCAGAATTGGCCTCACCAATGCCTTGTACAATTTTAACATTACATCCCAACTTCTATATTCAATGCTCTGATTTATAAAGGCCAGCACCCCAAAAGCTTTCTTTACCACCCTATCTACATGAGATTCCACCTTCAGGGAACTATGCACAGTTATTCCTAGATCCCTCTGTTCAACTGCATTCCTCAATTCTATACCGTTTACCATGTACGTCCTATTTTGATTTGTCCTGCCGAGATGTAGTACCTCACATTTATCAGCATTAAACTCCATCTGCCATCTTTCAGCCCACTCTTCCAAATGGCCTAAATCTCTCTGTAGACTTTGAAAATCTACTTCATTATCCACCACACCACCTATCTTAGTATCATCTGCATACTTACTAATCCAATTTTCCACACCATCATCCAGGTCATTGATGTACATGACAAACAACAGTGGACCCAACACAGACCCCTGAGGCACCCCACTAGTCACCGGCCTCTAACCTGACAAACAGCCATCCACCATTACTCTCTGGCATCTCCCATTCAGCCACTGTTGAATCCATCTTGCTACTCCACCATTAATACCCAACAATTGAATCTTCTTAACCAACCTTCCATGAGGAACCTTGTCAAAGGCCTTACTGAAGTCCATATAGACAACATCCACTGCTTTACCCTCATTAATTTCCCTAGTAACCTCTTCGAAAAATTCTAGAAGATTAGTCAAACATGACCTTCCAGGCACAAATCCATGTTGACTGTTCCTAATCAGACCCTGCTTATCCAGATGCTTATATATATTATCTTTAAGTATCCTTTCCATTAATTTGCCCACCACTGACGTCAAACTAACAGGTCTATAATTGCTAGGTTTACTCTTAGAACCCTTTTTAAACAACGGAACAACATGCGCAGTACGCCAATCCTCCGGCACTATTCCCGTTTCTAGCAATTGAACTGTAAATAACGGCAACACCAGAGACTGCAGATCCTGGATTATACTGGATGAATTCTGAACTCATTAGGTCAGACAGTATCTGTTGGGGGAAATGGATAGTCAACATTTTGTGTCCAGACCCTTCATTTAACTGATAGAATAGAGGGAAGATAGCCTGTATAAAGGTGGCACAGTGTCAGTGAGAGGTGCCAAACAATATGTCAATCAAGTGAGGAAGGGTTGATTGGAAGATGGAGTCAGACCCAGGAGGGATGGGTGCAGACAGCGACAAAAGGTTGGGAAGTGATGTGGAGACAACAAAAATGTCATGGAATTTGCTTAGAAAGGAAGATTAGAACTAAATAATGAGGGATGTTGGGCAGATTACGTTGGGAAGAGAGGGGAAGTGGAACCCAGAGGGAGGGGTTTGTGAGTGATGTATAGGTGGAGGAGAGGAACGAATCAGGGTGATACAAGGTTAGTAGGGGTTTGATTGGAAGGAAGGGTGTGTGAGAGGACCTTGGTAGATCAGAAGGAGACAGAAATGGACAGAGGGGATGTAGGTTAGCTGCAATTAGGGAATTCGATGTTCATGTTATTGGGTTGTAGATTTCCCAGGCAGAACATGAGGTGCTGGATTTCTAGTTTATTTTTTGTCTCATCCTGGCAATGGAGGAGGCTGATGACAGTTGGGTTGGTGTGGGAATGGGAAGAGGAATTAAAATAGCTAGTAGCTGCAAGATGCAGGTAGCCACTGAGAACCCAGTGCAGGTACTTGGCAACACGGTCGCTGGTCTGTACTGGCTGATGTACAGGAGGCCATATCATGTTTTGTGACAAATGTTTGCCTGAATGCAGTACAGGTGATATAATGGGGGAAGCTGATCTGCTAATCACTGAGAAACATATTGGCAGTTTAATAAAAAACAAGTGTACACTAACATGAGATGGTTCAGCATTTGTAAAGTTTGATCTAACCTGAGGGAGTGTTTGGAGAAGGCACTGGCCTTTTCACTGGGTAATCTCTGCATTGTTTCTTGGTGAAGTGATTTGAGTCCTGCAGCTGAGAACAGAGTCTGCAAGAATTTATGTAAAAACAGTTTTTAGTTAGTCAAGTCTTTTGTACCCACTGCTTGTGAAAATAGACAATAGACAATAGGTGCAGGAGTAGGCCATTTGGCCCTTCGAGCCAGCACCGCCATTCAACGTGATCATGGTTGATCATCTCTTGCACAAGATGTCAGATATTTGCCAATATCTATTGAGTCATTATTTGAGGAAAAAATGTGGAGTAACAAGGGCAAAAAATGGCAATTTTGGAAAGAAATAGGAGGAGCATTTTGTTATCTTATTGGAGACATTGCCCTCAGTACTAAACATGGCTGCTTTGGGATATTATTCTATGTTTTTGAGACGATGATAGACAAAATGAACAGTGAAGTGATCAATGTTAATCAAGTGATTTACACAGCTGTGCCAGAGCCTTCCCTTTGATGGAATTCTTCCAAGATTAAGGTTCAGGCATTAAAAAAAACAGATCCAAAGTGGGAAAAAAGTGAGGGGGGATGAAGTCATCTTTATGATGAGTTAAAATAAAGAGAGACAATATAGTTAAGCTTGGTCAATAGAGATCCAATGTGTTATGCTACAGAAGTTTGATATATTGGCAGTATGTGGAAATACATTTCACAGATTTTCAAGTTGTAAATAATTTGCATCCACAAATGAACATAATAGATTTTTTTCAGGAGGAAATTTAGCCATTAACATGCTTGCTAAATCTCTGTTGATAAGCTTCAAGACAAGAGCAACAACAGAATCATCAGATAAATCAAATTAATTAGCTGACAGATAAAAATTGACACCAGCAATGGCATCTTATCCTTATTATAACTATAAAACTGTGATCGTGTGTGTGTGTGTGTGTGTGTGTGTGTGTGTGTGTGTGTGTGTGTGTGTGTGTGTGTGTGTGTGTGTGTGTGTGTGTGCGCGCGTTCGTGTGTGTGTTCATGTGTGTGTGTGTGTGTGTGTGTGTGTGTGTGTGTGTGTGTGTGTGTGTGTGTGTGTGTGCGCGTTCGTGTGTGTGTTCGTGTGTTCGTGTGTGTGTGTGTGTGTGTGTGTGTGTGTGTGTGTGTGTGTGTGTGTGTGTGTGTGTGTGTGTGTGTGTGTGTGTGTGTGTGTGTGTGTGTTCGTGTGTGTGTTCGTGTGTGTTCACATCTACTCGAAGAAACGACGCGCTAATGGGAAAAAATTTCATATTCCGGTAGAGATTTACCCCCGGAATCAAAAATCGCCTTACCTGAAAATGTCCTGCTTTATTTCTTGAGTAATTAATAAAAATGTTTACAAATCCCATCATAATTTGAATTCAAAACGCCTGTTTTTTCGCTGATGACATGACAAAGGATCTGCCTGCCTGCCATGCCATCTGCTCTCACTGTGACCGACATCACCTCCCACTCCTCCCTCCTCCACCTATTGTTCAAAAGTCGCCCCATCGACTGAACACCGAAGATCATCGCTGAAGACTGCGGCACACGCTGCGAGTGAAGAACGAGCAAGTCGCATCTTGTATTAGAGCTGTCAGGTTCGTCTCGGCTCCCGTCCGTCGCTGCTGAAAAACATTTGAAAGAAACCCCGCTGTCCAAAGATCATAGAGCGCTGTCTTCTTGCTCGCGCTGCGAGTGATGGGTGTGTGTGTTTATTTGTTTGTGTGTGATCACATCTACTCGAAAAAATGACGCACTAAGGGGAAAAGTTTTACATATTCTGGCGGAGATTTACTCCCTGGAGTCAAAAATCGGCTTACATGAAAATTCAAGCTTTATTACTTGAGTTATATATGAAAATGTTCACAAATGTTTGAAAATAAACAAGATGGGCATGTCACAATGGCTCTTAAGCGACTTTGAGTCCTGAAAAGCGCTATATAAATGAAATGTATTATTATTATTATGCTCGTGCAATATTCCATAAGCTGCGAGTGACTTTACCCTCCGACCCCTCTAACCCCCCACCCCCCGGATTGAAGCTGCTGAAGTCCTTTGGTTGATGCGCGCGCCGCTGCCCGCTTTCTTCCTCCTCTCCCCCCTCCTCTCCCCCTCCTCCTCCTCTTCCATCCACCTTCTTTCCCCCCGACCATTCCAACACCCCCGCCCGCCCTCCCCCGTACTCGGGCCCTGAAGCCTGAAGCCTGCAGCCTCCAACGGGAGTGTTCAGGAATCTGCCCTCCTTTGTGACGACCCCTCCCCCCCCCTGCGGGCTCTGGATTGAAGCCGCTGAAGTCCTTTGGTTGATGCGCACCCTGCTGCCCGCTGCTCGCACCCCGCTCCCTGCTCCCTTCCTCTTCTCCCCCCTCCTCCTACACTTCCCCCCCTCTTTCCCCCTGACCGCACACCCCCACCCAGGTAGTCAGGGCCTGAAGCCTGAATGAAGCCTGAAGCCTGCAGCCGCCAACGGGAGCATTCGGGAATAAGCCCTCCTCTGTGACCGCAGCCCGCACGCCCGCCCGGCTCCCCACCTCCTCTCCCCCCCTCCTCCTCTCCGCCCCCCTCCTCCTCTCCCCTCCCCCTCCCCTCTCCCCCATCCGCTCCTCCATTCTCCTTCCCCTCTCCCCCCTCCCCTCTCCTCCCTCCCCTCTACCCCCCCTTTTTCCCCCTTCCTCTCTCCCCCTCATCTCTTCCCCCCTCTCGCCCCCTCCCCACCCTCTCCCCTCCCTCTCCCCCACCCTCCCCTCTCCTTCCTCCCCTTCCGCCTCTCTCCCCCCTCTCTCCCCCCTCTCTTCCCCCTCTTTCCCCCTCTCCTCCCCCCCTCTCCTCCCTCTCTCCCCCCTCTCCCCTCCTCTCCCCCTCTCTCCCTCCTCTCTCTCTCCCCCCCTCTCTCTCTGCCCCTTCTCTCTCTCCTCCCCTCTCTCCCGCCCCCCTTTTTCTCCACCCCCCTCCCACCCTCCCTCTCCCCCCTCTCTCCCCCACCCTCCCTCTCTCCCCCACCCTCCTTCTCTCCCCCCTCGCTTCCTCCCTCTCCCCCTCTCTCTCCCCCTCTCTTCCCCCCTCTCTCCCCCCTCGCCGCCCCTCCCCCCTCTCCTCCTCTCTCCCTCCCTCTCCCCCCTCTCCTCCCTCTCACCTCCCTCTCTCCCCCTCTCCCCCTCCCTCTCTAACCCCTCCCCCTCTCTCCTCCTCTCTACCCCCCTCCCTGCCCCCCTCCCTGCCCCCTCCCCCCTCTCTTCCCCCCTCTCTCTCTCTCCCCCTCTCTCTCTCCCCCCCCTCTCTCCTGCCCCCTTTTTCCCCTCCTCTCTCTCCCCCCTTCCCTCTACCCCCCCTCTCCCCCTTCCTCCCTACCACCCTCTCCCCCTCCACCTTCCCCCTACCCCCCTCTTCCCCTCCTCCCCTACCTCCTACAAATGTTATACATTTGTTTTTGTTTTGTTTCATTTAGAGACACAGCATGGAAACAGGCCCTTCGGCCCACTGAGTCCGCGCCGACCAGCGATGCCCGCACATTAACACCATCCTACACCCACTAGGGACAATTTTTATATTTACTAAGCCAATTAACTTACAAACCTGTACGTCTTTGGAGTGTGGGAGGAAACCGAAGATCTCGGAGAAAACCCACGCAAATCACGGGGAGAACGTGCAAACTCCGTACAGACAGCACCCATAGTCAGGATCAAACCCGGATCTCCGGTGCTGCATTCGCTGTAAGGCAGCAACTCTACCGCTGCGATAAAGTATCCATTTCTGCAATAAAGTATCCATTCTTCCATTGCTTTTATTTAACATCCAGGGGGAATTTGGCATCATGGTCCAGAATAAATGAACAACAGGCAAGCAGCAGTTGCCCAGCATTTGGCACTCCCTATACAGCTCGTCAAATAAAGTGCTATGTCGATCATAGATAGATCTAGGTTGGAGAACTGTATTCAGCACCATGCCCTGCACCTCAGATGGAATATATTGGTCTAGAAATGTTTCAGTGCCACAAAGGTATGTTGAATCGATGGTGCAAGTGTTCTGATGTGGTTATCCAACAACATGCTGCAGCAAAATTCCTATTCCAGCATTTTGCATCATCTTGTGGCAAATCAGCATCTGCAGTTCCTTGTGTCCAGCAAAATTCTTTATACTGCCGCAAGTTATCAAAGGATTCTCCTCTGTACACAGATATGCCATTAGTGAAGAAAAGGTCAGTGGAAATGCACTGAATAGTCTGTATAGAAAATGCCCAGAACTGTATGGTTCTCTCCTCAGCTAGAGTGTGGTCCTGACCTTCCATCTACTTCATTGGAGACCTTTGAACTATCTTAATTTAACTTTATCTGACTCTATCATGCACTATATGTTCTACCCTTTATCCCTTTTCTGTGCACTGTGGACGACTTGATAGTAATGATGTATAGTCTTTTCTTTGATGGGATAGCATGCAAACAAAAGCTTCTCACTGTACCTCAGTATACGTGACAATAATAAACTAAACTAAACTACATTAAACTCCATTAATGAATGAAAGTGAATGAAAGATTATGAAGGGAATAGACAGGGTAAATGCATAGAATCTTTTATCCAGAGTTAGATAATCAAGAACCAGAGGACCGATGTTTGAGGGAAAGATTTAATAGGAACCTGAGTGACAACTTTGTCGCACAAATGGTGATAGGTATATTGAATGAGCTGCCAGAGTAGTTAGATGAGGCAGGTATTATCACAACCTTTAAAAGACATTTGGACAAGTACATAGATAGGAAAAGTTTAGAAAGATATGTGCCAAACATAGGCAGGTGGGACTAGTGTAGATGCGGCATCTTGGCATGGACAAGTTGGGTCAAAAGGCCTGTTTCCATGCTGTATGACTCTATGACTCGATGACTCAATGAAAATACACTATGTCCAGATTTTGGGCTGTGGGTGCGGTTTCACTGGGGAGTGAAAGGCCAAGGATGATTGGGGTAATCGTCAGGAGTTATTGGAAGGGTGCGGTGTGAATAATGATTGTTGTTGGTGGGGTTGAACTGACAGATTTCAATAGGTTTGTGTATATGGAATTGCTACCGTGTGGTGGGGGTTGAAGACTCTAAAGAAGATATACCAGCAATAGAGTCCATGGCAGATCTCCTTATGCTATTAACTTAGTATGGCTTGCATGTATCAAGGAGGTTTTGATTGCTGAACTTAATTTCCATTAGCCACAAGTACATCATAGAGGTGCATCAACCATGATGTGAAAACAAATGTATGGGCACATCAATTGCACAATGCATCTGAGAAGAAAATCAGAGACTTCTTGATTATTCTCATTGTTTTTAATGAGATATTTTATAAAAGCCCATTCGTGTAGATTAGATAAACATTGTGCTATGCGATAGAATTTCGCTGGCCTTGGAGGAAATGCACGCCAGTGCTAAAAAGGGTTGAATTAAAGTATGATTTCCATAGCCTTGCTTTGCATTTCCTTGAATTTAGGAAACTGGGGTGCAACCTGTTGGATGTGTTTACAATTATTGAATGATTCGAAAGAGAGATCAGAATAAATTCCCTTGTTTTTTCCAGTAAAATTACATTGTTAACATCACAAATGTACAATTTTCATAATCATGGGTGTACCAACTATATATGTGTTTATTGCAAGAGTATTTGAGTACACAGCAGCAACATCTTGCCACAATTATATGGGATCCTGGTGAGAAGCCCAAATAGAATATAAGGTCTGATTTGCTTTCCCTGCTTCAGGAATAATATACTTGTAATGGAGGGAGTTCAATGAAGATTCATTGGATGGCTTGGCATACGAGGAGAGATTAAGTAAATGGAGCCTATAACCCCTCCGGTTGAGACGAATGGGAAGTGACATTTCAAACATGCGAGATTGTAATGGGTCTTGACAATGTAGGTGCAGTTGATGTTTTTGCTTGCTGGAATATTGTGAACCAGGTATCAAAGTCTCATAATAAGTGATCAGCCATTGATAAGCGCTATAAAAAGAAAGGGACAATGAGTCTTTTGAATTTTCTTTCAGACTGGGTCATAACGGCGCATGCATTAAATATATTCAAGCTAAAGATTAATAAAGATTTAGAAATTAAGAGAATCAAGCAATAAGGTTACACTGCCGATAACTATATTTTGCACTCAATATCCTTCCCTTCACTCCACTTATTGTATTTGAGTTTGGCTTGATTGTATTTAGGTGTAGTATTTTCTGATTTGATAGCATGCAAAACAAAGCTTTTCACTGTATCTCAATAGACGTGACAATAATAAACCTAAAACTAAATCAGGAAATCGCTGAGCAAGTTACAGTACGTAAAAGAACATTACACATGTTAGTTATGCCGACCGTTACTATACTTTAAAAAAGTCCTTTAATCAACTGTGGAAAGTAATTGAAAACAAGTTTCAAATGCAGACAATGTTCTTTTCAATATTCTACTTGTAATTGCATTCACATAGGAAAGAGAATTTCCTAATGTGGGATTAGTACAGATACTGTATTTCAGCTAAAATCTTAATGGACTTCTGTCACATGCACTCAAGTACTTAGTATAGTGCACTGGAAGGGTTTTGTTAAAGATTTAATTATTTATTTGTTACTTATCAATAGATTTCTTCAATTCAGTTAGTGTTCAAGATGCCATTAAGTGATTTTTCAATTTTGTGTAGTTTGCCCGTTTAACATTCATCACTTTTGTAAATTTTGGCCAAAATATTTAACTCATTATATACCCTTAACAAATACCAATTTAGCACATTTGGAATTCCCACAGCAATATCAAAATCAATGGTATTTAATGTTTGTCCAAATTTTATTCAGTAGGATGTCACATTGTTAGACATTCAATGAAGTGTTTTGAAAAGCATTCTAACAAGGCCACCCAAGTGCTTCCGAAAAAAATCCTTCGATAAACTAGGAGGTCCACAACCTACTGAGGACCTGATCTCAAGCATTTGTCAAGTGATTTCGAGTCAGAAAGAGATAATGTTTTTTTTCTTTATGAACCCCTAAAGTCCCTGATGATACTGTGATCTCAGTCTCTGAGCCTGATGCCAGAAGATCGTTCATGAATGAGAACTTCCAGAAAGCATCTGGCCCTGATAGTGAACTTGGCCATGTTTTTAAAACCAGTCCAGATTAATTGATTGGTGTCTTTGCAGATCCTTGTCATCATGGCTGCGGTTTACATCCCACCCCAGGCAGACATTCGGCTTGCACTGGAGGATCTACAGGTCATGGTGAACAAACACAAAACAGCATACCCTTTGACTTTTCCAAAATAGCCAAGGACCAACAAGGCTAGATTAAAGACTTCACTTTCTAACTACCACCAGCACATGCCCTGCGGTACCTGAGGATCAAACACTCTTGACCATTGATATTCCACCATCATAGATACCTATTGCATCATCTCTTGCCTTCTTTTGAAAAATCAGGCCATTCTACAGCTGCAGTATTGAGCATGAACAGAGATAATTTAAGTTAATTGTAATTAATTGAAAGAAACTGCAAAGAAATTGGCCCTATGGCCTCCAACCCCATGTGGACAATTAATGACCCTCTGGTCACGGGAGGCAGAGGAACGACTTTGCGACTGCTTGGCATCGCTAGACTAGCCAACGTTCCAGGACTCAGCAACGGACCTAAACCAAATATTTGTATTTGTTACCAAAATTTGAAGAAAATGTGTAGAAGACTGTATTCCTACCAAACTAAATTTTGCAGATATCTTCAACTTCTCATTATTATGGTCCAATGTTCCCACCTGTTTTAAAAGGATATCAATAATACCAGTGCCCAAGATAAGTAAAGTGATATGCCTCAGTGACTATCATTCGTTGCCACTAACATCCATGGTGATGAAGTGCTTTGAGAGATCTGCTATGATGCATGTCAAAGGGCGGCACGGTGGTGCAGTGGTAGAGATGCTGCTTTACAGCACTTGCAGTGCCGGAGACCAAGGTTCGATCCCGACTATGGGTGCTGTCTGTACAGAGTTTGTATGTGCTCCCTGTGACCTGCGTGGGTTTTCTCCGAGATCTTTGGTTTCCTCCCACACTCCAACAACATACAGATTAATTGTAGATTAATTGGCTTGGTAAAATTGAAAAATTGTCCGAGTGTGTGTAGGATAGTGTTAATGTACGGGGATCAAAGGGCCTGTTTCCACACCGTATCTCTAAACTAAACTAAACTAAGGGTTTCGGCCCGAAACGTTACCTATTTCCTTTGCTCCATAGATGCTGCTGCACCCGCTGAGTTTCTCCAGCATTTTTGTGTACCCTAAACTAAACTCCTGCCTTTGTGAGGACCTGGGCCCACCACAATAGGTCAACAGAGGATGCAAACTTGCTGGATCTCCACTTTGCACTGGACCACTTGGACCACATATGTCAGGCAGTTGTTCACGAAGTACAGTTCAGTGTTCAACACAATCAGCCATCTTCAAATGCATCATCAAACTCAGAGAAATGGTTCTCTGTTCATCGCTGTCTAATTGGATCCTCAACTTCCTCATTGGAAGACTAAAATCAGTACAAATTAGCAACAACACTTCTTTCTTGATAATCAGCAACAGAGGACCACATCAAGGCTATGTGCTCATTCCCCTGCCCTACACTCTCTATACCCTTACTATGTAGCCAGATGTCCCCCAGAGATGCTGTCTGACTCATTTAGTTACTCCAAGACTATGTGGCCAGACATAGTTCAAATGCCATTGTTAAATTTGCCAATGATACCACCATTGTTGGATAAATAATAAATAACTGTGATAATGGCCTAGTTTGTCAACTTGAACGCCCAAGCACAGCCTGGTCCATCACAGGTACAGATCTCCCCACAAATCAAAGGGATCTATCATAAGCTGCTTCAAAAAGGCAGCCAATTATCATCAAAGATCCACACCAAGATGACATGCTGCAATGACTACCAATTGGTTCAATGATTCAATGGTGCAATGGTACTTCATTCTCACATGTACTTAGGTGCAGTGAAATTCACTTATGCATTCAGCTCAGTAAAAATGTTACTACGTATATATGTACAAGAATGTAGATTACACCGAGGCAGTACACGAGAATAGCCATGGTCCCAGCGCCATTTTGTATGTTTCAAGTCTGACGTTGTTAAAGTGTTAATGGCCTACCGGTGGTGGCATAGAGTCAGTGTTGCTGGAGTTAGCCTGGCGATAATATTGGTGTCCACCACCGCTGCTCTGCCGTGCCATGGTGTAGGATTATAAGAGGTCACATTTGATCTGCACGCTCAGTCATTTGGAGTAGCCTCCAGCGGCACTCGTGCATTGTGATGAAGTGCTTCGAGAGTATGGATATCAACTGCTGCCTTAGTTTCTGGACCCAATGCAATTCACCTACAGTCAGCACGAATTGGCAATGACACTTCCTCCTCACTGACTCTTCCTCCTCGTTCTGCAGTTGTACAGAGCCCTAGTTCCTTCTGCAGTTGTACAGAGCCCTAGTGAGACCACACCTGGGGTATTGTGGCAAGTTTTGGTCTCCTCATTTAAGGAAGGACATTCTTGCTATTGAGGGAGTGCAGCGTAGGTTTACGAGGTTAATTCCCGGGATGGCGGGACTGTCGTATGCTGAGAGAATGGAGCAGCTGGGCTTGTACACTCTGGAGTTTAGAAGGATGAGAGGATACCTCATTGAAACATATAAGATTGTTAAGGGTTTGGACACACTCGAAGCAGGAAACATGTTCCCGATGTTGGGGGAGTCCAGAACCAGGGGCCACAGTTTAAGAATAAGGAGTAAGCCATTTAGAACGGAGACGAGGAAACACGTTTCCTCACAGAGAGTGGTGAGTGTGTGGAATTCTCTGCCTCAGAAGGCAGTGGAGGCATGTTCTCTGGATGCTTTCAAGAGAGAGCTAGATAGGGCTCTTAAAAAATATCGGAGTCAGGGGATATGGGGAGAAGGCAGGAACGGGGTACTGATTGGGGATGATCAGCCATGATCACATTGAATGGTGGTGCTGGCTCGAAGGGCCAAATGGCCTATTCCTGCACCTATTGTCTATTGTCTATTGTCTATTGACCTCAGCACAGAGGCACCTTAAGGGCCTGTCCCACTCACGCAACCTTTACAGGCGACTGGCGGCACCCGTCATAGGTCGCCGAAATGTTCAACATGTTGAAAATTCAGCGGCGACCAGAAAGACGCTACGACTCTTTGGAGACCTCTCACGACCATACGGGCTGTATGGCCATGGAGAGAGTCAATTGTTTCAAGTTCCTAATGTGCATATTTCTGATGACCTGCCTCAGGAAAAAAACATCTCTTCTTCCTCAGAAATGTTGAGGAAATTTGGCACATCACTGAATAGTCTATCAAATGACAACAGGCATACGGTGGGGACTATACTGACTAGTTGTGTCATAGCCTGGCTCAATAACTCAAATGCCCTAGAATGAAGGAGGGTGCACAATGCTGCAGAAATTGTCTGGTCCATCAGATTTACCTTCCCACCATTGTAGGGATCTACAGGAAATGTTGCCTCATGAAGGCAGTTAATATCATCAAAGACATACATCTTTGTTACAGGAGCCTGAGTACCATTACCTTAGGTTCAAAAACAGCTTCTTCTCATCAACCATTAGGCACTTGTTCCACACTGCACAACTCTAATCATATCACTATCTCATCACCAAGCTACTATGGCATTTGCATAAGGTTCCACAACATACTTTGCTTTGCACTATTTTGGTCTGGTTATCTAGTATAACATCATATATATATATATATATATATATATATATATATATATTTTTATTTTACATTTATTTGTTCTGTTGTCATGTTAATGCTCCATTAAAAATGCAGCAAGTAAGAATTTCATTGTTCTGTTTAAGGTTTCAAGGTTTCAAGTCAGTTTATTGTCACATGTACCAATTAAGGAACAGTGAAATTTGAGTTACCATAAGTGAAAAACAACAAGACACACAACCATGTAAAAGTTAACATAAACATCCATCACAGTGGATTCCACACTCTTCACTGTGATGAAGGCAATAAAGTTCAATCCTCTTCCTCTTTCTTCTCCCGTGGTCGGGGCGATCAAAGCCCCCGCAGCCGATGATTGAAGTTGTGTGGGGTGATCGAAACTCCCGGCGTCGGGGCAGTTGAAATTCTCTCCGCGGCATGAAGCTCAGGCAGAACTCAAATGTTTGCTGCTTCTTAGCAGTGTTTAAAGCTTATGAGGACATGCAGTGATTACACAATCCAAGAGAGGCAACAGTGAAGAAATGATTATGCAATAGCTAACCTATGATTTAAAAATTCTTAAATCTAAGATTTCAATTCAATTCAATGTACAGCAATGTGTTGCTCCACAATTCCAGCCACTTTTATGGAACAGTTCAAGGTGCCCAGTGGATTAAACATGGAACTAAATCACTAACTTGGCACAGCAAATGTATTCTTCAACTGAGTTAATGAGATGAGTGACTTATGTGGTTTGCGCCATGAATTCAAGTGAACTCCAGCCCCATAAATATTAATGTTAATTCATTCCTGCCAAGGCCAATTTCTACTTGAGACTGGATTTATATAATTATATTATAGTTCTATTGTATCATGTTTCTTTAATTAGTGAATCTTGTTCTCACTTGAATATCATTGCTGTCTTATAACTTTCAAATAAGTTTCACACTTATTGTACATATAGTTAAAGTATATTTCTTGAGAAGGGCATTAAGGAATGTAGTTCTTAAAGAACAGAGCTTTAAAATCATTTTCCAAGAATAGCATTTTTTTGTTTCTCAGTTATCATGACAATTCTCCTAATTAACCTCTTGGTGAGGCAATCAAATCAGCAATGAACAAGCTTTGCAATAGTTTATTTCTCCCACATCTTTTGCATATTAACAAATATAGTTATATTTTATTTTCTGGCTCTATTTATATTTAGAAATGCCCTATGGATGAATCAAAAGAGCCAAAAATATATACAACTTTATAGCTACATTTCAAAGGCATTTAGATGGGCACATGGATAGCAGGGAATTTGGATATATGGATCATGTCCAGGCATATAACCATATAACCATATAACCATAACAGCACGGAAACAGGCCATCTCGGCCCTTCAAGTCCGTGCCGAACATTTAATTTTTTTTTTTTTTTTTTTTAATTAAAAATAAAATACTTCCCCCTAGTCCCATCTACCTGCACTCAGACCATAACCCTCCATTCCTTTCCCGTCCATATACCCATCCAATCTATTTTTAAAGGATAACATCGAACCTGCCTCCACCACTTCCACTGGAAGCTCATTCCACACAGCTACCACTCTCTGAGTAAAGAAGTTCCCCCTAATGTTCCCCCTAAACTTCTGTCCCTTAATTCTCAAGTCATGTCCCCTTGTTTGAATCTTCCCTACTCTCATCAGATTAGTTTATCTTGGCATCATGTTCTGCAAAGAAACTGTGGGCAAAACGGTCCGTCCTGTGCAATACATTGTATGCTCTATGTCATTCAGGCATTTCTGAGGGCATGATATGAAGCCCTGCTTTGGGACATCTTCCTAACACTGGATCGGCTTGAGCATCAGGCATTCTCGAATTCGGAATGGTACCATTCGGCGCTGCTGTTTTGGCGTTGCGTTTCGGCGCCGCCGTTTAGGCACCGCCGTTTTGGCGCCTTCGTTTCGGGGTGTTAGGGTTAGGGTTAGGGTTAGGGTTAGGGTTATGGTTATGGTTAGGGTTATAAACAGCGACGCCAAAACGGCAGCGGCGAAAAGTACCCGAACCTCTCGAATTACGTCTTCCTCTTCCTGATATCAACTCACCACCAAAAAGGAAGGTTTATTTCAAAATGAAAATAAACTGTCTTGGGGTGCCAGAAGTAAAAGATTCACCTGGACACATAGCACTCCTACAGCAGCGACTGATTTTAAATGGGCACTACCTCCCACTCCAGCAAGACTCCCCCCAATTCACTCCATATTACTCCCACCCTCCACCATTATGGAACTTGAAAAGAACAGTTGCCAATGAAGCAAGTAACATAGATTTTTAAAGGGAAAAAAAATTGCTTCTGGAAGCTGTGTGTATTGGCAGCTTATGCAGCAAATATTAAAGTAAGGCCTAAACTCCATACTTTTTTTTTGAGCAACGTATATGCAGTGAGTTATGGGGCCTAAAGCAAATCATAGAAAATATTTCTGCAGAATGGTCTCCCCTCTGATACATGTGTGACCATTTATCAATACGGCCATGTTTATATTGGAATTTTTTAAACTGCAGATATCGGAAATCTAAAATAAAAAAAAATACAAATGTGTTAAAAATATTTAGCTGGTCAGACAACATCTGTAGGAAAGAAACTGAATTAATGTTTCAAGTCAATGATGACAAGTTCTGTAAAAATGATTTTTGTGCTGAGATGTTGACTCTTTTTCTTTCTGTAAATGCCGTCTGACCTGCTGAGTATTCCCAGAATGTTCTATTTTTATTTTGTGTTCACTTATCTCCATTTAAAAATTACATGACCTGTTTATGAGATAAACAGGATTCAATTTGAGTGAATAAATAATCATGACCAAAAATAAATAAAAAAGAGGCATGTTACAAAATAGGAAAGCAGCAGGATGTATTACAAGGAAATAATAAAATGAACAAAATTGAATGAACACTTCAAAACAGCAGGTAATAATTCTGGTGGAAGGTGCTGGACAGGAAGGCATGCAGTGTGAATGTCATTAAAGTGTATTAAGGTCAGAAAAAATGATTAAAAATCTTACTCATAAGCCTGGGGAATTGACATTCAGACTGAGATCAATGTGTAGGTTCTATCTCATGGTTGTTAAGAAACTCCAGTCTCAAAATAAATTGATAGCATTTGTGTAATAAATCAAAATGAAATGCAACAGATTAAAATGAACAAAATTCAATATGAAATTCTACAAATCCTGAATTAGATTATTTCTCTTTTTTGAACAGACTAAATCAATAGTGCCCCCAAGTCTGATAAATTAAAATATCTATCGGGATTAGTTATGCATCAAATATGGAAATTGCAGAGAATTATCTGTTGTGCGATCAGATTCATTACTCCGAATCTCATAGCATTGTACATCTAAAGCAACCATTTCCCATATGTGTTTATGGCATTATGTAAGGATTGCAGAGCAATTATATGCAACGATTGTTGTTGCAATGGGGCTTTTAATGAAAATGCACCAAATTTCTTACATAGATTTCTCAGATGACAGAAGTGGAACATCTGCTTAGCTAGGTCATTCAAGTTAATCAGCAGCAATTTTGTTCTTTAATGACTTTACTCCACATTTTGAACTGTTTTGATAATTGCTCAGATGTCTGACTTTATAAGAACTCATGATCTGCATGGATTCAGTTTTTTTGGGCTTGTTGGATAACTCTGGAGATCACTTAAAAATCAACAATGTTATTTACAGTCTGAATTGTATAACTGAGGCCTTTTTTTAAAGAATCTCCCAGCTCCCATGATGGGATTTGAACTTTTGTTATCAGATTAATCAAGTGCTGGTTGTCCCATTATGCAAACACTGCACACTGTGATACCATTATTTATATTCAGAATACCCATAAATTTTAATTAATCTGCCATAAAAAAATACAGATAAATCATTGTCATGTTGAGCATTCTCCATCAAATAATACTACCAATTTTATTTCATTAACCTAACATTTCTCCCCACTGATGCAGCCTGACCTGCTGAGTGTCCCCAGTATTTTATGTTTTCATATCAAATTTCCAACAACTGCAGTTTTATTTTAAATTGTCCATCATCCAACATGGTAATGCTTTTCTTTTTGCTATTCTCATACTGCATAGGAGGCTGTTCAGTCCACTGAGAATGCCAACTCTCAGAGCGATTTCATCAAATCCATTCACCCTTTATTCTTCCTGTAGCCTGCCCTTTCTCACAAATCCATGAATCCCATCCTGATTCTCTCCCATCAACAATAAACTATGGTCAATTTGCGATAGCTATTTAACCTAACAACTAACATATTTTTCAGATGTGGGAGCGAACTGAAGCTTCCAGGGGAAAGGTACATAATCGTAGGGAGAACGTGCAAGCAAGCAGCAGCAGAGAAGTCAAAACCAGATTCTCACAGCTGTTTTTAATTTTCTGAGCTGGGTATGGTCCATCCAGGTGGAGAAAATTAAACAAGTCTCACAGAACAGCACAAATCAGATATCTTTTAAAAAGTTTATTAAAATCCAACCAAATGACACAAATAAAACAATATAAACAAGAACCATAATCAATATTATATACAATGTTAGAGGAAATTACAGATAGGTTATTATGAAATGTTGCAGACTGATGATTTCTGTTCGGATAAAAAGTGCTGGAATAATTCAATGGGTCGGGCCGCACCTCTGAAGTACAAGGATAGGCAACGTTTCAGGTTGGGACCTATCTTCAGACTGATTGTGGTGGGGAGGGAGAAAACTGGAAGAAAGGTGTGGATGGCACCAAGATTTACAAATCATAGCTGTAGCTTAACCCTTATTAATTCATGCCATTTATAACCTTCACCACACAAATATGCATGCCACCCTTTACATGGCATTACGGTACTACACAAAGACTCTCTCTCTCTCTACTTAGTAAGCGAGACGCCGGCAGCAACTGGCTGTTGAAATGCTCCAGTGTATTTGATGAAATAAAGTTGGACTTTATCATGAATGTGTTTTTATTTATTGGGCCACCAATAAACATGGTGTCAGGAGTGGGATCACTGTCTGTAACCCTGGGGGTTTAGGCGATTGTTGAGGGATTAATGCTTGTCGTGGGTACCTATAGAAGGCGTGGACGTCATAGGCAGAGTGTGGCTCCAGCCCCAAGGCTTTAGTATGGGTATCCGTATAAGGTGCGGCATTTATTATTTTACTTCGGAGCCACGTGAGTGAATCCATGAAGAAGCCCGCCAGTGGGCATGCGCGTCATTACGTCTAGCGCATTGTGCAACGACTGACTGGCAGGCGCGCTGCTCCTTCCAGCGGTAAGTTTAAACCTGCAGGTAAGTTTTAAAACTTATTTCCAGGTTCTGTTTTTTGTCTTGCATGAAGCTCTGTTACAGAGTTTGCCTGTGGATTCAATTTCGGGGTGGGGGGAAACTGGTTATGGACCGTGGGGAGATCCCGGTCCGGACCGCGGAAGCGCGGGTAGCTGGCGGCCGTCGGGTTGGCTACCTAAGTCGCTGACAATGGGGTCAGCGGCTCTCAGACCGGCTATGGTGCCCCAGAAAGGGGGTAAAACCAGGAGTAAGTTGGTCTTGCCACCCGAGCCGCTGACAGTGCAGTCAGTGGCTCCCAGACCGCTATGGTGCCCCAGAAAGGGGGTAAAACCAGAAGTAAGTCAGTCATGCCTTTGGACTCGGATGAGTCGGGCCAGGAGGGTTACCCTCCTTCAATGGGTAGCGTCTGCGGACGTCTAAACCCACATGGAGCACCTGATGGAGAGGCTGCTCCACAATGATATACTCCAAAGGAGGGAGTTATCAGCGCGGGTCTCCTCGGGGGCCCGCGGCAGCGGCACCTGTTTCAGGGCTGCACAATGTCTCCCTCTCTGAGGAGGGGAGCATTCGGGGTCAGTTCCTGTCTGACTCAGAGCAAAAATCCTGATATAGGTCCGTAGGAGGGGCCATATCAGCGCAGGTATCCTCAGGGGCCTGCGGCAGCACCTGTTTTCAGGGCTGCCTATGAATCTCCCTCTCTGTGGAGGGGAGTGCGAGTGGTCAGTGTGTAACTGACTTCAAATTTGAAAGTTTGTCCGTGGCGCATACTGGAGCACATGCATATGGCTCCAAGGAAATACTCGCAAACGAAGGGGTTACTGCCGGAAGAGTTCGTTCCAGCCGTTGGCAGAAAACCCAGAAGGGGCCAGAGTTCCCCTCACGCTACAAGTGCCAGCAGTGAACAGCGCTATCAGGGGTGACATTGGAGGGGGCATGAAATCCAGGAAATGAAACCAGCCACCGAATCTTCTCTTCAGGTAAGACTTATCCAACAGGTATACTGGATGAGGAAGCAAAAGCTGTCGGCCTAATCAAGATACATCGCCTCATCAGCAGTAAGCAGTTCACTGAAGCTGGTGGCAGCTAAAAAGCTGGGCAGAGGTCTTTCAGGCCAAGGTCCAAGCCGGGCTCAGGAAATATGGAATCCTCACACCCTACCAGTCCTACTCTCCAATCAAGGATGGGAATAGAACCCACATCAGGGGCCTTTGGGCTTACCATAAGACCACCGGTAACCATGGAGGTAGGTGGGTCTGGTTCTTCGGAAACATGGGTTATGTGGACCATTTATTTGTTGGTAATATTTACACTTGTTTTTTGTACAAATGACAATGATAACATGAGATTCAGATCCATTTATAAACTAAAATGATAACATGTGATTGTTGTTTTGTGCACAATATACAAGGGTTCCAAGCATGGCTTGGAATTGGGGCCAGAGTTGTCTTTCGAGGCAGGCTCAGTATTATGGCCAGAATTACCTTTCGAGACAGGCTCGGGAATCTGGTCAGAGTTGTCGTTCGAGGCAGGCACGGAATTATGGCAGGCGTGGCCTGTTCATTGTGAACGATGGAGGATGTCGGTTCATCCTTGATTTAACTCGCATGTGCAACATAGACTTTTAATAAACAGAATTTGGAACTTCATGACTGTTAAACAACTGATTTCCATTCTCAGGGATCACCGGAGACATTTGAAATTTAGCTGGATGGGGCAATGATAACAGTTAATGCGTTGCAAAATGGGCTAACTTCAGCTCCCAGGTTATTTACCAAATTACTAAACCGGTGCTTGGACTGCCAAAAGCTCAAAAACACTTGTTCTGGCTTACCTGGATGATATTCTAAACGCTGTATTTTGCTAAAATCATCTGTTTCAGCCGCAAACTATAATTGAGAAATTGAGGTTCCTCATCCATCCAGTTAAATTTAAGCTGATACGACTTCCGGTGGCGTCATGTTAGACTAACAGACGTGCACCCAGCTCCTCTCCCGAAAAACTTCACGATTTATCGTGTAAAACGGGTCCGAAAATCGGGATTGTTTTTAAAAACCTTACCGGAGCTTCTGGTTACCGCGCTGATGACGTCATCGTTAAACGCGATGTTTTAAACGGTGGTTTGAAGCCCTTTAAATGAGTAAATTGACTCCAGCTGTGAGCCCTCAGAGAGCTGTGAATAAGCTGTCGAAACAGTTCGAAACTGAAGTTACCTCTGAAGTCTCTGAAGTGGCTGCAGAAATGGATACAAGATCTAAGAAAGACTTTGATGACTTGAAAAAATCAATGAAAAATTTGAAAGATGAGATCTCGGATAATAGGGTGGAAGATAAGAAGGAAATGAAGGAAAATTCGGCAAAAATGATGGAAGGAATGCAGAAGATGATGAAGGATTTAAATGCTGGTAACCAGAAGAATATGACGGATTTACTGGACACTATGAATAAACGAATTGATGAGGTGAAAGATGGACTATCAGAGAAAATGGATAAGATGGATGTAATTACTACGGATAAGTTCACGGCTGTACTTGAAACAGTAGCGGCAAGTATGCAGACAATCACGGAATTGGAGAAAAATACGGCACGACTTGTTGAAGACATGGCGAAACTGAGGCAAGAACATGAGCAAATGAGGCGAGAAAACGAACAAGCATCACTACAAATGGGGACTCAATTAGAGAAAGTCTCATTCAAATGCCTGGACCTGGAAGCTCGTTCTAGACGCCAGAATCTGAGGATTCTTGGTGTTTCAGAGGGGGCAGAAGGGGAACAGGTACGTGAATTTGCCATGGGCTTGTTGAAACAACTGTTGAATCTTCCCAAGGAACCGAAAATCGAAGTGGCTCATCGTGTCCCAAGATTTGGAAAAAGATTTGATGCGGGAAAAGCTTATCCACGACATATTATAGTGAAATTTCGAGATACTGCAGAACTGGAATATGTTATGACCCATATCAAATATGGTGTACAATTACGGCTGGACAAAGACACTATTAAGATATTCAGGGACTACCCACATGAAATTGTGCAAAAAAGAAACAAATTTGATAAGGTTAAAGATCTTTTAAGAGGGAGAGAAGGGGTCAGATTCGGGGTTTTTTATCCCGCTAAAATGCGTATTTCTTTTAATGGTCTTGAAAAGTCATTTGTTAAGCCTGAAGACGCTTTCAAATATGCCCAAACGATTGTTGAAAGACAGAAATAAAAGGGAGCTTTGGCAGATCCGAATAATTTTCAGCTATGTTTTGTCTGGGGATAGTTACACTGTTATCTCCGGAATGTTGAAGCAAGGACATTTTCTGTTCAAAACGTGTAAACAACTTTATAACGGGATATGAATTAGAAAATAATTGCTTATTGATTAAAATGTTATAACCAATTGTAAGAACTTATCCTATTAACAACTTTAAAAGTTATGCAGGTTAGATTAGAATACTAACAAAAAAAACCAAAAAATAATGAACTAACATACTAATATGAATTTTTAATAAATTGTAACCTTGTCTATAAGCAGGAGGAGGGGATGAGAAACGAGCTCCTGGCTTATGTCCAGGAGCACGTCTCGTTAACCCCTTCAACCAACAGCTGATTCTTATTGAAATCAAAAATATTGGTTTAATAATTAAACTCTGATATATATATATGTTATAAGGAAATATCAGGGTAAAATTGTATTATATATATGAATGTGAGGCCTCGTTTTAATATTTTAATATGTTATGATTAACTAAGAGAGCGGAGCGAGTTGAGCAACAACGCAATGGAAGTCAAAATAAGGTTTTTTCCCACCTACAGGTGGGTCACTTGCTACAGTGCCGACTATAGACACTGTAGCCTCACTCTTTTAGTTTTTTTTTTATTACATAAAATCACTTGTTTGTGTTTTGTGTTTAGTGATAAGAATAATATGGACATACCAACAAAAGTTAATAATTCAAAAACTCCCCCAATACCTAAAGACCTGGGATATGGACGCACCACAAGATTCAAAGGTACTATAATTATTCAAAATGCATGACACCACACAAAAGAACCTAGGAGGAGTCTCATTTTGTAGTTGGAATATAAGAGGCATTAATGAACCTATCAAAAGGGGTAAGATATTAGCTCAGCTAAAAATGTATAATTCTGACATTACCTTCCTACAAGAAACACACCTAAAACCTCAGGACCAAGTTAGGCTGAGGGCGAAATGGATAGGTCAAACATACCACTCTTCATTCACTTCAAAATCTAGAGGCACGTCAATTATCATAAGAAAAGGTATACCATTTAAAGCAAAGAATATTATAACAGATATAGAAGGGAGATACTTAATAGTTAATGGAGAAATCCATGACACTCCACTTACTTTGGTAAATATATATGCCCCTAACTTTGATAACCCCCACTTTTTCAATAAAATCTTTAATATAATTGCAGAGTCAAACTATCAAAATGTTATAATAGGCGGAGACTTTAATTGTGTTTTAGACCCGTACTTAGATAAATCAAGTCAAAAACAGAGAGGGAATATGAAATCGAAAACTGGGGAACTCCTCAATACCTACATAAACAACACTAATATAGCAGATGTTTGGAGAATTGTGAACCCAACTGGCAGGGAATATTCGTTTTACTCAATGGTACATAAGACATACTCACGTATAGACTACTTTCTGCTGGATACAAAATTAATCCCCCAAACATCTAATGCAATATATCATACAAATTCAATTTCAGACCATTCTCCACTAACTTTCTTTTTAAAACTGGAAGGATTGTCTAAGAATAATTCATTCTGGAGATTTAACTCTCAAATTTTAAAAGATCCACAAGCGAGTATATATTTAAAAGAACAAATGGAGGTCTTTTTTCAAACAAATGATACTTCAGATATATCGCCTACTTTACTTTGGGAATCTTTTAAAGCATACATTAGGGGTATTATAATTTCATATCAAGCTTTTCAAAATAAAAAGAATAAGAATGAACAAAGACAGTTAGAAGAACTTATTAGACAAATGGATATAGATAATGCTAAAGATCCAACAATAGATAAACATAATAAAATAATAATTTTAAAATTTAAATTAAATAAATTATTATCTGCCAAACTTATAAGACTTTTTCAAATTACAAAACAAGAGCACTTTGAATTTGGGGATAAACCGCATAAACTTTTGGCTCGCCAGCTAAAAAAACGAGAAAAGGAACATACTATACCAAAGATCAAATCAGATAAAGGGGAATTATTAACAACACCGAAGGATATTAATAAAAGATTTGCGCAATTTTACGAGAATTTGTATACATCTAAAACGATAATTGATTCCAATAATATCACAAAGTTCTTGGATACCTGTAATCTTCCAAAGTTAGAGCTGAAGGAACAAGAGGAACTGGGTGCACAAATCTCAATTAAGGAATTAGAAGATACAATAAACTCACTAAAAAATGGAAAAACACCAGGCCCTGATGGATTTACTAATGAATTTTATAAAAACTTTTATGAAAAAATAATACCAAGATTACAAAAAATGTACCAATACGCTTTTAAAAAACGAATACTACCTGATACATTAGCGGAATCAACGATTACATTAATACCTAAGAAAAATAAGGATTTAGAAGATCCTGGCTCATATAGAGCTATAGCATTGTTAAACACAGATCAAAAAATATTAGCGAAAACATTAGCCAGAAGATTAAGTAAATACATTAGTAAATTAATAAACCCAGATCAGACAGGGTTTATCCCTAAGAGATACTCTTCTAATAATATGAGACGTCTACTCAACATAATGCACTCACACAAATCTGAAGATCAAGAATTATCAATTATTTCGCTGGATGCTGAAAAAGCATTTGATCAAGTAGAATGGAATTATATGGATAAAGTATTACAAAAATTTCAACTGGGAGAGAATTTTATTTTATGGATTAAGTTACTATATAACAAACCTACAGCTAGAATACTTACTAATAACATATTATCCTCGAAATTTCAACTATCAAGGGGAAATAGACAAGGATGCTCATTATCACCACAGCTGTTTGCTCTCATTATTGAACCGCTAGCAGAAAAAATTAGAATACACCCTGATATTCATGGATATAATACTAAAGACTCATATAATAAAATATCTTTATACGCGGATGATATATTATTGTATATCACAAAACCTCAAATCACTATACCAAATATATTAAATTTAATTGAAGACTTCGGATCTTTTTCTGGATATAGAATAAATTGGAATAAAAGTGAAATTATGTCAATAAAACCGAAAGATTCAACACATCTTTTAAAATTCCCTTTTAAAATAGCTACAGAAAAATTTAAATATTTGGGAATCGAAATTACCAGAGCATATCAAGGTATGCTCAGGGCAAATTTTGACCCCCTACTTAATAAACTGAATACATTAATTAAATTCTGGAAAACGCTTCCGATGTCTTTAATAGGCCGAATAAACGCAATAAAAATGATCTTTTTACCACAAATTTTATACCTATTTCAATCAATTCCTATATACTTACCTAAGAAGTTTTTTAAAAAACTCGACTCAGATATCACTAATTTTATATGGGACTATAAATCACATAGAATACAAAAAACCCATCTGAATAAATCTAAAGTATTGGGGGGTCTAGCACTACCCAATTTTATGTATTATTATTGGTCAGTAAATATTAAAAACATGATTCAACTGATGGATAACTCCGCCCAGCAAGTAGACTGGATTGTAATGGAGAAAGAGGATTGCTCCTCTAGAAACATTGGAGCGATCCTCCTCTCTCCAATGAAATTGAATAACATAAACTATAATAAGAACCCAATTATTCATAGTACAATCCGTATTTGGAAACAAATAAAACAAAATTTAAAATTAAGAAACTTATCACTTTTATTACCTATAGTCAATAACCCTTCGTTTAGTCCTTCTATTATAGATAAAGCTTATACACAATGGGATAGACTAGGAATTAAAACGCTTGGTGACTTGTATGAAACTGGAAAATTACTTTCATTTCAACAATTACAAATAAAATATAAACTCGGAAATAATCAATATTTTAAATACTTTCAAATATGCGACTATTTGAAAAAATATATAAAAGATCATCATAATAACCCAGCAGATGTACTGGACGAGGCAATGCAGACAAAAGCGGAATCAGCAAACTTAATATCATATTTGTACAATATTATCTTAAATGTACAAATACCATCTACGGAGGGTATCAGAAGAGACTGGGAACAAGAGTTAGCCATTAAAATTTCAAAGGAAAGTTGGAATGAATACTTATTAAAAGTACATAAATGCTCGATTAATGTAAGACACACTTTAATACAATTTAAAATTTTACATAGATTATATTATTCGAAAACTAAAATTCATAAAATTTTCCCAAACGTATCATCTATTTGTGATAAATGTCAATCCCAAGAAGCAACTATAGCGCACTCATTTGTCTTCTGTACAAAAATTCAAAAATTTTGGAATGAAATTTTTGAAATCTTTACAAAGTTATTTAAAACAAGACTGATACCCAAAGCAGAATGGATTATCTTCGGAATAACGGAAGATGATCCAGAACTAAATGTGTTTCAAAAGAAATTAATGGATTATGGGTTAATAACTGGAAAAAAGCTAATTCTAAAATTTTGGAAGAAGGCTCCAATACCAACTATAAATATGTGGATTTCAAATATGTTTGAAACACTACACCTTGAAGAGATAAGACTCCTCCTAGCAGGTAAACCAGATCACTTCCACCTGACGTGGTCTGCATTTATAGAATTATTACAAACATAGGGTGCAAAAGTACTTTAAAAAAATAAAAAATTGAGGTCGGGTAAGGGGGGATGATAGTTGAAGAGTTGGTATGTCCTATTTACGTGATGCTCAAAAAAAAAAAACATTTGTTTTTCTTTTTTTCTCTCTCTCTTTTCTTTTCTTAGGGCCTATTTCTTAACTCCTTTTTTTTTTTGTCTTTAATTTCGCTTTCATAGGGTCCTCGTCCTTTTTTTTTTTTTGTTTGTTGTTACATTTTCTACACTTTTCTACACTTGCACTTTTTCCTTCACTTTCTTCTCTCTTTCAATCTTTTCTTTCTTTAGCGTAAAAAAAAAATAAAGGGAGTACATTAATTGTAAGAAGATATAAATGACGAGTATTAATGTATGTGGCTGTGATGTAATGTACTTCTAATAAATAAAAATTAAAAAAAAAAAAAAAAAAAAAATTTAAGCTGATACCAACTAGCGTTATTGATTATTGGGATTTACCTTTAATTATTAATTTGTCTGTAACTCCGCCCTGAGGCAAGAGATTGGAAACAATAGAAGTCTGTAACAACCTTCTTGTTATGAAGCAGCCTTCTATTCATCAAGTGTAATTGGCAATATAGCAGCTGTGTTTCAGCTGTGCAAATTGGGCCTTTGCATTATCAGAACTCACAACATGCAAAGTAGTAACCTCTCAGGTTCCATGTAGGTCATTGTTAACAGATCTATGCTATTGCCAGCTGAAGCTACCAAAGTCACAATGGTGGACGAACAGTATTCAGCATTTCTCCAGTAGGTTTTGGTCACTAAATCTTCAGTTATATTACAAACTGATGCTAGTTCTCAAAGCTGGAAAATTTTGGAGATTACGTGCCCTCCGCTCCCAACCCTCGTATCATAAAGGTCATCTGGTAGTTCTAGTTTTCTCTAATCTTACTATGTCATTTCAACTACTGTTATCTGTGATTTCACACCGCTGCTTTGAAGATTGACGCGCATGCGCACTGGCTGCTTCTTCACGTAATCGCTTATCGTAACTCATAAAATAAAGATCAAACCTCAAACTGGTAAGTTCTCGTTTAATCTTACTATTTTACTGCATATGAGAGCACATAAAACTAAATAGGTCATGCACAGTTCAGGTATAGCCAGTAAATTTTCCAATTAGCGGGTTTGGCTTGCAGACACGACCTGCATGTGTACGATAATAACCCCCAGCAGACACCTCATCCTTCGCTGGGGAAGCAAGTCCTTTATCGGGTGAATGCGGAGGTGAAGACATCGGTGGAGATTGGGGCACCGGGGAAGGCAGGGAAGGCAGGGGCTATTACACCCAGTGATTCTATTCTGTCTAATTCAGCTTTGACGCAGTCCTTCATTGCATGCGGGATATTTTGTGGAGAACGAACGACAGGTATAACTTCCTTGTTCTACAATGCTGTATACTATGAGACGCTTGCCCAGCTGACTGTCAAAAAGGTCTTTGTATTGTTCGAGTAGTTGTTGGGTAGGATTTTGAGAGGTCGACAGCTGATACACAGTTTTGTATTTACTTCACTAACCACTATATACGCTTTACTTCTTTAAGAGGAAGGATGTGGATTAACCCTTATTAATTGATGCCATTCATAACCTTCACCACACAAATATGCATGCCACCCTTTACATGGTATTACAGTACTACACAAAGGCTCTCTCTCTCTCTCTCTCTCTCTCTCTCTCTCTCTCTCTCTCTCTCTCTCTCTCTCTCTCTCTCTCTCTCTCTCTCTCTTCTTTCTCTCTCTCTCTCTCTCGGGCACTAGTTAGTAAGCGAGGCGCCAGCAGCAACTTGCTGTTGAAATGCTCCAGTGTATTTGATGAAATAAAGTTGGACTTTATAATTAATGTGTATTTATTTATTGGGCCACCAATAAACAATAGCTGGATATATAGGTGGACAAAGGCCAGATATGAAAAGATAACATATGTGAGATGTGGAGATAAGGATAGATCTTCTATCCTTGCATCTTGCAATGCTGATGCTTAATGTTGCCACCTTTAAATTCATAGGTGTCAGAGTCGTACACCGTGGAAAAAGACCCTTTGACCCAACATGCCCGCTTGACCTCCCAAATTCTATACTTAATACTCTGGCTGATGGTGGCCAATGTGCCAAAAGCCATTTGACCACACTATGTACCTGCACTCCGCTCTCCAACAATCCCCCAGAGCCTTACCATTCACTGTTTAGGTCCTGCCCATGTTAAACTTCACAAAATGCAACACCTCACTTTCTCTATATTAAATTCCATCAATCATACTTCATTCCTCCTGCCTAACCGATCAATATCCTGCTGCAATTTTTGACAATCATCTTTGCTATGAGCAATTACACCCACTTTTGTGTCACATGCAAACTTGCTAATCATGTCATGTACATTCTCACTCAAATCATTGATGCAGATGACAAAGAGTAATGGGCCCAACACCAAACCCTGAGGCACACCACTAGTCACAGGCCTCCCATTTGAGAAGCAACCTTCAACCATCACCCTCTGTTTACTTCCATGAAGCCAATTTTCTATCCATTCAGCTATCTCTCCTAATATCTCATAGGATAGCTTCCAGAGCAGCCTACCGTGTGGGTACCTTGATCAATGTCTTGGTAAAATCCATGTTTTCAATGTCCACAGCTCTGCTCTCATCAATCTTTTTGGTCTTATCTTCAAAAAACTCAATCAGATTTGTGAGACACAACCTCCCTCGTATAAAACCATGCTGACTACCTCTAATCAGCCCTTGTCCAACTAAATGCATGTATATTTTATTGCTCAGAATACTCTCTAATAACTTTCTGACCACAGATGTCAAGCTCACTGGCTTCTAGTTCCAAAGCTTTTCTTTGCAGCCCTTCTTGAATAGAGGCACAACATTTGCCATCTTCCAGTCTTCAGGCACCTCACCCCTATTTAAGATGATTTGTAAATCCTAGCCAGGGTTCCTGCAATCTTTTCTCTAGCTACCCACAGTGTCCTTAGATATATCTGATCAGGCCTGGTAGATCTGTCTAAGTTCATACGCATCAGGACCTTCAGCACCTCTTTGCCCGTAATAGTAACTGCTTTCAAGACACTTCCATTGACTGCCCCAAGTTTCCCAATCCTCCTGACTTTCTCCATGGTAAAAACAGAGGAGAAATACTCATTGAGGACCTTGCCTATCTCACGTGGCTCCATGCAGAGTTGACCACTTTGGTTCCTGAGAGGTCCAACTCTCTCTCTTTCTTCCAGCTTTCTCCCCACACCCACTACAATCAGCCTAAAGAAGAGTCCCAATGCAAACGTCACATATCCATGTTTTCCAGCGATGCTGCCTGATGTTTCTGGCGCCGATAGAGTTATGATAAGTTCATCAAGCAGTCTGTATTTCCTTGCAGCAGTGAACCAGGCCTGTTGCAGCATGTAGCAGCAGGTGTCCCCATTGCCTGGTCCCCCATTTTGTTCTTAATGGCTCCACACTGGGCCCCCCAATTGTTCTCAGCAGCAACCGCTGGGTCTTCCCTTCATTTTCTGTAGCCTCCCATCAACTCGGCCAGATTGTTAGAGGCAGTTTATAGTGGCTAATTAACCTACCAGCTGGACGGCTTTGGGATGTGGGAGGAAATGGGAGGACCTGGAGGAAACCCATAGGTGAAACGTACAAAGCACTGAATGTCACAGTAGATCTGTTAATTGTGCCACTGTCCAAAACTGTTTTGTTTGATGTTAAAACTGCATCATAGGCCAGTTTGTCAACTACAGGTATAGCAAAACAACAATTTGCCACGCTCCAATTTGTTGGTTTTCACTGTATGTCGTCACACTGAAACTGTGATTGACTGTTGTGGTGCGACGTTCCTCAGGAACTTGTGCAATTCCCACAGTTGTGACGATATAACGCAAGGCTGAACTTTGCAGGCAGTTTTTTCATGCTGCAGAGGTGCCAATATACAAGCAATATGTCTACTATTTTAGGGGCATGTAGATGGGATGGGATTCGAAGGCACTCTAAAGACATGAAGTTAGTCCAGGAATCTAGGTTTACTTTGGAGAAGTCTGAAATCCAAGGAAATCCAAGGTGGAATTCTCTGCCTCAGAGGGCGGCGGAGGCGGGTTCTCTGGATGCTTTCAAGAGAGAGCTAGATAGGGCGCTTAAAAATAGCGGAGTCGGGGGATATGGGGAGAAGGCAGGAATGGGGTACTGATTGGGGATGATCAGCCATGATCACGTTGAATGGCGGTGCTGGCTCGAAGGGCCGAATGGCCTACTCCTGCACCTATTGTCTATTGTCTATTGTCTATTGAAATGTCCATTTGCACTTTAACTGCTCCCACAATATGAAGGAGAATACGACAATGACTCATTATTGAACATGGAATTTGGGTGCCATCCTTAATGTAACAGTGAGCAACAAACTGTGAGATTTGGCTAAGCCAGTAATGATTCTGAGACTTGTGAGCTGAGACTGACCAAGACACCCAGGGACAAACAATCAAGGCACGCATACAAGGCTGTATTTGATGTTCTAGGACATCACAGACCTCAGTGAGAATAAAAATTGCTGCCAGAGTATTGGTCCGTTAAACAGCACTGTCCAATGGTTAATAAAACCTGATTGTTCTAGGAGTAAATAAGAACTCATTTACTTAGACCCTTAGGTTCACAAATCTCACTCCAGATCAATGCTTTGTATTGTCATTTGGGCATGTTTAACAGCAGAAAAACAACTATGAAAAATATACAAAATCTCATTGGTTATTATTTAAATAAATATGTCAATGGTTCTAAGGCATATGGAAATTCTTTAGTCTTCGTTATGGCAACTTTTAACTGTGTAGCACCAATTTGTGTAAATTAATTTTTTGCGTAAATTAATTTTAAAGTTGCTGCTTACTGTTTGAGCTAGATGATCTCTAATCTATACCAATCTCCTGCTGATAGCCTCTACAGGCTGGATTGTTGGACATACTACAGAAGCTCTGGTCTTCAATCATACTGGTCTTCCTGCAGAACTATCCAGTCTGGGTTAGGACATATGAAGAAACAGAGGAAGCAGCTTCGCAGAGTGAGTACGCCTCAGGATGTGTCTGGCTCTCCTATTAAGGACTGAAGAACACCAGACAGTGTATGGACTTCCATCTTAATTCTGATTGAAGTTGCTCCAAGTCATCCCATCATCCTGCACCTGGTACTATCCTCACTCACATTCATGAAGCTCCAAGCAAATTCTAGCATTCTGGATCCACATGTGCATCTTGATACACCTCGGCATGCAGTTCCATATAGGAAGCTCTGAGTTCAAGAGGAAGCATTCAAGAGAGTGAAGGATTGGAAGTTAGTTGAGTGACTATCACTAAAGAGAAAGTGCTTGGGAAGTTGAAAGATCTGAAGGTGGATGTCTCCTGGACCAGATGAATTGCACACCAGGGTTTTGAAAGAGGTGGCTTTAGAGATTGTAGAGGCATTTGTTGCGATCTTTCAAGAAACACTAGAGTCAGGGGTGGTTCCAGATGATTGGAAAATAGCAATTATTACTCCGCTGTTCAAGCGAGGCAGAAAAGGAAACTTTAGGTTGGTTAGCCTTATAAAAGACGAGGTTTCTGAATACATATAAGCATATGATAAAATAGGGCGAAGTCAACATGGTTCTGAAAAAGAGAGATCATGCCTGACGAACCTGTTGGATTTCTTTCGGGAAGTAAATAACAGGGTAGACAAAAGAGAGTCAGTAGATGTGGTCTACCTAGATTATCCGAAGGCCTTTGATAAGATGCCATACATGAGGCTGCAAAAGAAGATGATACACCATGGTATCAGAGGGAAGATGCTAGCATGGACAACAGATTGGCTGGATGGCATAAGGCAGAGAATAGCAAAAAATTGGGCTTTTTCTGATTGGCAGCCAGTGAGCAGCGGAGATCTGCAGAGGTCGGTGCTGGGGCCGCTACTCTTCACGGTGTATATAAATGATTTGGATGAGGGAAATTAAGGCTTTGTGGCCAAGTTTGCAGATGATATGATGATAGGTGGAGGGGCAGGTAGTGTAGAGAAAGCAGGAACTCTGCAGAATGACTTGCACAAAATGGGAAAGTGGGCTGATAAGTGGTAGACGGAACACAGTGTAGCAAAGTGTGGTCAGGCATTTTGGTAGTAGGACTAAAGGTGTAGACTATGCAGAAATTGAAGGTTCAAAGGGACTTGGGAGTGCTGGTGCAGCATTCCCAAAAAGTTAATTTGCAAGTTGAATCGGTAGTAAGGAAGGCAAATGCAATTATAGCATTTATTTTGAGAGGGATACAATACAAAAATAGGGATGTAATGCTGAGGCTTTATAAGGCGCTGGTTAGACTGCATTTGGAGTATTGTGAGCAGTTTTGTGCCCCATGTCTGAGGAAGGATGAGTTCGCATTGGAGAGGGTCCAGAGGAGGTTTACTAGAATTATCCCAGGAATGATTGGGTTAACATATGAGGAGCGTTTGAAGACACTGGTCCTGTAGACGATGGAGTATAGAAGGATGAGGGGGACCTCAACAAAACTCTGTGCACTAGCACTATTCTACAGACTAGGGATAATTTACAATTTACCAAATCCAATTAACCTACAAATTTGTGGAGTCTTTGGAGTGTTGGAGCAAACCGGAACACCCAGAAAAAACCCCACGCTGTCACTGGAAGAAGAAACAAACTCTGTACAGACAGCACCCCTATCACGATCGAACACAGGTCTCTGGCGCTGTAAGGCAGCAACTCTACCACTGCAGAGCCGCCCTTTAAGATCGAAGTGAAGATATTTGGAAGTAAAACCAAGGCAAGACATACTAGGGATATGTTGCACAGAGAGAACACGTAGTATAAATGCATAATACTCTGAAAATTAGAACACAGGGGACAGGGTGCTGAATGGCTGCTTACCTTTACCAAACAAGGCTCTGAGCACAAGAATTGAGATATCTTGTTACAGTTCATACAAAACATTGAGTAGGCAGGGCTTAAATCATTGTGTGCAGTTCTGGTCACCACATGACAGGAAAAATGCAATTAACTTGGAGAGGGCGTAGAAAGGATTAACAAAAATATTGCCTCGATAGGAGGGCAAGATTAACAAGGAGAGATGGAAAGGCTATATGTTTTCTATGAGGCTGAGAGGTGAAATGATAGAGGTATACAAAATTATGAGGCATACACACAGTAGATAGCAAGAGTGTGGTTCCCATGCTAGTGGGAACCAAAACTCAAGGGTATAAGCTTAAGAAATGAAGGAGAAGATTTAAAGGAGATCTAAGAAGTAAAATTTTCACACTGCATGTACTTGATATTTGGAATAAACTGCCAGAAGAGATAATGGAAGCAGAAACAGTGACAACTTTTACCGTAAGAGACATCTGGACAGGTACTTCTAAGGCATAGAGAGCCATTGAATTAATGTAGGCAAGTAAGATTAGTATAGATAGGTATTAAGGTTGGCATAGATGTGGTGGGCATTAGGGCTTGTTCATAAGTTATACAACTCTCTGATTATTTCAAAATATGTTATATGGCACCTATAGATCTGAAAGATGTATATTACTCAGTGTCTGTTCATTTGTAAGATAAAAATATTTGAAATGTATCTGAATGAAACAATCATGGTTGCCAAGCCATGTCCAATCTGTAGTCCTTTGGTATCTAAAATGAATAATGTGCAAGGATAAAGTGGAAGTTAGATCTACATAGTTATGGTAACTACAGTTTGTAAAAGGAGGCGCAAGTTGGAGACGAGGGAGAAATATATCAATGAATGTAGTGCAAAGAATTAGGAAGTAGCAACCGCCATGAGCAAATTATATCCTCTTATAGAAAGGAATCAAATTGAATAAAATTGGAGAAAGAGTGTTGGATTGATTAGATTAAATAATGGAGGTGCTGATCAAAAGCATAGGATGGAGAAAGAATAGACAATAATGTTAGCTTCAATGAGGTGGGTGAAGACGGGGAAACAGGAGAATGTTGATGCCTGACTTGTACAAGGTGTTCTCTGTGGCGAGAGGCTTGCAATGGTGTTGAATATGAGAGGTGCCAAAAACCTTAATGCTATTACTGATTAATAGAGAATTTTGATCGGTGATTGTGTACTAAATGCAACAATGCCTAGAGTAGGCATTACATTTGATGGATTGTTGCATTTAATGATGCATTCCTAGACCCCGATCATACATGGAAGATAATCAAATTGGCAATGAATCCAGTGCTTTATGCATTCACTGCAGGGATGGGGATGAGGGATGCAGAATATTTGTTCTCTTCTCATCTCCTTGTCCAATGCTTCATGTACAATATCCACACATTGTGTTGACTGCTCTCCCTTCCACTGTGTTGCCTCTCACAATTTGTCAGGTCAGATTCAGCAACATTGCAATACCTCTTAAGAGAAAGATACAGGCTAGATTTAATTGCTACAAACAGCAGAAGGTTATCTTTCTGCATGGATTGCGTTGAATGGTCACTAAAACATTTATCATGATGCCTGAGGTTGTTTTCCAGGGTCTTTTAAGTGTATCCCCTACAGAATTCAGAGGAATGCAAACAATACCATATTTCATTCTCTGCATGTGAAGAAAAAATCAGAATTTTGCTGCGCTTATAGAAAATTCCCTTGATTTATTATTTTGATCTGAACCTTTGTATCTTGTCATGGATTTTGATCTATTTACTCTCTGAATAATAATGTGTCAACTTGTTTTCACACCCTATTGAATTTCTTAAATTTCACCATGACAAGAATTTCATTGTCCTATCTGGGACACATGACATTAAATTCTCTTGACTCTTGACTTGACAAGTGATACTGCTCACCAGGCTGTAAATGTGGAAATAGAAAAAGGAGTTAACGTTTCAAGTTGAAGTCCCTTCATCTACCAAGTTTGTATCTTCTACATGGGGGGAAAGGTCTTTGACTTGCAACTTAACTGCTTCTCTTTTTCACAAACGTTCCTTAATATACTGAGTATTTATTCTTTTTGCAGTTTTTCAATCAGTCTTCCAAATATACAGTGTTTTACTATTCAAGAAGTTTAGATGTGCAAAATATCAACATTTTCAAGGTTGCTTGAAATGGCTTAATGTTAATGAAAAACAGAAAAGCAAAAAATGAATTCAATAGTTCTCTGAAGAGTTAGATGGAGCTCGAGGGGCTAGTGGAATCAAGGGATATGGGGAGAAGGCAGGCACGGGTTATTGATTGGGGACCATCAGCCATGATCACAGTGAATGGTGGTGCTGTCTCGAAGGACCGAATGGCCTCCTCCTGCACCTATTTTCTATGTTTCTATGTTTCTGCATTAGAGTTTAAAAACAATCCAATACACATATATGGTTGTGCTTGTTCAAGAGTCAATTGAAAGATTAGCAGTTTGGACATTAACCAAAAGCATTTACCAAACTCTAATTATTTTAAAATATAAATAAATTGCTCTTAATAAACATGGCATATGTTTAATTTCTAATAGTGTTGGATTAACAATTTCAGTCCAAATTAAACTATTGTTTTTATTTTGATCTCTAGACACGGTTTGGGGAAGCCTCTTGCATTGTGATCTAATGTTTAGGGCAAGAATTTCACACACTATTTTCTACAAAATGCAAAAAACTTTCACCATATGTGTTCCTAGTGTCCCATAGATACTGGTGCTGCAAATAAATATAATTTTAAATTCATGATTCTTGAAAACATGATTCCTTGCAATTGTTGATGAGAAACAATATATTTGTATCGGCCGGACAATCTTGCATTATGGATTTGGAGCAGATGAATAATTCAGAAACATTTTGTTGTTAGTAAATAATATCCATCCTATGTTTTACTTCGGAGTCACGTGAGTGACTACATCAAGAAGACCCGTCAGGGCGCATGCGCGTCATTACGTCAGACGCATTGGCGCTCACGGATGTGGAATATAGTTTTTACAACTCCAATGTAAGTAAAACACGTTTTGGGAGTTTTTTAGGTCCGTTTGCTGTGGTGGTCTGTTGCGATTTTTCACAGGCACCATGAACAAAACGGGCAAGGGCAAGAGGCGAGCCGCAAATCCGATAGAGAGCCGCGGGAATGCGGTTGGTGAAGGGCTGCCTCATACCCCTGTAACAGTCGCCGGCTGGGAGCGGGGAAACTGTGGACTTGTGTATTTAGAAAAAGAACGGAGCCAGCGTCAGTTGGGCGCTAGCCAACATGCAAGTCAGGTCCATGGAGCAAGAGTCAGTTTGGGATTCACCTCCAAGGCTGGATACCACTTTCTGAGTGGATATTCCAAATGGAGAACCTGTGCACAGGTTGCTCCAACAAGACATACTCCAGGAGGAGTGATGTCAGAGCCAGACTGCAGAAGCCAGGTCAGCAGCACCTAGTAAAGGGCTGCTTGATAGCACCCTCATTGATGAGGTGCGTGCACAGGGTCAGCAGAGTTCTCCGATACAAGCGAAGACGGCAGCTGCCAGATGTTCTATTTCTGGCAGTACGATTCGCTGCTCTGTGAAATTTCTGACCCTGACTCTGATGGTGAGGCCGATACAAGCGAAGACGGCAGCTGCCAGATGTTCTACTCCTGGCAGTATGATTCGCTGCCCCGTCAGAGTCAGGAGAGCCACTGGGAGAAGAAGTGCCCTCTACGATCAACTATTTTGTCTTCCATCAGCTCCAGATGGATGAAAATGCCAAAAAAGCACGAGACCCCAAGGAACTGCGTATTGCTGAAAGTACTAGCAGTGAACCAAGATATATGGGGTCAGATGGGCGAAGGCATGTGAGCCTAAGAAATAAAACTGCAGAGAATATTGAAGCTGCTGGGTTGAGGAACAACTGCATTTTTGCAAGAAGAATGGATGGAGGTCGGGTATGGAGATGCATCAAGAGGCACTAGGGTTGCTATGTAGCGCCCACTTCGAGATGAATTGTTTCAGGAAGTATGCCATTCGGCCCACCATCAACCCCAAGTTGCAGCAACTCTGTAAAGCCCAGCAATGTGCAGTCACTCAACTTACTCTTTGGAGAAAAACCTGACAAAACATGGGAAAGAGTTGGATGATGAGGGAAAAACAGCAAGGTTGATCAAAACATCGATGGTCGGCAAGTCCGTAGAGGCAACTGTGGAGGCCTCAATAGGCCTGACTTTGGGGAGAACTGGGGTTGGGGACTGGACATTGTGCCTTCCCCCACAGTGGTAACCATTGTGGGGGGGTGATGTTGTGTGTAGTGTGTAGTGTCTATGTTGGTCTATGTCCAAGATGGCGGTCGGAAGGGAGAGTGTACGCTGGCGCGGTTTGGCTGCCGCTGCTCTCTCATCACATTGTGTTTCTGAATTTTTGTTGTTGTCTTTTTTGGATCGAATTTCTGTCTTTAATTTGTGTATTGGTGATGTCTTTATAACTTATTTTACTCTGATTATATGTTTCTTTGTTAAATTTTGTAAGGTGTTCTTGAGACTTTTGTATAGGCGCCCATAAATAAAATCTATTATTATTATTATAAGTCTGTGAAGAGGAGGTATCCTTTCAGACATCATACGGAATCCTGGGCCTACACCAGGAACAAGTCGACCATTGAAGCAGGGGCGCAGTTGGCGTCCTGCAGCGGGAACACGAAAAAGCGTGGGTTTTCCTGCCAAGAGCCAGGGACCACAGGTCACTCAGGTGACAAAGGAGGTAGGTGGACCTGGTTCTCATGGGAACATATTAAGGCAAAAACAGCCAAATATTGGAAGCAAATTACTTCAGATTCATTATTCTGAGTATTATTCAAAGGTTTCGAATTGATTCGATCCAAATAGTGATTTGCCATCCAGCATGTTCCTAGCAGAACACTCCAATTTCACAAAAAGAAGTGATGAAGGTTCAAACTGAATTTGCAAACTTGTCTATAAACAAGTAATTGAAAGGTTGGTTCATCAAAACCACCAAATTGTGTTTAAATTTTCTCAACCTAAAAAGGTGAGGAGTATTTTAGATCTGACAAGTCTTTAAAATTTTGTGAAGTATAGACACTTCAAAATGGAGACTTTGAGACTGCCAGACAACTTATTTCAAAAGATGTTATATGGCACCTATAGATCTGAAAGATGTATATTACTCAGTGTCTGTTCATTTGTAAGATAAAAATATTTGAAATTTATCTGAATGAAACAATTATGGCAATTCAAAGTTCTGTCTAATGGGTTAACTTCAGTTCCTAGAATTTCACTAAATTGGTAAAACCAATTTTGGGGCTAATTAGAGTCCAAGGACAGATGTTGATGGCTTAACTGGATGGTCCTAATTAGGACGAACAAGAGAATTAGTGCGTTATCTCTCTCAATTGTTCAATCCACTTTTGAAAGTTTTGGGTTTAATTCATCCAGTGAAATCAAGGTTAACGCCACTTACAACAATTGATTATTTTAATTTCACAATTGATTCAATTGACATGGTATTAACTTTATCCAGGGTAAAGGGTAGAGCTGATTGATTGTTGCATTAATCTGTTGAAAAAGCAACAATCTTCAATTAAGACAGGTGGCCAGCTTGCTAGGAAAATTAGTGTTATTTCCAGCAATACAATATGGGCCATTGCACTACCAGCAGCTACAGACGGCAAAAAGAAATGGCACTAAGATGCATGGTGGCCATTTTGATAGGCCATGCAGTTAAACAACAAATGCTGCTTCTGATTTGCAGTGGTGGATTTAACATGTCTCCAGTAGTTCGAGCAAGATACTGATTGAACAGCCTTCCATGGTCTTACAGACTGATGTCAGTGCACTAGGATTGGTGCCACTGAAATGGTATCCATCTGTGGACAGATGGAATATGGAAGAGGCATTATTTTTTGCAGACATGGAGAATCAATGTTTTACAGCTGTTGGAAGGCTTATGAGCTCCAAGCTTGTTGTTAATACAACTAATCTGCATGTTCAGCTTCAAATTAACAATACTACAGCAATGGCATGTATTAATCGTATGGGTGGAATTAAGTCGGTGTCATGTGACAAATTGGCTAATCAAATCTGGACTTGGTGTGTTGACAAATGTTTGGTTTCAGCTATTTATCTACCAGGTAGATTCAATATAGTAGCAGACACTAGGTTACGGGAATTTCCATGATAACAAAGAATGGATATTGAATCTTAAGATTTTAATGATATAGTAGTCAGATTTGGGAAGCCAGATACGACTTGTTTCCATCCAGACTCAATCACCAGTTACAGAGATATGTGTTATGGGAACTACATCAGGAAACAGTAGCGATTGATGCTTTCTCGCTACATTAGGGTGGTATGTTTTTATATGCATTTTCCATCATTCTGTGTCATAAACCGGTGTCTGCTTAAAATGAAGCAGGATGCTGCCTCTGGGGTACTGATGGTACCAGACTGGTCTACGCAGCCATGGTTCCCTTTGATATTGGAAATAATGACACAGTTTCTGATAAAGGTTCCCAAAAGAAGGGATTTACTGGTGTATCCAATAATTGGAGAGTAACATCCGTTATATGCCTGTATGGATCTGTTAATTTGCAGGTTTTAAAAAGAGGATTGTCTGGGCATGCTGTGGACATGCTTACAGCAGTCTGGCGGAGGAGCACTCAAAAGCAGTACATTTGCGAATCTGAGGTTGTGACTCTGTAAATGCTGCTTTCCCATTATGTAAAGAATGGGAACATTTTCTGTGTACAAAAGAATATTGAATGTTGTACGGCGCATGTCTCAAATGTCTTAGATTTTCTCAACACTCTATTATGAGGGGTTGAGTTATAGTGCAATTTATTCAGCCAGAAGTCGGAAAGACATCCTGTTGAGTCTCGTTCTTTCGTTTCCAGATTAATGAAAGGAATTTTAATTCCAGACCTTCTAAACCTAGGTATGGCAATCTGGAATATAGAATGGTTTTTAAGCTACTTCATCAATGGACTCTTGGTACGATTCTGATTTTGGCCAAATTCAGCATGAAGGTAGTCATGCTTATGGCACTTGTAACAAGCGCAGAGAGGGCTGACATTACAAAAGTTACAGATACACAGGATGGAAGTACCTCAGGATAATGTTATGTTTTACATTTATGACCTACTCAAATGAAGTAGGGTCAGGTGTGACAGGATTCAAGAGTGTTTTATTAGCATATTCCATGGATCCATGTCTATGTGTTAAGACAAATTTGTTGCAATGCATTGAGGCTACAAAGGTCTTATGAAATCTGAAAACAAGATTGTTTATCATTCACAAAAAAACATACAAGATAGTGTCAGTTTAGACTATTTCAAGATGGTTAAAACAAGTTTTGGTTGCTGCAGGTGTGAACATTGATGTTTTTACATCCCATTCGATTTAGCAGCAACATTGGCGGCCAGGGCGAAGGACGTCCCGTCGACCATATTCTCGCAGCTGCCGGGTGATCTAATAAGTTGGTGTTTCAACACTTTTACCATTGGCCTATTGCCAATACGGGGCTGTTTGCAGATACTATATTAAGTTCTGCTTAAATTCCCCTGGGTTAAAGGGGATACTGTTAATTCTATTATTCAAATTACTGCATTTTTTCATGCAAATGTCATTAATGCATTATTGATTATTTCTCGTTCCGAGTCAATCAATGCAGTGAGAAGCCGGGATTTGAATCTGCGGCATGAAATCACAAAGCTTTAAAGTCTTCACGTAGTCACTCACGTGACTCCGAAGTAAAATAGTAAGATTAAATGAGAACTTACCAGTTTGAAGTTTGATCTTTATTTTATGAGGAGTTACGTTGGTGATTACGTGCCCACCACACCCAACCCTCTTTCATAAAGGTCAGCTGGAAGTTCTAAAATTTACTCGTTTTTACTATGTTACTATGTTACTTCGTTATTGGTGTTTTGTGATTTCACACCGCTGCTTTGAAGATTGACGCGCATGCGCCCTGACGGGTCTTCTTCACGTACTCACCAACGTAACTCCTCAAAAAATAAAGATCAAACTTCAAACTGGTAAGTTCTCGTTTAATCTTACTATTCTGGTCTATTACCCTAAATGGGACACCATTGAAAACTAGCAGAGGTTAACATTCAACTTAATGAAAACTAACCTAGGTAAGGTGAGAATTATGCATACTTAAAGATATCAGTATTTTTCTAAATGGGCTGACAACAGATTTAAATGGTCAATTCTGCTTAGCTGTATATCTTCTTTCTCTTCTCAGTTAAAACTTAAAGTAGAATAATAAAGCAGTGTTTGAAATGTCTACAGGTCAATTCCGTTGCTACTTCCTAAATGCTATGTCAACACACCTCCACAGCATTTCAACATTTACTTGTTGCACCCTCTCCACCCAGCTCATTGAAGCTAACACTATTGTCCATTCGTTTTCCATTTTATGGTTTAGATTGCCACCTCTATTATTTAATCCAATTAATCCAGCACTTTTCCTCTTTATCCAATTTTATTCTATTTGATTCCTCTCTGTAAGAGGATCATTTCATTTGCCACTCCTCTGCAATGATGGATAATGCTTTATATTTTCATTCTCCTTACCTGAGTTAACACTGCTACCATTTATTTTCCTTCTTTGATCTGTGTTATTTCTTGTTCTCTTTCCCTTTTAAGATACAAATTTGGTCATGCTAATTTTTAATATGCATGACCACTAAATCTTTCAGCATATAAACAGTGTCAAATCAAGACTGACTGTTTGATGGGATACTCTTCTGATTAAGTGCCAGGTTCCAGTATGACAAGGAATAGGAAATGTAGTACCATTAGTCATGATGAATGAAACACAGCCAAATCTGCCAACTGCACAACATCAGCCATTATCTAATCATAATGGAAAAATAAGGAGGTAAAAACAGGTCTATGTGGGTAGTGCATTTAATGTAATGGATTTTGGAAGGCTTTTGATAAGGATTAATATGAAAAGATGATTTTTTTTAAAGGCACATGGTATCCAAGAAACAATGGCAAATTGGATCCAAATTCTGGCAAGAAGCAAAGGTGAAGATTGGGAGGCAAATTGGAAATTTGGAAGGCTTTTGGAAATTGGAAATGTTCCTTCAAACCTTGCATCCTGGTAAGAAAATTGAACTTGCCTGCTGAGACTGGGACTATTAATATGTTTCACTGTAAAGCAATTGTGAGATAGAATTATTTATGTGTACCACTAGTACAAGAGCTGTTGCTCCTGTTAAACTGGAGCAGTTGGTGCCGCAGACCTAGCTTGTATTCCTCCTGGAATTGCTGGTGCTGTTTTTTTGCTACTGGAGAGTGTTAGCAGTTTCAAATTCATTTATACAATCCGAATGGCCAGCCCTGGGCCCAGCACATAGATGTAATTATGAAGAAGGCGTGCAACACCGACTATCTGAGAACTTTGAAGACATTATTTTCAAATACTGCCTGTGACAATGGCAAATTGGATCCAATGTGTGGCAAGAAGCAAAGGCAAAGATTAAGAGGTGTTTACAATTGAAATGCTGTGTGATCAGTATTTGGTCCCCTGATGTATATTACATCAATAATAATCACTTAAATGTGTGGAGCATGATAAAGACATTTTCAAATGATACACAAATTGGCTGGGTCATTGGCAGAAGGGATGGTATCGATCGGAGGATATAGATGGGCTAATAATTTGGGCAGAAATATAGCAGATGGATTTTAATTCGGAGAAATGTGAAGTGATGTATTGAGCAAGGTACATCAAGATAAGGATATATCTGTAAATGAGAGATACAAATTTTTAGCAGTCCATAAATTAGTTAAAAGGCATATGGAGTGATTTCCTTTATTAACTAAGGCACAGAGTACAAAAATAGAGAGGCTATGGGAGAAGTGTATACAATGATTTTAGGTCACACCTCAGTATAGTATATGCTGCTCACTACATTACAGATATACAGATTTATGAGGATATTGCCAAGACTGTGAAACTTCAGCAATGGTTATGCTGTGGTTGTTTCCTTTGGCACAGTCAGATTATATGGGTCTAAGTAGAGAAAATAGGGCAGACTATTTTCCTTAACTGAGAGGTCAAAAAACAGGTGTACAGGCCTAAAGTATTTGGTGGACGATTAGAGAGGTTTCAAAGGTTTCAAAAGTATTTTATGTCACATGTACCAATTATGGTACAGTGATATGCAAATTACCATACTGCCATACGGGAAAAAAAGCAACAAGACACACAACTACATAAAAGTTAACATAAACATCCACCACAGCGGATTCCCCACATTCTTTACTGTGATGGAAGGCAAAAAAGTCCAATCTTCTTCCTCTCGAACCATTTGTCGGGGCGATCGAAGCTCCCCCATCCGGAGAATAAGGGGTAAGCCATTTAGAACGGAGATGAAGAAAAACTTTTTCACACAGAAAGTTGTGAGTCTGTGGAATTCTCTGCCACAGAGGGTGGTGGAGGCTGGTTGGATGCTTTCAAGAGAGAGCATGACAGAGCTCTTAAAGATAGCGGAGTCAAGGGATATGGGGAGAGGGCGAAAACGGAGTACTGATTTTGGATGATCAACCATGATCACATTGAATGGCGGTGCTGGCTCGAGGGTGCCGAAAGGCCTACTCCTGCAACTATTGTCTATTATCTATTGTTGGGGCAGTCGAAACTCCCACGGCTTGGAGTTCCCGAAGTCCATTAGGATCTGACCAGAGACCGCGGACTCCGTGATATTAAGTCCGCAAGCACCCATGGTTGGAGCTCCAAGGTAAACCACTGGTAATGGGGACGCATGCTCTGCTCTGCAATGGTATGTCCATAGGCACCTGCGGTGGAGCTCTCAAACTCGGTCTCCAGCAAAGGCCGCCAACTCCTCAATGTTAGGGGGAGTCCAGAACCAGGGACCACAGTTTAAGAATAAAGAGTAAGCCATTTAGAACGGAGAGGAGGAAACACTTTTTCTCACAGAGTGGCGAGTCTATGGAATTCTCTGCCTCAGAGGGCGGTGGAGGCAGGTTCTCTGGATGCTATCAAGAGAGAGCAAGATAGGGCTCTTAAAAATAATGGAGTCAGGGGATAGAAACATAGAAAATAGGTGCAAGAGGAGGCCATTCCGCCCTTCAAGCCAGCACCGCCATTCATTGTGATCATAGAAACATAGAAACATAGAAACATAGAAATTAGGTGCAGGAGTAGGCCATTCGGCCCCTCGAGCCTGCACCGCCATTCAATATGATCATGGCTGATCATCCAACTCAGTATCCCGTACCTGCCTTCTCTCCATACCCTCTGATCCCTTTAGCCACAAGGGCCACATCTAGCTCCCTCTTAAATATAGCCAATGAACTGGCCTCGACTACCCTCTGTGGCAGAGAGTTCCAGAGATTCACCACTCTCTGTGTGAAAAAAGTTTTTCTCATCTCGGTTTTAAAGGATTTCCCCCTTATCCTTAAGCTGTGACCCCTTGTCCTGGACTTCCCCAACATCGGGAGCAATCTTCCTGCATCTAGCCTGTCCAACCCCTTAAGAATTTTGTAAGTTTCTACAAGATCCCCTCTCAATCTCCTAAATTCTAGAGAGTATAAACCAAGTCTATCCAGTCTTTCTTCATAAGACAGTCCTGACATCCCAGGAATCAGTCTGATGAACCTTCTCTGCACTCCCTCTATGGCAATAATGTCCTTCCTCATATTTGGAGACCAAAACTGTACGCAATACTCCAGGTGTGGTCTCACCAAGACCCTGTACAACTGCAGTAGAACCTCCCTGCTCCTATACTCAAATCCTTTTGCTATGAAAGCTAACATACCATTCGCTTTCTTCACTGCCTGCTGCACCTGCATGCCTACTTTCAATGACTGGTGTACCATGACACCCAGGTCTCGCTGCATCTCCCCTTTTCCTAGTCGGCCACCATTTAGAAAATAGTCTGCTTTCCTGTTTTTGCCACCAAAATGGATAACCTCACTTTTATCCACATTATACTGCATCTGCCAAACATTTGCCCACTCACCCAGCCTATCCAAGTCACCTTGCAGTCTCCTAGCATCCTCCTCACAGCTAACACTGCCCCCCAGCTTAGTGTCATCCGCAAACTTGGAGATATTGCCTTCAATTCCCTCATCCAGGTCATTAATATATATTGTAAATAGCTGGGGTCCCAGCACTGAGCCTTGCGGTACCCCACTAATCACTGCCTGCCATTGTTAAAAGGACCCGTTTACTCCTACTCTTTGCTTCCTGTTTGCCAGCCAGTTCTCTATCCACATCAATACTGAACCCCCAATGCCATGTGCTTTAAGTTTGTATACTAATCTCTTATGTGGGACCTTGTCGAAAGCCTTCTGGAAGTCCAGATACACCACATCCAGTGGTTCTCCCCTATCCACGCTACTAGTTACATCCTCGAAAAATTCTATAAGATTCGTCAGACATGATTTACCTTTCGTAAATCATGGCTGATCGTCCCCTATCAATAACCCGTGCCTGCCTTCTCCCCATATCCCTTGACTCCACTAGCCCCTAGAGCTCTATCTAACTCTTTCTTAAATCCATCCAGTGATTTGGCCTCCACTGCCCTCTGTGGCAGGGAATTCCATAAATTCACAACTCTTTGGGTGAAAAAGTTTTTTCTCACCTCAGTCTTAAATGACCTCCCATTTATTCTAAGACTTTGCTCCCTGGTTCTGGACTCGCCCAACATTGGGAACATTTTACCTGCATCTAGCTTGTCCAGTCCTTTTATAATTTTATATGTTTCTATAAGATACCCCCTCATCCTTCTAAACTCCAGTGAATACAAGCCTAGTCTTTTCAATCTTTCCTCATATGACAGTCCCGCCATCCCAGGGATCAATCTCGTGAACCTATGCTGCACTGCCTCAATCACAAGGATGTCCTTCCTCAAATTAGGAGGCCAAAACTGTACACAATACTCCAGATGTGGTCTCACCAGAGCCCTATACAACTGCAGAAGAACCTCTTTACTCCTATACTGAAATCCTCTTGTTATGAAGGCCAACATTCCATTAGCTTTCTTCACTGCCTGCTGTACCTGCTCGCCAACTTTCAGTGACCGGTGTACAAGGACACCCAGGTCTCGCTGTACCTCCCTCTTACCTAACCTAACCCCATTGAGATAATAATCTGCCCCCTTGTTTTTGCCGCCAAAGTGGATAACCTCACATTTATCTATATTATACTGCATCTGCCCACTCACTCAACCTGTCCAGGTCACCCTGCAACCTCCTAACATCCTCTTCACAGTTCACACTGCCACCCAGCTTTGTATCATCTGCAAACGTGCTAGTGTTGCTCCTAATTCCCTCTTCCAAATCATTAATATATATGGTAAACAGTTGTGGCCCCAACACCGAGCCTTGCGGCACTCCACTCATCACTGCCTGCCATTCTGAAAAGGACCCGTTCACTCCTACTCTTTGCTTCCGGTCTGACAACAAATTTTCTATCCATGTCAACACCCTACCTCCAATACCATGTGCTCTAATTTTAGTCACCAGTCTCCCATGCGGGACCTTATCAAAGGCTTTCTGAAAGTCTAGATACACTACATTCACTGGCACCCCTTCATCCATTTTACTTGTCACATTCTCAAAAAATTCCAGAAGATTAGTTAAGCATGATTTCCCTTTCATAAATCCATGTTGACTTGGACTAATCCTTTTACTGCTATCCAAATGCCCCATTATTACCTCTTTAATAATTGACTCCAGCATCTTTCCCACCACCGAAGTCGGGCTAACTGGTCTATAATTCCCCGTTTTCTCTCTCGCTGCTTTCTTGAAAAGTGGGATAACATTAGCTATCCTCCAATCCACAGGAACTGATCCTGAATCTATTGAACATTGGAAAATGATCACCAATGCGTCCACTATTTCTAGAGCCACCTCCCTGAGGACCCTGGGATGCAGACCATCAGGCCCAGGGGATTTAACATCCTTCAGCCCCATTAGCCTACCCAATACTATTTCTCGCCTAATGAAAATCTCTTTCAGTTCCTCTACCCCCTTAGATCCTCTGTCCTCCAGTACATCTGGGAGATTGTTTGTGTCTTCCTTAGTGAAGACAGATCCGAAGTACCTATTCAACTCTTCTGCCATTTCCTTGTTGCCCATAATAATTTCACCCGTGTCTGCCTTCAAGGGACCCACATTTAACTTTGCTACTCTTTTTCCCTTAACATATCTAAAGAAGCTTTTACTGTCCTTCTTCATATTCCTGGCCAGCTTCGCCTCATACTTCATCTTTTCAGCCCGTATTGCCCGTTTTGTTTCCTTCTGTTGTCCTATGAAAGTTTCCCAATCCTCTGGCTTCCGGCTACTCTTTGCTGTGTTATACATCTTTTCTTTTAGTTTTATTCTATCCCTAACTTCTCTTGTCAGCCACGGTTGCCTCCTACTCCCCTTAGAATCTTTCTTCCTTTTTGGAATGAAATGATCCTGCGTCTTCTGGATTATGCCCAGAAATTCCTGCCATTGTTGTTCCACCATCATTCCTGCTAGGATCCCTTTCCAATCTACTTTGGCCAGCTCCCCTCTCATGTCTTCATAGTCCCCTTTGTTCAACTGCATCACTGCCACTCCCGATTTAACGTTCTCCTTCTGAAATTGCAGATTAAAACTAATCATATTATGATCACTACCTCCAAGCGGTTCCTTTACCTTGAGTTCTCTTATCATATCTGGTTCATTGGACCACACTAAATCCAGAATTGCCTTTTCTCTGGTCGGCTCCATTACAAGCTGCTCTAAGAATCCATCTCGGAGGCATTCTACAAACTCTCTTTCTTGGGGTCCTGAACCAACCTGATTTTCCCAATCTACCTGCATATTGAAATCCCCCATCACCACAGTGGCATTACCTTTGTTACATGCCAATTTTAACTCCTGCTGCAACTTACACCCTACATCCGGGCTACTATTTGGGGGTCTGTAAATAACACCAATTAGTGTCTTCTTTCCTTTACAATTCCTCAACTCAATCCACAATGACTCTACCTCGTCAGTCCCTATGTCTTCCCTCGCAAGGGACTGTATTCCATCCCTCACCAGCAGAGCTACCCCCCTCCTCTGCCCAACTGCCTGTCCTTTCTATAGGATGTATAACCCTGAATATTAAGTTCCCAGGCCCGGTCCTCCTGCAGCCACGTCTCAGTAATCCCCACAATGTCATATCTACCAACCTGTAACTGAGCCTCAAGCTCATCTACTTTACTTCTTATACTTCGCACATTCATATACAATACTTTTAATTCCTTACGCATCACACCTTTCACATCGATCCCTATTACACTTGGCCATACTCTCCTATCCCTTTGTGAGCTTCCTTTCCTGTTAATTCTGGGGTCATTAACCATCCCTTTACTCTCTTTCCCTTTAACTCCAGAAGATTAGTTAAGCATGATTTCCCTTTCATAAATCCATGTTGACTTGGACTAATCCTTTTACTGCTATCCCATTTGACACCCTACCCACCTTGTTCAGTTTAAAACCACCCGTGTAGCAGTGGCAAACCTGCCTGCCAGAATGCTGGTCCTCCACCCGTTAAGATGCAATCCGTCCCTTTTGTACAGTTCCCCCTTACTCCAAAACAGATCTCAGTGATCTAAGAATCTGAATCCCTGCCCCTTGCACCAGTTCCTCAGCCACACATTCAGGTCCCGTATCTTCCTGTTCCTGCTCTCGCCAGCACGAGGAACTGGAAGCAAACCGGAGATAACAACCCTGGAGGTCCTGCTTTTCAGCATTTTTCCAAGCTCTCTAAAGTCACGCTGCATGGGGAGAAGGCAGGAACGGAGTACTGATTGGGGATGATCAGCCATGATCACATTGAATGGCGGTGCTGGCTCAAAGGGCCGAATGGCCTACTACTGCACCTATTGTCTATTGTCTATTATCTATTGTTAAGACACAGTGTGGACAGAGATACGATACAGAAAAAAAAGGACAATTTTGACAATGTGGACATAATGGACTGAATTGTAACCTTCCCATGAATCTATTCTTTAAATTATCAATGCAGGGAAATAGCAGAACACATGACAAGACTGACAAAATAACAGATCATGCCTGACTAATTTTAAATTATTCTGAGAGAGTTAAAATTGAAATTCATGAAATTTATCTGCTGCATTTCAAAAGACCTTGGACAGGTCTTGCATGAAATACTCCTTCACTCATGGTCACTATTCTATGGGATGAAGATCAGTGACGAAAGGAGAAATGAAGCAGTAAGAATGAATAAGCGGAACGAATAGGCAAGGGATTGCATTTCATATAAATTCCCCAGAAATCATACTAATCCAGGTGTATAGACTGCTATTGTAAGTATATTGCAAAATAAATAAATTAGGAAATGAGATTAAGAAAATGTATATCAATGGGAGTTACAAATGACCATAATTGGGTACAGGTGGCCAATGAGTAAGGAAAAGTCATACAGCATGGAAACAAGCCCTTCGGCCCAACTTGCCCATGTGGCCCAACATGCCCCAAATGGGACAGCCCCTTAACCACCCTTTGTATAAAAGAGTTGCCCCTCAGGTTTCTATTAAATCTTTCCCCCATCACCTTAAAACTCTGTCCTCTGGTCCTTGATTCCCATACTCTGGGTAAAAGACTCTGTGTATTTACCTTTATATATTACTCTAATGATCATATACACCTCTATAAGATCACCCCCCATTCTCCTGTGCTCCAAGTAATAAAGTCTGAGCCCGCTCAACCTATCCCTATAGCTCAGGCCCCTGAGTCCTGGCAACATCCTCATAAATCTTCTCTGCACTCTTTTCAGCTTAACAACATCTTTCTAAAAACTGTACACAATACTCTAAATGTGGCCTCACCAATATCTTGCAGAACTGTAAGATGATCTCCCAACTTCTATGCTCAGTACTCTGACCGATTAAGGCTACTGTGCCACCCTGTGTATCTGTGACGCCACTTTAAAGGAACTATATTCCCCCACTCCAAGATCCCGCTGCTCTTTAACCCTCGACAGAGCCCTACCATTCACTGTGTTGGTCCTGCCCTTGTTAGACTTCCCAAAATGCAACACCTCACACTTATCTGTATTAATCTCCATCAACCATTTCTCAGCCCATCTGATCAAGCTCCAATATCCTGCTGCAATTTTTGACAATCATCTTCATTATCTATAATACCATTCACTTTAGTGTCATCTGCAAACTTACTCGTTACGCCTTGTACGTCCTCATCCAAATCATTGATATAGAGGACAAAGAGCAATGGGCTCAGCACCGAATCCTGAGGCACCCACAGACCTCCAGTCAGAAAAGCAACCTTCCACCATCACCGTCCTTCCTTCCTTCCTTACGGTCAGCTATCTCTGCTTGGATTCCATGCAATCGCACCTTCCACAGCAGCCTACCTTGCGGAACCTTGTCAAAAGCCTTGCTAAAATCAATATAGACAAATTCTACAGCTTTGCCCTCATCAATCGTAAGTCTGAAACGCAGGAGAGTTGTTCATTCCCTACCTTTCTTATGTCAATGTTAAATAATGAAAAAGAAAAACCTTTTGTGATGGCCGCATTTCACTTGACCACATGAATGCAAAAAACCTTTATCCTCATTTTCACACCTGATAATTTATAATCTTTTATCCAAGAGATGTAATGTAAAAGCCACAATTACTTAAAGGAGTAATGCTGAAGTTAATGGAAACCAGGGAGGTGATCTTTGGAGCCCCGTCTATAGTGTAAGACCTTGCTGGCAGCCAGTAAGCTTGTTGTGAACCCTTCTGTACTTGATTTGCTGTTCAACATGTTCTGAATTGTACTTACAGCTTCATTTAATTGTTTTGTGCAGAGAACCAAGAAAAGAATGATGATTAATTTACTGAAAAAAGGATCGAGAAAAGTTTGATTATGTCTCGTTTACTATGCATGGCATTTACAACAGGTACACACTACAACGCTAAAGAGAATAACAGAGAAAAAGGATAATGGAGCAGATATTTTATTCTACCCCTCTGCAAATTCCCACAGTGAAAGGTCGCCCTAAACGAACTTCCTTACCTTCATTAAACAAAGAATAATGTGCAAGTGATGAATACAGAACAATATACCAATACAAAAAGAACAATAAAGGAGATTGAATAATTCATTCAAAGAACAAATTAATAATTAAGAAACAAGGGAATGTAAAAGGAATTTTCTGCAATATAGCAAGGTTTGATTTATGAATTTTTGCTGCAACTGCATGAACTCTGTGGTGTATTTGCCCATGGTTTGTGAATCTAATTTTTCACTATCATGAATAATATACATGTTCCATCTGTAGGAATATGTTCTACTGAAAGGTCCGTAATTAGTTTTCACTCAGGTTTTTAATTTGCTACATTTTGTTTAATGAAATATTTTCCATGAATACAACCCCTGTGTAAATCAATGTATACATGTTTTTATATTATATTCATACGTTACCAGCAGAAGGAAGGTAATGAAATGGTGGAGTGCCTGACAGATACAATAGGCAACTAAGATGTAAGAGACTGTATTTGTAAATATACCAAATTACTTATTTTTCCATGAACACGTGGACAAAGATTGTAGCCGTCTGCATTCCTGGAGTATGGTTAAAATAAATAATTTCTGATAAGGCAAGTACTGAGAAAATTTAGGAATTTAAAGAAATACAGATGGCCCAGGCTGATCCAAGGGAATGATTAACAAATTGCATCACATCTTTTTCACTTCCTTCAAGGAATCCAAACTGATGAGGACATCAGAAGGCATCCTGCAAGCAAGAAGTTCCAAAAACTGGAAAACATAGCATGAAATAAAACAAAGGATGATTGTGATTAGGACAAAACTGATTTGGACAGAGGTGCCAGTGGGGTACGATAATGACGTGTGCTTGAAATATTGTTGTTTACATTGTAACAAAATGTTTTGAGCCTGGGAACAAAAAAACATTCACTTGCAGGTAGCTTGGGGGAAGGAGTAAACTATTGGCAAGCAGTTAACCATGGACAAATAAATCTGAAAATAAGGCTAAAAGGTGACAAAAGGAATTTATTGCCGATAAGTGGAAGAAAATGTGATTCATGAAGATTATTAAAGAAAAATTAACAGCTAGAACTGATCAGTATGGTTACTAAACATGACATATGACTATGTTATCAAACAGCTTGCTGAAACCAGCTGGGCAGTGTTTAAAAATGATAAGGAAAAGAAGCCAAATATGATCTAGTTTTGGCTGCCATGTTCCAGGAAGAAGAATGATATATGCAAGGTAGCACAGTTAAATGTAACCATAACATTCGTATCAGAGTGCACTAAATTCTTGCCTCAATGATGTTTGCTTTTGGAAAGAGTGGTATCAGTTAGCTGCCTGGAGATTAGGAGTACCCACTTATGACATAGCAGATGATTCTTTCCAGCCTAAGACTGAAACAGCAAATGCCATTTGGCACCAGATATCTGATTGAAAAGGGCTGTGTTGTGCTGCATGTAAGCTCAGGTGCCAGCTGAGCACAGCTACAAGGCCTGAGCGCGCAGAATGAACAAAATGCACATACAGAGCCTCTTTACATGCTTCCAAGCAGGAGGACCAAGTGCCAGAGAACGGTGAAGAGCAGCAGAATGAACTGGAAGATGATGCAGGGAATATCTTATCTGCAGAGCATATTGTTACTCTTTAACTTATCATTATTGCAAAGTTCATTTAGGATCTACAAGTGTGCCAATTTAACAACTATGTTAAAAAAACATTCTACACCTCCTCCCTTCCCGAATACAGCATAATGTATCAAACGGCCAAGGTTCCCTTTCATAGACCCCAATGCACTTTGAACTTCCATAGGGTACAATGTCCTTAGACCCAGGCGGAGGTATGGAGAGATTATGTTGGTCATCATTGAAATGTTACTGGTCAGCATCTTTACAGCACACATCTTACTGTTACATGCAGGGACAGACTAGGTCAATAAGCCTCCAGGTTGTATGTGTGATACAAATAATGAGGTGAGCATAACATTGAAAATGGAAGTACTTTGCACTAAATTATAACTAACAGCCAGCACAACATTCAAGAATCTTGCATTTGCAATGCTATGAATTGCTTTTACAATGTTGCTACCGTTATGTACAAAACATCTACTATGTAAAAGATAAATGCGTTTTCGAGCACATTTAAGCAATAGAAGAGCTGGTCACCAGATTGAACAAAACACTCTATTTGACTGGTATACCACCTATTAGCCTGAGGTCTAATACTCATTCCTCCACTGAAATATCATAGCTAATGCTCGTGTCATCTACAAGATGTATTACAACTCATCTAGGCCATATCAAACCACCCAATGGCACTGTCCGTACAATCTAAAAGGGCATGGTGCATAGGCAAAATATCCTGTAATATCCTCTACGTGCCACACACCTACTAACATAGAAAAACATCAGTGTTTCTATTGTCATCACTGGATGAATATCCTGCAATTTAGTCTATGCTCTGTGACACTTCATGGGCAATTTGAGATGGACAATAAATACTGATCTTGCGAGCAATGCCAAAGCCATTAATTTATTGTTACGACAGTTTTCTGCGTACTATTTTAATGCAGGTGTCAACTCATTTAATTTAAAGATTTAAAGCCTTTGTGATATAAAATGTTTGCTCTTGAAATTATTTTCTCTCCTTCAGTTTAACTATCTAATTAAATTGCGTCATTTGCATATAAATATAGTATCCCCATTATTTTTTATGGCTTAATTCTTCCATTAAAACAAAATGGTTACCCTTCAAACTCATGGGCTTGGTAGTCCAGGGTAAAGTGTACCACTATTTACTCGCTATGTCTGAAGAATCTACGAGGTAAAATATTAAATCTCACTGAACATTTTTCAAAATAACTAGATTGTATTTCACTTTATCAAGTGATCTTCTATTGCTTAAATCTGCCCGAAAACTCATGTATCTCTTCCATAGTAGATGTTTTATACATAACGGCAGCAAGATTGCAAAAGCAACTCATAACATACAAATGCAAGATTTTACTTCGGAGTCACGTGAGTGACTACGTGAAGAAGACCCGTCAGGGCGCTTGCGCGTCATTACGTCGGTCGCATTGGCGCAGACAGGCTGGGAGGAACACAGTTCTCCAGCGGTAAGTTAAAAAAATCCTGCAGGTAAGTTTAAACTTACTTTTCAGGTTGTCCATTGCAGGAATCATTTTCCCAGGTTCCTGCTGGAAAAATTCAGCAAAACCCAGTGGACCGCGGAGAAATTGTGGACCGCAGGAGTACGGTAGCAGGCGGCCGGTGGGTTTTGCTGGTGGAGTCACGGACAGAACGGTCCGCGACTCCCGAGGTTTAATTCGGGCCGCGGGTGATTTTGTAGACAGTGGGTTGAAGCAATCTACGGTCACGATAGAGGAGGCTGTTAGGCTTGCAGTTTCGAGTCGCTGACAGGCAGGTCAGCGACTCCAGAGAAATGTTTTAAATAGGGGCTGTGGGGTTCTCTAGACCGCGGGGATACCGGCTACGGTCCGCTATAAAGTGAGGATCCGGTGGCCGTCGGACTTCTTGTGAGAGTCGCTGACAGTAAGGTCAGCGACTCCCGAGGGGGGATGCAGACTGAGCATGGTCGTCGGGTTACTACCCGGCTCATTGAGTAAGGACCCGACTTTGGCAGCCCATATGAGTTTGAAATATGTGGAGCCTGGCCAGGAGGGTCCCCTCTGTTATATATGTATGTCCTCACTGGAGAGGAGTAAGGCTCAGGGCTGCTTATCAATTTCTCAGTGGAGAGGAGTACAAAGGGTCAGTGTGTGGCTGACTCCAACCTCAACTCAGGAAGAGAGATTAGTGGTTTATCACCCTTATGTGTCGAGGTGAAAAAGTAGCATTTTCCGCTAATTCTGAGGAGGTTTCAGGTTGCCCTCCAAATTAAAGACGAACGCAATTTTGAGAAGCGTTCAAAAGGGTAGACATTATAGTTACCACTTGGTCACATTGTGACTATTATACTGAGAGGAAGCCTTGTAGAGCTGTATTATCAGTCACCTGTGGGAGTTACACCAGGTGGCGTCATAGTAATTGCTGCTCATTAAAGGGACTGTGCACGGTTTCTACCCCAAGACGCCGGATAACTCATATTAAAAGTAATCCCAGGTTTAACTGGGATGGGCGTCTTCATTCACATAAATGTCTTTGGCTATGACAAATAATTGTTAAGTTTGGTCCAGCATTTCCCACTATGTCTGATGTATGGGGGCCAGAGGCGCTCCAATTCTTCCCTATAAACAGCGTTGCCATCGGGAAGGAGCACGATTTGGAGTCGCTAGCACGTGCAGCCTGTTTGTGGAAGGAGGGTACCAACAGAGTATCGAATTGCATGGCTAGTTCTGGTGGCTGCTGTAGGCAGCGACCTGTTAACCCCAACTCAGAGTGAGTGCCAAGCCAGGGGTATCAATGTCAGACAATATTGCGTCTTGTTGCAATTCAAGAACGCTCCATCGTAAGGCATGCACACATGCCTAAGGTGACGCCTAGTAAAGGGTTGCCAAAATTTCTCCCACTCAAATGGCGGAGTGGTCGAGAGAGTGCTACAGGAGTATGCACATGGGCCTGAAGCAACACCCGTTTGCAGGGCTGCCATTACTCCCACTCGGTTTCTCCGTAGTGGTCAAGATGGTGCTAAAATACATGCACACAGGCCTGGGGCAGATCCTGTTGCAGGTTGCATAAGTCCTCCCACGTGGATGTATAGTGGATGAAGATGGAGCCACACACATATGTGATAAGATTGTAGGGAATGGAGTCGAACAACATGCTTGGTACAGAGGCATGTACAAGCAAATGGAGGAGATGGATGGTGATACCTGCTTCAGCTTCGATAAGTCCCACTCTAAAAGAGTGTCTAAGGTTAGTATGGATGAACTCCAAACAGGAATCCAAACATGACTATGTGCTGGGATCCCATGCTAAATGCATGAGGGTAAGCAGTGGACGTTTGCCTCTAAAATTGCTGCTCAGTCGCTGATTGCTGATCCATCCAGAGAAATCCAAATTAACACCTGACTATTTGGGTCACAATTGATTCAATTAAGTGCTCTGCCCAGGGAAAAAGGGTAGAGCTAATTGACAGCTGTATCAAGCTAATTGAGGCATTAAGGATACATTCGGGTCATTATAATAGACCTTTGCACTTATCAGTAAAGACTATGCTAATTGGCAATGGTTTCACCATGTGTCCAGGAGTTATAGCAAGGTAATGCTTGACCAGCCTTCCATGATTTTGCAGATGAATGTCAGTGCACTCGGGTGGGGTGTCACGGATATGAGTTTCAACTGTGGAGGCAGATGGACTGAGCAAGAGCATCGTTTCTGCAGACATGGGCAATTAACTATTAAGAGGTTTTAAGGACAAGGCTTATTGCTCTAACAAATGTATCAGCATGTTCAGTTTCAGATTGACAATACTACGCAAGTGGCATGTATATTAATCACATCGGTGGAATCTAGTCGGTATTTGGTGACAGATTGGCTAATCAAATTTGGGCCTGGTGCATTGGAAAAGATATTTCAGCTATTTATCTACCAGGTAGATTCTACATAGTAGCAGACGCCAAGTCACAAACATTCCAGGACAACATAGATTGAATGTTCAAATACCATGTATGGAGGGTATCAGAAGAGACTGGGAACAAGAGTTAGCTATTAAAATTTCAAAGGAAAGTTGGAATGAACACTTATTAAACGTGCATAAATGTTCGATTAATGTAAGACACACTTTAATACAATTTAAAATTTTACATAGATTATATTATTCGAAAACTAAAATTCATAAAATTTTCCCAAATGTATCATCTATTTGTGATAAATGTCAATCCCAAGAAGCTACTATAGCGCACTCATTCGTTTTCTGTACAAAAATTCAAAAATTTTGGAATGAAATTTTTGACATCTTTACAAAGTTATTTAAAATAAGACTGATACCCAAAGCAGAATGGATTATCTTCGGAATAACAGAAGATGGTCCAGAACTAAATGTGTTTCAAAAGAAACTAATAGACTATGGGTTAATAACTGGAAAAAAGCTAATTCTAAAATTTTGGAAGAAGGCTCCAATACCAACTATAAACATGTGGATTTCAAATATGTTCGAAACATTACACCTAGAAGAGATAAGACTCCTCCTAGCAGGTAAACCAGATCACTTCCACCTGACGTGGTCTGCATTTATAGAATTATTACAAATATAGGGTGCAAAGGTACCTTTTAAAAAAAAAAAAATTGAGGTCAGGTAAGGGGAGATGATAGTTGAAGAGTTGGTATGTCCCATTTGCGTAATGCTCATAAAAATATTTGTTTCTCTCTTTTTCCTCTTTCTCTTTCTCTTTCTTTTCTAGGGTCTATTTCTTAACTCTTTTTTCTTTTGTTTTTAATTTTGTTCTTATAGGGTCTTCGTCCTTTTTTGTTGTCACATTTTCTACACTCTCACTTTTTCCTTACTTTCTTCTTTCTTTCAATCTTTTCCTTCAAAAAAAAAACAAAAAAAAAAAAACAAGGAGGTGTTCAATAATATAGTACTTGTATATGAATGGCAGATATCGATTTGTTTTGCATCAAGGTCAACCATCAGATGCTTAAATAGGTTTCATGAGAACCAGACCAGGTGGCAGTTGCAATTAATACTTTGACATTGAGGTGGTATGTTTTATATATTTTCCTACCATTTTGCCTAATAGGTCGGAGTCTGCAAGAAATCAAGCAGGATGCCGCTTTGGGGGTGCTTGTAATACCTATTGGCCGAATCAAGCATGGTTTCCCTTTGATGTTACAGTTAGGGCCAACCTCTTTTTGGTGGTTCCCAAGCGTAGGAATTGACTGGAGCATCCGCTAACACGGGAAAGTCATCTGTTATGTGATTGTATTGACTTGTTAATTTGCAGGTTTTAAGTAGGCCATATCTGGAGTAAGGATGTCTGGGTTTACGGTGGACATGCTCACTGTAGCCTGGAGAAAGAGTACTCAAAAGGGGTATATTACTTATGTAAAAAAATGGGAGCAATATTGTGTACAAAATAATATTGACTATAATACTACAGGTATTGTGGATATTTTAGAGTTCCTGTTGACACGCTATGATGGTGAGGGGCTCAGTTATAGCACCATTAATACAGCTTTAAGTGCTTTGTCATCGCATGGTTTGGATGGGGTCAGGAAAGATCCTATTGAGTTTCATCATATCATAGCTGGATTGATGAAAGGAATTTCAACTCTAAACCTCCTAAACCCAGGTATATGGCGATCTGGGATGTAAGTGAGGTCCGCAAGATGTTTCGACAGTAGGTTCCTGGCATGTCTCTGAATTTGCCAAACTAATCATGAAAGGGGTTATGCTCTTGGCATTGGTTCAGCATAGCAAGTGCAGATTTTGAAAAAACTTCTGCAAGACAGGATGGAAGTTGCTGAAGAGAATGTTATGTTGTATAATTGCATACTGCTTAAGCAGAGCAGGCCAGGTGTCACAGGTCTGTTAAAATTTTGTTTCAGCATAACCTACTGATCCATGTTTATGTGTAATGGCACATTTATTTTCATTATATTAAAGCTATAAAGATCTTAAGAAATGTGGAAACAGCATTGTTTATCAGTTACATGAAGCCACACAGGAGAGTGTCAGTGCAGACTATCTCAAGGTGGTTCAAAGCAAATGTTGATTAAGGCAGGTATTAACACTGAAGTGTATATATCCTTTTTCCACTAGTGCAGCAGCAACGTCGTCGGCTAGGGCGATGGATGTTCACAGCCACCATATTTTATAGGTGCCGGGTGGTCAAATTTTTTTTTAATTTACCATCGGCCGATCGCCGATGGGAGAGAGGCTGTTTGCAAATTCAGTATTAAGATCTGTTTAGTTCCCCTGGGATAGACGGGTTACTGTTTGTTTTGATTATTCAAATCAATTGTTATTGCATGATATTACCATTTCATGTTTAACGCATTATTGCTTGTTTCTCATCGAAAGTCAATCAATGCAGTGAGGCCGGGATTTGGATCTGCGGCATAAAATCACAGAGCTTTGAAATCTTCACGTAGTCACTCACGTGACTCCGAAGTAAAATAGTTAGATTAAACGAGAACTTACCAGTTTGAAGTTTGATCTTTATTTTATGAGGAGTTACGATGAGGGACTACGTGCCCTCCGCTCCCAGCCCTCGGATCTCCGGCGCTGCAAGCACGTAAGGCAGCAACTCTACCGCTGTGCAATCATAGCGTTAAATGCAAGTGACACAAATTAATCCCAGACTATTATTCAATATTTGTCTCTTACTGTAAAAACCTTAATGACCCAGATTTTGCAATCATAATGATGTTGTCATTCCTCCCAGAAACTGATATGAACTTTGGATGCTCATCAATGTGTGGTTCCTTGTAGAAAATAACAGAGAATAATTCAATGAATATCCAAAGGTTGTAAATTGTGGCTTTCTTAACTGCCATGAGTTTCAGATGTTTGAATGAATAAATGAATGAATGAATTAATAAGTTTATTGGCCAAGTATTCGCATACAAGGAATTTGCCTTGGTGCTCCGCCCGTGTGACAATATGACATACAGTGACAGTTAAGAATGACACATAAAACATTAAACAAAGTACATCAGCTGCACAATCTAAAACATTGATACACGAGGTGTAAGTACATTTTTTAATAGCATTGTTAACAATGCTTATTGCACTGGAGAAGTAAGAAAAACCCTGTCTCAAATTAAATCCTCCAAATCCAAAAGCAGCATAAGCAAACCAACATCAGCCTATTCCCTCAGGCCAACATCCCCAACTTTGTGAATCAAATTACATTTGGATGACTTCAGTGGCAAACTGATCCCCAAAGCCAAAACAGGGAGAAAAAATAAAGTGAAGAACGTGGTTTACAAAAAAAGTGCTGAAGTAATTCAACGGGTCAAGCAGCACTTCTGGAAAACATGGATTGGAAACACTTTGGGTTGGGATATTTCATCAGACTGATTGTGGTTGTGGGAGGGTTGGGGGGAGGGGCAGGGGGGGGAAGCTGGACGAGCGGATGGGCAGGACAAAGCTAAGTGAGTGATAGGTAGATAAAGGTGAAGGGTTAGACAAAGGCCAGAGATAAAAAGACAAATCTGTTAGATCAGGATACAAGAAGAGTTAATTATGAAACCAGAGGAGGAATATAGGCGAAGGGGATTGGGGAGAAGATAAATATATGTGTGTGTGTCCAAGTGGTGCACAGGGAAGAAAGGGGGTGGGTGAAGGGAGGTTGTAGTTTTGTTTCATAAAATTGGAAAAAAAATCATTGTTTATACCATTACGTTTGTTGTAAGCTACCAAAGCAAAATATTAGATCCCGTTCCTCCATTTTGCATGTGCCCCCATTCTGGCAATGAATGAGGCCCAGGACAGAATACTTGGTATGGGAATTGGAAGCGAGTGATTGTTAAAATGATTAGCAATTGGAGGATCTAGTAAGCCTTGGCAGACTGAGTACAAGTGTTCGACGCTACGGTTGTCGAATCACAGGAGTCTTAAATCAGTTTACATTTTTTCTTAACATTCAAAATGCCCTGACCAGGTTGTTAGCTTTTTTCTTCATCATGGGCAAGAAATGTCAAGACATGACATCAGCTTTTTACATATTCATAATAAACTGTTAGTAGTGTTTATTTCCTTTCAAATTCAGCATTTACAATTTCATACAGCGTCATCTTACTTGCCATTTACTTAACCATTGCCCCCTTGTTATGCTTGGTTATGGCTTCTTATGCCAGAGTACTATTGGTTAGTTAGATTCATACACCATGACCTTAGTTTAGTTTAGTTTAGAGATACAGCGCGGAAATAGGCTATTTGGCACACCGAGTCCGCATCGACCAGTGATCCCCGCACACTAGCTCTATCCTACACACAATTTACAGTTTTTACCAAAGCCAATTAATCTACAAATGTGTACATCTTAGAAATGTGAGTGTAAACTGGGGCACCCAGAGAAAACCCACGCAGTCGTGGGGAGAAGGTAGAAACTCTGTACACACAGCACCGGTAGTCAGAATCGAACCTGGGTCTTGGGTGCTGTAAAGCAGCAACTCCACCGCTGCGCCACCGTGCCGCCCCAATGACGACCTGTGACACAACCAATTATTATAGTCTCATACTAAGTGCGCTGCTGAATGAAGCAATGTGGTCTTTTTGTACAGAACATTGTACCCTGGTGAAAGAAGAGACATGGCTTAGTTAAGCATTACAATGCCCTTCTCTAACTATTCTTACAATAGATAACATGGGAAAAAATACTGATGCAAAACTATATCATGAGATCTTCCACAGGTGCCTTAACATCTGAAAGATTGTTGAGCTTCTGCTGTTGGAATAACTTAGGTCACGCACAGTGATTAAGATCCAAAGACTTTATTGGCGTTACAGCATAGGTAACTTCACCTTAGCACATAGGCAGATAAGCTTTATGTTAAACTAGTGGACATAGCTACAAAGTATGACTCATAACATGAGTGACACTGATCTACATCCTCCCTCTTAATGAATTCAATGTCAGTACAAAACCATTGACGAAATAAGGCATGCAGTTGATAATAAGCTGGAGGAAAGTCAAACATAGCCCGGGTACTTCACGGTGGGCTTGCAAACAGGACCGGCACGTGTGGGATAAAGCCATCTCCGTTTTTCCCCACCGGTGATAGAGCCGGTGGCTTCAGAGGTGACGGAGATTGAACCAGCATTCCCGGTGATGAAACAGGGAACTGTGGCGCAAGCAGAGAGGGCGTCGCCACTGGCAAAGCAGTTATTCCAGAAGTGGGTTGTGGTGCTGGTGTAGGCGGATCAATGCCGCTGGACACGGACGGAAGTACACTTGTACGGTCTGGATAATACGGAGGTGGAGTCGGCTCATTCACAGGCAGGATATGTTGTCTGTTATGCCTGTAGGTGCTGCTATCGGCACTGACCAGATATGAGCATGGCTCAGAAGCAGTTCCAGAAATAACACCAATACGGTCATGGCCTTTGTCAGTTTGCAAACGAACCAGTAGGCAGTCAGGGTCTTGGATAGATTCAGCAAGAGCGATCTGGATACCAGCCGGGTCAAATCTAGCCGTTCAGAATGAAATCTTCTGGCACGTCGAGCAGCTTCTGTGCCTGCCAGATTAAGAAGAATTTACGCTCGAAAACGGGAGCAGCAGTAGGGTGAGCCGCTTCAATGTAAATTGAGAAATCTTCTTCAAATACCCGCCACCGTTCTGCGAGGTCCTCGTCAAACACCAGGATCTCTGTTTTTTTTAGAGCAGAAGCCATAGTAATATATACCGGAGAAAACAACAAACTAAAATAAAAGCAATATAATTAATCAAGGAGTGAGTCTGTACACTCTGACACCAGGTCCCACTCCTGACACCATGTTGAACTTCTGCTGTTGGGATAACTTAAGTCACACATAGTGATTAAGATCCAGAGACTTTATTAGCGTTACAGCTAACTTCATGGAAACGTCATCTTAGCACATAACTCCAAATTGAGAGAGAAAGGGCAGGGAAGCTTTCTGTTAAACTAGTGGGAGTAGCTACAAAGTATGACTCATAACATGTGACACTGATCTACACTAACAGTGGGCATTGTGATGATGCCTCCTCCCTAAATGCCACTCTGATCTCCGTTAACGGCAGACAGGCCAGGAAGAGCTGAAAATCAGCACCATGGAGAGCGCCTGCCTGCTGGAAATCACTGGCACGCTGGCCTGGCGTGTAATAATCAATTATTAACAATAATATTTACAGTACAAAATAAATCAAAACAAAACACACCACCATAATACAAGACAAACAAATATACAAAAGAAACTACTATACAACTATATTACAATCCTTATCGAGGATGACTTCCATTCCACGCGGTGCCCAGCAGTCCCGGATCCCCCCCGGGGTGCCTGTGGACAGTGCATAGTTCCTCTCAACTACCACCCGGGTGCGGATGTAACCCAGGAAAAGGGGCAAGCAGCCGGCTCGGACAGAGCGCTAATCTGGCTGGCACTGTGACTCGCAGATGGCCAGCTTGGCCAGGCCCTGAGCAACCCAGCCTGGACATCTTCAGCCCACTGGACTGGGCTCTGAATTGAGCAGAGACCACGGCCAGAGAAGCAACAGCTGCATCCAATTAGTTGGGATTGGATTGGCCCACCTGCACCGCATCAACCCTCCTTATTAAAATCAAGGCAGTTTCATCCAAGAGTGGGAAAGAGGGAGAATGAGTGAGATGTCTCCCTGCTGGCTGTGTTTTCCTTTTGCAGGCTTGGAATAAGACTGAGCTGCTGGGATCAGCCTGAGACTGCCAGCATCTGCTTTTTGAGGCTGAGCTGTTGGGACAAGCCTGAGACTGCCAGTGCCTTGTCTCCAAAGTGAAGACTGAGCCACTGGGATAAGCCTGAAATTGCCAATTCCTGATTGCCTGTCCACAGATGATGAGGGCATCCCCACATGAAGAGCAAGGACTGAGCTGCCAGGACATGAATAGACTGCTAGAAACTCCCTTTCAAGGCTAGAGTAATCTGCTGGGGTAAACCTGATATTGGTAGTGCCTTCTCTTCAAGGCCAAGCCTGAGCTGCTGCAACAAGCCTGAGATTACCAGCCTCTCCTCACTTGCCTGCAGATGATACATAGATACATAGAAAATAGGTGCAGGAGTAGGCCATTCGGCCCTTCGAGCCTGCACCGCCATTCAATATGATCATGGCTGATCATCCAACGTGAGGGACTCTGCCCCTGCATGGACCCGTATCTTCTTCTCACTATCGTTTTTCACTAAAAATATATATTTTTACGTGAGTTCAAGATGGCGGATGTGCAGGAGTGGGCGCCGTTTGTATGGCCGCCTGCCTGCAGTCCGTCCTCTAACTTTTTTATTGTCTAAAACATTTTTTTTGGACGTCTATTCTTTCTCTGTGGGGGGGTGGGGAAACTGTTTCAACTCCAGTCCTACCTGGTCGGAGATGCGGTTTTCCTCCGAATCGCATCTTCGCTCTCCCCATGCGGCCTTCCATCGGGCTGGAGCGGCGTTTCCTGCCGGGGACCACAGCTTCGGCGGCGCAGCGCTGGGACACCAACACGGAGCGGGCGATGCCTTGCCGGGTCGCCGCTCCGGAGTGCTGTGACCGCCGACCACCAACATCGAGCAGCCGCGGGCTGCAGTCTGAGGGCATCCCGCCGCGGGCGGGCGGCGCTGGATCGAAAACACCGCGGAGTCAGAGTCGAAGCTCCAACCGGCGCGGCCTGAAGACTACGGGCATCACAGTCTCCGGGGAGGGAGCGGCCCCTCCAGACACTTCCAAGGCCGCTGAGGACTTTCAACCCGATGCCGGTGTTCCAGCTTCCCGGCGGGTGGGTCTACAACATCGGGCTGCCGTTGCGGCGACTGGCTGCGGAGCCCTCGGACTGGCCCCGATCTCGGGTGGACTGGGAGGAGGACTGGACATTTTGGTGCCTTTCCCTCACAGTGGAGAGTGTCGACTCTGCTGTGGCGGGATGTTCATGTTGAATCTCTAAATAGTGTGTCGTGTCTTTTTTATTCTACCTTTTTATTTTTATTTATATGGTTAATTGTCTGTGAAGCGCTTTGGTTTCAGTAATCTGATTGAAAGGCGCTATATAAATAAACTTACTTTACTTTACTTTACTACCACGAGCATGTCAGTGTAGTCATTGTTGACCCAGTGTCTTCCTTGATGCCACACTGGTGGAGAACGTGGGTAGAACTACTTTGGCTAGTCACACGATGGAAGAAGCTTCAATGATCTGAGCACATCTGAACGCCAGTGTTCAAAGTGTTTCTTTCCTTCTGTCAGAAATCCAAATGGACAAACACGTTGTTCATGTATTAGAGAAGAATTAATTGAGGTACCGCGGATAACTCGAGAGCCTCATAAAAGTAGATTGCAGAGTCGTGTGGGTAAAATGGAAACAGGGTAGAAGGACAAGTAACTTTTAAATAAACCATAAGAAAGTTGCTCGAAAGGAAAATAAATGTACAGTAGGTGCACCACAAATTACTGGATGGTCTAATCAGTTTACAGAACACGTAAATAATCCTCAGGCTGGTAGAATGAAAGGTGACTGCTTCAGGTAATATTTTTAATTTAAAGTCCGTGATCCCTGCTAAGGGTGGGAAGAAGGGGGAGGAAGAATGTGAGGATGACTTCTCCCTAAATGCTGCTCTGATCCCCGTTAACAGCAGACAGGCCAGGAGGAGCTGAAGACCAGCACCATGGACAGCACTCTGGACTGAGCTGAAAACACAGCCAGAGGTGCAACAGCTGGATCCAATTTGCTGGGATTAGATTGATTTCCCTGCACCTCAGCACCTAACATCAAACTAAAGGGCCTGTCCCATGTATGCGACCTTTACAGGCACTGCCGGCACACGTGACAGGTCGCCAAAATTTTCAACGTTGAAAATTCAGCGGCGACCAGAAAGATGCTATGACCCTTTGGAGACCTCTCACGACCCTTCAGCCTGTCGCGTAAGTGGGACAGGCCCTTAAAGCAGTACCAGCCTGGAGAGGGAGAGGAAAAGAAAAGGGGGAGGGTGGGGGGGTGTGTCTTTCTACTAGCCATGTTAACTTTTTGGAGGTTTGGAGTGAACTGCTGGGATAAACCTGAGCCTTCCTGTGCCTCCGGGACAATCTCGATACTCTCAGCACCTACATGGAGAGCAAAGACGGCAATGCCGGGACAAGCCTGATATCACCAGCACCTCCTCTTGAGGTAAGAATGAGCCACTGGGGCAAACCCCTTAGACCGCCTGCGCCTTCGCTTTAAGGCCATTGCTGAGACAAGCCTGAAACCACCAGTGCCTCCTCTTCGAGGGCAAGACGGAGACACTAAAACAAGCCTAAAAATGCCAGCACCCACAAACTTGCCCAAGACGACGAACGACTGTGCCCCACATGGACCTGGACCTTCTCGTCAGTATTGTTCTTCGTTATCAATAAACTTTTTCACATGAGTCCATCATCCCACATGTGTGTCAGTGTAGTCATTGTTGAGCCAGCATCTTCCCCGATGCAACAGCATTTAGATATTGTCCGTATTAAACTAGAATGGTTGGGGGGAGGGACTCAAATAGAGAATGCTATTAGGCAGTGTGTGAGGCAGGAGGCAGAGAAGGAAAGCACTCAGACCCAACATGTAAGGGGGAAATAAGAAAACAATAATAAACAGAGAATAAGAGGTGGTGGGGTTCTTAAATGGGTGAGCAGAGAAACAGAGGGGTGTAAAATGCGGGCGGAAGCAATAGGTAGCAAGGTGAAAAGTAAAAGTGGCAGGCAGACAAATCCAGGGCAAAAATCAAAAAGGGCCACTTTTCAACATAATTGTATAAGGGGTAAGAGCGTTGTAAAAACAAGCCTGAAGGCTTTGTGTCTCAATGCAAGGAGCATTCGTAATAAGGTGGATGAGTTGAACGTGCAGATAGCAATTAATGATTATGATATAGTTGGGATCACGGAGACATGGCTCCAAGGTGACCAAGGCTGGGAGCTGAACATCCAGGGATATTCAATATTCAGGAGGGATAGAGAGAAAGGAAAAGGAGGTGGGGTAGCGTTGCTGGTTAGAGAGGAGATTAACGCAGTGGAAAGGAAGGACATTAGCTTGGAGGATGTGGAATCGGTACGGGTAGAGCTGCGAAACACTAAGGGGCAGAAAACGCTGGTGGGTGTCGTGCACAGGCCACCTAGCAGTAGTAGTGAAGTTGGGGATGGCATCAAACAGGAAATTAGAAATGCGTGCAACAAAGGCAAATCAGTTATAATGGGTGACTTCAATCTACATATAGATTGGGTGAATCAAATTGGCAGGGGGTGCTGAGGAAGAGGATTTCTTGGAATGTATGCGGGATAGTTATCTAATCCAACATGTAGAGGAACCAACGAGAGAGCAGGCTATTCTAGACTGGGTATTGAGTAATGAGGAAGGGATGGTTAGCAGTCTTGTTGTGCGTGGCCCCTTGGGCAAGAGTGACCATAATATGGTTGAGTTCTTCATTAGGATGGAGAGTGACATTGTTAATTCAGAAACAAGGGTTCTGAACTTAAAGAAAGGTAACTTTGAGGGTATGAGACGTGAATTGGCCAAGATTGACTGGCAATTAGTTCTAAAAGGGTTGACGGTGGATATGCAATGGAAGGCATTTAAAGACTGCATGGATGAACTATAAAAATTGTTCATCCCAGTTTGGCAAAAGAATAAATCAGGGAAGGTAGTGCATCCGTGGATAACAAGGGAAATCAGGGATAGTATCAAAGCAAAAGATGATGCCTACAAATTAGCCAGAAAAAGCAGCATATCAGAGGACTGGGAGAAATTCAGAGACCAGCAGAGGAGGACAAAGGGCTTAATTAGGAAAGGGAAAATAGATTATGAAAGGAAACTGGCAGGGAACATAAAAACTGACTGCAAAAGTTTTTATAGATATGTGAAGAGAAAGAGATTAGTTAAAACAAATGTAGGTCCCTTGCAGTCAGAAACAGGTGAATTGATCATGGGGAACAAGGATATGGCAGACCAATTGAATAACTACTTTGGTTCCGTCTTCACTGAGGAAGACATAAATAATCTGCCGGAAATAGCAGGGGGCCGCGGGTCAAAGGAGATGGAGGAACTGAGTGAAATCCAGGTTAGTCGGGAAGTGGTGTTGGGTAAATTGAATGGATTAATGGCCGATAAATCACCAGGGCCAGATAGGCTGCATCCCAGAGTACTTAAGGAATTAGCTCCAGAATTAGTGGATGCATCAGTGATAATTTTTCAAAACTCTTTAGATTCTGGAGTAGTTCCTGAGGATTGGAGAGTAACAAACGTAACCCCACTTTTTAAGAAGGGAGGGAGAGAGAAAACGGGGAATTACAGACCAGTTAGTCTAACATCGGTAGTGGGGAAACTGCTAGAGTCAGTTATTAAAGATGCGATAGCAGCACATTTGGAAAGTGGTGAAATCATTGGACAAAGTCAGCATGGATTTACGAAAGGTAAATCGTGTCTGACGAATCTTATAGAATTTTTCGAGGATGTAACTAGTAGAGTGGATAGCGGAGAACCAGTGGATGTGTTGTATCTGGACTTTCAGAAGGCTTTCGACAAGGTACCACATAAGAGATTAGGATACAAACTTAAATCACACGGTATTGGGGGTTCAGTATTGATGTGGATAGAGAACTGGCTGGCAAACAGGAAGCAAAGAGTAGGAGTAAACGGTTCCTTTTCACAATGGCAGGCAGTGACTAGTGGGGTACCGCAAGGCTCAGTGCTGGGACCCCAGCTATTTACAATTTATATTAATGAACTGGATGAGGGAATTGAAAGCAACATCTCCAAGTTTGCGGATGACACTAAGCTGGGGGGCGGTGTTAGCTGTGAGGAGGATGCTAGGAGACGGCAAGGTGACTTGGATAGGCTGGGTGAGTGGGCAAATGTTTGGCAGATGCAGTATAATGTGGATAAATGTGAGGTTATCCACTTTGGTGGCAAAAACGGGAAGGCAGACTATTATCTAAATGGTGGCCGATTAGGAAATGGGGAGATGCAGCGAGACCTGGGTGTCATGGTACACCAGTCATTGAAAGTAGGCATGCAGGTGCAGCAGGCAGTGAAGAAAGCGAATGGTATGTTGGCCTTCATAGCAAGAGGATTTGAGTATAGGAGCAGGGAGGTTCTACTGCAGTTGTACAGGGTCTTGGTGAGACCACACCTGGAGTATTGCGTACAGTTTTGGTCTCCAAATCTGAGGAAGGACATTATAGCCATAGAGGGAGTGCAGAGAACGTTCACCAGACTGATTCCTGGGATGTCAGGACTTTCATATGAAGAAAGACTGGATAGACTTGGCTTATACTCGCTAGAATTTAGGAGATTGAGAGGGGATCTTATAGAAACGTACAAAATTCTTATGGGGTTGGACAGGCTAGATGCAGGAAGATTGTTCCCGATGTTGGGGAAGTCCAGGACAAGGGGTCACAGCTTAAGGATAAGGGGGAAATCCTTTAAGACCGAGATGAGGAAAAACTTTTTCACACAGAGAGTGGTGAATCTCTGGAACTCTCTGGCACAGAGGTTAGTTGAGGCCAGTTCATTGGCTATATTTAAGAGGGAGTTAGATGTGGCCCTTGTGGCTAAGGGGATCAGGGGGTATGGAGAGAAGGCAGGTACGGGATGCTGAGTTGGATGATCAGCCATGATCATATTGAATGGCGGTGCAGGCTCGAAGGGACGAATGGCCTACTCCTGCACCTATTTTCTATGTATCTATGTATCTATGTAATATTTTGGATTGTCCTCACAATAAGTATTGAACCCAGAGCTTTCTGGCCGAGATGCTCATGGCCCATTCTGACCTAGAATGGAAATATGGATATCAATTTGTTTTTTGCCCCTTTTTCATTGTAATTTTATTCTGAAGAAGATTGTTCTTGCTGAAATACATGTTTGCAGTGATCAGGATTTTTGTATGTACTCTTAGAAAAGATGATCATATTGTACTCTTTTCTCATTGATTTTAATCCATCCATCCTCCTTATCTTCAGCCATCTTCAGACCCTCAAGATTTCCACATTCATCCAGGCAAGGCTTCTTACACATTCATAATTTCCTTTGGTCCCAAATCTTCAACCTGAAACTCTGCAATTCCTGCACTAAATTTCTTTCCCTTATATATATTTTTTGCACCACTTAATTTTGATTCAAACTTAATCCTTTGGTCAAGATTTTGTTTACCTGCCTTAACATCTCCTCGTATGGATTTTGTATCAAACTTTGTATTATTACACCCTTGTGAAGCACTCAGGCATGTTGTCCTAGATTGAAGGTGCTTTATAATTGACAGCTGGTTTCATTTGATTGATTTATTGATACTTTGTTCTAAGATTTTATTACTGAATTAAGGCATGGATGCTCCCATGATCATCCCATCCAATGCCATTGCCTAATCTGTAATTTGCACGATGTATCCTTGAACTCGCTAATTAAACATTGACATGATTTATTATTTGTCTGTTTGTGCACTATTTCATGGCATTATAGGTTCAATTGGTTTTGTAAATGATCGCAAATTTATGATAAATTTGAATATTATTTATTTTTTTCTTATGTGGCTGTCAGTGAAAATATGAGAGTGACAGACACCGAAACATTTGTAACAACTGCCAGTATGTTAATTACTTCAGGATCAAGTATGCCAGGAATCGATATATGAAACTTGACACATTAGGGATAATTGTCAGTGAATTAATTTTGCAGAACAGAAAGAAATAGATTCTGACTAAAAATATTGAAGTTCCAGCGAGCCTTCAAAATTCATTGGCAACTGATGAGCTGTGAACATGAAAATCCTGATTGTAAAGTGTGACCAGTCTTGACTTTCTCCACACTGTTTTCTGCTGTCTCCAATAACTGACAAAGATCATGTTTCTGATGTTAATCACTTTTCTGCTGCATTTTTGCCCAGAAATCCTGCCTCTTTTTTTGTAAGAAAGCAAGGTGGATTATTTTTGGTAATCATTAGTTTACCAAATGTCCCACTTAGGTGATTTTTCAGCGGACTGCCGGCGACTGTCAAGTTGTCAGCAGTCGCCTGACAAACCGGGAACTGGAACGGCGACTGTCAGAGTGGAATAAACACACACACACACACACACACACACACACACACACACACACACACACACACACACACACACACACACACACACACACACACACACACACACACACACACACACATACACACACACACACACACACACACAACACACACACACAAACACACACACACACACACACACACACACACACACACACACACCACACACACACACACACACACACACACACACACACACACACACACACACACACACACACACACACACACACACACATCGCTTCCTTCACCAGCCAGTGTGAATTTTTTAGACAGCGCTCGCCCCCGCTTGCCCTGTCTAAAAAAATTCACAAGGTGCAAAGCCAAGGTGAAATGGACACACACCACGATGAACAGGATGGTTGGCGTTGTAAAAAGAAGGCTAAAGCACAGTGAATGGTAAGTCCTTTAAAAGAAGGAGGGAGAAGGAGTGGAGACAACTTTTAAGAAGCCAGAGATACACGGCTATGAAGCTCGGCGGGCATTTAACATTAACGGTCGGTTATCCTTGGTTCTGAAAACTACTGCTTACCTTATTTTTCCCCCAATGAGCCAATGAAATTCACCGGTCAGCACCGGCTACAACCTACGAGAATCTCCGAGAATCTTTGACCTCCTAGCAACCCACTAGGACCTCCTGCCGACCCACCTACGGCTCGAGAATTCTCACTACTCTCCATGGCGGCTTCATTCTAGTCGCCACCAATTTTTCAAGATGTTAAAAAATTCTCGGCGACCATAATGAGGCCGCGACTATTTCCCAGAACATGGGAACTCCTCACGACCATGAAGGCGACTCCCCGGCAACCACCCGTGAGCATGTGTCGACTGCATAGTCTCCTGCTATCGCCTAAAAAGTCGCGAAGTGGGACAGGCCCATCAGCATCTGCTCAAGTTATACTCCTCTTTCAGGAATGTTCCAGAGGCAGCTGAATGGTTATGTTAAAAGGATTATCATCTTCATTAAAAAGACAGAGAAGGGACATTTCAACCTCATGTTTCAACTCAAAAAAGGGTGCTGGCCTCTGGATGCCCATATCAGAATAAAATCATTGAAAAAAATTAATTTAAAATATTTACTAGAATTATGGATGATAGAGTTGTTATAAATTCACCTGTTACTCCCCACACCAAAACTCAGCCAGTGAAAAGGGTAGGCAAGTTTGGGTAAAATTTGGTTTCAATTAATTCCTTCAAGACTACTGTTGTCAGTTTGTAACTTTTCATTTTCAATTGCTTTGTCATCTAAGATGCGTGTAGCAGGCAAGCAAAAAAGGAACAGTAAATTGAATCGTAGGTGATACCCACTGAGTGGAAAAGTATTTTTTTTACTCATGTGGAAGACTTGCCTGGTGTCATCTTGGTGGAATGTGCAGTGCTCATTTGAAGTGAGGTTTCCAGAGATTCAGGAGGGACAGGAATGCAGTTCTCGGTTCCTGAAGGAATCTTTGTGTCTTTCCTATTCCAGCGCTCTCATTCCCTTTCTTTCTTCACACTGGGACTTCCCATTTAGTTTTCCTCCAACTTTCATACCTGCCAATTGGCCTGCACAGCATTCCCACCAGATATGGAGAATGATTCCACCCTCCCAGAAATCTCTCCTTTTAAAGAATAAACTTGTTAAGTAAAATATTATGCAAAATGAGAGAGGATTGTACATCCCTAATGATTTGTAAAACTGCCAGTTCTGGAGTGGAACATTTCACTGAGAAAGGTTGCTAAATTATTTCATATTAATTGCATTTAATATTTACTTGGGCATGTTTGTGTGATAGTCAAATTTTTTAATCCCACTTTATTCGCTCTGGGTGTGGACCCTGCATAACAGTTTTGATAAGCCTTGACATCAAGCTTCATGTGATGAAGACGTTGTTGAGAGCAATCTTATAAATATGGCTGGTAGACAAAAATGCTGGAGAAACTCAGAGGGTGAGGAAGCATCTATGGAGCGAAGGATTAGGTGACGTTTCGGGTCGAGACCCTTCAGTCTGAAGAAGTGTCTCGACCCGAAACATCACCTATCCCTTTGCTCCATAGACGCTGCCTCACCCGCTGAGTTTCTCCAGCATTTTTACCTACCTTCAATTTTTCCAGCATCTGCAGTTCTTTCTTAAACATTATAAACATGGCTGTTCTTATTCGACAATAATAGTAAGATTAAACGAGAACTTACCAGTTTGAAGTTTGATCTTTATTTTATGAGGAGTTACGTTGGTGATTACGTGAAGAAGCCCCGCCAGTCCGCAAGCGCGTCAATCTTCAAAGCAGCGGTATGAAATTAATTGAAGTAACATAGTAAGATCAGAAACTTGAGAACTACCAGATGACCTTTGTGAGAGAGGGTTGGGAGTGGAGGGCAAGTCATCACCAACGTAACTCCTCATAAAATAAAGATCAAACTTCAAACTGGTAAGTTCTCTTTTAATCTTACTATTTTACTTCGGAGTCACGTGAGTGATTCCATGAAGAGTTCAAAGCTCTATGATTTCATGCCGTAGATTCAAATTTCAGCGTCTCACTGCATCGATTGACTCAGGATGAGTGAATAATCAACAATGCATTACACATGACATTGATTTAAACATATTAATGGTTTACGTTAATAAAGAAAATCAATAGCAACCCCTCTATCTCATGGGAGGCTAAAGTGGACGCAAAACAGAATGGTCAAATAGCTCCGGGTCGGCAATCGGCCTAAGGTAAAAAAAATTGAAAATCAATTCCCTTGACCATCCTGTCGCCGCGAGGATATGGTCGAAGGGAATGTCCATTGCCCTGGCTGCTGACGTTGATGCCGCCCTGGTGGAATGAGATGTAAAATTGTCAGTGTTAATACCTGCATAAACCAGAACCTGCTTCAGCCACCTTGAAATAGTCTGAACCAACTTTTTCTTGTGTGGTTGTTTGTGGCTAATAAACAATGCTGATTCCACACCTCTTAGGATTCTGGTGGCCTTGATATAATATAGCAAGCGTGCCCTCACACATAGACGTGAGTCCGTGGAGTATGCCGAAATATGATCTTAAACCCTGTCACCCTGGTCTGCTCTGCTTGTGTAGACCAGAAATGTAAAACATAATGGCATCTGCAGCCACTTCCATCCTATCTAGCCGCAGCTTTTGCAATGTCTGCACTCGTTGTTCTGATACTAGTGTCATGACTAAGGAAGTAGCTGGCCCCTGGTGAAGTATTGTTAACACAATGTCAATATACCATACTGCCTATACTTGTACTGGGAGAACTTGTGTTAAAGATATCGTTTACAAACTCGATATCCAGGATTGAAACCCGACAGAGTGGGTCCTGTGTGCTGCAGCTAATATGATGGGAAGGCACGTTTGGCACAGTTAATGGCCCTATACTCAATTATTGTCAGAAGACCATTTAAGAATGAACTAGAAGACATCAGTAATCTGTACCGTATTAAATGTGTCATTAACATTAAACAAACCCGCTTCCCACCTCCTGAATAGGAAATGTACTGCTTTTTTAGTGCTATCGCTGCACTCTGCAGTGAGCACATACATGGATTGATGTGACCACCTGAGCCGTAGGGCAGTCTATTCAGAATCTGCAAGTCAATAAATTGATTTTATCATGCAGAGGCTGGTTTCCTGAACCACAGTTTGAACCAGCAAAGTTTTCGTTTTTTAGAATAACCGTATATGTTTGTATTATTATGCCTGACGGAAGCGGGAATCATGGCTGCATAGCCTGTCAGACAGTACGAAAACTAAAGCGAGATCTTGCTGGCTTTATTTCAAGACCCGACTGATGAGGCAAAATGGAGGAAGACATAAAAGAACATTCCTCCTTCTTGTAGCGAGAATGTATCTCTCCACACTGTTATGCCACATATTTTTGCAATCAGTGAATAAGCATGAAACCAACATGTCGATATTTGGTGTTTCATTGAAATACTTTCTTAAATATTTTGTGATCCCACACCTATTCTGTGTTGTCATCAATCTGAACTTGATGATACACCAGTAGCAAAGGAGATTAGGTAATTTATTACAGGATACTTTTACTTGATTGCCATGTGATTAACATATGCCACCACCGTAGTGCATCAACTTGAAGTTGAGCATGTAGATTATGCATATTCGCCCATTAGCCCTTTAACCATGGCCCGACTTGCACAGCTGAATCACAGCTACTATATTGCCAATTACTCTTGATGAATAGAATTCAGCTTAATAACAGGTTTCTTTTAACTCCAATCTCGTGCCACAAGGCGGAGTCATAGGCTAATTAATAGTTAAAGGTAAATCCCAATGACCAACAAGTCTATTTGGTAACAACTTAAAGTTAACTGGATGGATGAGCCCAATTTCTCAAATATAGTTTGAGGCTGAAACAGGTGATTTTAACAAAATACAGCATTAGAATATCATCCAGTCAAGACATAACAAGTGTTTTCGAACTCTGAGTCCAAACACTGATTTTACTAATTAGTTAAATAACCTGGGGAAATAGTTTATCCCATTTTGCAATGTTTTACTGTTATTAGTACAGTTATCATTGCCTTTTGATAATTTCCAATGTCTCCGATGATCCCTGTAATGGGAACTGCATAGAATGGATCTTTGAGACCCTTATGAATCCATTGTTAGTCAGTAAAGACGTTTCCTATTTGGAAAGTTCATATGCGAGTTAAACGACATTCTCCATTTTTCATAATGAACAGGCCACTCCTGCCATCATTCCATGGGTGCTTTGCACGATAACTCTGGCCCGATTTCCGAGCCTGTCTTGAAAATGACAATTCTGGCCCTAATTCCAAACTTGCTTGGAATGCTAGTATTGTGCAGTGTTACATGGTTAGATGCTTCTAAGCAGATGACAATGCATTTATCCTTTGTGTGCTGTACAAACAAGTGTAAATATTACCAACTTGTGAGTGGTGCACTTACCCATGTTTCGGAAGTGCCAGACCCACCTTGTTGAGTAGGAATGGTAGGGTGCGTGGAACCTCTGCCCAGCTGTCATGCTGCCACCAGGTTCAGTGAACCGCTTACTGCCGATGAAGGCATGGGGTGCGTTCTGAAACGATGAACCTTTGCCCGCCTTTGGTCTTGATTGGTCCGACATCTTTTGCTTCATCCGCCAAGTTTTTGCTGTTGAATAGACCTTACCTGAATAGAAGATTCGGCGGCTGGCTCTCATATCCCCCTGATAGCGCTGTTCACTGCCGGCACACATGTGCTCCAGTATGTTTCACTGACATCTTTAGAATCTGAAGTCAGTTACATCTGACCTTTCGCACTCCCTCCTTAGAGAGGGCGATTCATAGGCAGCCCTAAGGTGCTGCTGCAGGCCCCTGGGGATACCTGCACTGATACGGCCCCCAATGGACCTATACCAGGATGGAACATTCTGTTGGGATGGCAAACTTTGTTGTCAGGAAATGATACCTCTGACACGTGCCCTTCATCCCTTGGGGTATGCTCCACGGCTATACCCTCAGACTCAGCATCAGAATTACACTGACCCGGCATGCTCTCCTCCTCCAACAGGGAGACATGAAACAGCCCTGTCCCAGTCGCTGCTGGCACGGCCTCTTCTACAGGCCGGCGCTGTCACACATTAAGCAGCCCTGTCCCAGGCGCTGCTGGCGCGGGCTCTCCCGTAGGTCAGCGCTATGACAGCTTCGGCGTCAGCAGTACACTGTCCCATGATGGTCTCCCACTCCAACAGGGAGACATTAAGCAGCCCTGTCCCAGCCCTATCCCACCTGTGAAGGGTTAAAATGACAACAGAATCCATCCAAATACATACATACTTATTTCCGTAGGAAATCCTTGCAGCCCGACTCCGAGTTCAATAGGGCTGATCGATGTTCGGTGAGTTCACCCCATGCCTGGGGACCACTGCGAACGACGATATGTCTTTGAGCCACTGACCGCGCTGTCAGTGACTCTGGCGCTGATACCGCCTTCCTGCTTGATTTGCCCTCCCCGGGAACCACAGCAGGCTGGAAACCACTGACCGCCTTGTCAGTGACTGGGATCACGAACCCGACATCTGCCGACTATCCGCTTCCGCGGTCGGAACAAGGATCTCCCCACAGCCCATAGCCGGTTCACTCGCCTGAATTCGCCACAATATCTAGCAGGATACCTCTGTGAAAAGAGGTTCCTGCAAGAAATTCAAAAACCTGGTAAGTAATACAAAACTTACCTGTAGTTTTAAACTTACCGCCAGCAGGAGCGATGCCCTGCCAGTCCGGTGCTTCACCATGCGAACGACGATATGACGCGCATGCGGACTGGCTAGGCTTCTTCACGGAATCACTCACGTGACTCCGAAGTAAAATCTACCATTATTTAGCCCTGTACGAATGTTATTCCTAAAATCACTGCAAGATGATTCATAGAAAATGTTTTCAGATGACATCCTTGGTGTTTTGTTTACTTTCACAATATACATTGTTGCTGGCAATCTTTTGACGGGTTAAAAGGACAAGAATGAGCGAAGATAGACACAAAAACCAGAATCATCGAAAATGAAGCGGGTCAGACAGCATCTCTGGAGAAAAAGAACATGTGACATTTTGGGTCATGACCCTTCTTCAGAGATCATTATCTATTTTGCTGGCTTATAAAATAATGATATATAATTATAGAAAGCCTATGATAAGGATCCGCACGTGAGGCTGCGAAAGAAGCGAGCCCATGGAAATAGAAGGAATATACTAGAATGGATAACAGGTTGGCTGGATGGCAGAGGGCAAGAGTGGCAATAAAGGCGGCTTTTTCTGCTTGGCTGCCAGTGACTAGGGGTCAATGTTGGGGCCGCTACTCTGCACTTTGTGAAGGACCTGGATAGAGTGGATGTGAAGAGGATGTTTCCACTAGTGGGGGAGTATAGGACCAGAGACCATAGCCTCAGAATTAAAGGAGGTAGCTTTAAGGTGGAGATGAGGAGGAATTTCTTTAGTCAGAGGGTGGTGAATCTGTGGAATTCATTGCCACAAAGGGCTGTGGAGGCCAAGTCAATGCATATTTTTAAGGCAGTGGTTGATAGATTCTTGATTAGTACGGGTGTCGGGGTTATGGGGAGAAGGCAATGTACATTTCAAATGTCTATTCAAAATATACGGCAAGGGTAATGCAAATGAAATAAGCTAATTACAATATATGTATAATATATGTATTGACTACTTACAATTTGTTACAATTTCACAATTCTTTCTTTACATTAGATTATTACATATGTTATTCTACTTTTTTTTTAAAGGCAAGAGGGGGAAATCAAAGAATTCTGGATTTAGAAATTCTCCGTCTGCTTTTATGAGATTATTATGCCCAGAAATTACAATCATAGTTACAGCACAGCAACAGGTAACTTGATCCATTAAGACCCAACCAACCATCAATCATCCATTTATACTAATCCTACATTAATCCAATTATTATTGTCCCCACATTCACATCATCGTCCTCAAGATTCTACTGCTCACACACACACTTAGAGCATTTCACAGTGGTTGAGTAACCTACCAACCTGCACTTCTTTGGGATGTGGGAGGAAACAGGAATATCCAGTGTGTGTGTGTGTGTCATTTTGCCTTTGAAATGTATTTCCTCGAAAACCAGACGCAGAAACGCGGAGATTTTTACATATTTCGGTAGGGATTTAATTTATGATTTCATAAATGCACTCCTCTCTAGATTTGGTCAATTATTTCCCCAGATTTTGAATAAAATTGTTCACAAAACATTAAAAAATGTTAAAATCAAACTGCTGAATGATTCACCACCTCACAGATGACCAATCACAATAGATCTCATTTACATATGATATGACATCACAATGGGACAGGGGTGGGAGATCAGAACCTTCACGTGGCCCCACTAAAATCAAACTTCTGCATGAGTCATCTCACAGATGTCTAATCACAATGGGACAGGGTGGGAGACCTCTCCCCCTCCCTCCCTCCCTTTCACAATGCCTTTGCACCTGGCCCAACTGGCCCCGCCCGGCCCTGCCCCCCCCCCAGCATGCCTGGTGGCCCCGCCCGGGCCCGCCTGTCCCCGCCCGGCCCTGCCCCCCCAGCCTGCCTGGTGCCCCTGCCCGGCACCCCCCAGCCTGTCTGCTGGCCCTGACGGCCCCGCCCCGCCAGCCTGCCAGGTTGTAGATTCCATTGGTTTTCATTGAATTTAATTTAATTATTTGTCACTTAACATCACTAATTCTTAACATTAACTTTTAATTTCAAAGACAGTTTCTTAAAAATAAATTTGCTGTCTTCATTGACAGCTTAGATCGGACCCGCTGTGTGTGTGTGTGGAGGGGGGAGGGGGGAGAGGGGAGGGGGAGGGAGAGGAGGGAGGGGAGAGGGGGGGAGGTGGGGGGGTGGTTAGAGGGAGGGGGGTGGTTAGTGTGTGTGTGACGCGAATTCCATAGAGCTGCCGACAGCTTTCGTGCATGAGACGCGCATGCTTAATTTCCAGAACATTCTGAACACGTGACGCACGGTTGCATTTCGCTCTCTCTGTCTCTCCCTCTCTCTCTCCTCCCACTCTCTCTCTCATCCCCTCTCTCTCCCCGTTCCTCTCCCCCACCCACTGCCCTCCCCCACCCTCCCTCCCCTAAACCACCTTCACCCCTCCCCTCCACCCCTCCCCTACCCCCTTCACTCCACCCCATCCCCTCTCCACCCATCCGCCCCCTCCCCCCCACCTCTCCCCCTCCCTCTCCTCCCTTCCCCCTCTCTGAGCCCCACTCTTAGCCCCTCTCTCTCTCCTCCCATCTCTCGCACCCCTCCACCCCCACCCACCCTCCCTCTCCTCCTCACCTACACCCCCCTCTCCCTCTGTCTCTTGCCCTTCTGTCTCTGCCCCTTTCTCTCTGTCTCTCCCCATTCTCTCTCTGCCCTCACTCTGTAACCCCCTCCCTCTCTAGACGCGCCTGCGAGTTGGGGGCTATGCATCAGTGGTTAGGGCAGTTATGGGGTAAAAGGAGCAAATTAATAATATTAATATAATATCAAGGGGGGGGGTCAGTGTGTGTGACGCCGCATGCCGCCCCCCCCCCCAGCCCCCACCCTCCCCGCAATCACACTTTGGGGGAACAGACCCAACGGGTCTGCATTTGGTCTAGTCTCCTTTAAAACCTTACCCTCTCAGCAAATGATCTACCCCTAGACTTTGACTGAGAAAGATTCTGACTGCCTACCCAATCTATGCCATCAGTTAGAGATCATGCATTTCTACCCAGTATGATAGATTTGAAGTCAATATAAGTCAAGGGGGAAACTGTTTATTAACTGGAGACATCTTGGGCTCAAACGGAAATGATTATGAGCTGTGGAATCGATAATTCCAATGTCAGAATATCAATTCAGTACAGGTTATGCATTGAACTTTGGAAGTCATGACACTATATGGTACAGTAGATTGCTAGGTTAATTGGCTAGTGTATTGCTGAATGGTGCAATCTTGTTGAGGGAGGGAGGGGTTGATGGAAAACCAAGAGCTCAGTAGGCCAAAGTGGCTATTGCAGTGCTGTAGAACTGTTACTTATGATTTGTTTTTTGCTGCATGAATTCCTCAGAATTCACTTGAAAGCAGAATTTTAAGAAATGGTCTAGTTAGTTTCGTTGAAGGTAACAAACAAAATTGATGAAAACTCCTTCTGGATATTTCAAAAGTGATACCAAAAGGACCAAAAGGATGAAAAAATTGGCAACTTTTTAATCTCACATTCATAGAGATGCTTTAGTCAGTGTAGCTTCAATATTGCAAGAATGTTCAGTTTCTTGTCTGAGAACAAATACATCTTCCATGATTTAGATATGAAAATGCAGCACTTAAGTTATCTCTTTCCTTTACTGCATGTTTGACTGCCTGCCATATGTGTTACTTAACACATAGTAAGTATAAATCAAAGAAATATTGGACTGTGACTGGAGTCAGAAATGTGTTTCAAAGTTGAAGATGCAGCTACAACACATGCATGAACCAGGGCCCGAGATCAATTTCATATTTGGAATTTGTGTGAACCCAAGTAGGAAATATTTATGATTTTTTTTACTGCTCCTACATTGGAAGTTTTGGTCAAGTTCATGAACCTCAATCTGCCTTGACAGAAACTCAATGATTCTTGAGCCAAGAAACGTGCTGTACTATCGCTACAACATATTGTATTCTCACCATGAAATTCTTGAAGTCAATGGAGACATATATTTAAGGTCAATTTCAGTGTGATTTTATCACAATCAAATTCATTTAATGTCACCAACCAGAAATACATTTCTTGACAACTATCAAGGAGATTATCTTAATCACTGATAATCTGATTAAATAAGAAACAGATCTACACCTGACAGTTGTCAAGTGCCAGATGGCTAAAATGAACAATCAAGGAAGGGTTTGAATCGTTAACCTTATTCTCTTTGTTTAGTTGAACCAACAGCATTGGAAAAAAACAGATATTAATGATTTATTTTGTTCCTATTTTACTCTTCAAGATTGTCAGATGCACAACTCGATGATTCAGAATTCTTTATAACCAGACCTGTGCATGGTTGACTCACAATTACTCTAGGAGGGTTGAAATTACTAAATGTAGTTTAATGGTTGTCTCATCTCAAAGAGTGTGTCTTGAGCTACCAGAGCACCTGACATTGTAGCCTGACATCGGGACCCGACCAGGCTGTGAGCCCAACCCCCAGAGCACCCAACAGAACCACCCAACTCCCAACCGCACAGATCGCAACCTCCTACCTCATGGGTGATTCCACGATCCAACTACTGGACCTCACCAGGAGCAGCCATCCTCTCAGGAACTGTGGGAGGTGAGCTGGACTGTAGGTTAGACTGAAACAATATGGCTTACGGTCCTCCCTCCCAGAATACTGCTTGCAAACCTCTCAGTTGGATTAACTTAAAGCTCAAATCACCTTCCTTAGATAACTGCGGGACTGCTGTCTGGTTTACAAAGACATGGCTCACCCCAGCCTCAATTGATTGTGCAATTCAGCCCGAGGGCTTCTTGTTATACTGGATGGACCACACGGTGTCCTCGGGCAAGGTAAAAAATGAAGGGGATCTTCCTAATAAATCACATGGTGCTCGGACATTGTGGACAATTAATTTTCATCTGAGTCACTGACTTTATGAATCCAGTTCAGTAACTAAGTGAAACTTGCATTGTTAGCAAAAGAGTCATGGGGATAAGTCATCACCTAGTGGTGTTTTGTTTTCTCCCCCTCATGCTTTGAATTGTTTGAGAGGATCCACCTTTTTTCTCTCAATGGTGCGCAGCCTCATGCAGTGCCCACCAGGTATTGACCATTTTGCCGGGTGCGTAATGAAGTGGATCTTCAGTTTTCTTGAGGTAATTCTCACGTTGAAAATGGATCCTTTAGTTGATGCTGTTGTGGTTACAAGCAATCTGTTGTAATGTTGTTGGATTTCATCTTCTGTTTCTAAATGCTATCACTCGCCAAGTTTGAAGTATCTCCTGGTATCCACAACTCGCTTGATAAATGAACTGCTGCAAAATTTTAGTACCAGAGAAATACACCAGGAGACATCAGCAGAGCTATCCTTTTGTTTTGCATAGTGGTTGTACATAGAATATAGTTCTTGCTGTTTAAAAGCAAAAGCTGTGATCTAGGCCTTCCCATTTGGCTATCAGTGAGTGCAGTAACTTTGGGCATTTTGCCCATTGAAACCTTAGCAATGACAAACACAACCATAATCCACTCAGACTGGCATATTCACAGGTAGGGAATGCACAAATGTCAGCTGTGGCAAATACACCAGTACACTAGTCTAAGGCCCCTGTGCAAGATCCTGGATATACAGTGGCTTGCAAAAGTTTTCATACCCCTTGAACTTTTCCACATTTTGTCACGTTACAACCACAAATGTAAATGTATTTTATTGGGATTTTATGTGATAGACCAACACAAAGTGGCGCATAATTGTGAAGTGGAAGGAAAATGATACACGGTTTTCACATTTTTTTACAAATAAAAAACTGAAAAGTGTCGCGTGCAAAAGTATTCAGCCCCCTTTACTCTGATACCCCTAAATAAAATCCAGTGTAACCAATTGCCTTCAGAAGTCACCTAATTAGTAAATAGAGTCCACGTGTATGTAATCTAATCTCAGTATAAATACAGCTGTTCTGTGAAGGCCTCAGAGGTTCGTTAGAGAACATTAGTGAACAAACAGCATCATGAAGCCCAAGGAACACACCAGACAGGTCAGGGATAAAGTTGTGGAGAAGTTTAAAGCAGGGTTAGGTTATAAAAAAATATCCCAAGCTTTGAACATCTCACGGAGCACTGTTCAATCCATCATCCGAAAATGGAAAGAGTATGGCACAACTGCAAACCTACCAAGACATGGCCGTCCACCTAAACTGACAGGCCGGGCAAGGAGAGCATTGATCAGAGAAGCAGCCAAGAGGCCCATGGTAACTCTGGAGGAGCTGCAGAGATCCACAGCTCAGGTGGGAGAATCTGTCCACAGGACAACTATTAGTCGTGCACTCCACAAATCGGGCCTTTATGGAAGAGTGGCAAGAAGAAGCCATTGTTGAAAAAAGCCATAAGAAGTCCCGTTTGCAGTTTGCCACAAGCTATGTGGGGGGACACAGCAAACATGTGGAGGAAGGTGCTCAGGTCAGATGAGACCAAATTGAAGTTTTTGGCCTAAATGCAAAACGCTATGTGTGGCGGAAACCTAACACTGCACATCACCCTGAACACACCATTCCCACTGTGAAACATGGTGGTGGCAGCATCATGCTGTGGGGATGCTTTCTTCAGCAGGGACAGGGAAGCTGGTCAGAGTTGATGGGAAGATGGATGGAGCCAAATACAGGGCAATCTTGGAAGAAAACCTGTTAGAGTCTGCAAAAGACTTGAGACTGGGGTGGAGGTTCACCTTCCAGCAGGACAACAACCCTAAACATACAGCCGGAGCTACAATGGAATGGTTTAGATCAAAGCATATTCATGTGTTAGAAAGGCCCAGTCAAAGTCCAGACCTAAATCCAATTGAGAATCTCTGGCAAGAGTTGAAAATTGCTGTTCACAGACGCTCTTCATCCAATCTGACTGAGCTTGAGCTATTTTGCAAAGAAGAATGGGCAAAAATTTCAGTCTCTAGATGTGCAAAGCTGGTAGAGACATACCCCAAAAGACTTGCAGCTGTAATTGCAGCGAAAGGTGGTTCTACAAAGTATTGACTCAGGGGGGCTGAATACTTTTGCACGCGACACTTTTCAGTTTTTTATTTGTAAAAAAATTTGAAAACCATGTATCATTTCCTTCCACTTCACAATTATGCACCACTTTGTGTTGGTCTATCACATAAAATCCCAATAAAATACATTTACGTTTGTGGTTGTAATGTGACAAAATGTGGAAAAGTTCAAGGGGTATGAATACTTTTGCAAGCCACTGTATCTCTGGACAAAGCCAAAAGGTGGAAAAATTGAGACGTGGGAGGCACATTAACAACCACTAATAATGCATGTGCACCAGGTGTAATAGCCTGCAGAGGCTCCACGGATATTCTTCTGTGAAACTACAGGTATCTTCACACCTCACTTGACAACCTGAAGCTGATGAAGTTTGCAACGAACAACCCAGATTGGACTGATCCAGGATGGGGAGGAATCCTACAGACAGAAGTGACACAGCTGGTGTCCTGGTGGCTTCGTAACAATCTGGAGCTCAACGCTCTTAAGAAAATGGAAATTGATAGGTGACTTTAGGAGAGACCCCCCTCCCCTCCCCCCACTCACCATCAATACTACAGTCAGATCGATGGAGTCCTTTAAGTTCCTTGGAACCATCATCTCCAAGGACCTTAAATGGGGGGGGGTCACCATCGACTCCACAGTCAAAAAGGCCCAACTGAGGATGTACATCAGTATTCAGTCAGTATTCAGTATTTCTTTAATATCATTTCACTGAGTACTCGCATACACAGAGGAAACGAAAAACGTTGCTCAATCGGTTTCCATTCAGTGTAAAAAACAAAAGGATAGTACATAGAGCTTTAAAAACAAATTAAAAATTACCATATTTAAAAAGAAAGTAGGCCTAAAAATTAACAATATAATAAAAACAGTCATTCTGATCGACAGTGGCTTCACAGTGGCTTTACTTGACAGGTGCCTACTGTCAAAGTGTGGGCGCGGTTGGATGTGTGGATGAGCGATGTTTTGGGAGGGGACAAAGTCCGTTAATCAGTCTTATTGCCTGTGGGAAGAAGCTGAGGAGCATCCTGCTGGTTTTGCAGCTGATGCTCCTGTACCTCTTCCCAGATGGCAGAATGGAAAAGATGTGATGTGATGGGTGATAGGGGTCCTGGATGATGGAGATGGCTCTGCTGATGCTCCTCTTCTTGTATATCTCCAGCGGGAAAGGGAGTGGGGCACCGATAATCCTGCTGGCGGTCTTCACTATCCTGATATTGTTCGTAAGCCTTGCAGCTCCCGAACCAGGAAGTGATGCCGTAGGTTATTATGCTTTCAATTGTGCCCCTATAGAAGGTTCTTAGATGGGCAGTGGGGAGACCTGCTTTCCGAAGTCTCCGGAGAGGGTGGAGTCGCTGTTGGGCTCTTTTGACCACTGCTGTGGTGTTGGTCATAGAGGTCAGGTCATCCGACAGGTGGAGCCCTAGGAACTTCACACTGCTGACCCTCTCCACAGCAGTTCCATCAATATACAGCGGTGTATGGTGTTGTTTTCCCACCCTCCTGAAGTCGACCACCATCTCCTTAGTTTTCCCCACGTTGAGAATGAGGTTGTGGGATCTGCACCATCCTGTGAGCAGCTCCACCTCCATCCTGTACGCCGACTCATTATTGTCGCTGATGAGACCCACCACTGTTGTGTCATCAGCGAACTTGTTGATATAGTTGTTATTGAGTCTAGCAGTACAGTCATGTGTAAGCAGACTAAACAGCAGGGGGCTTAGGACACAGCCTTGGGGTGAGCCAGTGCTCACCGCGATGGTTTTTGATGTCTGACTGCCCACCCTGACTGTCTGCTGCCGTTGTGATAGAAAGTTAAGGACCCAGTTACAAGTGCCAGTATCCACCCCTAACAGCTTCTCCACCAACTGCTCTGGAATGATTGTGTTAAAAGCAGAGCTGAAGTCTAAAAAGAGGATCCTGGCATAAGTATTTTTCCGGTCGAGGTGTGACAGTGCGAGGTTCAGTGTAGTGGAGACTGCGTCCTCTGCGGACCGGTTGGCTCTGTAGGCGAACTGCAGTGGATCTAGGTCGGCAGGGAGACAATTTTTAATATGCTGCATAACCAGCCGCTCAAAACACTTCATTAGTATGGACGTAAGAGCCACTGTGACAGGCTGGGTTTGGTTTACTTCATGTGACAGTTGAGGAAACACAATCTGCCACAGGCAATGATGGTCCAATTCTATGGTGCCATTGTAGAGTCTGTCCTCACCTTCTGCATCATGGTCTGGTTTGGCTCAGCCACCAAGCACGATATCCAGAGGCTGCAGCGAATCATTCGATCAGCTGAGAAGGTTGTTGGCTGCAACCTTCCCCACATTGACGAACTATACACTGCAAGGCCAAGAAGCGAGCGGGTAAGATCATCTCTGAACCCTCTGGCCACAAACTCTTTGAAGCACTTCCCTCTGGAAGGTGACTCCAGACCGACAAAGCAACCACAGCCAGATAGAAAAACAGCTTTTCTCCACGAGCAGTAGCTCTACTCAATAACCAAAAGTGTAGCCTCCTTTTGCTCCGGTATTTGATTTCATTCACATGTTTAAACCATAACGTATAATTCTTAATGTTTTAATGTTTTATGTTTTATTCTTAATGGTTTACTGTATATCGTGTTGTTACTTGCGAGTGGAGCACCAAGGCAAATTCCTTGTATGTGTACATACTTGGCCAATAAACGTATTCATTCATTCATTGCTGTGATGCTTCAAGGAAACATATTCTGTATTTCTCGTGCTCATGGCAGCTGGAATACCGACTATATATGAAAGTAAGCATTCAGGTACAGCAGGCAGTGAAGAAAGCGAATGGCATGTGGGCCTTTATGACAAGAGGAATCGAATATAGGAGCAAAGAGGTCCTTCTGCAGTTTTACAGAGCCCTAGTGAGACCACACCTGGAGTATTGTGTGCAGTTTTGGTCCCCTAATTTGAGGAAGGACATTCTTGCTATTGAGGGAGTGCAGCGTAGGTTTACAAGATTAATTCCCGGGATGACGGGATTGTCATATGCTGAGGGAATGGAGCAGCTGGGCTTGTACACTCTGGAGTTTAGAAGGATGAGAGGTTATCTCATTGAAACTATAAGATTGTTAAGAGCTTGGACACGCTAGAGGCAGGAAACATGATCCCGATGTTGGGGGTTGTCCAGAACCAGGGGCCACAGTTTAAGAATAAGGGGTAAGCCATTTAGAACGGAGATGAGGAAACACTTTTTCTCACAGAGAGTGGTGAGTCTGTGGAATTCTCTGCCTCAGAGGGTGGTGGAGGCAGGTTCTCTGGATGCTTTCAAGGGAGAGCTAGATAGGGCTCTTAAAAATAGCCGAGTCAGGGGATATGGGGATAAGGCAAGAACGGGGTACTGATTGGGGATAATCAGCCATGATCACATTGAATGGTGGTGCTGGCTCGAAGGGCCAAATGGCCTACTCCTGCACCTATTGTCTATTGTCTATTATTTCCCCTCCATATTACTCCGCTTCTCTGTTGCTGGCCCTTCTGTTGTTTCCTATGTGATGTACACAGACTCTGTGCTGCTGTTCTCTCCCCTGCTCTTTCACTCATACAGCATGTAAAAAGGACCAATTGGCCCACCATGTTACTCTGACAATTAAGTATACATTTTACAATAATCCAACACCAATCCCACTTTGTTCCACATTCACATGAAATCCATCCACATTGTATCATTCATCCTGATAGGAATAATTTACACCCTCCAATTAAGCGAGTGACCTGCACATCTTTGGGATATGGGAGGAAATCACAATGTCCAGCGGATACCCAGGCAATCACAGGGAGAACAAACTCCACACAGGCAGCATCAGAAGTCAGAATTGAATTTGGGTCTCTGGAGCTGTGAGGCAACAGCTCTAGTGACCGAAACATCCTTGGATGATGACCAACAGCCTTTCAGCAAATACTTGCACCATGTAGCCCACCCTGAAAGTGAACTGAGCACACCATCAAAATTAATAATGTGTAGGAAGGACCTGCAGACACTGGTTTAAACTGTAGATTGACACAAAATGCTGGAGTAACTCAACGGGATAGACAGCACCTCTATATAGAAGGAATGGGTAATGTTTCGTGTTGAGTTACCGACCTGAAACATTCGGGTCTCATAATTTGAGGAAGGACATTCTTGGTATTGAGGGAGTGCAGCATAGGTTTACAAGATTAATTCCCGGGATGGCGGGACTGTCAAATGATGAGAGAATGGAGCGGCTGGGCTTGTATACTTTGGAGTTTAGAAGGATGAGAGGGGATCTTATTGAAACATATAAGATTATTAAGGGTTTGGACACACTAGAGGCAGGAAACATGTTCCCGATGTTGGGGGAGTCCAGAACCAAGGGGCACAATTTAAGAATAAGGGGTAAGCCATTTGGAACAGAGACGAGGAAACAGAGAGTTGTGAGTCTGTGGAATTCTCTGCCTCAGAGGGAGGTGGAGGCCAGTTCTCTGGATACTTTCAAGAGAGAGCTAGATAGGTCTCTTAAAGATAGCAGTCAGGGGATATGGGGGGATGGCAGGAATGGGGTACTGATTGGGGATGATCAGCCATGATCACATTGAATGGTTCGAAGTGCCGAATGGTCTACTCCTGCACCTATTGTCTATTGTCTATTGAGAATGTCCTTCAGACTGAGATTCATGGGAGAGAGAGACACAGTGATTTAGAAGGGTGAGGTGTGAAAACGAGACATCAAAGGGGACAATGGTCAAGTAAATGTATCTGCGTCTCCCTCTTCCCTGACTCTCAGTCTGAAGAAGGGTCTTGACTCAAAATGTCACCCATTCCTTCTATCCAGAGATGCTGCCTGTCCCACTGAGTTAGTCCAGCATTTTGTGTCTATCATCAAAATTAATATATTAGCTGATCTCACATTGGAACCCTCAAAGGTAGAGCTTGCAACCGCAATTGTGCAATTAGCGGGTACATTTATTAACACAGATTAATTGAAGAAAGGGAAATCTGGGTCGACAGTAATCCTGAATGGAAAACTTGATTTAGTGTTTTGGGAGCTTTGCAATTAATTTTCACAGCAATGATTGATTGATAAGCAGCACAAGGACTGAAAAGGCAGTGTACTTAAGAGGGGGTGAATTCAACATCAAAGCAGGCACTGAAAGAAAAATTAAATGATAAAGGACAGATTGGAATATGTGAAAGGGGAAAACATGCAGAAATGTACATAATGATTTTAGCATTTTATTTTCAATAATTGTTACATTTTCCACAATTAATACCTGATGGAATGAAACATTATATTTTAATAGTTAATTCTCTGTGCATGGGTCAACAGGTGTAATTAACACATACCACATTATTAAAAAGTACTAACTTTGGATGTGGATAGCTTTGTTTCTTGCCACTTTTCATCTGTATTTCCCATCCAATAATCCACAATTCAATAAATGGCAAAATAAGCTGTTTTTTATTACATTCGAGTATAATTTTTGGAAACTCAAATTTAACCACCTCTTGTTAAAATTCAAGTTCACGTTTATTATCACATGCACCAACAAGGTCGCACTTGTTAGGCTAGTCTGGAAGAATAGATCGCATGGAATCCAAGGAGAGCTAACCAATTGGATTCAAAATTGGCTTGAGGAAAGGAATCAAATGGGAGTTGTGGAGCGTTGCTTTCCTGATTAGAGGCCTATGACCAATGGTTGATGCAGGGGCCAATGCAAGGTTCATTGTTTGTTGTCTACTTTAATGATTTAGAAGACAATGTCATTAACATTGTTAGAAAATTTGCAGATGACACCAACATTGGTGATATAATGGACAGTGAGCAAAGATACCCAAGTTTACAACTAGATCTAGATTTATGGAAATGTAGGCCAAGGAGTGGAAAATAGAATTTAATTCTGACAGGAGTGAGATGTTGCAGTTTGGTCTGTCGAAACAGGGCAGGACCTATACAGTACACGGTAGAATCCTGGAGAATGTTGCAGAGCAGTGAGATAGGGGTGTATAGGTGCATGGTTCCCTGAGAGTGGTGAGTCAGGTGAACGGGGTAGTGAAGATGAAGATTGGCACATTGGCTTTCATTGGGAAGGGTATTGAGTACAAAAGTTGGAAGATTATGATGTAGCTGACCAAGTTATAAGTGAGACCAGATTTGGAGTAATATGTACAATTCTAGTTTAGTAAAGGAAAGATGCATTAAATTGAAAAGGGTGCAGAAGAGATTCACCAGCAGACTAATGGGCTTGATTTAAAGGGATAAGATGGGATATATTTATTTTGATCATAGGAGGCTGAGAGATTACCTTATTGAGGGGTACAAGATCTTAAAAGACATGGATAAAATTAACACTCAAGGTATTTTTCCTTGGTTAAAAATAGACCGCATAAGCTTAATATGATAGGGGAGAGTTTTAAGAGTGGGCAATGTTTTCACTCAGAGACTAGACATATCTGGAACGAGGTGCCAGAGAAAGCTATAAAGGCATATAGATTTATCACTTTTACGGATTTATGACTTTAAGAGATTTAACAGGCATACGAATGGGAAGGAGTCTGAGGGACATGGGACAAAAGCAGACAAATGGAACTAGCCCAGAATGCCAACTTGGTTGGCATGTAGAAGTTGGGTTCATGGGCCTGTTCCCATGCTATATGGCAGTACGATTTTACATTGTACTAATTAATTTGTGCAAAAATTCACAAGTGAGATTGAACAAAACTTGCAGCATTTTTAATCATAGTTTGCTCTAGGTTGTTAATTGTTCCAAAACTGAAGCGTTTCCACATGATAGTTCAACACCCAAAGCATATTACTCATGCCACTACTTACAACACTAATATTTATAACAGGGAGAAACCTGGTATTTAATGGTACATATGCTAAGCAATAGTGTTTGTAAGCAATAAATCAGGAGAAATTATCTTGTTAAATACTTAAATAACACAGAAGTCCCCAGTGCTGAGGGCAAATGGAAAATGCAGAAATTGGTCAAGGCCACAGACGAAGCACTGCAAGGCGATAAAGGGATATAACATGGAATTTGTTCAGAATTCTGAAGGTGGAACATTGCAGGGTCATGTTCTTAGTGTCAGTTCTCTACACCATGTTCACTTTTGTATGTTTGTGTAAGTTATTGGGGTTATGGAAGATTATGGAAGAACTCAGATAAGGACATGGACATTTTTAAACCAGGTTTGCTGGCTGCAACGGAAAAAAAAACAATCCACAAAGGAAGAACCAGTTTCGAACCTCTCTGTGGGCCTGGGCATTACACCACTATGCGAATGGTGTGAGCAGGAAAGGCTGAGACGGAGATAACGAGATTATCTTGGAAACACAAAGGAAGGTACTGAGCCTCAGCAGACGGTGGTATACAGGCCAGCAGCAAGCACAATCAACATCGTGGATGACACATCCATCGGGACAATGGGAGCCCATCTAGGCGATGGGATAACGATCAGGCTGAGGGATCATGACATCAGCAAACCCCTTATCATTGGAAGCCTATTGTTCATGCCAGATCGAAACTGGGAAACATCAAAAGACCCTTTTGTCCAGAGGACCACTTGGGGGGTTTCAAGGGAGAAACTCAGGTTTAAAAAGCAGGAGTCAAGCCAGATCTCACTCTCTTTTCTGCTCTGTTGGACGACTCCTGACCCTGCATCGATCTAGCTGTAAGTACCCCAGACGACCTGGTGAAGTTCCCGAAAATAGGATAGAGGTTGAGAGAAGAAGGGGAAAGGGGGTGTATTTGTAAAATTGTGTAAAGTAAGTTTTACGACGTGCCCGATAATTTTCTTTCCATAGTCTTAGTTTAAAGCATAAGTTTAGTCACGTATTATGTAGTGTTGGTGAAATTCGATTACTCATTGTTTAATAAAGCCTGTAAATTTTAGATTTGCTTTGAGTCCGTCTTGGTTTCTGTTTTCTCTCATCAGCACGCTCTGGTCAAGTCAACCTTTTATCATATTCCACCATAATTCCGAGGTCTAGAACCTTGGGGAACCCCTTTTTCGGGCAGTTGGGCCCGAAGTGGAGTAAAGGGAACCAAAACCCCTACAGAATGGCGACCATGGCAGGACCTCGGTGGTTTGGGATATGTGATTTGCCAGAGGGGATGAGAGAACGTAGCAAGAGGGAGGAGAGAATCTCCTCTTATCTGTTTAAAGATCAATCTCACCAAACGATGGGTGGTAGCACTTTTGACAGCACAGCAGCCTGCAGCAGCTGCAGCAGAATGGACGGAAAGCAAAGGGTATAATAAAGGGCAGGAAAAGGCAGTTTGGCTAGCGTGCCTATCACAGCAGGTAGCTGTAGATCAGTGCATGTTCCTTTAACTTAGTGACCTCACCACTACTAACCACTCCCCATTGTCTCTCCTATAATTGTAAGGTTCCCACCTCCAGCCCTCTCTCTAGCTCCAGTGATGACCACGGACAGCTATTGCAAGGTGTGTGTTAGTGATTTAATAAACCATCAGTAAAAGACTCTGTGTAGGAACCAAGTCATTTTACATGGTGTCAGAAGTGGGATTCGAACCCACGCCTCCCGCGTGTGTGTGAGCTTGGACTTCAGAGCCTCCTCCGCCTCCCGCGGACCCGTTTCAGCCACCTATCCCTTCCATTCTGCCCGAGGCTCCGCCAGCCCCTGTCACTCCTCGCATGTCGCGGAAACTGCCCTCCCAGCTCTCTATGCCCCACGCTCACAAGCCTCTTTCCCCTGCCTTGCCTGCCAGCGCGCCCGTTTCGCCTCGCTGTACTCCTCCGTCTCCAGTTCGTTCCCCGCGCGGCTCTCCCACCTCTTTCCCTGACTCTGTCCCTTCTGCTCCTGCGGTTGAGGGGGAATGCGGGTTGCGCACCCGCTATGGCCGGTTGGTCAAGCCGCCTGTCCGTTACGGGGAGCTCGCTTAGCTGTGTTATGACACGATTAACTGTTCCCAGCGCGGTTTGTAATCCTAGCGTATGAGCCGTGGTCGCTCTGTGTATTGCCATGTTTTGTTTCCAAGAGGAGGGATGTAGATCAGTGCATGTTCCTTTAACTTAGTGACCTCACCACTACTAACCACTCCCCATTGTCTCTCCTATAATTGTAAGGTTCCCACCTCCAGCCCTCTCTCTAGCTCCAGTGATGACCACGGACAGCTATTGCAAGGTGTGTGTTAGTGATTTAATAAACCATCAGTAAAAGACTCTGTGTAGGAACCAAGTCATTTTACAGTAGCCAAAATGGAGAGACAGGTAGATAGTCTGGAAGAGCAACTGAGAAAAGCTAGGGCCAGCGCTGAGGAAAGCGCTAGAGAAGGGGAAGGGCTATATAAGGAACTCAGTGAAGCCAGGCAGTGTATCTTGCAAGCTAGGGAGTCCCACAGAAATGCCCAGGAATTCCTCCAATGCCAGGCGGTAGAGGCAAAGGAGAGGGAATGGAATGCCCAGGAACTCCTGGCTCACAGTACACAGAAGTGCAGGGAGCTGGAGGGAAAGTTCCAAGATATCCAAGCAGCATACAGGGTGGCCCATAGCAAGGTAGGGGATTGTGATCATGGACCTTGCCAGGCAAGGATAGCGCAGCTGGAGGAGACTCTGTCCAAGACTAGGGGACGGGTTCACCTGGTAGGACCAGGGGGGTCCCCCAGGGGCAGATGGGCTTCCCTCAGCATGTGATTCCCAGGGGCAAAGGTGAATAGACCGCCTCCTGAGGCGCCGGGAATAGGTCCGGGTCGGCAGGTGGGGTTCGGGTTATCCAGGGAGGGACAGGCCCAAGGAGGGGCGGGAGAGCACCCTCAGTTAGCGGCATCTGCTCCTTGTGTAGCACACCATGAGGTGGTGGGGTTACCGATCATGGTGGGAGAGCAGGGGGTAAAGGGGCAACAGCCCCGGGTTGGGCAGATGTGCCCGGTATGGCAAAGGAAATATGGTGCCCCGGTAGGGCAGGCAGATAGGGGGCCCATAGAGAGTGATATCATCATTCCCCATGGGGCACACGTGCTGAGGGGGATGGTGGCTCACGTTCCCAAGTTAACCAGGGCAGGAGACCCGTCATTGCATTTTATGGAGGTGCAGCAGGCAGCCGACATAAATGATTGCGATGAGGTAGAACGGGTAAAGCTACTACTGATGACCCTGGATTCCTACCTATGCAAGGCGGTGACCTCCAGGGAAGGGGGAAGACCTGAAACATGGGTAGCGGCACAGACGGCGGTTCTGGAGGCCATGGGGTTGAATCAGGGTAGTCCTTTCGCCAGGGTGGGGGAGACGAAGCAGCAGGTAGCGAATTGCCTCCGGTAGTGAATTGCCTCCCGCGAGTTAGGGCAAAGGCCGAACACTGGTTCGACCCAGCGGACCCAAACCTTAACGAGGCGGATGTAATAAGGAAGCTCACCCTTGCGTATCACAATGGGTAGAGAAGTGAGGAGAAGCCCTTTAAGGGCAAGGTGCACAATATAGCACCGGCACCCCCCAAAAGGAGGGAGTGGAAACAGGAAGGCAGCCGGACCTCTTCCGAGATGAGGCCGGTGTGCTACGGGTGTGGGAAGCCCGGACACTACAAGAGGAAGTGCAGAAACCCAAGTAGAGCAGTGGAGGATAGGACCCCGGTAACAGCTGACCCAGCCCCGGAGGAGGGAGCGGCCGTGCCGGGAACAATAGTTGTAAAAGATCTATTGGCCTATTTGCAGTCCAAGGCGGGAGGGTCCGGACAGGTAGCCATGGCAACAGGCCAGGGCGCGCCCGTATCCGCACCCCCGGCACCTTTATGACTGCCAGCAAAACAGCCCACATTCCTATGCCCGTTAGAGTATGGCCCAGGTGGGAGACCCTGGGTCAAGATGGAGGTCCAGGATGTGGTCGGGAGTTACCTGCTGGACACAGGTGCTTCCAGTACCATTGTCCACACGGACAATCCCCGTACATCCCCTCTATCTAGTGGGGCGCCCTATAGTCTTGTTGGTTTTACGGGAAACGAGAAGACAAGGTTTTTCTCTGTTCCCTTGTCCATTAGGAACACTCCAGGCACAGTGGAAGTGCGTCCTGATGAGTTGGGAGCAGGAGGGAAAGGGGATACTAGGCGCCGACTTTATAGTGGCCCACCAGGTCCTGGTGGACCTGAGGAACCACTGTTTGTGGGGCATAGCAGGAGAAGGGGCTGAGAGAGAGAAGGAGGTAATGGTCATCGAGAGGGCACCAGAGAGAGGGGCTCTGTGTGTCGTGAAGCCCAGAGAGGGGTACGATGTAGAGGCCCTTGTGAGGCAGACCACGACAGAGTATCGAGGCCATGTTAAGCGAAATTTGGCCGCATTCGCTACTCACAAGCATGACTGTGGAAGGGTCACAGGAACAGAGGTCAGGATAGACGGGGATCCCATGTCCCGACCGCAGAAAGAGTATAGTTTTCCCCGAGAAGCAGAGGCTGACTTAGAAGTCGCCCTGAGTTCACTGGTTAAGCAAGGCGTTTTCAGGCCCATAGCCACCCACGTGAACTCACTGCTCTGGCCCGTACGGAAGCCAGACAATTCATGGTGGGCCATGGTAGATTATAGGGTCCTGAAGAAGAACATTCCGGCTTGCGCACCAACTGTGGCAGCCGTAGCAGACCTATTAGGGAAAATTCCAGCGTCTGCATCTGTATTTACGGTGTTAGACATCTCGAACGGTTTCTGGTTTATCCCGGTCAGGAAGGAAGACCAGTACAAATTTGCTTTCACATTCAAGGGGCAGCAGTACACATGGAACTGTCTTCCCAAAGGGTTCCACAATAGCCCCAGCATTTTCCACCAATGTATGGCGGAATGTTTAAAGGAATTCAGTGAGCCCCACAAGATCGTCCAGTATGTGGATGGTATTTTGCTATTCACGGACACCAGTGAGGAACATGGGCCCCTAGTAAATGAACTGCTGGAGCTGCTCTGTAAGAGCGGTTTAAAAGTAAATCCCAAGAAGGCACAGATAGGGTTAAAAGAGGTAAAGTTCTTGGGACTGACCCTTAGGGCCGGGGAAAGGGATATTGATACAGCAAGAAGGCAGGCAGTGCAGGAACTCCCAGTCCCAACGGACGTGGGGGGGGGTAAGGTCATTTCTGGGAGTCACGGGCTACTGCCGAGACTTTATAGAGGACTATGCCGCGACCGCAGCACCTCTGCTCCGGCTGCTACGCAAAGGGGTAGAGTGGGAGTGGGATGAGCTGTGCGAGTAGGCATTCGTCCATTTGAAGCGGGACCTGCAAAAGGCCCCAGCTCTGGGAGCCATCGACTACAGGGAGGAATTTTTCCTCGAGGTAGCCGCAGGCAGCGATGGCCTGGGCGCAGTGCTCCTCCAGGAATGGCATGGCAATTTAAGGCCAGTGGTGTATTCCTCCAGAGTCCTCACAGAGGTAGAAAGGTCCAATTCAAACTGTGAGCGGCACTTGCTAGCCACATACTGGGCAGTGAAGAGGGTACAGGTCTTCATAAGAATGTCCCCCATCACCCTCCTGACCCACCATACCCCAACCCAGATGCTGCTGAACGGTCGGATTAAGGATGGGACCGTTAGCAGTGCGAGGATCACTCGCTGGACCCTTCTCCTTTCCCAAACGGCCTTACGGGTTGAGAGGCTATGTGAGCCCAAGCTCGCAGCCAATTTGGTGTATCCAGGGGAGCCACACCGTTGCTCGGTGGAAGGGGTATGGGAGGTGGACTTTGGGCTTAGAGCAGGGTTACATCCCACGGGTAGAGAAATATACGTGGACGGTTCCAGTATCGTGTCCGAGGGCATAAGGCTCACGGGCTGTGGGATCTGGGACCCCGAGGCGGAGATAGCCCTAGCCGTTAAACTCCCACATATGTTAAGCGCCCAGAAGGCCGAGCTGGCGGCGGTAATGTACGTGGTGACCCATCCCGAGCGTTTCCCCACTCCATACACCATATGTTCGGACAGCATGTTCACATGCAATTCCTGCACTAAATATTTGGCCATCTGGTCCCGCCGAGGGTACACCTCATCGGACGGGAAGCCCCTGACCACTAAACCCCTATTAGAGAGGATAATAGCAGCCGTAGGGAAGGGCGGGGATATATATATCCATAAGGTGAAGGCCCATTCCAAAACGGAGCCACGAGGCGAGGGAAATCAGAGGGCGGATCGCTTGGCCAGAGAAGGAGCCAGGAGTGGGAAAGTATGGGACCCCTATGAGGAAGGACAGGTAGCTGCAGCCAGGGAGCAGCCTCGAGAAAAGGGGAGTGCGGGAGTGGTTTTGGCCCCGGACCTGACCATGGTCCAGGCACAAGACCCCATTTCAAAGGCTGCCTCAGCAGCCACTTGCAGGCAGGAGAAGATAGAGGGACCGTATGGGGGTAAGGACATGTCAGTAAAGGAAGGCATGTTATTCAAGGGAGATAAGTGAGTAGTGCCTTCCCTGTACAGAAGGGAATTTTTAAAACTAGCCCATGAGGGTCCAGGGGCAGGGCACCCCGGGCCAGAGACCACATGGCAGCGAGTAGAGATGGCAGGGTGGTGGCCAGGGCTCAGGGGAGACGTTCGCGACTTTTGCGCAAGCTGTCTGGTTTGCGCAGCAAACAACCCAGACCCCCAGAAAAGGAAGGTTTCTATGGGACACATCAGGAGGGTGGAGGGGCCATGGCAGTCGATTCAAATCGACTACATTGGACCCCTTCCAACCGCTCAAGGGGGTTACAAGTACTGCTTAGTCCTTGTGGATGTGTTCTCAAAATGGGTAGAGGGCTTCCCTTGCAGAGCAGCCACCGCTATGGGTACGGCAAAAATCCTGGTTAGGGAGGTGTTCACTAGGTGGGGACTCCCACAGTTCGTGGAGTCAGATCAGGGGAGCCATTTCACGGGAGGTCATGCAGTCCACCCTTAGAATACTGGGCATCAAGGTCAAGTGGCATGTGGCCTACCACCCCCAGTCCTCAGGTCCGGCAGAGCGGTTGAACCGGGCAATAAAGGAAAGGATAAGGAAGGAAACAGGGGACTCACCCAACCGGTGGGTGGAGGTTTTACCCCTGGTCCTTATGGGAATTCGGGCCAGCCAGTCCAGGTGTACGGGGTACTCTCCCCATGAGCTTATGACGG
>CM075977.1:20248793-20339106 GCA_038087875.1 Malacoraja senta | reverse complement strand
GCAGTTGGGCCCGAAGTGGAGTAAAGGGGAACCAAAACCCCTACATTTGCAAATATTTTCAGCAATGTATGCATTAATAGTTCCTTAGCAAGCCTGTTGCTACAGCTGATGATCTGAAAGACTTTCTCCTACAGTGTACAAACCAAATAAATGGTTACAATTTTTTCAAGTTCGTTAAGTCTAGATGTCAGCTCGAATGGAAAATAACTGCAAACATTTATAGTTTTTCTGCTGCCAGTGGTATTTTCTACAGGAATCATCTTCTAAATGTTATCATCATCATCAAGTGCCGACTAACTATTTTGCCAATGAACGTGCTTTTAACAAGCAATGGAACAGATGCATTCTGGCGAAGCTTGCAGATGCTGGTGAGTCTTAACTGATGTTTTCCCCCAGCGTCTGTTCTTCCTCTCATTCTTTATCTGTATGTCAGCAACATCTCACAGTCAACATTGCACACATTTACTCACACTGCCGATAATGCATTGGCCGCTTGTGATATTTCTTTTGAGCCAATAGAAAAAAATCCTTGAAAATGAACAGCAAGCCCCAAGGATTTCTTCCAAATCTGGTGCCTGAAATCGAGTGTGGCGGAAACGCTGTTTCCTCTTTCCACTTTCATGCCTGTCAAGCCCGTAAAATGCAAAATTTAAAAGAATCAAATAATGATTTTTAAAAATCCAGTGTACTTTGGATTGATCCTAAAACAAACTCCCGTTAGCACCTCAAAATTACTGGCAAAATGGAACTACCAGAATAAAAATATATTTTATAGAAAAAGGCATAGCATATCATAGAGGAAGATCAATGTAAAAGTAGCTTGAAAGCCTATATTATAGATGTTATAGTCCATTTGAAAACTGGTTCCTCCATCATGAGTAGGGATTCATCTGAACTTTGAGACTACAAAAAGTTCATAGTATATTCTGAATTCTACCCATATAAACATATTGGCTGCCACTAATCTTTAGGCTTAAACCAAGGAAACTTATTGGTCATACATGCTCTAAACATCATCATGGAGTCCAAACTCTGAACCTTTCACATAAAGTACTTGATTCATAGTGAAGATGTACAAAAAAAAAGGCTGACTATCTGACCATTAAGTTTCCATCTTTCCAGTTGCAACCTGAAGATTGAACTGCACTGACCTTATCATTATGGGACACAGATGTTGTACTTATTTGTTGAACAATTTTGCATAAGAAGTGACGTGTGGTCAATGAACCAGATTGTAGATGCCAAACCCGAATAAGCAAGGCATTGGGATACTGAAGCGATCTGCTGAATTAGTGCTGACGGAATTGATTGGGTAACCAAGAATAATTTGCAGCTTTAAGTAGCCTGCACTCATCCTGCCAAAGCCCTCGCCAAGCAGAAAAGAAATGTTGTTGAAGTTTTAATTCTTAATATTAAACCTTGAATGTTTAGAAGTGGCTTGACATTGAATGTTTCCCACTATAAGGATAGATGCATGAGTGTTTGCCATCAACAGAGTGATAACCCCCCCCCCACCATGTGCCTATCTATCACTTGCCAGGTTGTTGTCATGCCCCTCCTCTCTTTCAGCTTTCTTCTCTCTTCTACCCCTCCCCCCCCCCCCACACACACACAATCAGTCTGAAGAAGGATCCTGACCCAAAGTGCCATTTAGCCATGTTCTCTAGAGATGCTGCCTGATCTGCATTTGTGTACTCCAGTACTTTGTTTCTTGTTCTGAGAATCTAAGGATCTTCTGGGATTTCCTCTTTTCTGCTCATTGAAGGCATCCAACACTAGGTGAGCAAGGCCACAGAAGTGTGTAGCACAAAATTGAATCCAATTTTAAGTGGACAAATGAGCTAATCAGATCTGGAAGGATGAAGATGGTGAATCAGTCACTTAGACCCTTAGATACCCATAGCACTAACTCCCTTCATCTGTTCTTTTAAATAAAATCCAGCTGATTATCCTTTATACTAATTCACTCTATGTAATTACCCATCCCATTATTTCTGCAACAATTCCAAGTCAATATCATTTTATACAATGTTGTGCATTCTCATTTTTCACCACATGGAGACCCTGCCTTAGATATTTTGCCCCCCTGCAAAGTATATGTTTCTATGGCTTGAACCAAATAGCCTTTTATTCTGACTAAACAAGCCAAGAACTGTATCAGGATGAGCGGAGTTCTGCAAAAATAAGAAATTGAATATCTATTGGTTTTTTCTTGAGATCGAGCGAGGCTAAATGTGCATTTGCTGGCTCCAGCCTTTTCTGATTGCCTTGTCCCCACTGCTTGGTTGTCTGTCCCCAATAGTGCCTAGCTATAACCACTCTCAACACTCATTTAGGAAATGGAGTATCTGAGTTTGGATGGAAGTCCAGTAAATATATCAAAATAAGTCATGATTGTTTTCACACATGGGATAAAATTAAACTTTGGTAGGGATGTGTAATAGTCAGTAGTCTGAAGATAGGATTTCGGAGAATGAACTGTGAGGGGGAGGGAGAGCATAACAGATGGTTAATATATTTACGCCACTGTCTAAGAAAAGTTCAACTTTTATCCCTCATGTTGAATCACACTACCCACCAGAGTATTAAACTACCAGTCCCAGAAGAGGATCTACTATTCTCTATTACAATCGGTCAAATCTTTTACGTGAATTCATTTGACTGGATAGCAGGCAAAACACAACTTTTCTTTGTATCTCTAGACGTGACAATAATAAATTGAATTAAATATATTAAATAATAAATATAACTACACTGAAGACTGCAAATCAGATTAACCTGAGATTTTGCATTTTACTGAATGTTCATGTTTCCTTGAATATGCCATTAATCATAAATCAGTGTTTAAATATTTCAGTATTTTTTCCCCACTGTTATCCTGACACATTTGGCCTTCTAATTTTAACTGGCAAATAGGTTCTGAAATATATCTATCTATCTATCTATCTATCCTTATAACTATAAAAATCTGATCTTGGATGTGGATGCGGATGTGGGTGTGTGTGTGGGTGTTTGGGTGTGCGTTTATGCGTGTGTGCGCGTGTGTGTGGCCATCATCACCGTGCGGGTGTTTGTGCGGGACAGCGTGATGGGAAGGTGGCCGTGGCGGCCATTACTCCCTCTGGGAGAGGCTGTCTATGGAGACCTGTGATTCCTCTGATTGCAGGGACTCAGGGAATCGTGATGTCTTTTCCAACCTGGTGATCTCTGGCCATCATGGGGGACGACCTCCTCTCCATCTCCCCCACCCGATCATCTGTCACGTGGGTGGGTGGGCTTCCCCTCACGGAAGCCACGATTGGCCGGCCCTCCGCTGCTTTTGACCATCCTCAGATCACTCCGGGCCTCGCTCGGGTCCTGCACCTTGTGGGGAGGCTGCTGCTGTGCGATCTGGGTAGGTGCTGCCTCTACCTCCTCCCCGGGGCAGAGAAAGAGAGAGTGGGAAGGGGGGAGGAGAGAGGGAGGGTGGAGGGGGAGGCGAGGGGGGGAGGGGAGGGGGGGATGGGGAGGGGAAGGAGAGGGGGGAGGAGAGGGGGAGGAAAGGGGGGTAGGAGAGGGGGGGAGGGAGAGAAGAGGGGAGATGAGGGGGAGGAGACAGGGAGGAGAGGTAGGAGGGGGGCCTCACTCGGGTACATGCACACCCATCTGCCCCCTCCCTCTCTGCCCCATCCCTCTCTGCACCCCCTTCCTCTCTGCCCACCCCTCTCTACCCCCTCCCTCTCTGCCCCCCCCTCCCTCTCTGCCCCCCCCCTCTCTGCCCCCCTTTCCACTCTGCCCCTCTCTAACCACCCCCCCTAACCTCCTCCCCCCTCTCAGCCCCCCTTACTCTCTAGGGAGTGGTGAATATTGTGAGTGGTGTATTGTGTTTGGGAACCAGCCCTCCGCTGTGACACCAAAGGCCGCCCCCATCCCCCCATGCCCCCCCCCTCCTGCTACTGCGCGTTGAGGGGATGGAACCCAACGGGTCCGGCTTGGTCTAGTACAGCACTAAAACTCGCATCTTGACCACTTCCTGCCTGCGTTGTAATTAATTTAGTGCACAAACAATCCCCCATAGTGCTACGATTTTTTGCCACCTTACTCACCATTCTCCTCTGCTGCAAGTCAAATAAGTTTTGTTCCGATCGGTGAAATAGTACAAACGTTATGAAGGTTTTGAAGGTTCCCCCTCCCCTCACCCCCCCCCCTTCATAGCCCACCCACCCCCATACCGCCCCTCCTCCACACCCCTCCTCCCCCACACTCCCCCTCCCCCTCACCAAAGTAGATTCTATGTGATTCTAAATTCTGAAACTTGCATTCCAAAAAGGACTTATGCTGAACGTATCATCACCAGAAGGGCTGCAATATTTCAAGTTTGAAATTCAGTGGGCCTCTCTTGACAATATCACCTATGGGCAAAAGATGCCACATCCCGTAAAATAAACAAAAATATCTTCAGGATATCACAAATGTTTTACATCCAATGAGGTACTTTGAAATTCCCGGCGAGTGGGACCAAGCCCTCCAGTCGGCCCGGCTCGCTCGCTGTGGACGTCGGACCAACACAGTGAGCCGGCCGAGACATTGGACCCACCCGTTGGGCCTGGGTCACCCGCTGCCGAAGTTGACTGGACCCATGGTGCGAGAGCGAGGAGGGACCACGAGCAACCGCCCAGAGCGAGGTGGGTCATCAATGAGCAAGGAGCGCCATCGAGGAACGAGATGGGCAACGTGGAGTGAGGAGGGCCATCAGAGAGGGAGGTGGGCTGTTAGAAGCTCCCGGCGAGAGCCACGGAGCCATCCAAGAGAGGATCTGGCGGCGGGCGGACAAGAACGGGCCCGCGTTGGATGCCAAAGGTCGGTCAAGGACGCACCACTGAGAATAAGAGGGACCTGGCGTGGGGGTGTCACCGAGAACAAAGGCGAACCCAGCGTGGGGGTGTGGGGGGGGGGTGGTGTGTGGCGGGCGACGAGAACATAGAGGGACAGGTGGGGGCTATAACAAATACTTTATAACTTTGTCAGCACCCTCTTCGTGGCAACTATTTGCATACCTTGTGTATAGTATGCAAAACAAGCAATTTCACAGCAACATGTCACATGAGATAATAATGTATCAATCAATCAACAATCAATTATTATCATCACTTTCAGTGGGGTGGGAGATTGCAACCTTCCCTGTTTCGACGAATGCAATCAACCTGGCGTGCACAATCAAGTAAGATCAAATAGAACAAGTTGTCCTACAACTTTAGGCTGTGCACGCTATACGCAAGAAGAAGCAGATCACTTTCAGTGCTGCAAATACAAGTTTGTTTTTTAATGAAGTTGGCTAAGGAGAAAGCTTTGTGTAGAAAGGAACTGCAGATGCTTGTTTAAACGGAAGATAGACACATAATGTTGGAGTAATTCCACGGGACAGGCAGCATCTCTGGAGAGAAGGAATGTGTTTCCAGAGATGCTGCCTGTCCTGCTGAGTTACTCCAGCATTTTGTGTCTTTCTAAGGAGAAAACATTGGTCAAGGAAGAAGGAAGAGAGATAGCCTTCTTGATGCTCCTCACAATGGTGTTGTGGAATCCTCTACACTCACCTGAGAGAATACGTGGAGCTTCAGCAGAGCAGTGCTCATTCAGAATGTCACTGGAAAGTCTATCTATATTTTTGAACTCTAGTGTCTGCAGGGAGTAATGATCCCACCACCTTCTTGCATAACGCCAAAAACACTACCAACTTAGTCAGAGTGGCAACAAATATCAAAAGGAATTTTACTTCGGAGTCACGTGAGTGACTACGTGAAGAACCCGTCCAGCCGCATGTGCGTCATTACGTCAGACGCATTAGTGCAGGCGGCCGGTTGGAGCAGCAGAGCTCCTCCAGCGGGTAAGTTTAAAACACCTCGAGGTAAGTGAAAACTTAGTCTTGAGGTTGCTTTCTGAGTCGGGGGTTGTTTGTTGTCGACTATGTAGAAAGCAAGCAAGGTGAAGGCGAGGCGAGCTATGTCGAAAAGTGTAGAGGACCGCGGGAGTGCGGCTACCGAGGGCCCGCCTAGTTCACCAACTTTATCGCAAGCAGAGCTTGCAACTGCAGACTTGTTGCAAGGGAGCAGCGCTGCCGCGCCGGTAGGGCGTAAGGCCACATGTAAGTCTGCTAGGCCTATAGACCCAGAGTCGGTCCAGGAGGTTTTACCTCAAGAAGAGTCCGTTTCCTCACGGCTCTCACAGTTAGAGCACCTAATGGAGAGGTGGCTCCAGAAAGACTCACTCCGGGAGGAGGAGTGGAGTTCTCGCCAGGCTATTGGATAGCCTGTGCCAGCAGTGCCAGAAACAGGACTGCATAATCGCCCCTTCATGGAAGAAGAGGGTGTGCCGGGTCAGAGTTACACTGATACCGAGGAAATGGCTGAACATAGCCCAATGGGTGAAGGGCAAAAGGCTTTTGTACCAAATTTGGCAGCTAAATTTGCAGTCCCCAAAGAGTCAGGGGAGCCATTGTGGGAAGAATTGGCTATGACAATTAATTATATGCTCTCCCATCAGCTTCAGGAGCTGATTATGGATGATACGGCCAAGAAATATGAAACTCCAGTTAACTGTGGTTTGTTGAAAGTGCCAATGGTTAATCAGGTTATATGGGGCCAAATGGGGGTTGCAGTGAGAGCACAAGAGTTGAAGCTCCAGAGGGTGCTTAAATTACTGGCTACAGGCATTACTGCATTTGCCAGAACAGTGGAAGAGGGGCAATTGACTGAGGTTCATCAGGACGCTCTGGGGCTTTTGTGCAGGGCATATTTCGAAATGAACAGCCTGAGAAAAAGTGCCATACGCCCCGCCATTCACCCAAAATTTGCAGGACTCTGCAAACCAAATAATGTGCAGTTGCCAAATCTGTTGTTTGGGGAGAACCTCGCAAAGCGAGTCAAGGAAATTAATAAAGAGGCAAAAACTGTGGGCCTCATTAAAGTGCCAACAACCAGCAGGATGGGCAAAAGGTTTTTCCCTTATCGAAGGGGTGCTGTCAAAGGGACTGGTGAAGGGACCAGTCATTCATTTGCGAACACAAGAACATGGTATCCTGCCACAGGCACAAAGCCTAAGATGAATTTCCATATGAGAGGCCGGGGGCAACAAGCTCATTCAGGAAATGTGCACGTAAGAGATTTTGCTCCTGAAGGAAATAAATTAAGTGGGAAAGATGTTCAAATAGGTAGCAGGTTACACCTGTTTCTTAAAGAATGGCAGGAGATAACATCAGATCCATTTGTTTTGGGAAGTATAGAGGGGTTTCAAATTGAATTTTACCCTACTGTGTGTCAGCCCACTCAGCATGTCCCAACTCGGAAACTTGTGTTTTCACAAGAAGAGAATCTACAGATACAGGCAGAGCTTGAGCTATTGAAAAAAGGGGTTATTGAGAAGTCTGTTCGTCAATCCCATCAGTTTGTGTCAAGTATTTTTCCTAGGTCTAAAAAGGATGGGGGTTGTAGAATTATTCTGGACCTGATGAGCCTGAACCCTTTTGTGCAGTATAGACATTTTAAGATGGAAACTTTTTCTACGGCTAAACAGCTGGTTTCTAAAGGGTGTTTTATGGCAAGCATAGATCTCAAGGATGCTTATTATTCAGTGTCTGTTCACTGTGAGGATAGGAGATATTTGAAATTTAGCTGGATGAGGCAAATGTGACAATTCAAAGCACTGCCTAATGGGTTAACCTCAGCTCCCAGATTGTTTACCAAATTGTTGAAACCAATTCTTGGCTACTCCGAAGTCAGGGTCATGTGATAATGGCTTATTTGGATGATACTTTTTATTGTAGGGAACTCTCGGGAGGGAGCTGAATTATCTGTATCAAGTGTTAAACTCACTTTTGAGCAGCTGGGGTTTATTATCCACCCACATAAATCCAAATTAACACCAGTTAAAGTTATTGATTACTTGGGCTTCACTATTCACTCAGATCACATGTTAGTGACTTTGCCGAGTGATAAGAGGCAGCAGTTAATTGAAGAATGTGTTAAGCTTGTTGAAGAACAATTACCTTCAATTAGACAGGTGGCAAAGTTGATTGGCAAGCTGGTGGCTGCTTTTCCAGCTGTGCAGTTTGGGCCTCTGCATTATCAAGAATTACAAAGAGCAAAAGAACAAGCATTGAGAGCGCATGCAGGCCATTTTGACAGGACTATGAAGTTGCCAACTGAAGCTATTTCTGAGATACAATGGTGGATTATGAATGTTGCAACTAGCTCCAGGAAGGTTTTGGTTGACCCACCTTCTATAATTCTACAGTCAGTGGCCTAGGTTGGGGTGCTACTGATATGGTTTCCAGCTGTGGAGGCAGATGGAATTGTGATACATAGATACATAGATACATAGAAAATAGGTGCAGGAGTAGGCCATTCGGCCCTTCGAGCCTGCACCGCCATTCAATACGATCATGGCTGATCATCCAACTCAGTATCCCGTACCTGCCTTCTCTCCATACCCCCTGATCCCTTTAGCCACAAGGGCCACATCTAATTCCTTCTTAAATATAGCCAATGAACTGGCCTCAACTACCCTCTGTGGCAGAGAGTTCCAGAGATTCACCACTCTCTGTGTGAAAAAGTTTTTCCTCATCTCGGTCCTAAAGGATTTCCCCCTTATCCTTAAGCTGTGACCCCTTGTCCTGGACTTCCCCAACATCGGGAACAATCTTCCTGCATCTAGCCTGTCCAACCCCATAAGAATCTTGTACGTTTCTATAAGATCCCCTCTCAATCTCCTAAATTCTAGCGAGTATAAGCCAAGTCTATCCAGTCTTTCTTCATATGAAAGTCCTGACATCCCAGGAATCAGTCTGGTGAACCTTCTCTGCACTCCCTCTATGGCTATAATGTCCTTCCTCAGATTTGGAGACCAAAACTGTACGCAATACTCCAGGTGTGGTCTCACCAAGACCCTGTACAACTGCAGTAGAACCTCGCTGCTCCTATACTCAAATCCTCTTGCTATGAAGGCCAACATACCATTCGCTTTCTTCACTGCCTGCTGCACCTGCATGCCTACTTTCAATGACTGGTGTACCATGACACCCAGGTCTCGCTGCATCTCCCCATTTCCTAATCGGCCACCATTTAGATAATAGTCTGCCTTCCCGTTTTTGCTACCAAAGTGGATAACCTCACATTTATCCACATTATACTGCATCTGCCAAACATTTGCCCACTCACCCAGCCTATCCAAGTCACCTTGCAGTCTCCTAGCATCCTCCTCACAGCTAACACTGCCCCCCAGCTTAGTGTCATCCGCAAACTTGGAGATGTTGCTTTCAATTCCCTCGTCCAGATCATTAATATAAATTGTAAATAGCTGGGGTCCCAGCACTGAGCCTTGCGGTACCCCACTAGTCACTGCGTGCCATTGTGAAAAGGACCCGTTTACTCCTACTCTTTGCTTCCTGTTTGCCAGCCAGTTCTCTATCCACATCAATACTGAACCCCCAATACCGTGTGATTTAAGTTTGTATCCTAATCTCTTATGTGGTACCTTGTCGAAAGCCTTCTGAAAGTCCAGATACAACACATCCACTGGTTCTCCCCTAACCACTCTACTAGTTACATCCTCGAAAAATTCTATAAGATTCGTCAGACACGATTTACCTTTCGTAAATCCATGCTGACTTTGTCCAATGATTTCACCACTTTCCAAATGTGCTGCTATCCCATCTTTAATAACTGACTCTAGCAGTTTCCCCACTACCGATGTTAGACTAACTGGTCTGTAATTCCCCGTTTTCTCTCTCCCTCCCTTCTTAAAAAGTGGGGTTACGTTTGCTACCCTCCAATCCTCAGGAACTACTCCAGAATCTAAAGACATCCCTTCTACAATTAAGAGGAATCAATTATTTAGGGCTTCTGGGAACATTTTATGGCCTTAAAGCTTATTGTTTTACCAAAAGTCAAGTGCATGTGCAGGTTCAAATTGATAACACTACAGCAGTAGCATATCTGAATCATATGGGTGGAGTCAAGTCAAAACCTTGTGATAGGTTGGCTAATCAGATCTGGAGTTGGTGTATTGACAGAAATATTTGGATTTCAGCAATCATTTACCTGGTAGATTTAATATAGTCGCAGACACAAGGTCACGACAATTCAATGACAATATAGAATGGATGTTGAATCATGACATATTTGAAAATGTTGTTGCTCATTTTGGGACACCAGATATTGATTTGTTTGCATCTAGGCTTAACCATCAGTTGCCTAAATATGTTTCATGGGAACCAGATCCTGGGGCAGCAGCGGTTGATGCGTTCTCGCTGCACTGGGGTGGAATGTTTCTATATATTTTTCCTCCATTCTGTCTCGTCAGTCGATGCCTGCAAAAGATAAGCAGGATTCCACTTCAGGAGTATTGGTTGGTACCCGACTGGCCTACTCAGCCATGGTATCCTCATGTTTTGAAGATGGCTACTGAGCCTCACATGATTGTTCCCAAAAACAGAAACCTACTGGTGAATCCTGTAACTGGAGATCAGCATCCTTTACATGATCGTATTGATCTGTTAATTTGCAGATTCTAAGGAGACCATACCTGGGGAGAGGACTATCTGAGCGCACCGTGGATGTTATCACTGCGGCCTGGAGGGATAGTACTCAAAAGCAGTACATCTCTGCGATAAGGAAGTGGGAGGTGTTCTGTTTACAGCAGAATATTTCATATCAAAATGCATGCATCCCAGATGTGCTAGAGTTTTTGTCAACTCTCTTTTTTGATCAAAGGTTAAGCTATAGTGCTATCAACACAGCCAGAAGTGCTCTGGCCTCATATTTACCCATGGTGTCAGAATTACATGCAGTGGGGACACATCCGTTAGTCTCTAGATTCATGAAGGGAGTTTTAATACCAATCTTCCTAAGCCCACGTATTCGGTTATCTGGAATGTGAGCGAAGTTCTAATGCTGCTTTGCCAGTGGGCTCCTGTCACAGTCCTATCTCTAGCCAAACTCACCATGAAGGTGGTCATGCTTATGGCGTTGGTATCAGCCCAACGTGTGCAGACATTACAGATGCTGCGTCTAAACAGTATGGAGGTATCAAAAGATGCCATCAGTTTTTTATGTTTATGATCTGCTCAAGCAGAGTAAAATAGGGGCGACAGGATGTAAGATTATTTTTTCGGCATACCCCAAGGATTCCTGCCTGTGTGTAGTGTCATGTTTGTCCCATTACGTTGAGGTTACCAGAACTTTAAGGGGAACAGAGTCAGCATTGTTCATTAGTCACAAAAAACTGCACAATAAGGTGTCGGTGCAAACTATCTCAAGGTGGCTAAAGCAGGTTCTGGTAAGCGCTGGGATTGACACTGATAATTTTAAATCTCATTCCACCAGGGCGGCAGCAATTTCAGCGGCCAGAGCGATGGACGTTCCTATAGACTATATCCTCGCGGCCGCAGGATGGTCCAGTGAACTTATGTTCCAAAGGTTTTACCATAAGCCAATTACAAGGCTGGGGGGTTTTGCCGATTCTGTTTTAAGTTCAGTTATATAGTTTCCCCTGGTATGGAGGGGTTACTACTGTTTTGTTTGTAAATAAACCGTTAATTCGTTAAAGCAATGTTATGATTGATGCATTATTGATTATTTTAATTATGTTGAGCCAATCAATGCAGTGAGAGGCCGGGATTTGAATCTGCGGCATGAAATCACAGAGCTTTGAAATCTTCACGTAGTCACTCACGTGACTCCGAAGTAAAATAGTTAGATTAAACGAGAACTTACCAGTTTGAAGTTTGATCTTTATTTTATGAGGAGTTACGATGAGGGACTACGTGCCCTCCGCTCCCAGCCCTCATAAGTGTCATCTGGTAGTTCTAGTCTTCTTTTATCTTACTATTATACTTCAGTCACTATTACCTGTGATTTCACACTGCTGCTTTGAAGATTGACGCACGTGCGGCTGGACGGGTTCTTCACGTAGTCCCTCATCGTAACTCCTCATAAAATAAAGATCAAACTTAAAACTGGTAAGTTCTCATTTAATCTTACTATTATAGACACTGTTAGAAATGTAGTTTATAAAAGGATATTCAAAGATATTCAGATTATTAATTGAATAAAGGGATCAATTAATTTAGAGGATAATCAAACAGGAATGGTAGAAACATAGAAGAATAGGTGCAGGATTAGGTAATTCGGCCCTTCGAGCCAACACAGCCATTCACTATGATCATGGTTGATCATCTAAAATCAGCACCCCATTCCTACTTTTTCCCCATATCCCTTGATTCCTTTAGCCCTATGAGCTAAATCTAACAAATCTTGACAATCCATTTCTCTTACTCTGCCTCCAGTAATTTCTTCAACATGTGTAATCCATGCCTTTCAAGAAGTGAATATTTTATTTGTTCCCCAGGTACAAACCATCGCAACATGGGGAGAAGCATGTTTATTACAGAATATATTAAGTAATTAGAATCTATAATAATACTGAATTGAAATGGAGAAAAATGAAGAGAAAAAAAGTAATTGGCTATTTTCAATTAGTTTCCATATTACTTTGGAACAGGATGAATCGTACATATTTTTATAATTGATACCCAAGACAGAATAAAATACATGAGTGGATATTTTATGAATACATATTCGCGTTTGGTATGGCCCAGCTCCCAAAACTTCTAAACTCACCTCTCTTACCCTCACATGTCATCCATGATTTATGTTTGGCCGACTGCGGTTGTTTGAAGAACAGTGGAATTGCACCGCAAAGCTACTTTCATAAGCTAAGCCTTTTATCTAACTGGTTAACAATCAATCAACTCAATGTTTGTCAGGTCAACATTTTAACAAGTCTAGAATCTATTAGGACAGAAAAACTATAGTTTCTCAACTGAAAGTTTAACCAATCTATTCCCAGAAATGTATCCATGGTTCATTATTAAAATGTGAAGGGAATTTGCTTCTAGGGGCTTGAACTGAAAATTTATATTTCTTAATGGATTTAAAGGTCATTTTCAGTGATGTTGCCATTTGAAGTCACCATTAATTTTCTCCTTCTGCACCAGAATGTGATATTTAAACCTTTAAATCTAGTCCAATATCAGTTTTCCCACCAGAGATATGCTGTATAAAAGAATAGAAAAGGGGTGATGTAGGCTAATCGCGGAGAAATAGATTACTAGAGAAGTATTAATAGTTAGAAAATCGTATCCATAACTTACTTGCCTTTGGGGAAAATGGAACAAAAATAGTGAACTTTCTGAAAAAGTGCAATTATTTCCAATGCCACTAGCATTTATGTATGCAAGAGAGTTTCATTAATTTAATTTTTTCTTAACATTCCTTCTCCTTTCTGACTCAGTTGTCATCATTATGCACTCCTTTTCTGAACATTCTTATTTATACTGTTTGGTAGAAGACAATAGCTCACAATTTAATTAACTGATCCAAGTATGGACTGTCATTGATGGCTCATAGAATAGGTGCGACAAGAAGTTGGATTTACAAGTTCAGCTGTTCCTAAAGCAATTGGTAATAAGGAAGAAACATTTACACTCTGAATTAGAAAATGGCTGAAACATATTTTGATGCTGTAAATGTAGGTTGGGTAGCAACTGTGGAAAGAGAAACAAATGCAAACCACTACATTTTCCATTGATTTTAATGTGTGGCTGCATGTCATTGAAGAAAGGTCTTCAGCCTGAAATATTTACTGTGTTCTTCCATCCATCAATGCTGTCTGACCTGTTGCATGTTTCCAGCACTTTTTGTGTTATTTCAGATGTGCAGCAACTGCAGTTATTTGGATTTACATTCATGGAACGTCTTTCATTTCCCTCATTCCAAAGCATTATGCAGCCAATGAATTATTTTGAACTTTTATGATTATTGTTATGTCGCAAACATAGTAGCCAATTTGAATCTGGGATTCATATAATGCGTACAAATTGCACCTTACATTACAAAACAACAAAACAATGACAGCATAGAATGAGGTCATTCAGCCCATTGAGTCTGTATCACATCTAAAAAGAACACTCCAGCTGATCACTACTGCGTCCTCTCCCCATAGTCCTTCAAATTCCTTACTTTCAAATATTTAAATACTGCAATAGAATTTGCCTCTGGAAGTGCATCACAACCTCTACCACTCACTACATACAGTGGCTTGCAAAAGTTTTCATACCCCTTGAACTTTTCCACATTTTGTCACGTTACAACCACAAACGTAAATGTATTTTATGTGATAGACCAACACAAAGTGGTGCATAATTGTGAAGTGGAAGGAAAATGACACATGGTTTTCAAATTTTTTTACAAATAAAAAACTGAAAAGTGTCACATGCAAAAGTATTCAGCCCCGCTGAGTCAATAATTTGTAGAACCACCTTTCGCTGCAATTACAGCAGCAAGTCTTTTGGGGTATGTCTCTACCAGCTTTGCACATCTAGAGACTGAAATTTTTGCCCATTCTTCTTTGCAAAATAGCTCAAGCTCAGTTAGATTGGATGGAGAGCGTCTGTGAACAGCAATTTTCAAGTCTTGCCAGAGATTCTCAATTGGATTTAGGTCTGGACTTTGACTGGGCCATTCTAACACATGAATATGCTTTGATCTAAACCATTCCATTGTAGCTCTGGCTGTATGTTTAGGGTCGTTGTCCTGCTGGAAGGTGAACCTCCGCCCCAGTCTCAAGTATTTTGCAGACTCTAACAGGTTTTCTTCCAAGATTTCCCTGTATTTAACTCCATCCATCTTCCCATCAACTCTGACCAGCTTCCCTGTCCCTGCTGAAGAAAAACATCCCCACAGCATCATGCTGCCACCACGATGTTTCACAGTGGGGATGGTGTGTTCAGGGTGATGTGCAGTGAAATACCACCTGGGGCGCCGTTCAGTATGGCTGCCCTGCCAGCAGCTGTTAGTCTTTTCACCCTTTTTTATTTTTAGTTAGTTGAAAGTGTTTGTTTTGGAGGTCTTTTAGTCTTTTTATGTGGGGGGTGGGAAAGGGGGAAACTATTTTCTCAGTACCTACCGGGTCGGAGTTGCGGCTTTTCTCCGAGCCGTATCTTCGCCCCTTCCTCGCGGCCTACGGGCAGACTGGAGCGGCGTTTTCCTGCCAGGACCGGCCAGGACTTCAGCTTCGGCGGCGGCACAGCGCTGAAGTACCAACGCGGAGCGGGCGATGCCTAACCCGGGTCGCCGTGCAGCTGTGACAGCCGGCACCAACATCGTGGAGCTGCGGTCTGTGGTCTGCGGTCAGCGGCCTGCGGAGCTTCCAGCCGCGGGCGGCGCTGAACCTTAAACACCGCGGAGCCTGGGATCTCACGACGAGGTCGCCAGAGTCGGAGCATCGACCAGTGCGGCTCGTGGACTTCGGGAGCCGTGGTCTCCTGGGAGGTAGCGGCCGCTCCAGACACTCCGGGCCGCTGAGAGTGTTCACCCGACGCCAGAGCTCCATCATCCGGCGAGAGGGCCTGAGGCATCGGGCTGCCGTATCGGCGACTGCAGAGGCCTCAATAGGCCCCGACTATGGGTGAACTGAGGATGGGACTGGACTTTGCTGCCTCCCCCCACAGTGGGAACCATTGTGGGGAGATGTTTTTATGTTATTGTTAAATTCTTTAATGTTATCTTTATTTGTGTGCTGCATGGCAAGTCAAATTTCACTGCACCAATTGGTGTAAGTGACAATAAATGTTTATCTTTCTATCTAGGTTTCCGCCACACATAGCGTTTTGCATTTAGGCCAAAAACTTCAATTTTGGTCTCATCTGACCAGAGCACCTTCCTCCACATGTTTGCTGTGTCCCCCACATGGCTTGTGGCAAACTGCAAATGGGACTTCTTATGGCTTTTTTTCAACAATGGCTTTCTTCTTGCCACTCTTCCATAAAGGCCCGATTTGTGGAGTGCACGACTAATAGTTGTCCTGTGGACAGATTCTCCCACCTGAGCTGTGGATCTCTGCAGCTCCTCCAGAGTTACCATGGGACTCTTGGCTGCTTCTCTGATCAATGCTCTCCTTGCCCGGCCTGTCAGTTTAGGTGGACGGCCATGTCTTGGTAGGTTTGCAGTTGTGTCATACTCTTTCCATTTTCGGATGATGGATTGAACAGTGCTCCGTGAGATGTTCAAAGCTTGGGATATTTGTTTATAACCTAACCCTGCTTTAAACTTCTCCACAACTTTATCCCTGACCTGTCTGGTGTGTTCCTTGGGCTTCATGATGCTGTTTGTTCACTAATGTTCTCTAACAAACCTCTGAGGCCTTCACAGAACAGCTGTATTTATACTGAGATTAGATTAGACACAAGTGGACTCTATTTACTAATTAGGTGACTTCTGAAGGCAATTGGTTGCACTGGATTTTATTTAGGGGTATCAGCGTAAAGGGGGCTGAATACTTTTGCACGCGACACATTTCAGTTTTTTATTTGTAAAAAAATTTGAAAACCATGTATCATTTTCCTTCCACTTCACAATTATGTGCCACTTTGTGTTGGCCTATCACATAAAATCCCAATAAAATACATTTACGCTTGTGGTTGTAACGTGACAAAATGTGGAAAAGTTCAAGAGGTATGAATACTTTTGCAAGCCACTGTATACCATGATTCTTTTTCCCACTTGTCGAATGTGTTCCATTTAAAGCTTAACTTTTTACCAAGATCTATTGCACTGTGCTTCTTGTTCTTGTTCTTCTTGTTCTCTTGATCTCCACATAAGTGTGTTCAACTTCCATGGTCCCACTGTAGGTGTCAACCATAGGTGTCAGTATCTCTGGATGAGCACCAGACCAGAATGCCAATTTAATCTAAAAGTAGAAAACTGCAGATGCTGGTAGCCTGAAGTACCAAAAAAGTGTAAATGCTGTTAATAAATCAGGACAACATCTCTGAAGAGGCAACAGAATTAACATTTAATATTGATGACTCTGCTTCTCTCTCCAAAGAGGCAGTCTATCCTTTTGTGTACCTCCACAATTTTCTATGTCTACACCAATTTAATTTCAGACCAGTGCCAATTATGATTAAATGTTGGGCTTATCAATTATGCTGTAATAATCATTTTGTATAGTGAGACCACATTCTATTAAGTTAACATAATTATTTTTAGGGCATGATTTGAAAAAGAAATTCTCAGACATTCTCAAGTCAATATTTATCTTTCCATTTCTACTAAAAACAGATTACCTGCCCCTCATCACATTGGTATTTGCAGGAATATTGCATACCTGATAAATCACCTTTCTAAGAGCAAAATCATCATGGTACTTTACAGGAGTTTTCCAAGACTCTAACATTGACTATATTTCAACGGTACCCGGACATGGCGCTGACGGAAGAGAAGCCGAAGCAAAGAAATGGAAACGAAGCCGAAACGCCAAATAACCGAATGGAAACAAAGCCAAAACGCCAAATAACCGAAAGGGTGCGACGCCTAAATGCAAACTAACCAAAAGGGAGGGACGCCTAAAAGCCAACTAAGCAAAATGCTGCGTCACCTAAAAGCAAACTCACCAAATGGCCACTCTGCCGAAACGCCACCTACCCGAAAGGCGGCGGCGCCTACAAGCTAACCAACCGAATGCCGCTCAACAGAAAAGTCAAATAACGGACATGATGTTGCCAGGGGCGGGACTTGTCAGTGATTGGTCGAGACCCCCGCGTCCATCACATCACTGTGGAGGGATGAACATTTTCCCACACCTCCACTCCACAGCCTAAGGAGGGTGGCCGTGGGACAGTGGGGGCTGTCCGGAGGGATGCGCACCTTCGGCCGCTTACAACTTGGTGCTTGGGTTCAGATTTCCCAGTCACCTATGGCTTTTGCGGGAATATGACCCCCAACCTCCTGCCAGTGGAGACGGGAGGATGGGGGTCATTTTCCCACACAAGCCATAGGTGACTGGGCAATCTGAACCAAGCACCAAGTTGTAAGCGGCCGAAGGAGAGCAACCCTCGGGACAGCCCCCACTCTCCCATGGCCACGGCTGCCCTCCGCCTCATCTCCCCCATGCAACCGCACTGTGATGGGCTGTGGGTCGGGTGGAGCAGAGGTTTGGAACAGGCTGGTCCCTCCGCCCACCCAGAGCCACTGACCGCAATGCACCGCCATCGGACCCCAACCCCCACACCAGGGCGACCTCCCCCCTCCCCTGACCCCCGGACCCTGACACCGACACCGGATGATTCATCCCCCACCCTGGCCGCGGGGACAGACGGCTCGGGGCATAGTAAATCGCTTTTAAAACATGTGGACTGGGCAATCTGAACCCGAGCGCCAAGTTATAGGCGGCCGAAGGAGTGCAACCCTCGGAGGGGGGGGGGGAGGGGGGGGAGTGGGAGGAGATAAAATTGTTCGTTGTCATGCACACTTGTCATTGGCCTGCCAGGGAATGTGTCCCTCTGGTCCATTGACCCCCACATTCCCGTCTCCACCGGCGGGAGGTTCGGGGTCATTTTTCCACACAAGCCATAGGTGACTGGGCAATCTGAACCCAAGCACCAAGTTGTAAGCGGCCGAAGGTGCGCATCCCTTGGGACAGCCCCCACTCTCCCACGGCCACCCTCCACGGGCTGTGGGTCGGGTGGAGCGGAGGTTTGGGAAAATGTTCATCCCTCCACAGTCAGTGGAGGTCTGGACCAATTGCTGACAAGTTCCGCCCCCCGGCAACGTCATGTCCGTTATTTGACTTTTCTGTTGAGCGGCATTCGGTTCGTTGGCTTGTAGGCAATGCCGCCTTTTGGGTAGGTGGCGTTTCGGCAGAGCGACCATTCGGTAAGTTTGCTTTTAGGCAATGCAGCCTTTCAGTTAGATGGCGTTTCGGCTTGGTTTCCATTCGGTTATTTGGCATTTCGGCTTTTTTTCCATTCGGTTATTTGGCTTCCATTTCTTTGCTTCGGCTTCTCATCTGTCGGCGCCACGTCCGCACATGATTTCAACAATGAAACATTTTGAAAAGCTCTTGAGGTAGGGCTTGGCACCATTTGTGCTCTTTAATTTCCTTCTGTAAACAAAAAGTTGAATTATTTTCCTTTTTTAAGCAAGGTGAAACAAGTCATTTCCAGTGATAAACAATGTTAGAAAATTTAAAGTTAATAAGCAATCAAAACAGCTACCACAACTGATAGGTGGACCAGCTAGTTGCCTGGGAAACACAAGAAGTGACAACATAGTACATGAATACCAATCTTATGAACAAAGATCTTACAAAGGCTGGTGGGAATGAATATTGATTAAGAGTGATTAATGCATCAATATAATACATGGCTTGAAATAAATAAGCCAGAAAATTCTCATAAAAAGTTATCTCTTAAAGTCTCTCTGGCTTAGCATCAGCATATAAAAATGGTAAAATCAAAAGGCATAGTCAGATTGGTAGAGAATGAAAACACATAGACGGCAGCCCTTGTATCATATGAACTGTTGATCTGTATAGTACAAATAAAGTCTGCTCCAATCACTCAAATGGCTGATGATTTTCAGAGCATGCTGCCAGTCACAGAGGAAATGTAGTTGATGAGTCTGTGTTCCAGAGAAAATGTGTCTGCAATAATGAAATGCCAGCAACCTATCATGACACATATTAGATAATACACATTAAACACTTGTAAAACAGCTAACAAGCCAATTAATTGTGTAACATTGGAAAGTCCCTGAATTTAATTGTGAAATGTATCCTGCCATTCTTCAATTTCAGGAAGAGGGGCATTCTGGAAAACATTCTGTAAATAACATTTGGTAAATCTAAAAGATTGAGTGGAAGGCAAATGGGCTTTATAATGCATTGTATTCCAATGTCAGAGCAAACCATTTATTATATCAAAGAATAGCTTTGTAAATTGAAGACATGTACCACACAGAATCAACAGCATTATTGTGAAAATTCATAAATCAAAGTATAATTGTATTTTCACCATTAATAGCTCACAAGACAGCACAATGATACAGTGGTAGATTTGCTGTCTTACCGTGCCAGAGACTTGGGTTCTGTCAAATGCAGTTTGTACGTTCTCCCTGTGACAGCATGGGTTTTCTTTGGGCACTCTGGTTTCTTCCCACATGCCAAAGGCGTGCAGGTTTGTAGGTTAATTGGTTTCTGCAAATTGTCCTGAGTGTGTAGGATAGAGCTAGTGTATGGGTTACTGATTGTCAGCGGAAACTCGGTGGGCCAAAGGGCCAGTTTCAATGCTGTATCTCTAAAACTTAAATTATAACTAAAAGAATACATGAAGAAGTCGAGAGACTCCCCACAAGAAATTTCTCCAATGAAGGACATGTTCTGAATTATTTTGAACAGACTAAACATGGTAATATCACTCCAAAGGATGATTTGATTGCAGGGAGACATTTGAGAACCACAAGTCTCAGGAATTGGTTAATTACAATGAATCATAATAAACTAGCACACAGGATATCCAGGTGATGAGATGAAACCACTGAAAACTCTGTCCTGTCAGCTATTAAGTCCACCTGGTCAGAGATCAAAAGCAGATTGCAAAGGCATTCCATTCCATACATTATTCGAGAAAAAGTAGAACAGTCTATTGAGGTTTTCCAAAATACTCTTTAATTGCAGCCATAGAAATGTGCTATCCAAACCAATGGCATACAATGTGCACAAAGAAACAACATTTCATTTTCCATGACATGTCTGGGTTATTGATCTCTGAATGACGAAGCATCTAAAGCATTGTGTTAGTATCTGAATGTCTTCATTTACTGCAGTTTATCTGATCATGGTGAATTGAGTAGTATTTCACACCCCATAAATCTGAGAAGACAGTTGCCTAATATTTTTTTCCTTCAAAGTTGTAGGATATTTATCAATTGACAAATGTCGGAAATGATAACAAAAAAAACTTTGAATTCTAGATCTAAAATTTTAAAAAATAGGAAATACTGGAAATATTCACTAGGTTGACCAAAATCTGTGGCGAAAAGAAGCAGAATTAACAATAGAGTTTGATACTTTTTTCAGGACTAGGTAAAGTTAGAATTTGAACATGTTTTAAGTTGCTGAGAATGGGATGGGGAAGTAAATAAAGAATAAATCTGTAACAATGGAGACATGGAGCCACTGATTTTTGTGGCACCAGCTAAGTGAGGGTGATAAAGGCTTGTTGTCGTTGTTTTGACCTGATGAAAGTAAAGGTAAGTAGCATCCTGTTCCAAACAGCTGCTTTTTACCCAGGGTCGGATTTGCATGAAGAGAGGCCCTAGGCTATTCCACTTGTGAGGCCCCTCCCAATCCCCCACCCCCACGACGAGAGGAAGATGGAAGAGTCCACCAGATTGACATCGATGTGCAGCCGAGACTGGCCAATGAGATAAGGGCTGGAAAGCTGCGCTTTTTATTTATTGCCAGTGCCAGTGTCAAGTTATTGGCTTAAAACACTATTATTCTGAAATGGTGGGCAAGGAAAATTACTGAAGTGTTGTTTAGAGACTACAGTGCGTTGTGACAGCATATGTAAGAAAGGCCTATGACAGTCAAAAATATTATACACCAGGCCCGTATGAAACTTTTCAAAAAGGTGGGTGCCATGGCAGGATTACAAACATTTTATGTGAAATAAGTGCACGCAGCGCATATCACAAGCGCGAAGCTCAAAGATCCTTGCGGCCGGGGTCCAGGGCCTGCTTAAGGGCCCTGGAAGCTCTGGGGTTTTAGATGCTCTCTGGTGCATTCTGAGCCTTATTTTGGAGCATTTTTGCACCAAATTAATGACCAATATTTCAGAAATAATTTTGGTTGAGTCAAGAGTAATGAGTGGTTGGAATGGAATAATTGGGGTCATCGTTGTACACATTTTTAAAAAATCAAGAATTGAAGCTGTCCTTGTTTTAATAATCAAGTTGTACTGTAAAATGTTATGTAAAATGTTATAAAGGAGCATGCAAATACTGAAAATAAAATTCTGTGCGTTTTTGCAGTAAATAAAACCTATTTTTTGAAAATGTTTTGTGTTTTGATTTGATTACCTGTTACTGTTCGACTGTGTTACTGTGTGCACATAAAAAATATGATGCGAAATGAAAGTCGCAAACTATGGAATACATATTTTTCAGTATTGTTATCCAGGAAAAGAAAGCAGTTCCAATTGTTTGATATTATTCAGATGGAGGAAAAAATATAATTGCTCTAAAACCTACCTTAATTTTGCAATCTCACAAAAGATAATCCCTCTTTCCCTCTCCACCCTCCTCCTTCCCCCTCCCATCTCTTTCCCCCTCCCCTTCCTCTCTCTCTCTCTCTCTCTCTCCCCCTCTCTCTCTCACCCCCTCCTCTCCCTCTCTCTCCCCCTCTCTCTCTCTCTCCACCCCCTCCCTCTCTCTCTCCCCCATCTGTCTCAACCTTCCCTTTCCCCCTCTCACATCCCCCCCTCTCTCTCCCTCCCACGCAGCGAGACACCGACTCCGCGCCGCAGACACCGCAGCCCCCCCCTCCCGGCCCAGAGAAATGGGCACTCCCGCAACGCAATATTCCACTACTTACCTGGAGTAGACACCTAGGATCTTTGATAGACACGAGGCATCAAGGTGATTGTGTGGAGTGCAAATGGAGATCTGAAACCACCCGGGCCCACTGCGCACGCGCGGAGAGACAGCGTCATTTTACGTCACTACTGCGTCACCGGCTTCCCCCAACTGCGCAGGCGCGGATGGTCGCAATTTTTTTCCCCTAAACTTCCAGCGGGCCGGAACCAGAATTTCGGCTAATTTCCGTCAAAGTGGAAATGCTGATTGCGCTCCAATTTTTATTTTCTCGGGATTTTTTTAACTCTGTGAAAAAAACACCTTGGCCAGAGGCCCCTAGATTTTGAGGCCCTAGGCTTCAGCCTATGAAGCCTATAGGTAAATCCGTCCCTGCCGAGGCCCCCCTAGATCTCGAGGCCCTAAGCTTAAGCTTGTGAATCTTATACGTAAATCCGGCCCTGTTTTTACCTCTTCTTTTTCGCCATTCAGAGATGCAAAAACATCTTCCAGTGTGAACAGTGAGTGAGCTGTACTTCTACCAAACTAGTTTACTCCATTTGGTAATCAGAAGGTGGTCTCAGTTATATTGGAGAATCTTAATGGGTGAGTGCTTTACAGAACAGCCCCATTCTGCCCATAAGGGTGATGCTGAGTTTCCTGTTGTATGTCATTTTAATTCTACTTCCCCATCCTGACTCAGATCGTTGGCCTCCTCTGGTATTCCAATAAATCGCAGTGTAAACTCTCAGGAAAAATATCTCATATTCTTTCCTGATACATTACGGCCCTCAAGATTTAATTCTGAATTCAATAGTTGCAGCAAAACAAACTTTCCAGATTCATTCAGAATTGAGCTGGAACATTAAATCTGTTGTTCTTTCTGCACAGACACTGACTGATTTACCTGGTAATTCCATTGTTCCTTTTGTAAGATTTCCAGCAATGACAACATTTTACATTTCACTCTCTATCCTCTGCTCTCATTCCGTTATTTAGCTCTCTTCCAGATACATCAGCCTTCTCCAATCTCCTTCAGCAGCACCATCTTTGGGTCAAATGCACTCTCCAGAATTTCATGTTATTTCACCCCCTCTGTAATCACTTCCCATTGCCTGCAACTTATAATATATTTGATTTCAAATTGATCCTAACTGACACATATCACTGGCCTGGCATTTGAAAATCATTTTAAAGATTCCAGGATAATAATCTTACTTGTTTAGGTATCCTGCATAATCATCCTGTTCAGAAAGCTGCCCTGTATCTTTAGGATTGGAATACTTTGAAAAACAATAGCTTGTTAGAACATAGAACAGTACAGGACAAGAACAGGCCCTTCGGCCCACAATGTGTGTGCTGAACATTATGCCAAGACCATTAGTTCTACAGTAGACCATTAGTTCTATAGCATCTATAGTGCAGGAGGACAGCATTACTCCAGCATTTTGTGTCTACCATTAATTATCTACCTGCACATAACCCACATTCTTTGCAAATCCATATGCCTATGCAAAAGTATTTTAAATCCCACTAATGTATCTGCTTTGGCCACCACCACTGGCAATGCTTTCCTAGTACTCATCACCCTCTGTGCAAATAAACGTCCTTTAAACTTTGCCACTTTCATCTTAAACCTATGCCCTTTAGTAATTGATATTTCCATCCTGGTAAAAGTCTACTCTTTCTATACCTCGTTATTTTATATACTTCTATCAGATCTCCCTGCAACTTCCACTCTTCCAGAGAAAGTCAGTCCAACCTCTTGCTGTACCTAATATCCTTTAATTCAGGCATCATTCTGGTAAACCTCCTCTACACCCTTTCCAAAGCCTTCACATCTTTCCTGTAATGGAGCGACCAAAATGGCGAGGAAGGACAAAAATCCTGGCATTACTGCTCTCAACCACAACATAAAATTATTGGTGAACTGAAAACAAATATCTGACATCGGAGGAAATCTGAAATAATTTTAAATGCTGAAAATATTGCTGGAAGCACTCAGAGGTCTGGCAGAATATGTGGAAAGAGAACTGGTTGATATTTTAGGTTGTTGGCTCTTTATCAGTGATGTAAAACTATATATATATATATTGAAACTAAATTGAAATACAATCATTAACTCTGTATTCTTTCCACAGCATCAGAACTGGATGAAAGGCCATCAATCTGAACTGTTAACTATTTCTCTCTTCATTTATATTTGCAGCTGTTTCATGTTTGTATCGCAAGTGCTGCAACTACGATTGATCACAAAAAAAAGACATAGAGATTAGTCAGGAGAGTGGATTTGAAATGAAATAAGATGGGATCATTAAATGAGAGAATAAGTTTGAATGACCCCTTGGTTTATCCTATCCTCAACTCTTTTGCTCTATATTCATAGTCTGAAAATCAGAAATAGATGGGTAGAGTTCATGCTTCCCAATAAGAGGAGGACCTGTAATCTCTATACATAAAACTCTGATCTTGGATGTGTGTGTATTTGTGTGTGTGTGATGTTCGTGTGTGTTTCACATATCCTCGAAAACATGATGCGCTAACGGTGAAATGTTTACATATTCCGATAGAGATTTACGCCGTGATGTCAAATATCGCCTTATCTGAAAATTCCATGCATTATTTCTCAAGTTATTTATGAAAATGTACAAAAATTTCAAATAACTTGGAAAATAAACGAGATGGTCTCGCTAATGACATCACAATGCATCTGACTACCTGTCTCTGCTCGCGCTGCGAGTGACATCACCCCTGTTATGTCTTCTGTACTTCTTGGCTTCTTAACTTTCACTTCTTTAAATTTGTCACAGTGTTTTAAACTGCTGCTCAGGTCATGTTGCGCGCTCCGCTGGGCTCCTTGAATTTCTAGAACATTGCAGCGGCAATCGTTATCGCCGCGTGGGTGAGGGTGCGAGGCAGCATGATGGGAATGAGACGGTGGCGACCATTATTCCCTCTGGGAGAGGCAGTCTATGGAGACCTGTGATTCCATCGTCGATCGCAGGGACTCGGGGAATTGTGACGCCTTTTCCTCGCTGGTGATCCCGATCCCACTTGGCGATCTCTGGCCATCACGGGGGATGACCTCCTCTCCGTCTCCCACACCCAATCGTCTGCCAGGCCCACAGTCTTCTTCTTCTTCTTCTTGCATGGAGAGTGATCCCGCCCGCTCAGCGTCAGGCGCCACTGGTGGGGAGGCTGCTGCCACGGGCAGAGCCCGGCTCGACGCCCGCCTGCCCGCCCACCCGCCCGCAGCCTCTCTCGAGTCCATGTCTGCCCGCAGCTTCCCTTGGGTCGACGATCGCCCGCCACCTCGCTCGGGGTCCTCGGCTCGGTGCCCACCCCCCCGCCCGCGGCCTTGCTCGGGTCCATGCCTGCCCGCAGCCTCGCTCGGGCCTGGTGCCTGGTGGGGAGGCTGCTACTCTACGACCTGGGTAGGTGCTGCCTCTACACCCCCCTCCCTCTCTACCCCCTTCCCCTCCCTCTCTTTCCCCTCTCGCTCCCTCTCAACCTGCTCACCCTCCCTCTCCACCACCTCCCCCTCGTGCTCCCTCTTTACCCCCTCCCACTCCCTCTCTACCACCTCCCACTCCCTCTACCCCTCCCCCTCGCACTCTCTCTCTACCCCCTCCCTCTCTACCCCCTCCCGCTCTACCCCCTCCCTCTATGCCACCCTCCCTTTCTGCCCCCCTCCCTTTCTGACCCCCCTCCCTTTCTGCCCCCCCTTTCTAAACCCCCTCCCTCTCTGCTCCCCGCACTCTGCCCCCCTCCCTCTCTGCCTTCTCTCCCTCTCTGCCCACTCTCCCTCTCTACTCCCCTCCCTCTCTGCCCCCATCCTCGCTGCCCCGCTTCCTCTCTGCCCCCACCTCTCTGGTGGAGTATTGCATTTGGGAACCAGCCCTCGCCTGCGACGCCACGCGCCCCCCACCCCTCAATCTATATCCCCCTCCCTCTCTACCCCCTTCAACCTCCCCCTCTATCCCCCTCCCCTCTAGCCATGCCTGCATAGTTGGGGGTTATGCGTGAGTGGATAGGGCGGGGAATGGGGTAAAAGGAGCGAATGAATAATATTAATATAATATCAAGGGGGGGGTTAGTGTGTGAGTGTGGGGGGTGGTTAGTATGCGTGTGACGCCGAAGGCCGCCACCCCCCCCCCCTTGCAACCACGTGGTCAAGTATGTAATAACAAGGAACTGCAGATGCTGGTTTGTACCAAAGATAGACACAAAATACTGGAGCAACACAACGGGTCAGGCAGCATGTTTGGAGAAAATGGATCGGGTTGTAACATTTTTTCAGACTGATAGCAATAGGGGGAGTGACAAGAAAAAACTGAAAGTGAAAAGAGGCGGGACAAATTGCGGCCGTCAACAGATGACCTCTGGCAAGTGGGTTTCTTGATATGCAAATTGTCGAGCAAAGGCTAAATATAGGAGCAGGTGTAATCCCAAGAGGGATACATTGTTGTGAACTGTGATGCTAGCTAACGGACATTTAGTGGAGGGGGAGGGACGGGAGAAACTGGTGCAAGGTCAGCTCGGGGTTAGGGCTAGGGGGGAAGGGAGGAAACGTCACCCATTCCTTCTCTCCAAAGGGGCTAACTGTCCCAGTAGGTTACTCCAGCTTTTTGTGTTTTTCTTTAATATTGATTCCATAGGGCTGGCTGTGAGCTTCCCAGTTTGCGTGTGGCCTTACTCTGGCAATGGAGGAGGCCCAGGACAGAAAGGTCATTATGGGAATGGGAAGAGGAGTTAAAGTGGTTAGCGACCGGACGTTCTAGTAGGCCTTTGCAGACAGAACGTGATATGACCGAGGATCTGTAATATGCAAAGCAAGTTACAATAATAGGAATTTTGATTTGATTTTTGCTTGTCTAAAAGACAGTTTTAATCATTGTATTTTACTTCGGAGTCACGTGAGTGACTACGTGAAGAGCCCGTCCAGCACGCATGCGCGACATTAGCGTTCACGCAGTGCAACAGCGACGAACGGGAGTACAAGGCGCTCCCGCTACAAGTTTAAAAAGTGGCTCATCAGGTAAGTACTTACTCTGAGGTCGTAATAGCAAGCTTGCTCTGCTCTGTACTTCCAGGTAAAACTGGGAAAATGAGAAAAGCACGGCAAGCAAAGAAAACCGCCCCCCCCGTTCGACTCCAACAGAACCGGAGGGTCCCATCAGTGGGGGGCGAGAAGCAGCACCTGGACCGCTCATGCTGCGGTCCACCCTCATCGAGACCGAGCCGAGCCCAGTACCGCTAGCGCAGCCTGAGGTACTGAGAAGACAAAAAACAGACCGGCCGGTTATGTCTGACTCCGATGAGGAGGGTCCGCCTGAGAGCGGAAGGGGTAGCCGCCTGAGCCGAATGGAAAGGCTCATGGAGCAACTGCTCCAGCGAGACTTGCTTCGGGAGCTGGAGCAGTCTCGCAAAGGGAGTTCAGGCACTCCCACAGCATGGCTTTACAATGCACTGGCCATTCCTTCCCCCTCAACCAAGGGCAGCATTGGCGACCAGGACGGGGCTGGTCAGGAAAAGGGGTCATTGGCTGAAGATATCGGGACTACGCTTGGGGTACAGGACCAGGAAGAGCTGCTGGGTGTGGTGAATCACTACGTGGCTACACCATGAGCAGGGCGGCCATTGGAGCCAAAACTGGCGGCCAGCATTAACCACCCGTCCCTCAAACCCCTACAAGATCTGGTACTTAATGAGGCACTAGAAATCTACTCGCCTCCGGAGAACTGCAGTTCGCTTAATGTACCAGCCGTTAACAGCCAAATCTGGGGGTATGTTGGACAGAGTATCCGGAGCCAGGAGCTAAACTTACAACGCATCCTCAAGCTCCTGATAACAGGGATAACATCCTATGCTCATTCCGTGGATGGGGTGGATATGACCACAAACCAGCAAGACACTCTGGCTCTGCTGTGCAACACCCAATACGAGTTCAACAACCTCCGCAAGGAGATAATAAGACCTGCCCTCAATCCCGGGTATACAGGACTGTGTAAAACACCGGCCTCAGAGCCACAGATCCTGTTATTCGGGAAGGACTTAACAAAACAAGTAAAAGACCTGGAGGACGAGGCCAAAGCATTTGGCCTCATGAGGGCAGAGCCCGGAACGAGCAAAACCACACAACCCAGACGACAGTACCCCACCGCGTCCACCAGTCGACAACAAACATTCAGGACTGGTGAAAACTCGGGGTCCGCATTCCATCCCCGAAAGCCTTTTAGGCCAGGGCCCAGAGCGGACCCCATGGAAAATGCGCCACCCCCAACCAACAGGACATCCAGCAGTACAACGGCGGATGAAGAAACAGAAGCAATGAACACTCCCATAACTATGGAGATAGGTGGGTCTGGTTCCTACCAGCATATAAAAAGTGGGGGGACTGTACTAACAGGGGGGAGATTACACCTGTTCATTGAAGCATGGAGGTCTCTCACGAATGATAGTTATATACTTAACAGTATTCGTGGATACCAAATAGAGTTCATTCAAGAAAACATGCCACCAGTTCAGCACGTACCCCAAAGGGTCTTTACCCTCTCAGTCAAAGAGAAACTAGAGGCTCAAGCAGAACTGGTGAGGTTACTTACAAAGGGTGTCATTGAGAAATCCAAACATGAACCTTTGGAATTTGTCTCAAATATATTTACCAAAAGCAAAAAAGATGGTGGATGTCGCATCATCATTGACTTAACCTCGCTAAATACCTTTGTTAAGTATGTACATTTAAAAATGGAAACATTTGTAACTGCCAAACAACTGATTTCCAAAGGATACTTTATGGCAAGCATTGATTTAAAAGATGCCTACTATTCAGTACACATTCATAAGGGTCATCGCAGATACCTGAAATTTACCTGGATGGGGCAACTATGGCAGTATAAAGCGTTGCCTAATGGGTTAACATCACCTCCTAGACTATTTACCAAGATATTAAAACCAGCCTTGGCAACATTAAGAAAACAAAGACATATTGTCATGGCATAACTTGATGATATCCTAATAGTAGGCAAAAGCATGGAGTTGGCTAAATCAGCTGTATTAGCTACCAAACAATAATTTGAAACCCTGGGATTTGTCATACATCCAGATAATTTTAAGTTGACGCCATCCACAACTATGGACTATCTGGGATTCACAATTAACGCAGTCCACATGTCTGTAACGTTGCCAAAAGGTAAAGCAGCAGAATTGGCATAGACGTGCAGCAATTTAACGGTTAGCAATCGACCAACTATCCGACAAGTGGCAAGAGTAATTGGCAAAATGGTAGCAGCATTTCCAGCTACACAATTTGGACCCCTGCACTATCAGAACCTACAAAGGGCAAAAGTACAGGCGTTGAAACGACATGCAGGTCACTTTGACCGAACCATGAAATTACCCATTGAAGCAATATCAGAGTTACAATGGTGGATAGAACACATTTGGCATAGTTCCAGCTCTATCATCATCAATAACCCAACGTTAATTATACAAACAGATGCCAGTGCTCAAGGCTGGGGAGCAACTAATACCATATCCAGCACAGGTGGTAGATGGACTAACCTAGAATCATCTTTACTACAAACACTGGGCATAAATTACTTGGAAATGTTGGGTGCGTTTTATGGTTTAAAAGCATATTCTACGGATATGCACCATTTGCATGTTCGTTTACAAATTGATAATACCACGGTGGTGGCCTATATTATCCATATGGGCGGAATAAAATCAATATCATGTGACAATTTGGTCAACAAAATCTGGCAATGGTGTGTCGATAGACATATTTGGCTATCAGCAACTTACCTACCAGGTAAGCTAAATACAGTGGCAGACACCAGGTCACGCAAATTCAATGATAACACCGAATGGATGTTAAATCCTAGAGGTTTTGCTAAAATTACAAAGCAATATGGCACACCAGATATCGATCTCTTTGCATCCAGACTAAATCACCAGGTACCAATGTATGTCGCTTGGGAACCAGACCCTGAGGCAGTAGCGATAGATGCATTCGCGCTGAACTGGGAAAACTATTTATTTTATGCTTTTCCCCCCTTCTGCCTCATCAGTAGGGTACTACGCAAAATACAGATGGACTCTGCTTCAGGTATTTTGATAGTACCCGACTGGCCTACACAGCCATGGTTCCCTGTGGTCCTCGACATGGTCATTGAAACTCCTATGACCTTCCCCAGTAGCCCAGACCTATTGACTCACCCGGTATCAGGCATAAGTCATCCATGCCATGACAGAATTAACCTACTGGGTTGCAGGTTATGAAAAGACCACTGCTGGGCCTGGGGTTGTCTGACAGGACCATCAACATGATGACAGCGTCCCACCGTATGTCCACCAGGAAACAATACCTATCGAGCATCAGGAAGTGGGAAAGATACTGCTCGACTACTGGGACAACATACTCATCTGCAACCATAACCAATGTACTGGAGTTCCTGGCTGGCCTTCACCATAATGAAGGATTGAGCTACAGCGCCATCAATACTGCCAGAAGTGCTCTGTCAGCCTATTTAAAACAAGTACCAGGCCAACAGGCTATAGGGTCTCACCCGCTGGTGATAAACTCATGAGGGGTATATTCAACTCTAACCCCCCTAGACCTAGATACACCAGAATCTGGGATGTCAGTGTGGTCCTGACATACCTAAGGGGATGGTCACCAGCCAGGTCTCTCACTCTGGAACAGCTAACCCTGAAAATGGTCATGCTGATGGCACTAGTCTCAGCACAAAGAGTCCAGTCCCTCTACTTACTGCGACTGGACAACATGGTTATAACACCAGACCGGGTATGATTCACCATTCAGGAGCTGGTAAAGCAGAGCAGGCCAGGAACTTCAGGCCTAGTTATGGATTTCTGGGCATACCCACCTGATCCGCGGTTGTGTGTCATGACTCACCTTCTGACTTACATCAACACAACAAGAGATTCCCGAGGGAGAGAAAAAGCCTTATGGGTCAGCCACAAGCAACCACATGGTCGGGTGTCGAGCCAAACCATCTCAAGGTGGCTAAAGCAGGTGCTGGGAGCTGCTGGAATAGATACTGATGTATATACATCTCACTCCACCAGGGCAGCATCCACATCGGCGGCTAAAAGGATGGACGTACCACTGAACCACATCCTGGCTACAGCGGGGTGGTCCATGGAGAAAACGTTCCAAACGTTCTACAACAAGCCGCTAGCAGAACCTGTGTTATTTGCAGAAAGAATTTTAGAATCTGCAAATATATAATTTAAGCCCGGGGGAGCATTTTTCTTTTGTTATTGTTTAATAAATACCATTATTGTTTACAAACAGATTCATGGTTGATTACGATAACATACTTCCTCCCTTGAAACACTTTGGCAGCGAGTGAAGTATGAACTGTTACACGATTTGAAATCACAGAGCTTTAAAATCTTCACGTAGTCACTCACGTGACTCCGAAGTAAAATAGTAAGATTAAACGAGAACATACCAGTTTGAAGTTTGATCTGTATTTTTTTAGGAATTATGATGAGGGATTACGTGCCCTTCGCTCCCACTCTCAAATATAGAGATCAACTGGTATCTTAGTTCTCCTTTTCTTTACTATGTTTATTTCAATTGTTGTGTTTCCTGTGATTCCACACCGCTGCTTTGAAGAATGTCGCGCATGCGTGCTGGACGGGCTCTTCACGTAATCCCTCATCGTAACTCCTCATAAAATACAGATCAAACTTCAAACTGGTAAGTTCTCGTTTAATCTTACTATTTTATTGGTTTGAAATCGAGAGCCTTTACTGCTCCAGTGTGCCTTAACATTAATCCATTTTATTATTTCACTCTTGCTTGTCTTGTAACCATTGAGGAATGCATGATTGATTGTACGACTATGGAGACCAAAATCATTCACGACTTTGGACAAAAAAAAATATCCTTGCCCTTAGGGACAACTTTGTTGTAAAGGTTGCCAAAGAGAGAGCAGTCAGCTTCATTGTTTATGATTCAGATTTCATTACAATGCAAACAAGATATCAGGGCATGGTCTACATTACCGAAAGACCTCAAGGCAGTCAGATTTGAAGGCAAGTATAAAACAAGTGTGAAGAGTTTAGTGACAATGAATGTGAGGAACTAAAGGAAGCCAGAACAGATTGTTTCTCAACTTGTTTTATTTCATAACTTGTATAAATGTTTTGTAGCAAAGTTACAGATTTAGCTGAAGTGAGGTTGAGTTACCTTCAATTATATTCATTCATCAATGTGGGCATATTTACCTTCAATGGAATTTCAGCGATTTGAAACATTAATCCAGCCATTCTGGAGAAATGATAGAAATATGTGTTTTCCTCCCACATATTGTAATGTGTTGTTTGTAAGTAAATATCATGTGTGTGTATGCCATTATGGTGTTATTATACATGTGATATGAGCACATGTAGTCATTGATGTTAATCTGCAATGTGGAATGCAGCCATATTTTGAAGCTTCCAGTGTCTACTTGAGTTTACCATAGATTAAATTTACCAGCTCTTAAAGAGTGGCAAATAGACCACCTCCAAATACACTGCGACAAGTAACAAGCTAATCAAAACAATTGATATACTTTGGTCCTGGAAACTAAATAGTGGTTTGAAGAAACTCTTCGAAGAACACATTGCTGATGAGTAACAATAACCATAAAACTTCCCACTTTGGAAGGTAAATGGCAGGGGCTGCAAAGTATTCTCGTGTGCACTGTTATTCAGTAACCTGAACAGTGGTAATTGAAAGCCAAAAGAAGGATGGCAGTCATCTGCAAAATAGGCAATAATGTTTATAATAGAAGAAAAAAATGCAGAAGAATTTAGTACAGTGTAGTTAAGCCTTGAAAACCAGTGGTATCACTCTATAGTGGCAGATGAGGTCAAATAACATTATCACGCTGATACATATCAAAGTGTATATTGAAGAAATAAGTTATATTGAATTGCATGCAGAAGTGGATATAGTCACCACTGAAACTGAGCCACAAATCAACAGTTGGACCAGCATGTTACACTTTAGTCAGATCAGGTGCTACAAGACCAGAGACTAGGGATTTGCTGAGTCCAGTTAATAGACTGAATCTTTGATTGTAGTACGTATGTGAAGCACTGTTTCAAAGAGGGAAAGCAGCATGATATATTTGTTTGTAAGCATGTAAAGGATTCATGTGAGTATTGGAAACAATGATACCGTCAAATATGATCAGCATACTTGCCAGTTGTTCATGTACACTAAACTATAAACTCTTTTTTTCTGAAGTTTAGAGATACAGCGTGGAAACAGGCCCTTCGATCCACTGAGTTCGTGCCGACCAGCGATGCCCAGCAAACCCCGCAAATTAACCATATCCTACAAACCCTAGGGCCAATTTACAATTATACCAAGCCAATTAACCTACAAATCTGTACATCTTTGGAGTGTGGGAGGAAACCAAAGATCTCGGTGAAATCCCATGGGGAGAACATATAAATGAACAAACATACAAACTCAGTACAGATAAGCACCCCGTTGTCAGGATCGAACCCGAGTTTCCGATGCTGTAAGCGCTGTTAGGCAGCAACTTGACCACTGTGCCGCCGTGCCGCCCAATGTATCAGAAGATCAATATATCAGCTGAAGATTATTATGGATATTACTCACTAGTTCTACAAGATTGGCTCACAAACCATCCCCAAATACATTGCACTTTCAGGCAGAGGATATATTGTGCATTTGGAACAATCCAAGGTAAAATATGAATATATTTGATGGGGTTGAATTGACATGTGGATTCATCTGCTTGTCCAACTTCACAGGCAAAGCGACAGAAACCTTGAGAGGATGAAGCAAATTAAGTTTCATGGCTTTAAATATAAGAAACAGAACAGAGGCTACTCACATCTACATGCCTACAAAATTAGACTAAAAATTCCCCAATGAGCGAATGAAAATGACCGGTCATCAAAGGCAATTAACTAAAACTACCTTTGACTTACCTCGACTACTTCCGGTGGCGCCATGTTGGACTAACAGACGTGCACCTAGCTCCACTCCCGAAAATTTTCACGATTTATCGTGTAAAACGGGTCCAGAAATCGGGATTGTTTTTAAAAACCTTACCGGAGCTTCTGGTCGCCGCGCTGATGACGTCATCATTAAGCGCGATGTTTTAAACGGTGGTTTGAAGCCCTTTAAATGAGTAACCTGCCTCCAGCTGTGAGCCCTCAGAGAACAGTGAAAAAGCTGCTGAGAGACCAGAAGAAGCCTGAAGCAGAAGTTACCTTTGAAGTCTCTGAAGTCTCTGAAGTGGCTGCAGAAATGGATACAAGAGCTAAGAAAGAGTTTGATGACTTGAAGAAATCAGTGAAAAATATGAAAGATGAGATTTTGGACGAAAATAAAATTATGATGGAAAATATGAAGGAAAATATGAAGGAAGATAAGAAGGATATGAAGGAAAATATGGCAAAAATGATGGAAGGAATGGAGAAGATGATGAGGGATTTAAATGCTGGTAATCAGAAGAATATGATTGATTCACTGGACATTATGAATAAACGAATTGATGAGGTGAAAGATGGACTATCAGAGAGAATGGACAAGATGGATGTAACTACTACGGACAAGTTCACGGCTGTGCTTGAAACACTAGCTGCAAGTATGCGCACAATTACGGAATTGGAGAAAAACACGGCTCGAGTGGTTGAAGACATGGCGAAAATGAGGCAAGAACATGAGCAAATGAGGCGAGAAAATGAACAAACTTCACTACAGATGGTGACTCAACTGGAGAAAGTCTCAGACAAATGCCTGGACCTGGAAGCTCGCTCTAGACACCAGAATTTGAGAATTCTTGGAGTCTCAGAGGGAGCCGAGGGGGAGGATGTACGTGCGTTTGCCATGGGCTTGTTTAAACAACTGCTGAATCTTTCCAAAGAACCGAAAATCGAAGTGGCTCATCGTGGCCCAAGATTTAAACAAAGATCTGGTGCGGGAAAAACTTATCCACGACATATTATTGTGAAATTTCGGGATATTTTAGAACTGGAAGATGTTATGAGCAAAATCAAATACGGTGTGCAACTGCGGCTGGACAATGACACTATTAAGATATTCAGGGACTATCCGTATGAAATTGTGCAAAAAAGAAACAAATTCGAGAAGGCTAAGGATCTTTTAAGAGGGAGAGAAGGGATCAGATATGGGATTTTCTACCCCGCGAAAATGCGTATTTCCTTTAAGGGTCTTGAAAAGTCATTTATTAAGCCTGAAGACGCGTTTAAATATGCCCAAACTATCGTTGAAAAATAGAAATGAAAGGGAGGTTTGGCAGAACTGAACCATTCTAAGTAATGCTTTGTCTGGGGATAGTTAGACTGTTATCTTTGGAATGTTGAATCAAGGACACTTTCTGTTCAAAACGAGTAAACAGCTGAACAGATGGGAATGGTATATACCAGAAGCATATACTTGCTTATTAGATTATAATATTATAATCAATTGTAAGAACTTATCCTATTAACAACTTAATAAGTTATGCATGTTAGATTAGAATACTAACAAAAACAAAAACAAAAATACCGAACTAACATACTAACATGAATTTTTAATAAATTGAAACCTTATCTATAAGTGGGAGGAGGGGATGAGAAACGAGCACCTGGCTTAGGCCCAGGGGCATGTCTCGTTAACCCCTTCAACCAACAGTTGATTCTTATTGAAGTCAAAAGTATCGGTTTAATAATTAGTAGTAAAAATTCCGATATATATATATGTTATAATGAAATATACAGGGTAAAATTGTATTATATATCTGAATGTGAGGCCCCGTTTTAATATTTTAATATGTTATGATTAACCAAGAGAGCGGAGCTATTTGTGTAACAATGCAATGGAAGTCAAAACAAGGTTTTTTCCCACCTACAGGTGGGACACTCGCTACAGTGCCGATTATATCAGACACTGTATTTTCACTTTTTTAGGGTTTTTTTTATCACATAAAATCACATGTTTGTGTTTTGTGTTTAGTGATAAGCGTAAAATGGACATACCAACAAAACTTAAAAACTCAAAAGCTCCCCCAATACCCAAAGACCTGGGATATGGATGCACCACAAGATTTAAAGGTACTATAATTATTCAAAATGCATGACACCAAACAAAAGAACCTAGGAGGAATCTCATTTTGTAGTTGGAATATAAGAGGTATTAACGAACCTATTAAAAGGGGTAAGATACTAGCTCAGCTGAAACTGTACAACTCCGACATTACCTTCCTACAAGAAACACACCTAAAATCTCAGGATCAAGTTAGGTTGAGGGCGAAATGGATAGGTCAAACATACCATTCTTCACTTACTTCAAAATCTAGAGGCATGTCAATCATCATAAGAAAAGGTATACCATTTAAAGCAAAGAATATCATAACAGATATAGAAGGGAGATACCTAATAGTTAATGGAGAAATCCATGATACTCCACTTACCTTGGTAAATATATATGCCCCTAACTTTGATAACCCCCACTTTTTCAATAAAATTTTCAACATAATTGCAGAGTCTAACTATCAAAATGTTATAATAGGAGGAGACTTTTAGATCCGTACTTAGATAAATCAAGTCAAAAACAGAGAGGGAATATGCAATCGAAAACCGGGGAACTTCTCAATACCTATATAAACAACACTAATATAGCAGATGTTTGGAGAATTGTTAATCCAACTGGCAGGGAATACTCGTTTTATTCAATGGTACATAAGACATACTCACGTATAGACTACTTTCTGCTGGATACAAAATTAATCCCCCAAACATCTGACGCAATATACCACACAAATTCGATTTCAGACCATTCTCCACTAACTTTCTTTTTAAAACTGGAAGGATTGTCTAAGAATAAATCATTTTGGAGATTTAATTCTCAAATTCTAAAAGATCCACAAGCGAGTATATATTTAAAAGAACAAATGGAGGTCTTTTTTCAAATAAATGATACTCCAGATATATCGCCTACTGTATTATGGGAATCTTTTAAAGCATACATTAGGGGTATTATAATTTCATATCAAGCTTTTCAAAATAAAAAGAATAAGAATGAACAAAGACAGTTAGAAGAACTTATTAGACAAATGGATATAGATAATGCTAAAGATCCATCAATAGATAAACATAATAAAATAATAATTTTGAAATTTAAATTAAATAAATTATTATCTGCCAAACTTATAAGACTTTTTCAAATTACAAAACAAGAGCACTTTGAATTTGGGGATAAACCGCATAAACTTCTGGCTCGCCAGCTAAAAAAACGAGAAAAGGAACATACTATACCAAAGATCAAATCAGATAAAGGGGAATTATTAACAACACCGAAGGATATTAATAAAAGATTTGCGCAATTTTATGAGAATTTGTATACATCTAAAACGACAATTGATTCCAATAATATCACAAAGTTTTTGGATACCTGTAATCTTCCAAAGTTAGAGCTGAAGGAACAAGAGGAACTGGGTGCACAAATTTCAATTAAGGAATTAGAAGATACAATAAACTCACTAAAGAATGGAAAAACACCAGGCCCTGACAGATTTACTAATGAATTTTATAAAAGCTTTTATGATAAAATAATACCAAGATTACAAAAAATGTACCAATATGCTTTTAAAAAACGAATACTACCTGATACATTAGCGGAATCAACGATTACTCTAATACCTAAGAAAAACAAAGATTTAGAAGAACCTGGTTCATATAGAGCTATAGCATTGTTAAACACAGATCAAAAAATATTAGCGAAAACATTAGCTAGAAGATTAAGTAAATACATTAGTAAATTAATAAACCCAGATCAGACGGGGTTTATCCCTAAGAGATACTCATCTAACAATATGAGACGTCTACTCAACATAATGCACTCACACAAATCTGAAGATCAAGAATTATCAATTATTTCGCTGGATGCTGAAAAAGCATTTGATCAAGTAGAATGGAATTATATGGACAAAGTATTACAAAAATTTCAACTGGGGGAGAATTTTATTCTATGGATCAAGTTACTATATAACAAACCTACAGCTAGAATACTAACTATGAACATATTATCCTCGAAATTCCAACTATCAAGGGGAAATAGACAAGGATGCTCATTATCACTACAGCTGTTTGCTCTCATTATTGAACCGCTAGCAGAAAAAATTAGAATTAACCCTGATATCCATGGATATAATACTAAAGACTCATATAATAAAATATCTTTATACACGGATGATATATTACTGTACATTACAAAACCTCAAATCACTATACCAAATATATTAAATTTAATTGAAGACTTTGGATCTTTTTCTGGATATAGAATAAATTGGAATAAAAGTGAAATTATGTGAATAAAACCGAAAGATTCAACACATCTTTTAAAATTCCCTTTTAAAATAGCTACAGAAAAATTTAAATACTTGGGAATCGAAATTACCAGAACATATCAAGGTATGTTTAGGGCAAATTTTGACCCCCTACTTAATAAATTACACTAATTAAATTCTGGAAAACGCTCCCGATGTCTTTAATAGGCCGAATAAACGCAATAAAAATGATCTTTCTACCACAAATTTTATACCTATTTCAATCGATTCCTATATACTTACCAAAGAAGTTTTTTAAAAAACTCGACTCAGATATCACTAATTTTATATGGGACAATAAATCACATAGAATACAAAAAACTCATCTGAATAAACCTAAAGTATTAGGGGGTTTAGCACTACCTAATTTTATGTATTATTATTGGTCAGTAAATATTAAAAATATGATTCAACTGATGGATAACTCCGCCCAGCAAGTGGACTGGATTGTAATGGAGAAAGAGGATTGCTCCTCTAGAAACATTGGAGCGATCCTCCTTTCTCCAATGAAATTGAATAACATAAATTATAATAAGAACCCAATTATTCATAGTACAATCCGAATTTGGAAACAAATAAAACAAAATTTAAAATTAAGAAATTTATCACTTTTATTACCTATAGTTAATAAACTATAGGTAATCCTCTATTATAGATAAAGCTTTTACACATTGGGATAGACTAGGAATTAAAACGCTTGGTGACTTGTATGAAACTGGAAAATTACTTTCATTTCAACAATTACAAATAAAATATAAACTCGGAAATAATCAATATTTTAAATATTTTCAAATATGCGACTATTTGAAAAAATATACAAAAGATCATTATAATAACTCAGTAGATGTATTGGATGAGGCAATGCAGATAAAAGCTGAATCAGCAAACTTAATATCATATTTGTATAATATTATCTTAAATGTACAAATACCATCTACGGAGGGTATCAGAAGAGACTGGGAACAAGAGTTAGCTATTAAAATTTCAAAGGAAAGTTGGAATGAACACTTATTAAACGTGCATAAATGCTCGATTAATGTAAGACACACTTTAATACAATTTAAAATTTTACATAGATTATATTATTCGAAAAGTAAAATTCATAAAATTTTCCCAAATGTATCATCTATTTGTGATAAATGTCAATCCCAAGAAGCTACTATAGCGCACTCATTCGTTTTCTGTACAAAAATTCAAAAATTTTGGAATGAAATTTTTGAAATCTTTACAAAGTTATTTAAAACAAGACTGATACCCAAAGCAGAATGGATTATCTTCGGAATAACGGAAGATGGTCCAGAACTAAATGTGTTTCAAAAGAAACTAATGGACTATGGGTTAATAACTGGAAAAAAGCTAATTCTAAAATTTTGGAAGAAGGCTCCAATACCAACTATAAATATGTGGAATTCAAATATGTTTGAAACATTATACCTAGAAGAGATAAGACTCCTCCTAGCAGGTAAACCAGATCACTTCCACCTGACGTGGTCTGCATTTATAGAATTATTACAAATATAGGGTGCAAAAGTACTTAAAAAAAAAAAAAAAATTGAGGTCAGGTAAGGGGGGATGATAGTTGAAGAGTCGGTATGTCCCATTTACGTAATGCTCATAAAAATATTTGTTTCTCTCTTTTGCCTCTTTCTCTTTCTCTTTCTTTTCTAGGGTCTATTCCTTAACTCTTTTTCTTTTGTTTTTAATTTTGCTCTTATAGGGTCTTCGTCCTTTTTTGTTGTCACATTTTCTACACTTTCACTTTTTCCTTCACTTTCTTCTTTCTTTCAATCTTTTCCTTTTCTAGTGTAAAAAATAAATGGAGTACATTAATTGTAAGAAGATATAAATGACGAGTACTAATGTATGTGGTTGTAATGTAATGTACTTCTAATAAATAAAAAAATAAAAAAATAAAAATAAAAGACTTAACTCGACTACCTACAACTACATGGCGACCTCACTACAATTGCACTTACGACTACAGATTACCGATTATCTCCATGGCGACCAATTTTTGGGCGCTGAAAATGTTTCAACATGTCGAAAAATTTGCACCGACCCTACTGAGGCAGCGACCAGTTCCCAGAATGCGGGAACTCCTCACGACCATGAACGAGACTCAACAGAGCCCACCAGCGAACATGTGGCGAGTGCAGAGTCTCCTGCACTCGCCTAAAAAGTTGCTTAAGTGAGACAGGCCCATAGGTTCTCGCTTAATCTTTCTATTTTATTTCGAAGTCTCGTAGCGAGACTATGTGAAGCCTTTGAAGCTCTGTGGTTTCATGCAGTAAACCAATCTGTGTGTGAACACAGTACACAGATAAACCATAAATGGTAGAAACACATAGGCCATTAACAAATGATGATAACTTTACATACATGTACATCGCTCTTAACAAGACCACAGTCCCATTTGCCTTGGAATTACAGACAACACAGCTCATGTAACACTGTTCATAATTCTATCTGCAATCGTCCAGATCTGTTAAGCAGTTTATTATAAAACTTCTGAAAGTGCGATCATCTGACCATCCTGTTGTTGCAAGAATGTGATCAAGAGGAACATCCATTCTATTGGCTGCCAACGTGCCAGCAGCCCTGGTAGAGTGTGACTTGAAAATATCTGTATTCACGTCCGCTTTCAACAGCGTGCACTCTATCCATCTTGAAATAGTCTGCACCGACACTCTCTTGTGAGGCTTTTTATAACGATGAAGAAAACTTTCCTTCATCTCGTAGTATACTTCAATGTACTTTTTCACATAATTAACACCCACAATCTGGTGGGTATGCTGCCAGCTCCAACTTGTACCCAACTATGCCCACTCTACTTTATGAGTTCATTCACATAAAATGCTACCCTCTTGTCAGATTTGACCGAGTTTTCAAGACAGAGAGTGTGTAAAGACTGAGCTCTTCGTGCTGAAATAAATGCCATGAGCATGACTAACTTATGAGTAGCTGCTCCAACGTTAGAGATGCAGCTGGTGCCAATTTGCGTAAAAAATATAACACTGATTACACATTCCACACTTCTTTGTATCTAGTCTTTAGAGAGTTCATATTAAAGACACCTCCCATAAACCAGTGGGTGAGAGCCAATCATTTGTTATCCCAATCTAAGCACTAGATAAGGCACTGCGAGCAGTTAATTGCGCTATAACTTAGTCGCTTCTCATAAAATCAAACTGAAAGAAACCTCAAAATCTCTGCTACTTCTGCTTTAAAGTAGTTCATATGTGTCTCCTTACAAAACTTTTCTCCTGTATTATGTGGGTAGCATTCTGCTTTCTAGTGCCATCTCACCAAGCTGCAGTGATCACGTCAACTGTCATAGAAACATAGAAACATAGAAAATAGGTGCAGGAGGAGGCCATTCGGCCCTTCGAGCCAGCACCACCATTCATTGTGATCATGGCTGATCGTCCCCAATCTATAACCCGTGCCTGCCTTCTCCCCATATCCCTTGACTCCACTAGCCCCTAGCGCTCTATCTAACTCTCTCTTAAATACATCCAGTGATTTGGCCTCCACTGCCCTCTATGGCAGGGAATTCCACAAAGTCCTGCTGGATCTTCCTATAAGCTCGAACGGTCTCTTTAAATCCTGCACATTAATAAATCAAAAGACCATGCAGTGGATGCGGTACACGAGTGTCCGGTTGAACCAACAACTGTTCGTGTCTGTGAGCAAATATAGGAGCTTCATTCAACAGACCTTTTTACAAATCATGGTTGAATAGGCCAATTTGGCACTACTATACTACCTGGTGTCTTGTCTTGAATTATCTTTTGGAGGCATCTTCTGATAAGGCAGAATGAGCAATTTCTTGACCTGGTGTCTGCTTCAATTTTATACCTACATGGCAGATGTGCAGCTGACACCCATATTTCCTCTTATACACCGCGCCCAAATGGACTTTGCTAGTGCATCACATGTTTGAGACTTACAGCTACCCATGTGGTTAACATACGTTACTGCTGTTGTATTGTCCCAATGTAGCCTGATTTGCATATCATGGTCATTCCCACAATACGTTCTCAATGTCTGGAATGCTGCTAGCATTTCCAAATATTTGAATCCATATTTTATGGCCATGTCTCAACTCACCCTCATTGCACCTACCACCACAACTAATATAGGTATCAGTTACACCCCAGCCATCAGTTTGTACTGTTATTGCGGGCTTACTAGGTACAATGAAACCTGTACCTTCGTGTGTGCTCAGTCCCCCACTGGAATTCGGATATCAACTCAGCCTCATACATCTATCAACATGTCCCATATTCAATTATAGGGCAAGAACATTCTCCCAATCCAGGCTTCCATAGCTTGGAAGGCAGCTTCCAGCTTGCCTATCACCCTCGCAACCTGTTGTATGGTAGACTTGTCATTCTTAAGTAAGCCTGTGGATGCATCTACAAAATTATGTTTCTTATCTGTAGGTAGGGTCACAGACCTATCTGAAGAGTTTATGAGAAAGTTTAGATATGCGATAGTTTTTGTCGGCTCAAGCCTGGGCTTTCCTGGAAGAATTACAAATCCTTGATATTCTAGGATTTTCTAGGTTACTAAATCAACTACCTCTGTGTCATATATCGTCTTTCCTACGATGAGCGAGTCAACTATTTCCTGTGACTTTCATGTATTGGTACTGTAAAGAATGCATCTTTGAGATTGATTGAGGCCATAAAGCAATCCTCAATAATCAGCAGTTTGGCTGAATGAAAAATCCATTCTAAAATGGTTATATTCCAAGTCCAAGTTCAGACTAGCCAAATCAAGAATGATTCGGTATACTCCATCTTCCTTAGACCTTGTGAAGATATTGGAAATATATTCATCTTGTTCATGGCCAATCTCCTCAATCATATCCTTTTGTGTAATTTCACTACCTCTACTCACATAGCTATATATTCCTGTTTCGACCATTTTCATGAGAATTTGGGGTTTTCGTGCCGTGGAGGAAACCGGTCAGACAGAACATCAGCTTTATAGCCATTTATGGCTAATAAATTGAAAGGGCCAGTGGTTATCTTTCCCCACTTACTTTAGAACAGCCTCAATATACCTCCGACTTGAATATCTTCCGTACATTTCATGCAGCTGTAGGAATAATACTTACCTATCTCAACGGGATTAGGTGGTTGATTGACAGCATCTGCTGACACAAATTCTTGTTCTGCTCCCTCCCTCTGGCTCTGACATCGTGGCCTGTTGGGGTTGAGACTGAGTGTGTGGCACGTGCTGTCTCCATGCTTAACGCTGTGAACCTGTGCCTAAAAAAAGGCCTCTGGCTCTGTCTTAGTTGTGTAGGCCTGGTGCTCCAACCAGCCTCAGTATAACAGTTTCAGCCACTAATTTGGTAGGGATGATATCCTTACACAACAGTGCTAAGGCGTCTTGCTGCACTTCAGAATGCTGTGTTCCATCCACCGACCTCACAAACACCCAAATCCCTCTTGTAAGAGCTCTCTGAACTCGCTGGAGTTTTAGATCTTTAGACTTCGTTTAGCCAATCAGAATGTCCCAGTAGGATTAACCTACTTTCCAGCATGTTCTCCTCATTCAGCTGGTGTGAAGTCGTATATAATGCTACTTGCTAGTTACATAGATACATAGATACATAGAAAATAGGTGCAGGAGTAGGCCATTCGGCCCTTCGAGCCTGCACCGCCATTCAATACGATCATGGCTGATCATCCAACTCAGTATCCCGTACCTGCCTTCTCTCCATACCCCCTGATCCCTTTAGCCACAAGGGCCACATCTAATTGCCTCTTAAATATAGCCAATGAACTGGCCTCAACTACCCTCTGTGGCAGAGAGTTCCAGAGATTCACCACTCTCTGTGTGAAAAAGTTTTTCCTCATCTCGGTCTTAAAGGATTTCCCCCTTATCCTTAAGCTGTGACCCCTTGTCCTGGACTTCCCCAACATCGGGAACAATCTTCCTGCATCTAGCCTGTCCAACCCCATAAGAATTTTGTACGTTTCTATAAGATCCCCTCTCAATCTCCTAAATTCTAGCGAGTATAAGCCAAGTCTATCCAGTCTTTCTTCATATGAAAGTCCTGACATCCCAGGAATCAGTCTGGTGAACCTTCTCTGCACTCCCTCTATGGCTATATTGTCCTTCCTCAGATTTGGAGACCAAAACTGTACGCAATACTCCAGGTGTGGTCTCACCAAGACCCTGTACAACTACAGTAGAACCTCCCTGCTCCTATACTCAAATCCTCTTGCTATGAAGGCCAACATACCATTCGCTTTCTTCACTGCCTGCTGCACCTGCATGCCTACTTTCAATGACTGGTGTACCATGACACCCAGGTCTCGCTGCATCTCCCCATTTCCTAATCGGCCACCATTTAGATAATAGTCTGCCTTCCCGTTTTTGCTACCAAAGTGGATAACCTCACATTTATCCACATTATACTGCATCTGCCAAACATTTGCCCACTCACCCAGCCTATCCAAGTCACCTTGCAGTCTCCTAGCATCCTCCTCACAGCTAACACTGCCCCCCAGCTTAGTGTCATCCGCAAACTTGGAGATGTTGCTTTCAATTCCCTCGTCCAGGTCATTAATATAAATTGTAAATAGCTGGGGTCCCAGCACTGAGCCTTGCGGTACCCCACTAGTCACTGCCTGCCATTGTGAAAAGGACCCGTTTACTCCTACTCTTTGCTTCCTGTTTGCCAGCCAGTTCTCTATCCACATCAATACTGAACCCCCAATACCGTGTGATTTAAGTTTGTATCCTAATCTCTTATGTGGTACCTTGTCGAAAGCCTTCTGAAAGTCCAGATACAACACATCCACTGGTTCTCCCCTATCCACTCTACTAGTTACATCCTCGAAAAATTCTATAAGATTCGTCAGACACGATTTACCTTTCGTAAATCCATGCTGACTTTGTCCAATGATTTCACCATTTTCCAAATGTGCTGCTATCCCATCTTTAATAACTGACTCTAGCAGTTTCCCCACTACCGATGTTAGACTAACTGGTCTGTAATTCCCCGTTTTCTCTCTCCCTCCCTTCTTAAAAAGTGGGGTTACGTTTGCTACCCTCCAATCCTCAGGAACTACTCCAGAATCTAAAGAGTTTTGAAAAATTATCACTAATGCATCCACTATTTCTGGAGCTACTTCCTTAAGTACTCTGGGATGCAGCCTATCTGGCCCTGGTGATTTATCGGCCTTTAATCCATTCAATTTACCCAACACCACTTCCCGACTAACCTGGATTTCACTCAGTTCCTCCATCTCCTTTGACCCGCGGCCCCCTGCTATTTCCGGCAGATTATTTATGTCTTCCTTAGTGAAGACGGAACCAAAGTTCTGCCTGTACTGAGTGCCAGCAGCTCTTTTATAGTCGTGAGCTGAAAGGTATTATCCATTTGTTGAGGGAATCCTCATACTCTCAGCCCCTGAGCGAGAGATATCCTCAGATATCTGAATTGAATTGCCTGTATCAGTGTAGTGCACCTCCCCATCACCAGCCTCTCATTCAGTTATCCCCACTCTTGTGAGTTGACTGATAACATCAACCTTAGATGTTGAGGCTGTGCCTCCCTGGCCAGTATTGTCATTTTGGACAGCCAGTTCCGACTTGGTCTTCCCCGAGCCTGGGGTCGACAAGCTGCTCCTTTTTGGGGCTTTCGCGGAGGTTGTTGTGCAGGCCGTGCCTGTCAGCATCTCCGACCCCGGCTTTAGCGGTGGTTGCTGTGCAAGGTCATGCCTGCCAGCTACTCTAAGACCGGGGTGGTCTACCTGCTCCATTTCGGAGCTTTAGCGGTGGTTGCTGTGCAGGCCGCGCCTGTCAGCATCTCCGAGCCCGCTGTTAGTGTCTCTGAGCTCGATAGCAACAGCTACCGATCTCGCTCGTTGCCGTCATTCCCCGCTGAAAATTTTCAACGGCACATCTTTCCTTGTTTCTTGGTTTGTCCATTTTTGGAAATCAAACCCACGTTGAAACAAGAAGCACCGTTCCTGCAAAAAAAAGCAACCTTACCTTCACCGTTAAAGCTCTGATGGAGCATTCCCGAATGCATCCGTATCTCGTGCCATGTGACGACATATTGATGAGTATGGGAACTGGCGGGTTCTTCACGTAGTCTCGTCACGAGACTTCGAAATAAAATGAGGGATATAGATCACATGGAGGCAGGTGAGATTAATTTACCTTGGTATCATTTTGTTGAAAGACATTGTGAGCCAAAGAGCCTGTTCCTGTGCTGCACTGTTCTATGATCTAAGAGAGAATACGTTGCAGGAAGATAAGTGGAATAATAGGACCGATGGGATTGCTATCAATACTGATTTAAACTTGATTGCCTGAATTACCTCTGTCTATCTTTTAAAGACATATGAAGACCCACATTGCCTTGAATGGTCAGTATTGGCCTGGGAAAATATCAACTGCATCTACAGTGTGAAAAACCTTTAAAATACTGTAATCTTCATTGAGAACAACTCTCATTGTTCTAAACTCAAAACAGTACAGGCTTAGTCTACCTAATATATTATATATTATATGACAAACACACTACCATCTGCTGCTGTTACAAGACTGAGAAGTCCCAGGAAGACTCAATTCTGTATATTGCAGAATATAATGGAGCCCCATGTAAAAGGTGTAAGGGGATCAATCTTGCTAGTTTGCTTGGGGAAGGTGAGACCAAGCAGAGCAGCATAATTGACTGTTTAAAAAGCTGGTCATGATAAGGCTAGGGCTATGAAAAAATTCTAGGTTCAACTCAATGGGCTGAACAAATATTATACAGCTAGCTGGACACAGGATAAGTTGCATGGTGTAAGGTATGTTTCAGGGGGCGTAGGTCTGGACCGCAACGTATCTCTTCCACAATTAATCAATTTATTATGTTTTATTATTATCACATTTAGGATGAAATAAAAAGTAAAATGTTCAACTGAAAGCCATTTCATACAAACTTGTGTCAAACAATACTGTCTCCATTACTTGTACTAAATCTAAAATTAGGGATTATTTTAACTTTAAAATTTGGATTTTCTGGTCAGTGGTACAGCAATGATCATCACTAACATTAAAAAAAAATGTGTCTGCTAATATCTGGCAATCCTTGTGATGTGAACTTCTCTTTTCCAACAGTCAAGAAATGGTGAGAGAAAGATACGCAACAGAGATGTCTTCAGGTTGGCTGAGCAGTCAATCAAACTCAAAAAACAACAAACCAAGAAAGAAAAAAGCATCGGAGGTAAGAAACCAGGCAACAGAGATGTCATCAGGCTGATGTGAGCAGTCAATCAAACAAGAATATTTTCATACATAATAAGCCATGAAAGAAAAAAAAATGATATTTTTAGTAAATATTCAAAATATTTCACCTAGTATGAAATAAAGATTACAGTACATACGATGGAGTTTGAAGCTGAAACATCATAAAGAAGGCTTTTAAAAAGTACATTATATTTAAAATGGAGAAACAGGCAACTGTAGATGCTGGCTTACAAAACCCCCCACAAATGCTGGAGTACATCAACAGGTCAGGCAGCATCTCTAGAGGATATGGATAGCCAATGTTTCCGGTTACAGTGAAATTGGCATAGTTGCAAGAGGGAAGGTGGTAGGAGGTGGTTCAGATAACTGAGGGCGTATTCATAACAGACATCAGTCCTTGCGATGGAAACAGATAAATCAAGAAAGAGAGAAAGGTGTCAGATATAGTCTAAGTGAATTTGTGAACCAGGTGGAAATTATTGATAAATTTAATGTAATCAAGAAGTTTTGCACTGCTGCAAGAGGCAGCCCCCAGTGCAGTCTCTGATGTAGCAGAGAATGAATTGGAGAATGGTTCCACTGTAAGTTTATTTTAAAAAAAAATTGCATTATTATCTATTTTATTTTTTTAAGTTTACTTGGATTTAAAATGCACATAAAACCTTTGCTAAGTGATAAATATTGGCTTGGTATTAATATACACTTCCTCTAAAGAACTGTGAGATTTTCATGATACTGTACATCCTGGCATTATGGAGGAACTGCATTCCAAGAAAACTCTCAGTATTGTGCTTTTCTGTAACACAAATCCTTGCCAAAAGTTGACAATATACAGTGGCTTGCAAAAGTATTCATACCCCTTGAACTTTTCCACATTTTGTCACGTTACAACCACAAACGTAAATGTATTTTATTGGGATTTTATGTGATAGCCCAACACAAAGTGGCGCATAATTGTGAAGTGGAAGGAAAATGCTACATGGTTTTCAAATTTTTTTACAAATAAAAAACTGAAATGTGTCGCGTGCAAAAGTATTCAGCCCCCTTTACTCTGATACCCCTAAATAAAATCCAGTGCAACCAATTGCCTTCAGAAGTCACCTAATTAGTAAATAGAGTCCACTTGTGTGTAATCTAATCTCAGTATAAATACAGCTGTTCTGTGAAGGCCTCAGAGGTTTGTTAGAGAACATTAGTGAACAAACAGCATCATGAAGCCCAAGGAACACACCAGACAGGTCAGGGATAAAGTTGTGGAGAAGTTTAAAGCAGGGTTAGGTTATAAACAAATATCCCAAGCTTTGAACATCTCACGGAGCACTGTTCAATCCATCATCCGAAAATGGAAAGAGTATGGCACAACTGCAACCCTACCAAGACATGGCCGTCCACCTAAACTGACAGGCTGGGCAAGGAGAGCATTGATCAGAGAAGCAGCCATGGTAACTCTGGAGGAGCTGCAGAGATCCACAGCTCAGGTGGGAGAATCTGTCCACAGGACAACTATTAGTCGTGCACTCCACAAATCGGGCCTTTATGGAAGAGTGGCAAGAAGAAAGCCATTGTTGAAAAAAAGCCATAAGAAGTCCCGTTTGCAGTTTGCCACAAGCCATGTGGGGGACACAGCAATCATGTGGAGGAAGGTGCTCTGGTCAGATGAGACCAAAATTGAAGTTTTTGGCCTAAATGCAAAACGCTATGTGTGGTGGAAACCTAACACTGCACATCACCCTGAACACACCATCCCCACTGTGAAACATGGTGGTGGCAGCATCATGCTGTGGGGGTGCCTTTCTTCAGCAGGGACAGGGAAGCTGGTCAGAGTTGATGGGAAGATGGATGGAGCCAAATACAGGGCAATCTTGGAAGAAAACCTGTTAGAGTCTGCAAAAGACTTGAGACTGGGGCGGAGGTTCACCTTCCAACAGGACAACGACCCTAAACATACAGCCAGAGCTATAATGGAATGGTTTAGATCAAAGCATATTCATGTGTTAGAATTGCCCAGTCAAAGTCCAGACCTAAATCCAATTGAGAATCTCTGGCAAGACTTGAAAATTGCTGTTCACAGACGCTCTCCATCCAATCTGACTGAGCTTGAGCTATTTTGCAAAGAAGAATGGGCAAAAATTTCAGTCTCTAGATGTGCAAAGCTGGTAGAGACATACCCCAAAAGACTTGCAGCTGTAATTGCAGCGAAAGGTGGTTCTACAAAGTATTGACTCGGGGGGGCTGAATACTTTTGCACGCGACACTTTTCAGTTTTTTTTTATTTTTTTATTTGAAAACCATGTAACATTTTCCTTCCACTTCACAATTATGCACCACTTTGTGTTGGTCTATCACATAAAATCCCAATAAAATACATTTACGTTTGTGGTTGTAACGTGACAAAATGTGGAAAAGTTCAAGGGGTATGCAAGCCACTGTATGTTTCATTAGAATTTTCTGTTGATCTTGATGTGACGCCACCTGGTGGTTAGACCACTTACTGAGCGAACCCTCGGCACTAGGACTGGCAGGGTCATGTGTCTGTGATTGGCGGGAAGAAGTCGTCACGTGGTTTAGGGTTGTGCCCGGGTATATATATTTGGAACTCTGGGAGAACCCTCCCCAGTCGCGTGTGCTGTTCTCTGTATTACTCACTAAAGATTACTTTGATTCACAACGTGTGGCTTGCTATATTGATATATTTTTTATTAATTTCATAAGAGCAAATTTTCATTCTATATTGCAAAGTTTATGGCAACTAATTGTGAATTCCATAAGCGTGAATTTCCAACAAAGGACTAGTTTGTGAATGCCGCATGGTTTCCCTGGAACAGGCTGCAAAACAACACAGCTGTGGAAGTATACTGCTCATTGCCAGCAGCTTCCTGATTTCCATGTTGAACCACAGATGCAAGGACATCACAGAGTTGCTGTCAATTTGTGTAAGGCAGCCAAAACTGATAGCATCACCATCATCACAGCAGCAAACTCCTTGCCATCAATCTGTTGACAGCAGCCGAAGGTCACTAATACCTATACATAGTGACACTAAGGATGGGGAATAGCCATGCCACCATTTCGGATTGCAGTGATATATCACCCATAAGCAATATTTAATTTTTGATTAACTTCATTGGTACCTTGTCAGGATTTGGCAATTAGCTAATGTTCCTAAGTTGGAAAATTCAAACATTATAAGGGAACTAGTGATGACCATGTCTCTATGAGAAGCATACAGATTAATTAAAGCTTTCTCGTCTAATATTTTGAGATATCACAGTTGCAGGAAACAGTTGATGTTTCTCCCAGAATAAATACTAACTATAAACGGCTAAATAACAAATTAATTATAATTACCAAATAGGCTATGATGGCACATGGTTCTCAGAATGCAGTCTTCAGAACCATAAAAATACATCAAAAGTTTAACTAAAGCATGGAAAAGCCAGAGATGTTGTCTCAGCAGAGAAACCACATTCATCCGCAGCTTATTAGAAACATTGATCTGGCCTCCCATAATTTAGCAAACAATGATCTTTATGACTGGACAATGATAGACGGCACATGCCCAAGTTTCTGTTACTTTTAGCTGACATGTTTCTATGTTGTACAAACCTCCAGAAATAAGCTCAATGGGTCACTTGGCTCCGATTTGAGAATTGAATCAGGATACATGCAGCCCAGTTGAACTGGGCTGCAATTAGGAAAAGGGATGAGGTAGTGCAAAATGAATATTAAGAGATAGGCATAAGCTTAAAATGCAGGATCTCCAGGGTAGTGATCTCCAGAATACTTGTTCTTGAACAATTAAATGGACTCATTGAAACAGTCAAGTAGGCTATGTCCATGGTTGTGGCAGTGATTTAGTTTGTATTACTTTACTTTACAAACAAATTGTGAATATTGATATTGCCTCTTTCAAATCTATTTCGTTTAGCATGTAGTCAGATTAAAATTCACCTTTGAAGAAATTACTTAATGTTCCAAATTTAAACAATCTTGTTCTATTGGCGATATAAATTTATGATTGTCTGAAAATATTAATTTGGATACTTGCTCAGGATAACCCATCATCTCAAAGATTAACAACACATCTTGCTGACTCACTTGAGCAAATTTCATTGGCTATAACAGTAAAATGTATCTCATCTGCAACTTGCAGTTTGAAAATCAAATCTTCCTTATGAACATGAAATAAATCAAAGGTAGACAGAAAATGCTGGAGTAACTCAGCGAGACAGGCAGCATTGCTGGAGAGAAGGAATGGATGACGTTTCGGATTGAGACCCTTCTTCAGACTGATGTCAGGGGATTGGGCGGGACAGAGTGTAGAATGTAGTCGGAGTCAGTAAGCCTGGTGAGAGAACTGGGAAGTGGGAGGGGATGGAGAGAGAGGGAAAGTAAGGGCTACTTGAAGTTAGAGAAGTCAATGTTCATACCGTTGGGGTGTAAACTACCCAAGCAAAATATGAGGTGTTGTTCCTCCTGAGGCCTTTGCACTGGGCCTCACTCTGACAATGGAGGAGGCCCAGGACAGAAGAGTCACATTGGGGATGAGAGTAGGAGTTAAAGTGCTGAGCAACCAGGAGATCAGGTAGTTTAAGGCGGACTGAGCAGTGGTGTTCAGCGAAACGATCGCGGTGCCCGTGCTTGGTCTCAACAATATGCAGGAGTTGACACCTGGAACAGCGGATACAGTAGATGAGGTTGGTGGAGGTGTAAGTGAACCTCTGCCTCACCTGAAAAGACTGTTGGGTCCTTGGATGGAGTCGAGGGGGGAGGTAAACGTACAGGTGTTGCATCTCCTGCGGTTGCAGGGGAAAGTACCTGGGGAGGGGTTGGTTTGAGTGGGAAGGGACAAGTTGACCAGGGAATTGTGGAGGGAATGGTCTCTGCGGAAAGCTGAAAGGGGTGGAGATGGGAAGATATGGCCAATAGTGGAATCCCGTTGGAGGTGGCAAAAATGTTGGAGGGTTATATGGTGTATGCGACGGCTGATGGGGTGGAAGGTGAGGACAAGGGGGACTCTGTCCTTGTTACGAATGGGGGGAGGGGGAGCAAGAGCAGAGCTGCGGAATATCGAGGAGACCCTTGTGAGAATCTCATATATAATGGAAGAGGGGAACGCCCATTCCCTAAAGAATGAGGACATCTCCAACGACCTGGTATGGAACACCTCATCCTGGCTGCAGATGCGGCATAGACGGAGGAATTGGGAGTAGGGGATAGAGTATTTAGAGGAAGCAGGGTGGGAAGAAGTGTAGTCTAGATAGCTATGGGAGTCAGTGGGTTCGTAATACGTCATGTAATAATCTGAACATAGTGTCAACAATTACATTTTGCTTTAAAAATTTCAAAAAAAGACAGACTGTCAGCAAAGTTGCCCATCTTTGCATCCTAGATTCTTCCATTGGTGGAAATTATGCTTTGTGATCCAGGATTTCCAATAATCATGATCCATAGCAAGATCAAAATGTCTCCTCATTAGGAACTAGTACATTTACTTCAAATCAAAAATCATTGCTTGTGATTCCTTTTCAATTTGTAGGTAGTCATTAATTTTGCTGAGAATTTGTGAATCAAATACCATTATTATACACTTGACATGACTGTGCCTAGATAATAACTGGAAATATCACATAGCAGCTTTATTATTTTTATTATATAATAGTGAACTGGTCATTACTCAAATGCACATGAAAGTCTGTTTTATGTCTGTCCAATTCCATTTCTCATTCTTCTTAAGAAGGTGATGCGACAATCACTAGGTCAGGAATCATATCCAGAATCATACAATCGTTCCCAGAAAGGAAGAAAACTTTGTGAAGAACGGGATACGTGAATTTCATGATAAATCAACATTTGTCTTTAACGTATTTCAGTTCATTAAAACCTGCCTTCCCGCTGTTCCAATGAACAGGCTTTTCAGAAGATAATACCCAAAACATTGCCTTTCTATGTCTTGCAGAAATGCTGCCTGACTCACTGAGGTATTGAGCTTTGTGATTTGCTCAAAATTCCATTATCTGCAGTTCCTTGTACTTTGTTTTCACGTTAAGGTGGTTTTCCTCACATACTCCCAAACATTCATAGACAGAGTGGGCAAAGTAATGGGCAGAGTAAGATAGAGGGTGAGAGAGAGCCATAATGAATGGGCACTGGGCATGAATTTTGCTTTTAATGGTTGGATGGGAGAGGAGCTACAATCTTCAACTGAGTGTGTGGTTAACGGCAGAGGAAAACTCCAAATGTAATTTGGAGGGTTATTGATGATGAATAGGGAGCTTTGAATCAGAAAAGTGGAAGATGCTGGGAGAATATCAGCTGGTATTGCTGCTATCTCACAGCACCAGAAACCCAGATTCAATCCTGACCTTGGGTGCTGTATGTGTGGAGTTGGCACATTCTCCCTGTGGTTTCTCCCATTCTCCCATGGGTCTCCTCTGGGTGCTCCGGTTTCCTCGCACGTCGTGCGGGTTTGTAGGTTAATTAGTCTCTGTAAACCTATTTTCTATGTTTCTATGTTTCTATGTTAAATCACCCCTAGTATGTAGGGAGTTGATGCAAAAGTAGGATAACATAGAACTAGTGTGCATTAAACACCAGTAGAAGCCCCTGCACATTTTCAGGTCCTCAGCATATTACAAATCATCTGACAGTGAAGTTGATCAATTGAGTGAATTCCCAAATAGGAACCCTTCCAGTTAAAGATGTCAAAGAAAACTGAGGCAGAGTCCAAACAGCACTTTGAAACGAAAACAACTGGCATTGACCTCAGAAGAACAGAATGAGTTTCTGTTCATCATCAGAGATCTGGCCAGGGACTTGTGACACATGGTAGTGTTTGGAGTGACCTAGAACCTACATGCATATTGGGATAAAGTCATAGATAGAGTCATACAGCGTGGAAACAGAACCTTTGGCCCAACTTGCCCACACCGACCAACATGCTCCATCTTCACTAGTCCTATCTGCCTGCATTTGGCCTATATCCCTGTCCTATCCACATACCTGTCTAATTGTTTCTTAAATGTTGGGATAGTCCCTGCCTCAACTACCTCCTCTGACAGCTCGTTCCATACACCCACCACCCATTGTGTGAAAATGTTACCACTCGACTTTCTCTTAAATCTTTCCCCATTCATCTTAAACCTATGTCCTTTGGTTCTCAATTCCCCTACTATGGCAATAGTCTCTGTGCATCTATCTAATCTATTCCTCTTATAACTTTATACACCTCTATAAGATCACCCCTCATCCTCCTGCACTTCAAAGATTTCAAAGGTCTTTTATTGTCACGTGTATCAATTAAGGTACAGTGATATGCGAATTGTGATAAACATCCACCACAGCGATTCCCCACATTCCTCACTGTGATGGACTAATGTTTAATCTTCTTAAGAACCTGTCCCACGGGCATGCGACTCCATGCGGCAAGCGCGACCTAACCGCAAGCGGGTGCCGTGCGGGGGCCGCGTGGAGGTCGCGGGGCCAGTCCCACTTCGATTGCGGGAGCCGCACGGAGTTGTGTGGAGCTGGTCCCGACCGCGCGGGGCTCCGAAAAACGGACACTGTTCAAAAATTCCCTGCGGCAACGGCCTGCCGCCCCGCAGCCGCATCGACGACCTTGCGCACCGCCTCGACGCCGGACGCAGCCGTATCGAGGCCGTGCGCACCGCCTCGCTGCCGTACGCACTGTCTTGACGTCACTCGACCTCCGCGCTGTCCCCGCTTCCGATTTGGTAGCGCTTGCCGCATGCAGCCGCATGCTGGTGGGACCGGCCCTGTATGGGGATCACTCGACCTCCGGCAGTCGGACCATCCGTCGGGGCGATTGAAGCTCCCGCGTTGGGGCGGTCAAAGCTCCTGTGGCTTGGAGCTCCCGAAGTTGGTCTCATGAGTATAACATGAACATCCCCCACAGAGGTATCAACGTTTCCCACTGTGTGGGAAGGCAATAAAGTTCAGTCATCTTCCTCTTTGTTCACCCGTGGTCAGGGCCTTTGAACCCTCCGCAGTCGTCGCTACGGACGGCCTGATATTCAGGCCCTCTTGCTGGGATGATCGAACTACCTGTGATAGGAACTATGTACCTGCACTCCTAGAGCCCAATGTTCTGGGTTGTTCCACGCAGCACAAAGCAGAATTCTTCAAAATATAATGAGTTGTACTGCTGTTGTGTGCAATTCTAACCCAGAAGTACTAGCAATCCCTTAAATCGTATATTTTGAGTTATACAAATGCAATAAGTTAATAACAAAGCATTTAAGTTGTGGAAAGCGGACAAACTATATTTGTTACCGTTTTAACCTGTCACCTAATATAATGCAATGAGATCCTTTGAAGAATATGAAGAAGGGTCTCGATCCGAAACGTCACCTATTCCTTCGCTCCATAGATGCCTCCTCAACCGCTGAGTTTCTCCAGCATTTTTGTCTACCTTCCTTTGAAGAAATGTGTTTTAGTGGAAATGTAAGAAACTCCTGATTAAAAAGAATCACAATTCATGGAATAATAACAGTCATGTTTATTACTAATCCTTGTTAGATGAAAGCATTAATTTGTCATCAAGTTGACAGTCTCATGAACAAAGACTGCTAATTCTCCAAAATTGACCTTTTTTCTGCTAATGAGCATTTAGTGCATTTGCCTTCAGCTAAATGTGGGCAAAACAGTTGGTTAATTAGAATATTTTTAAATTGGTAATTTCAAGGACATTCCTTATGTTGTAAAGATAGCACCGAAAATGAAAAAGTGATCTGCTGGGTGTAGCTAAAATAGACATTCCATGAACAAAAACAGGGTCCCCATATGTCCAATAAAGTTTAACACTGCTGAGGTTTCTGGTCAGCGCATTAAGAATATCAAGAAGATTCAACGTTCCTGACAATTCTGATGCTGGAACTGATGACATCCAGCACATTCTCTTCCAGTATGATTGCTATGCTATTGAGCGTGTTCTTCATATTTTCGTGTCAATCTTGTTACAAATGTTGACCTCGCTGTCATCGTCTGTCCTGAAAAGAACGCAAGCTTCTGGCGACAATCAGTGGAAGCCGCCATCACGTCGCAATAGAAGATGGTGTAAGCATAATTAGCTCAGGAGACTTCCAGTTTCCAGCCCCGCGACGTGGACACTTCTGCTATGGAGCCATTGAGCGTGTTGCTAATAGTAAAATCAACAAATAACACAGGAGACACAATCATTATAAGACATGAAAGAGGTTAGAAGCTGCACAAGGTTAAGGCAGAGAAATTGTGCAGTCATCCTTTTCCAGACTTTACTCTATTGCATACAGGCGTAGTTCTTCAATGCAGAAAGCATTCATCTGAAAAGAATGAAGAGATAATCTTTCTTCTTTGGAACCGTATTGAAGAGGAAACATTATTCCTACGTTCTTTTATCTGTCATTGTTCCTTTACTTCTTCTTAATTTAACCACAATAGCATGAAGGCTTCTTAGTCACAGGATCAATGCAAACTGCTAAACTGTACCCATACCTCCCTTGTCCCCATACTTCCCATTGAATGTTAATCCAAACTTAATCCTGTTTTGGCTATGTGTTATTTTCTCCTTTTGCTCCCTTTACACAGTACAACATAGAAAGGAGGAGTGTGGAATCTTTTTGAAGATCTTCTCCAACCAATTTGATGCTCCATTTATGGCATTCACACAAATCTACAAATCACCCCATGTTTATTTGTGTTTCCTTTGTTACAAATGGCCTGCTCACCTATTCTATTGCGAAACAAATAGCCCACATTATTTCTTAGTTCACTCTTCCTGCAAGCAGCATCTCAGCAATTACTATGATGGGAGAGCTATTTAATAGTAAGATTAAATGAGAACTTAACAGTTTGAAGTTTGATCTTTATTTTATGAGGAGTTACGTCGAGGGATTACGTGAAGACCCCGCCAGCACGCATGCGCGACATTTTTCAAAGCAGCGGTGTGGAATCACAGTAATAGTAATGAAATACACATAGTAAGATAAGAAGAACTAGGATACCAGTTGACCTTTACAAGAGGGTGGGCGTGGAGGGCACGTAATCCTTCGACGTAACTCCTCATAAAATAAAGATCAAACTTCAAACTGGTAAGTTCTCATTTAATCTTAATATTTTACTTCAGAGTCACGTGAGTGACTACGTGAAGATTTTAAAGATCTGTGATTTCATATCGTGGAACAAGTCCATGCCTCACTCACTGCCGAAGTCATCCAAGGGAGGAAGTATGTTATCGTAATTAAACATTAATCATTTTTTCAAACAATAACCATTTATTTATTTATTTTTTAACAAAGAAAATAATGCTCCCTCGGGCTAAATTATATTGCAGAACTTAAAATTCTTTCTGCAAACACTGCACATTTGGCGATCGGCTTATTATAAAATATTTGGAAAGTCTTTTCCGTAGACCATCGTGCTGTCGCCAGGATATGGTCCATTGGTACCTCCATATTTCTTGCCGCCGATGTTGCTGCTGCCCTGGTGGAGTGAGATTTAAAAATGTCAGTATCCACCCCAGCAGCCCCCAGAACCTGTCTGAGCCATCTTGAGATGTTCTGTACTGACACCCTTCCATGAGGCTGTTTGAAACTAACCCATAATGCCATTTCGCTTCCTCTTAAGGATTTTGTTGTCCTAAGATAAAGCAGTAGATGTGTCATGACACACAAACGGGGGTCAGATGGGTATGCCCGGAATTCCAAACTCAGTCCCGAAGTTCCCAGTCTATTCTGTTTGACCAACTCCAAGATCCGAAAGGTTATCTTGTCAGTTGATGTTTTCATATTGTCCAATCTTAATTTGTATAGGGACTGGACCCTTTGAGCTGAGACCAAAGCCATCAGCATTACTGTTTTTAGTGTGAGCTGTTCCAGGGACAGGGATATTGCTGGTGACCAACCCCTTAGCAATGTCAGTACAACACTGATGTCCCAGATCTGGGTGTACCTTGGTCTGGGGGAATTGGTGTTGTAGATACCCCTCATTTGTTTGGCAACTAGAGGGTGGGATCCCATGGACTGCTGTCCCGGTGCCTGCCATAAATATGCTGACAGAGCACTCCTAGCACTGTTAATTGTGCTGTAACTCAGTCCTTCCTCAAAGTGAAGGCTGGATAGGAACTCCAGGACATTGGTAATTGTAGCTGATTTGTATGTTACCCCAGTCCTTGAGCAGTACGCTTCCCACTTCCGAATGCTGGAGAGGTACTGCTTCTTAGTCGATTCTCGGTAGGCCGCCGTGATCATGTTCATGGTCCTGTCCGATAATCCCAGATCCAAAAGAGGTCTTTTTAAATTCTGCAAGCCAACAGATTTATCCTGTCATGGCATGGATGACTTTTGCCCGTAACAGGATGGACCAAGAGATCTGGTCTTTTGGGAATGGTCATGAGTGGTTCAGAGACCATGTCGAGGACCACAGGGAACCATGGCTGTGTAGGCCAATCGGGTACTACCAAAATACCTGAAGCTGAGTCCATTTGTATTTTGCGTAGGACCCGACTGATGAGGCAGAATGGGGGGGAAAGCATAGAAAAACAATTTTCCCCAATTCAGCGAAAACGCGTCCATCGCTGCTGCCTCAGGGTCTGGTTCCCAAGCGACATATGTTGGTAACTGGTGATTCAGTCTGGATGCAAAGAGATCGATATCAGGTGTACCATACCGCATTGTACTATCAGCAAATACTTTGTGGTTCAACATCCATTCGGTGTTGTCATTAAATTTTCGTGACCTGGTGTCTGCCACTGTATTGAGCTTACCTGGTAGGTAATTAGCTGATAGCCAAATATGTCTGTCGACACACCATTGACCAAATCGTCACACGATATCGATTTTATTCCACCGATATGATTAATATAAGCCACCACTGTGGTATTATCAATTTGTAGACGGATATGCAAATGGTGCATAGCTGAACAGTAAGCTTTTAGCCCATAAAACGCACCCAACATTTCTAAGTAATTTATACCCAGTGTCTGTAGTAGTGATGATTCTTGTATGTTCCATCTACCACCAGTACTAGATATAGTGTTAGTTGCTCCCCAGCCCTGAGCACTGGCATCCGTTTGTAATGTGAATGATGGGTTACTAATAACGATTGGGCTGGAACTATGCCAAATGTTTTCTCTCCACCATTGTAACTCCGAAATTGCTTTGGCTGGTAATTGCATTGCCCGATCAAAATGACCTTTATGTTGTTTTAGCGCTTGCACCTTTGCCCTTTGTAAATTTTGGTAATGCAAAGGTCCAAACTGAGTAGCTGGAAATGCTGCTACTAGTTTCCCAATCACTTTTGCCACCTGTCGAATAGATGATTGATTAGTAACAATCAATTTGTTGCAGACTTCCACCAAATCTGCTGCTTTGTCCTTTGGCAATGTTACAGACATGTGGACAGAGTTAATTGTGAATCCCAGATAGTCCATAGTTGTGGATGGTGTCAACTTAGATTTATCTGGATGCATGATAAACCCCAGTGTTTTAAACAGATGTTTGGTAGCTAAAACCGCGGATTTAGCTAATTCCAGGGTTTTCCCCACAATCAAAATATCAAGAAGTTATGCCATAACAATATGTTTTTGTTTCCTTAGTATTGCCAAGGCTGGTTTCAATATCTTGGTAAATAGTCTTGGGGCTGATGTTAACCAATTAGGCAATGCTTTATACTGCCATAATTGCCCCATCCAGTTAAATTTTAGGTATCTACGATGATCCTTATGAATGAGTACTGAATAGTATGCATCTTTTAAATCGATGCATGCCATGAAGTATCCTTTCGGAAACTAATTGTTTGGCAGTAACAAATGTTTCCATTTTGAAGTGTATATAGTTAACAAAAGTATTCAGTTTAGTTAAGTCAATGATGATGTGACATCCACCATCTTTCTTAGTTTTTGTAAATATGTTCGATACAAATTCCAGAGAGTCATGCTCCGTTCTCTCTATAACTCCTTTAGCATGTAACCTCACCAGTTCTGCATGTCCTTTGAATTTTTCCCCTTGTGAGAGTACGAACTCCCTGTCAGGTACATGTTGAACTGGTGGCATTCTTTTTTGGATGAAATCAATTTTGTATCCTTGAATACTTTGTAGTGTATATTTGTCAAATGTAATATTCCTCCATGCTTCCCAAAACAAGTGTAACCTTCCCCCTGTTAGTACAGGACCAACACCTTTTCTGTTCTGGAAGGAACCAGACCCACCTACCTCCATGGCTACCGGTGGTAAGTTCATTTCTTCCGCCTCTGTCTCTCCACTGGTTGAGGCGCCGGAGTGTGGGGTTGGCGCATCTTCCATGAGGGCCGCTCTGGGCCTTGGCATAAAAAAGACCTTTGTGTTTGATGTGCGGCCCTCATGCTTTCACCAGCACCCTGGTGTTGATGCCTGCTGGTGGATGCATAGGGGTGCTGCTGCCTGGGGTGTGTGGTTTTGCTCGTTCCTGCAGCTGCCCTCATAAGCCCAACGGCTTTAGACTCTTCGTCCAGTTCTTTTACTTGTTTGGACAAGTCTTTCCCAAACAGCAGTATTTGTGGCTGTGCAGTTGCAGTTTTGCACAACCCTGCGAATTTGGGGTTGAGGGCAGGTTTGATGGCGTTCTTCCACAGGCAGTTTATCTCATACTGTGTATTACACAGTAGGGCCAGTGAGTCCTGCTGGTTATCCGTCATTTCGACCCCATCAACAGAACGAGCGTAGGATGTTATAGCTGAAGTCAGAAGTTTTAATATCTTCTGAAGCTTCACCTCCTGGGCCCTTATACCCAGCCCAATGTACCCCCAGATTTGGCTGTTAACGGCGGGTACATTTAGCGAGATGCAGTTCTCCGGAGGTATATATTTTTCCATAGTTTCATTGACTACCTGTTCCTGTAGAGGGTGGAAGGACAGGTAGTCTATACTGGCCGCCAGTTTCGTCTGCAATGGTTGTCCCGCTCGAGGTGGTACCCCAAACTTGTTGATCACACACAGCAGCTCTTCCTGGTCCAGCACCCCCAGCACACTGCTGGTATCTTTAGCCACGAACCCCTCTTCCAGGCCAGCCCAGCCCTGGCCCCCAACGCTCCCCTCTGTCGAGGGAGATGTGATGGACAGCGCCGAATACGGTGCTGTTGTGGGTGTGCGAGCACTCCCATGGCGAGCTTTGTCCATCTCCCGGAGCAAGTCTCGCTGGAGCATCTGCTCCATCAACCGCTCCATGCGGGATAGACGGTCACCTTTGCTGCTCTCGGGCAGCGCGTCCTCCTGACCGGACTCATCCGAGTCTATCGGCCGGACCGACTTCTGCTTCGCCTTGCCTCCAACCCGCTGCGTTGGTTCCAGCTGAGCAGCTTGCGGCGTTGGGCTTGGCTGAGCAGTGTTACAGTCGGTGACTGTGGACCGCAGGAAATGCAGTCCTGCTGCCGTCAGTCGCCCCCCACTGCCAGAACCTTCCTGGTCCACCACAGGTGTACGGGACGCGACTTTCTTTATTTTTCTTCCCTTGTACATATCTGCTAAAATTCAAACACAACAAGGGTTCCAAATAACGACCTCAGAATAAGATGACCTTACCTGCAGGTCCCATTTTAAACCTTGCCGCGGGAGAGCTCTTCCCCCGACCGTCGCGTTGCATTGCGTGAGACGCTATGTCACGCATGCGTGCTGGCGGGGTCTTCACGTAGTCACTCACGTGACTCCGAAGTAAAATCCTGAATTAATGTGTGATGGCTAGCAATTTCAATGTGTCTCTCAAGTATCTTTTGGAATCCATTTCACATAGCCTTTGTCTCAGTTGTTTGCCTGTGGCATATTATGCTCCTCTTTATGTGGCCAACGATTCTGAAACGCCTTATGGATATATCACATTTGCCCTGTCTCAATAATGAATAAATGTATCTCAAATGATGTCCATATCAAGGAACTGGTGGTCATTGTCTCTATATTAGTCAGTTTCCAAACCATTTGAATCAAGTGACTTGTTGATCTTCTAGTAGAGAACAGTATTTGTTTGATTAACTCCACTTTGTGATTTGAAAACAAGTTTGAAAGCTGCTTCTTACATCTATCAATAGTTCCTTTATTGACTACATATCCTTTAACTGTGGCTTTCTTAATACTTCCTAACATCTCTTCTTCAAGGTCCTTCTGATTTTTTTACTTCTTGATTTGTCTGCCGTTTTTGTCACAGCTATTCAATTGAATCACTCTCGACATGATTACTACCACTTCACATAGCCTTTGTCTCAGTTGTTTGCCTGTGGCATATTATGCTCCTCTTTATGTGGCCAACGATTCTGAAACGCCTTATGGATATATCACATTTGCCCTGTCTCAATAATGAATAAATGTATCTCAAATGATGTCCATATCAAGGAACTGGTGGTCATTGTCTCTATATTAGTCAGTTTCCAAACCATTTGAATCAAGTGACTTGTTGATCTTCTAGTAGAGAACAGTATTTGTTTGATTAACTCCACTTTGTGATTTGAAAACAAGTTTGAAAGCTGCTTCTTACATCTATCAATAGTTCCTTTATTGACTACATATCCTTTAACTGTGGCTTTCTTAATACTTCCTAACATCTCTTCTTCAAGGTCCTTCTGATTTTTTTACTTCTTGATTTGTCTGCCGTTTTTGTCACAGCTATTCAATTGAATCACTCTCGACATGATTACTACCACTTCTGCGACTCCTTCTCTCACCCCAAATGAACACAACTGCTATTTTTGATAAAGAAGGTGCAGAAGCTGGCAATCCATAACAAAAAGTGGAAATGCCAAAAATGCTTCAGATCAAAGGTCAAGGACCCTTCAACATATTTAGAAAAAGTGAGGTGTTTTATGTTGCAAAGAGGAACAGTAGTAGAACAAAAGGAATGTCTGTGTCAGGGTGAAAACCATCGTTGGCAAGATATTGAAAAATGCCAACACTATTTACTGTGGCAACACAGTGATTTACAACCCCCTTCCTTGACTGTTCCACAGGTTGATCATTTGGCGGGGGTATTCTTGTTAAATTATGCAATGTTTAAATCACCGACCTTGGCCTCCTGTCATGTACTTTATCTGCTCCTCCTTATTGAAGATAAAAACATAGTTTGGCAGAGCTATGAGTTGCAAAGGATCAGGTATCATGGCATACATCTGCAAATTTATGGGGATTTTATAAATAAATTAAAATGTGAGTCATTAGGCTGACTGTACTAATGGCTTGCTGGATTTACACACTTGGCATAAAGTATTTCAGCAGATAGCTGCAATGCTGGATAGCAGTATACCAGAGCTCTTGTTGTCCTTTGACTCACATCTGAACCTAGGAGTTGAGTAGGCTGCCATGGCCACACAGTAGAATGAGATTGCTCACTTAGATCAATAAAGAAGTTTGCTCTTTCTTTATGCCATTTCTATTCAGTCTGTAGCAGCCAGTGAGAGAAAGAGATGTCAAGAATCCCATCAGGCACTGGTAGGACACTCTCCTGGCGAGAAGAAGGTGATGGGAAACAAGAACAAAGCTGACACATTGAGGGAGGGCCACAGGATCAACACTTCAGAAATAAAATGTGAACATGACAGAGATAATTTATCCAATTGTGATAAACCACAACTTTTTCTCCCATCAAAGCAATCTTATACTCATATGTTGATATCAAACAGTCCTGTATGTTGCAGTTCTTGCTATTTTGGAAGACGAGATGGTTGAAATTTATACAATCACTAAGTGGGACCCGTGGGGGCCCATTCTCACACGGGAGGCCTGGTCATCCAACGCAATATTCCACCACTCACACATAGACCCTAACACGAGTTCTTGCTTCAGGGAGACTGGCTCTTCCATCAAGTTTTCTCACGTCTGGGAGACTGGCTCCTCTGTCTAGGTTTCACGCTGCGTCTCGCTACAGGTGGCCTATCCCCGGCTATATGGCTCTATCTGGGCTACAGGGCTATATCCTGGGCTACAGGGCTCTATCTGGGCTACAGGGCCCTATCCTGGGCTACAGGGCTCTATCTGGGCTATAGGGCTCTATCCTGGGCTACAGGACTTATCTGGGCTACATGGCTCTATCCTGGGCTACAGGGCTCTATCCTGGGCAACAGGGCTCTATCCTGGGCTACAGGGCTCTATCCTGGGCTACAAGGCTCTATCCTGGGCTACAGGGCTCTACCTGGGCTATAGGGCTCTACCAGGTCTCTATCCTGGGCTACATGGCTCTACCTGGGCTATATGGCTCTACCAGGTCTCTATCCTGGGCTACAGGGCTCTATCTGGTCTCTATCCTGGGCTGACTCTCCGCCTCATCTCGGAGACTTGCTCCATCTGGGAGGCGGACACCCTCTTCAAAAAAAACTGTCGATGGAAGAGGGACAGAGGCAGTGAGATTTCAAAGTTTGACAACGTTGGACTGCTGAAACTTTCCTTTGTTAAAGGATTTCTCTATTTAGTGAGGAATTCCTGCGTTCTTCTGGAGCACCTTGGGAACGGCTGTGGCTGGCGGATTGCCAAGAGTTCCTGGAGTTCAGGGGGTAGGAAAGTGTGTGGTGTTTGTCAAGTCAAACTGTAATGAAAGGTATTACCTGCCTCCAAGTTAAAGGGGGAGGAGTATTATGTATGTAATATAATTGGTGTTACCGGGCTCCAAGTTAAAGGGGGAGGAGTGTTAGGTATGGGATAATTAGGATAAGTAATTGGTGTCTTGTGATGTCTGGGGCAAGTACGCAGGAGCAAAAAAGACAAGGTGGCGTCCTGCAGTAAAGAAGCTTGTATGATTCCTCCCGTGTCCGAGCCTTTATTCAAGACTGTTCAAAGCATCCGAATACACAACAATTGGCGACGAGGATAAAAGAACGAAGATAAGAACAAGGCCAGCAAGAAGAATCGAAAAGAAAAGTTAAAAATAGAAGTAGTATTTGGAAACAAGTGGAACAGCACCAAGCCAAATGGTTTTGAATTGGCGCCAAAAAGAAAAAAAGGTAGGAGTGGGAAGCTATAGCTCAGGGAAGAGCTAGGAAATCAAGCAGGGGCAGTAAGGGTCACCAAGCACGGTGTCAGCTTACCTGGAATGTATCCAGGGCAGAGTCAGCCCGACTGTGAACAGAGAAGCGGAGATAAGCCGAGTTCCGCCCGGGGCTTTAAAAAAGGGCACACAGCACCGGAAGCGAGGAAAAGACGGAAGTTGACTTGCGGCTAAAAACTTGAACAGTATAATCTAAGAGACTGTCCTAAAAACTGCCGCGATCGCCAGCGAAGGCATGCAGGACTGATTATCTACAGCACCCGATTGGCAGCCAGTTTTTCACCTGCTAAAAGACTAAACTGTTAAATACCTTAAGACCTACAACATCCAAATGCCTTCAAAGTAATGGCTGAAGCAATAAATCAAGTGAAACTGTCAATTAATTGCTGAATCTGCCAAAATAAAAGGAGAAAAAAAAAATGGAAAAGAAGTGGTTTGGTCATTGAGTGAAATCCAGTTCATCATTTCGGGGTGGATGAATCAGATCCCTTTCAAGCGGGGAATCTGCACAAAAACATTAGAAGACTTGACAGTGAAAAACTGCTGTGACCAGGAGATCTGGTAACCTGGAAAAGAGACAGTTAAGTCAAGATAAATCATGGCTGATGAAGTTACTGGAAAGTCAGCTGAGCAGCTCAAGGTGGAGAGGACAACAGCAAAACGGGCATTCTCTCGTCTTGTTAACAGCATCATTAGGAACCATAAAGAAATGTCTGAAGAGGAGCTCAGGAACAATTTCAACAAACTCATGCAAGAGGCCGAAAAAGTCATGGAAGCCAATGACGATGTGGAGGCTGGACTCATTGCAGAGCTGGAGGCGGAGCTGGACGCAGATGAGGAAGCTGTGTTAACTGAACAGCAAAAAGCCAACCTGGCAAACACTGCAAAGGAGTGTGAGTCGAAACTAAAAGAGGTCAAAGGGCTCATCCAGGACACTCTATGGGCAAACTTTGGAAATGTTGAATTATCCACCTCACTACAGACAGCAGATGGTGCATGTGAATTTGCTGCTGCCACCGCACCATCAAATAGCAACCAAGAAGCATATGAATTCATGCTTAACCACCTGCAGAAACTGGTAGAGACTGCAAAGGAGACGTACAGTCGGTGGAAACTTTGGGTCCCTCTGAATGAGCAAGAGAGCTTCCAGAAACACCTAAGAACACTCGAGCTTCTCGTCCCCAAGCTGGTTTCCAGGAAGGCTGACTTCATACAGGCAAGAATAAAGAAGGACGCTGAAGGATTAGCACAAGCGGCGAATGCTTTCAATTATCCTTCACCAGCCATCAGACTGAGACCCACGGCCCTTCCTAAGTTTACTGGAAACAAGCGTGACTTTTATAGATGGAGGAAGGATTGGGAAGCACTGCAAAAGCAAGGTGAACCCACTGGATCAAATGAGGTGAAGAAGGTTCAATTGCTGGACAGTCTGGAGGACAAAATTACAAGTTATAACACTGCAGATGATATATTTTGTGTCCTAGAGAACCGGTTTGGAAATCAAACAGCTATTGCTATTGAGATAGTGGAGGAGCTTCAGAGAATTCCACCTGTCAGAGGATATCAGCCACGTAAAATAGTGGAATTAATTCAAGCTGTGGAAAAGGCGCTTAAGGACTTGAGCGATGTCGGAGACACAGGCGCTATTAAAAATCCACTGATGACAAAATCAATTGAAACCAAGCTTCCAGAAACCCTCAAAAAGGAATGGCTGGTTTATGTAGCTGACAAGAAGAATGCTGTGGCACCAGAGAAACGGTTTGACAGTCTCTTGTCATTTCTCAAAGAGCAGGAGAGCATATACGAACAGCTCGAGCAACTGAGGGACGAGGAGCCGAGTAGAAAGGAAACTCGGACTGAACCAAGACATGCCAGAACCAAGTCTACCAAGTCAGGAAATGACCACACAAGTTGTGTAGTCTGTGGTGACGTAAAGCATAAAAGAAAGCTGTATTTCTGCAAGCAGTTTCGAGGGCTAAAGCTGACAGAGAAAAGAGCTGCAGTAAAGAAGTTGGGAGCATGCAAAAAGTGTCTTGAAGTTCATGATGATGGTTCATACCGCAAACCTGCATATCTGTGTAAAAATCAAATCTGCAAGGATGAACAGACTCCTGAGCATCATTATTATCTGTGCCCCAATTATGAGATGAGGAAAAGCAGTGTGGATCAGAGAAGGAGTAAATTTGGTCCAGAGGAAGGTAAAGGCAAAAAGAAATATACAGTGGACCAAGAGGAGTTTTTTAGCAAACTTCCACCAGAGTTGGCAAAACAATGCCGAGATGTGTTCTCCAACACTGCATCAAGAGCCTTCAACACTGCAAAGCAGCAGCCAAGCCTCCTAAAAGAAGGTGGACTGCAAGATCACCCAGTGATTATGATGCTTCTGGAGGTTGTAGCAAATGCTGGACAAAAGGTTGGGACATTAATTGACTTGGCTTCAGATACCAACAACATAACTCACAAGGCTGCGAGTAGACTGAACCTTAGGAGTGAAGACATCACGCTTATCGTCCATGGAGTTGGGGGGATGAAGGTCCACGTAGAGACGAGGCGCTACTTTCTAAAGATCCGAGTGAAGACTCCCAAGGGCACACTCAAGTCGCACCAGTTAGTTTGTTATGGATTGGATAGCGTTGCAGATGTTCACAAACATGTGACACCACAGCAGCTGCAAAAGTTCTTTCCAGACGTCCCACTTGAGGAACTTGTGAGACCAAAAGAGATACATTTGCTCATAAGCCATAGAGAAGGTCAGCTAGCGCCTCAGAGGATTAGAACTGTTGGAGATCTCATTCTGTGGGATGGACCACTGGGAAAGACTGTTGGAGGTTGTCATCCTGAGCTGTTTGAGAAGCTTACCATGTCAGCCCACATGTCCAAAACACACTTCGCAAGATCAATGAGAGCAGCTGCTTTAAAGTATGAGGAGTTCACTGACGCAGTCCCTGAGGAACTTTCACCAAACGAACAGGTCGCCGTCAAAGTCCAGAAGTCATGTACATCAACCGCCAATCGGGACTTCTTGGATTGGTGGAAGTGGGATAGCATAGGAGCAGCATGCGAGCCAAAGTGCGGGGGTTGCCGCTGTGGAAACTGCCAGCCAGACGGAAAATAAATGACTCTTGCTGAAGAGAGAGAGCTCGAAGTGGTAAGGGAAGGCCTCACCTACATAACAGGAGACCGTCACAGTAAAGACCCACATTGGCATGCTTGACTGGAAGACCCAGCTTCTCTACCAAATAATAAAAGGACAGTGGAAGCCACATTTCTCAGGACGGAGAGGCAGCTATCCAGAGAACCTGAATGGAAAAGTGCCTACACAGCTCAGGTGCACGACATGGTGGACCGAAAGGCTGCAATCAAATTGTCCGAAGACATGATTGCAAACTGGGAGGGACCAATGTGGTATGTGAGTCACCTTATTGCTCCAAACCCCCACTCTGTCACGACCCCAGTGAGACTAGTGTGGAACAGCAGCCAAAAGTGCAATGGTGTCAGCTTAAATGATTTGCTGATGAAAGGTCCAGACGTCCTCAAACAAATTTGCGCCGTCCTCCTCAGATTCAGAGGCGGAATCTATGCTGCTCTGGGAGACATAAAGAAGATGTATAACTCTGGTTGGAGGACCGTGAAGTACACTTACACAGATTCCTCTGGCGAGATTCCGAGGACGAGGAGCTGGGAGAGTATGCTATCACAAGAGTGAACATCGGAGACAAACCTGCGGGGTACATTGCACAGTTGGCAATGCGTGAGACTGCTAATCTTCCTTCTTTTACCCACCTCAAGGATGAGCAGCAAGTACTCCAGAAAGACAGCTATGTTGACGACATCCTCACATCTCACAACAGCCTCGACCAGTTGAGAATCATCACAGCAAATGTGGAACGAATCCTGAAAGCTGGTGGGTTTGAGCTCAAGCCTTGGGTTCTGTCTAGCCAAAGTGGGAGGAAAGAGGACAGTGATACTTTAAAGAAAAGCAAAACAAAAACCATGATCCTACCAAACCAAATGCATGGTGATGATAACAAGGCACTTGGTCTGGGCTACATTGTTGAAGAGGACATGCTCCACGTTATGGTGGGAATCAATTTCTCCAAGAGAAAGAAAAAGATGCGGCTTGGTCAAGGGATTCTACAAGAGCAAATCAAAACTCAGACGCCAAATCCCCTAACAAGAAGAGAGCTTCTCAGCCAGGTAGCAGGGCTATATGACCCCATCGGCATAGTGGCTCCTGTTAAGCAAAAGGGAGCGATTCTAGTACGCAGAGCTTTCCAAGAAGCAAAAGAGGGAAGCTGTTCAGTCAGAGACACATGGGACATGGCACTCTCAGATGGACTCAGGGAGGATGCAATTAAGCTCTTTGAAGAGTATGTACAACTTGGAAAAGTCAAGTTCGTCAGGGCACTGACTCCCTCTTTCTCCGCAACTGAACCCTTGGGGATCACTTTTTCTGATGGAGGTGAGCACACCTACGGGGCGGTGATGTACCTGAGATGGGATTCAGACCATGGCCCAATTGTCAGACTTGTGGAATCCAAGGCCAAGTTAACTCCCTTGGACCACAGAGGAGACGCTGTTAAAGCAGAGATGTGCGGAGCAGTGTTCGTCTCACGCTTGAGGAAGTATTTCGAGCTACACAGTCGAATTCAAGTGGAGAAGTGGTATCATCTTGTGGATAGCCAAACAATCCTTGGTGCAATACAGCGAGAAAGCTACGGATTTCAGACATTCTTCGCCAATCGGATTGGAGAGATTCAAACAAGCACCAACATTCAAGACTGGCGGTGGATTCCTGGCCCACAAAACATCGCTGATGTAATCACCAGAGGAGCCAGCCCTCAAGACCTTGATCAGTATTCGGAGTGGCAAAGTGGACCGAAGTTTCTGGTGCTGCCTGTGAGTGAGTGGCCAATAAATCCAGCTAAGGAACTGGCTGCCACTGCCTGAGAGAACATCAAAAAGTTACAGAAGAAAGCTTTTGTTGCAGCACTATCAAGAGCCAAAGTAGAGAAACAAGAACCGGAAACCACAAACCCCAACCCAAAGAGACCACCTGCAGCGTCAGCTATTCAGAACCTTGTTGATGTCAAGCGGTTCAGCATTCTAACTCGACTGATCAAGACAGTCGCATGGATTTGGAGAGCAGCGAAGAGGTTTCTTGGCAAGGAAAAAGCCCTAAACGATCCAAAGTGGGAGGCCATCTCTTTGACAGGAGTCATTACAGTAAGAGAATGAGAAAATGCTCTAAAAGACATGTTTTGTGCTGCGCAATTGGGCACAACTTTCCCAAGCACCACAACAGATCGACTGGTAGCCTATAAAGACCAAGATTCTGGGCTGATGGTTTGTGGTGGCAGAGTGCAGAGCTTTGAAGAGGATAAAGTTGCTGTTCCCATCCTGCCCGTTGATGCCTGGGTGTCCATGCTGCTAGCTCGGGAGGCTCACAGGGAGAGTCATGACGGAGTGGCTGGGACCTTGCTTAAAATGAGAGGAAAGGCTTGGGTCATAAAAGGAAGGAGAATTGCTCAAAAAGTCGTTGATCACTGCATAATCTGCAAGAAAGCAAAGGCAAAGAAATGTCAACAAGTAATGAGTGATCTGCCACCTGAAAGAACTGAACCTGCTGCTCCTTTTGAGTTTACAACAGTAGACCTCTTTTGACCCTACCACGTACACGATGACGTCAAGAAGAGGGTAAAACTCAAAGTCTGGGGAGTTGTCTTCTGCTGTATGGCCAGCAGAGCCATCCACACAGAGTTAGTCAACACCTTATCAAGTGAAGGGTTTCTGATGGCTTATCAAAGATTCACAGCAATCCGTGGGCACCCCAAGAAGATCTGGTCAGATCCAGGCACCAATTTTATTGGCGCAAAACCAGTCTTAGAGGAACTATATAGATTTTTGGACAACCTGGACAGAGCAGCTTTGGAGGAGAACGCAGCTAAAAATGGAACAGAGTGGATGTGGAAAATCCATCCTGCTGATTCTCCACACAGAAATGGCGCTGCGGAAGCTGCTGTGCGTGTTGTGAAGAGAGCGTTCCAAAGTTTTGGAAAAGAATCGTCACTCAGTGATAGTGAGTTTCAGACAGCTCTTTACATGGCAGCCAACCTGTCAAATGAACGTCCAATCGACGCCAGGATACAAAGCCGGGAAGACTGCGTTCAGTACATCACACTAAATACTCTTCTGCTTGGCCGAGCATCTCAGTGCGGAGACATCAAGACTTTTGACTTTTCCAGCTACCTCTACAAAAGACTTAGAACAATGCAGTCAGAGGTGAACAAGTTTTGGAAGAGCTGGAGCCAACTCGCCGGTCCTAACTTGTTTATAAGGAGCAAGTGGCACACCACTCAGAGAAATGTCACTGCCGGAGACATTAATAATAATAATAATAATTCATTTTATTTACTGGCGCCTTTCTAAAACCCAAGGACACCTTACAAGGCATAGAATCACAAAAATACAAAACACATAATCGGAATAAATTAAATATAAAAACACCACAGTACACAAATCAAGGACAGAATTCAATTTCAAAAGCACAAAAAAAGAAAACATTGTCTGGTTAAGTGACCAAAATGCACTGAGGGGCAATTCAAGCTGGGCAGATTCGTCAGCTCCAATCCAGACCCCAAAGGCATCGTGAGAGACGTTAATGTACGGATCTTTCCAAGTTACTCCATTCCTCTGACAAAGGCTTTGAAAGGAAGGGCAAGGCATTCCACTCAGGGGAAGGAGAGGATCCAAGCCACGATTGTTCACAGGGATGTTAGGCGGCTGGTTGTCTTGCTTCCAGTAGAAGAACAAGACAGCAATGCATCAGGAGACCAAGTTCAAACCTAGACTTCAAAGTTTGACTTTAAAGCGTCGATCTCCCAAGTGGTTCGATTGGAAGATCGAGTGGGAGGTGTCAAGTCAAACTGTAATGAAAGGTATTACCTGCCTCCAAGTTAAAGGGGGAGGAGTATTATGTACGTAATATAATTGGTGTTACCGGGCTCCAAGTTAAAGGGGGAGGAGTGTTAGGTATGGGATAATTAGGATAAGTAATTGGTGTCTTGTGATGTCTGGGGCAAGTACACAGGAGCAAAAAATGGAAAATAAGTGGTTTGATCATTGAGTGAAATCCAGTTCATCATTTCGGGGTGGATGAATCAGATCCCTTTCAAGCGGGGAATCTGCACAAAAACATTAGAAGACTTGACAGTGTTTTTGTCATTTCTAACACCAGATCTCTTCCCCCATACTATTTTGCACAGAGCAGGCTGCCTGGGCTTAATGAGAAAAAGGTACATTTCACTTCCGGCAATTTCCGGAAACTTGGAAGGGCTTTGAAGAGCCTCCCAAGAGCTGCTCTCGGCTGTGGAGTTGAGCATGGGGACTTCCCTTACTCGGCTGGAGGGAACTGCTTATGTTGCTTTTTCGGACTGCAGCTGACTGAGATCGCTTTTGAGCTGAGTTGCTGGTGTCCCTGGTGCTGGTTTGTGCCACTGTATGATGGCGGGAGCTCGGTCTCGGGCTCGAAGTTACGCAACTGCGGTTTCGGCTGTGGCTTCAGGGCCATTCGAGGATGAGACTTATGTTGACTTGGGTGGCAGAAAATACGTGAACTCGGTCCAAACCGGGTTCCTGTGGAGCAGGGGTGCAATAACGAAGGGCATGCATTACCTTTTCAAGAAGGATGTTCTTGCAAGAGGGAAGTGTGGGATGATACCAAAGTCCCAGGAGGATGTGGCCTTAGCTGTGGAGAAGGGGATCATAGTGGGGGGAGGGGGGGGGTCTTTATATCGGTGGAACCGTGGGTGCCCACCATGAAACCGGTTATCCTGCGGGATTGTCCCACGATTCTCCGGGCTGCAAAACTTCTTCCACACTTGGCAAAGATTGGGGAGGTGCGGTCTAGGCTTATTAGGCTTATGCACCCCGAGAGTGACCCGAGTCAAAAAGGGATCTTGAGTTTCAAGAGGCGGGTTTTCATGAAGGTGGAAGTGGGGATGGGTGCTGAGGGGAGCTTCGTTGTGGAGCATGAGGGTGCGTTGGAGTTGGGGAGAAGCACGGTGTGATGCGTGCAGAGAGTTTGGACATTTCCACAGGGATTGTCCCAATTGCCGGGTCAATGCTAGAAATCCTAAGGTGGGTCAGGAGGGGGCAGGGGAGGTTGAACGTGGGGGTGGAAAAGAGGTAGCGGGTAATGTGGATGCAGAGGACCCTTCCTTTATGGAGGTCACCATACCGCCGCATGCCAGCGGGACTAAAAGAAGGCGTGGTCCCGGTGAGGGAGAGCAAGGTTGTGGGCCCAAAGTAAGGGGGAAGCCTACTTCAAGACATTCCACCCCTGTTGAGGATGGTGGCAACGAGCTGGTGTCCTCTGGGCCGGAGGTTGGCCCTTTGCTTCAGGGACCTTCTGAGGGTGTTACCAAACAAGTTACTGGGGTTGACTCCCCTGGAATTGTGTCCTCTGGGCCGGTGATTGTCCCCTCATCTCAGGGGCCTTCCGAGGGTGTTATCTCACCGGTTATTGGGGTTGGATCCCCTGGGAGTGTGTCCTCTGGGTCGGAGGATGTCGAACCCGAGGAGTTTGCGGGGAGACGCTGGATGGATCTGCCGGGATTTATCAAGACACTTGATATTATAGTTGGCAGCAAAGACAGCGGTCTTCCTGAGTCTGAGAATCATCAGTTTGGGGACTTTTTGAAGTTCCTAAGAGAGAGGGTCCCCGCTCCCACGAAGAGTGTGAGGAAAAAATTATAGTGTGCTTGCACATTCACAGTTGCCAGTCTAAACCTAATGGTGGTGGGGGGACCTTCATAGATTTCATCATCTATCAGTCCTCAGAGAGGGGAAATATGTAGTGAGTTTTCTGCAAGAGACGCATACTGTTGTCAGTGATGAACCCACCTGGTGACTGGAATGGGAAGGGGGGTTCTACATGAGCCATCTCAGCACAAATTCGAGTGGGGTGGTCTCCTGTTAGAGCTGACTTTCCAGCCTGAGATCCTGAACGTGCAGGAAGTTGTGCCAGGACGTTTGCTCTATCTGGCCGTGAGCCTGGATGGCATGCCGTTACATTTTGTTAAAGTGTACGCCCCGAGCACCGGCACGATGCAGGCCTGCCTACTTCAGGAGGTGACTGCTCTGTTAAACACTATTGAAAGCGGAAAGTGTGTTTCCTTAGGGGGGATTTAAATTGCACACTTGAGATGCAAGATTGCTCTGTACTCAGTGTGCCTCTGCTGTAGCGAAGAAGTTGAGAGGTTTGATTGATTCTTTTGTGTTGGTTGATGCGTGGCGGAACCTCCACCCTGATTCCAGCGCTTTTTCATGGAGGTCTGAGGGGTGTGGTTCCCGCATCGATTGCATGTACATCTCCGGTGCGTATGTCTCCTGTGTCTCGGCAGCCTCAATGCGGCCGGTGCCGTGCTCTGATCACTGTCTGGTGCGAGTGTTTCCTGGAGTTATTCAGTCAGTTTTGGGTGAAGTGGAGAGAGAGGCAGAGGAGCCTCCCTTCCCTTAGGCAGTGGTGGGATGTGGGAAAAGCTTACATCTGTCTCTTTTGACAGGAATACACGTGGGGGTCCACTGGAAGGCGGGACTTGGCGGTCGAGAGGCTCAAGAGGGAGTTACACAACGCAGAGTCTAGCCTGGGTCAGATTGGTGAGGACTCCTGTGAGTGGGGAGAGTATCAGGGTCGCTGCCTAAGGGGGGTTTCACGGCTCTTGGTGGCGGGCATCAGTCGACCCGCCTTACGGGCTTTGCTTAGTTTCTATCGTGATGTGCTAAGAGTGCGGAATTTGGTTGTTTTCAGCCAGCGTGTGCTCCACAGGGGGAGGGGGGTGTTGTGGCTATGGAGCACACGCCCTGTCATGGTGGGTGTCGAGGAGAGGCGTGTGCTTGGAGTGATTCTGACTGAGCTTACCCCCGCTCCGTCAGATTTGCTCATTGGGCCCAGGTCCGCGATATTTCTCGGGCGCGGCTCCACGCAACTTGAGCCGCCTTTCCGAGATGCCCAGCATGCCGTTTCGTGATGCGAAGAGAAGCATACTGTACAAAATGCTCCGGCACATTCTGCACCTCCTTGCCATCGTTTTCTCTCCGGACACACCTTGGCGGTCCGTTATACCACCTGTAGGCGGGGGTGGGCCCCAGTGGAGGCCTCTCTACAAGAGAGCGTCCCCCTTTACAATGGGGACCTGGGGTGAAGAGTGTTGCACAGAGCGGTGGTGTGTAATAAACTTTTGAGTCGCCTCACGGGCTCGCCGGCCGCCTGTATTTTCTGTGGCGAGGAAGAGACTGTGTTCCACGCGTATATGGAGTATGTGAGGTTGCTGCCCCTGTACCAATGTCTGAAGGGGTTGTTCCGCAAGTTTTGGTTACATTTTAGTCCTACAATCCTGGTGTTTGGACACAAGGCAGGGAGTGGGGAGGGCCGATTGGGGGGGTGGGATCTCCCTGTCGGTTTGCTCCTGGGCCTGGCCAAGATGGCCATTCGTGGGTCCAGGCAGTGGGCGGTCGATGGTCATGTCAGAGTCGGCTGTCTGCCCCTCTTCCGGGCCTATGTCCGTGCTTGCTTGTCCCTGGAGAGGGAACATGCGGTGTCCACGGGGACTCTGGAGGCCTTCCGTGAATGCTGGTCACCAAGTGGGGTCAAGAGCATCATAAATAATGACTGCATCATTGTACTATAATGATTGCTTGATGTATTGTAACCTCTGAATGTGTTTTTGATGTGCTGTACATTTTTGCTGAATAAAGTCCTTGGAAAAAGAAAAAAGAGAGAGAGAGAGAAAAGAAGGGATGTGAGAAAAACACAGAATTGGTGAAAAACGGAGATGAATTGAGATAAGGGAAGTGTAGTGAAGGCCAGCATCCAGGCTTGGTTCTTTTGATTGAAATTCAGGGCCCATTTTGATTGAAGCTCAGGGCCCATTCTCTGTTTGCTGACTGCTGATGTGGGAGAGCATACACATCTTGTTCTCCCTCTACTGCTCCCTCTTTCTTTTTCTCCTTCCTTTCTTTTCTCCCATTCCACCAAAACTCCTCCTCTGCCGCTCTTTCCACTCCCATATTCCATCTCTCAACTTCAAATTTCCTCCCTGTAGCTCACCACCTCCTTCTCTCTACCTTCAGCTCCCCGTCTGCCAACCTTGTCATCACCCCACTTCCCACTACGTCTGAACCCTTCCTCTAATTATCCTTCCTTCTGAAAGATGGTTATCCTTTTGTACATTTCAAAATATTTGTCTGTCATTATTGCTACACAATGCAATTAAAGCTGCTGACAACTCACAATTATTATTTTGATATTCATACAATTAAGCAGTAATCATTCAACAGCCCTATTTATTATAATGGTAAAGATGTTGGTAACATTATGTTACATTAATTTGTAATGTAATATTGCCTCCAAGGATTGTTTATGTTTTGCATCTTTTAGTTATAAACTGGTTGAATTGCTATGTTTTCTTCTTTCATATTTGCAGACAATAATTTTGCAGTAATTTTATATTTTGAAATGTGGTTTTCAAGTCCTAGCCTTAAGGGTTGAAACATTGTTAGGCATTGAAAGATCTGGTGTACAAAATATGTAAGAGAGTCAACAGATATGCTAATTTTTCAATTGAGAGAATTTACTTCACTAATAAATAATTCAATATTTTTATAATATATCTGGATTGCAAAAGATGATAAATAGTTTTAAATATTTATGAAAATTATTGCCTTAATCATTCTAATAACTGCAAATAATTACCTAACTTCTATTTGAACTTTTGCTTTGATTAGGGTTCCGTTTTTCACATTTTGTACATCTTTACTTTTATGTTACCAGAACCTCCTTTATGTAAAATGTTCATAATGAAAGCCTAAAGTTGCAACAATGCTTATATCACAATCACAGTCTGTTGGGTTTTTTCTTGGAAGCCATAAATGCTTCATATCCCTGGTTACCCAGTATTAGTGGTTCTCACAAATGGCAGTAAAGACAAGACAGACATTATGAATTCTACGTCTCAGTGGAATTCTTGCGAATAGAAGAAAAAAGATTTAAATTTAGTTCAGTATGAAATGATGTGAAGTTCAATTGGGCATGGAAGAACTGAACATGACAAGAGTGAACACTATCTGTACCATAGACTGAACACAACCACTTGAGATTTGCTGCTGAGTTAGATAACAAGAATATAAGAAACATGAATGAATAGGACACCCTATCTCTCAGGTCACTCCATAATTCAACAGGATTATTGCAGAATATTTTCAGATGGGGCTCGTCAGCCTGGGAAGGCAGTCCATCTAGTAGAGGGAAAACTCTGATTTAAAACCTCCACTGCCATGTGGCCATATCCAGTCATGGAAAAGACTCCAGGAGTAAACCTCAAGAAAATCCGGAGTCAGAGCCCCTAAGGCAGTTTGTCGTTGTCTACAACCTTGCTCTGGCAGCTCCTGCGACGGCGCTGGTGCCAAACTGTAATGGCCCTGCTGTTCCTTTGGATCGATCAGCGACGTGGAGAGGGGGGATGTGCTGCATGGGCAATACTTGTCCTCCATATGACATCACCCAGGCTTGCATCCGACCAGGATGCATCACCCATGGTCAGTCATGACTGAGAGGGGCCTACCCACTACTATTTTCATTAACTCCACTTTCCTACCTGTCCCCCAAGAATCCCTTACAATTCAAAAATTTGGCAACCTCGGTGTTGAATATACAAATTAAATATTGCAAGCATGCTGAGGTAGGGAATTCTTAAGGTTCAAATCCTTTGCCTGAACAAAATTTCTTCTCATCTTAATCCCAAATACGTGATTACTGGTCTTGAGAATTAGGAAATCCATTCCATCAAATTGATTCCATCTTTTAATATCTCTCCAGTCAAAGTTTAAGAAAGGTATACATGACAATGAATTCCACTCAATTTGATATTTCTAAGTAGGAGAATCCAAACAATTCAGGAATCAAAATGGCAAATACTGAACATACCTACTTATTACAAACATATCACTCCTTTGGTCAGGAGAGCAAAAGATGTGATTGCACAGACTATCTTTGATCAGGCTTTACTGGCTTTATCTTGCACTAAATGTTATTCATGTTATTCCCTTTATCGTTTATCTGTACACTGTGGATGACTCATTTGAAACCATGTAGTCTTTTCGTTGACTGGTTAGGATGCAACAAAAGCTTTTCACTGTACCTCGGTCCACGTGACAATAAACCAAACCAAACTAAATTAAACTTAGGAAGATATTGGTGAAATGTCGTAACATTGGGTGCATGGAGCCAACCTGTATACAGTGAGGTGGACAGGAATGTAGCAGCCACATACCAAATAATCTGATTTTAGTAATGCTCGTTAAGGAATAAATTGGGAAGATATCATTGAAGAGAACTTCAATGGCCTTCATCGAAATATTTTTTTTTTAGACCACCTGGGAAACAAAAGCTTCACCTGAAAGGTGACAACACTGACGCTGCAGCTCTCTCGCAGCGCTGTATGAGGTGGTAATCCAGGTCTTATTCTTAAAATACTGAAGTAGGACCTGAATGGCTGACTCACTGGCAAGACTGCTCCCCAGTCTGCTCTTGTCTCTCTGTAGTGATGTAATCAGCATGTTGCGCCCAGTATTTAGTTTTAAATCAAACTATGCTCCTCCCAGCACTTCCCTCTGCTGCGACTTTAATGGTTTAAGCTTCTCTGCATTGATATACAAGAAGTTTGGATCTTGTCTTCGAAACACTTTTTGGTTACTTTGAATGATGATCTGAAACCCTTTATTTCCAAGAGTTTACCTACATGACCTAATATCTGATTATGATGCAAGGTGCAATAATGGTTCACCCTTATGATATGAACTGATAATCATGTCTTTCATCTATGCCCTCATATGCCTTTCCTAATCTTTCCAATGGCAGATTAAGAGATAATCAGATAAAGCCAGATATGATTAGTTAAGCTGCTTTACAAGGTTCACAACATAATAGTCAAAGGAGAATCTATTGACTGCCCACCCCATTTTAATAATGCTGTATTGTAGTCAGGAGATGATTTATGAATTGAGATTTCCACGCGATAGGCCAACATTTATCTATCATTAGTATCACTAAACAGATATCTGGCAAATGGTCTCATTAATATTTGTGATATGTTGTGTAAAATCTATCCATTCTGTTTCCTTTCATTACAACATGATGACTGTTACATGATGGCAACCATGATGACAAGTTTTTGACATCCTGATGTCACAGAATGGACTTCTTCTCAACTACTTATTCTGCCTTTCTTTCGTTTCACTTTACCTTCCTGTCGAAATAACTTCTAACTTTCAATCTCTGACTTCCTGCCTTCCAATTTAAGGATTTTAGTTCTGCATTTAAAGCATGTAATTTTCCCTAAAAACAGGGAGATTTCCTAGAGACACGAATAACTTCAGATGCTAAAATCATGAGCATAATGCAAAGTGCTGGCAAAACTCATTAAATCAGGCAGGGAATGGATAAGTGACATTTCAGGCTGGGACCCTTCTTCAGACAGGCTTATGGGCTTGTCCCACTTAGGCAACTCTTTAGGTGACTGCAGGAGACTTTGCAGTCACCACATGGTTGCCGGGGAGCCGCCTTCATGGTCGTGAGGTGTTCAAAAATTAGCGGCGACTAGAATGAAGTCGCAATGGAGAGCAGCGCGAATTCTCGAGCCGTAGGTGGGTCGCAAGGGGGTCCTAGTGGGTTGCCAGGAGGTCGAAGGTTCTCAGAGGTTCTCGTAGGTTGGAGCCGGTGCTGACTGGTGAATTACATTGGCTCATTGGGACTAAGGAACCGACCGGTAATGTTAAATATCCGCCGAGCTTCACAGCCGTGTATCTCAGGCTTCTTAAAAGCTGCCTCCACTCCTTCTCCCCCATTCTCCCCCCTTCTCCCTCCTTCTCCCCCTCTCTCCCCCTCTTTTAAAGGACTTGCCTCACACTGTGCTTTAGCTGTATTAATTACAGCGCCAACCTTCCTGTTAATCGCGCTGTGTGTCTGTATCACCTTGGCTTTGCAACATGGGAATTTTTTAGACAGCGCTTCACCGCTTACCCTGGCCCGGGCCCCCGCCTTTGCGATGTGTTTGTGTGTGTGTGTGTGTGTGTGTTCCACTCTGACAGTCGGCATTCCAGTTCCCGTTTTTTCAGACGACTGCCGGCAACTTGACAGTCGCCGGCAGTCCGCTGAAAAATCGCCTGTGGGACAGGCCCATTACAGACAGCCAAGATTTGTTTATATAATCTGAATGCTCTGTGCACTGGAAATACAGTGAACGAACATTAAGAAATTAGCATATATTTCAAACCAGTGTGGTGATATCGTACCTTTATATTTGCTGAACTCTAGTAGCTGATTCTAAAGCTTTCTTTTCTGTATGCTCTATGAAGTAATCATACAGAACCATTTCACTGTGTATGAATTGTATCACTGCATACCAATGCATCTGACACACCTTACCAGAAATATACTCATAACCATTTGTTATACAATGCAGCCTTTAGAAAAACAGGCATACTTAATGAAACTGCCATTGATATCCCATTTAAATCTGATGCATCAATCAGGGAACCGTGAAATGTCGTGAAATTTGGAAATATTTCCCTCCAAGAAAAATTATTAGATTTGTTCACATGTTGTGTTAAGATGCCTACAGTAAAAACTGCAATAAGGGCACATTTAACAAAGTCAACAATGAAGGGGTCAGTGGTTGTACAGTAAAACCCTACACATATAAAAAATGATCCACCTTAATATGCCATTGGGAAGTGAGGAAATTAGGGAGCAGAAGTGTTGTATCATTCAAAAGAATAAGCTGGAAGCTGAAGGAAATGTGGGAGGAGATGACAAGAATTGTTGAAGTTAACAGTTTTTCTCTGAACCCATGGAGTTTGGGTGCTCACGAAACTTGTAAAATCCACAGAAAACCTTGCCTCCACCAAATTTGAATTCATTCCAAATAGCCTTTGAACCTATTGTACAGATTGTTGCATGAGTGAAACACATTCACCAGGTCTTCCAGATAAACTCATAAGCCCTGAGATTTTCTCAACAAACCAACTTTTGGTATATGGTCTATCGTGTACCAGAATGATACTCCCTTGATGACAGTGGAGTAAATAACTTATAGATACACAATGAAGATGGTACAATTAAAGGATTGAGAGGTTGATGAAATCAGTTACATAAAGACAGATATGGCTAGTCACCTAATGGGTTTTCTCATGAGTGTAGCTTAATTGTAAATCTGTGAGCTGCTGAAATTGTGCCATGCCAAAAAAAACTGAAACCAGATAAATAGATAGACAGGGACACCAAGGGATCTGACTGGTCAAACATTATCCAAAGTCTGCAGGGTGTGCTTTAAGTAACACTGAGCATTTCCGCCAGCAGTTAGCTGCTAAGAAAATCATAAGCGGTAAGTGGGAAAGGAACTTTGTCATCAGAGGGTAAGACTATCATCAATGAGAAAGAAGAGACATGAGTTCCATCTTAGGCTCAGATCAGATGAGGGAAGGCTGATAGGACAGAAAAGGCTGACAGTTTTGTTCAGGAAATCTATAGCAGAATTTGAAACTAAATACTTAGGTGGCAAATTCACTCCACTTAATTGAAATGCAGTGCGGGAGAAATAACAAACAGGACCATTTGCAGGACTATTTCCACAGGGTCACAGAGAGATTCATTCCTTCTCCTTGGTAACACTGATGGTACTGGGTAAGTTTCAGTCTCTATCCTGTTCTAATGAATTTCCCCTCAATTATTCACTTTAGAGGGAGTTTATCAATGCTTCCTTGCTTATTACATTTTTAGCTCTTGATTTTTTTTTTAAACAGTGTTAAATAAACAGTCACAAACATCTTGACATCATCACAGTCTTAAATCGCATATCGTGCAAGGAAGATCTCACTGTTTGTGATTCTTCTCCACTGAAATTTATACGATAAAGAGAATTATACATGCAATGATTTGTCTTCGGGGCAGTAACAAACTTCAGGGCTTGTCTGATGTTTTCAATCACAGAACAAAGCTCCATTTGTCTGTACTTGAAAGTGCATATTTTCTTAAAGAATTCCCTTTTCCTGAGATGTCTTCAAATGTTACATTGTATGTGGTGGTAAAGTATATTATATGTTTGTTCATATGAAATCATCCTGTTATACTAGGATCTCTTTCATCGATGTAGCCCACATTTTGATCAATATGTACATGTTTTATTTAAATGCTTATCATTTTGCTTGTAAAAAAACAACAAATTGTTGTTGGAGTTGCCTGTTCTCCTGTTCCCTTCATGTGGATGATTGAAAGTGATAACAGTAGCTGAGGGAACTTAAGTGAAAAGTGGTTGGCTAGGAAATTGCATTGGAAATAAGTTTAAAAAGTATGATGGTTGATAAGTAGTGGCAAATATTTGAAAAGCATTTCATGATTCTCAACAAAATTATCTACAATTGTGGAATATAAACTCAAAGGAAGAAGCTACATTGATTTAAAAAAAAAAAAATAAGGATGGTATTGGACTCAGATACCAATACTCAGGGAATACAGAATACTCAGGAAGAAGGCAGGAATGGGGTACTGATTGTAGATGATCAGCCATGATTATATTGAATGGCGGTGCTGGCTCGAAGTGCCGAATGACCTACTCCTGCACCTATTTTCTATGTTTCTATGTTTCAGAGGCTTATCAGGTTGAGAAGAATAATGTTAGGATTGAGGATTGAGCGATTTTTTTTTAAACAGTAGAGGATGCAACATTGATAAATTATGATAAGGATGCAAAAATAGATTGCAAACACTTCAAGTATATAAAAACAGAGTAGCTAAAGTAAACATTGCTCCCTTAGAAGACAGGAGAATTAACAATGGCTGTGAAGAAAATGGTGGAGAAACTAAACAGATATTTTAGGGTGCCTATACAGAAGAAGATGCCAAAATCATACCAATGTATTGTAATTAGTAGGTAAAAAGTTGGGGGAACCTTAAAATTATTATTATCATAGGAGAAAATTTGTCAGGTGAATTAATGAGACCAAAAGATGACAAGTTCCCTGGATTAAATAACTGCATGATTTGGTTCCGAAGGAGGTAGCTGGAGCTTCCCGGAAAAAATGCAAGCAAGTTCCGTACAGACAGCACCCATAGTCAGGATCATACTGGGGTCTCTGCTACTCAACTCTACTGCTACGCCACCATGCTGGATCAGTTGATAGATGAACCTTTCTTTCCTTTCCTCAGCAGCCTACATTGTATATTCTCTGTTTAAATATCAAATTCGGATCCTGGAGCCAGATAATGAGCTCTGTTATTCCTTCATCTTCCCTGAGTCTGCAATTAATCTAAATCCAGGTTTTAATAGTACAGCTAAAGCTTAACATACAAAAACAGCCAGAGTATATTCTTCTCAAGCATTAATTTCTTTCTTTCTTTGCTTTATATTAGAAGAACAGAAAAAATCTGATAATCTAGTATACCATCAGTGGGAGCCGCCATCTTGGAGGAACGGCTGCTAAACAGCAGCCGTCCGTCAAATTCACTGTTTCTTTAGTTTTAGTGTTTTTTATTTCTTTGTTTGTTTGGGGGTTTTTTACTTTTAATGTGGGGGGGTAAGGGGGAAACTATTTCTAGGTCCCTACCTGGTCGGTGAGGCAGCTTTTTCTCCAGGCTGCCTCGTCGACCCGTCCTCGTGGCCTACCAGCGGGCATGGAGCGCCGTTTCCTGACGGGGACCGCCCAGCACCTTCAGCTTCGGTGGCGGCACAGCGCTGGAGCGCTATCGGGGAGCGTAGCGGGCGATGCCTTGCCTGGGTCGCCGCGCTGGATCGACGCGCTGGAGCTCCGGTGAGCTGGACCGCCGACATCAACACCTCCGGGCTGCGGGACTGCGGAGCGACCAGCTGCGGGCGGCGGCGCCGACTCCAACATCGGGAGCCTCGTGGCTCCAAATCAGCGCGGCCCTGTCGGCTTCAGGTGCCATCAACTCCGCTGGGAAACCGGCCGTTCCAGCCACTGCGACGACTCTCCCGATGGCCAGGAACATCGGGCCTCCGTAGAGGCAACTGTGGAGGCCTCATTGGGCCTGACTCTGGGGAGAACTGGGTTGGGGACTGGACATTGTGCCTTCCCCCACAGTGGTGGTCATTGTGGGGGGATGATTTTGTGTGCTGTGCCTGTGCCTGTCAGTCCGTGTACAAGATGGCGGTCGGAGGGGAGAGTGGACGCTGGCGCGAATTGGTCGCCGCTGCTCTCTCCTCAAATTGTGTTTCTTATTTTCTTTTGGTGCTTTTGAAATTGAATTCTGTCCTTGATTTGTGTACTGTGGTGTTTTTCTTTTAATATTTAATTTATTCCGATTATGTGTTTTTTTTTGTTTTTTTTTGTGATTCTATGCATTGTAAGGTGTCCTTGGGTTTTAGAAAGGCGCCAGTAAATAAAATGATTATTATTATTATTATTATTATTGTTTGGAAATCTTGATAATTCAGCATCTGGCTCATATGGTGCTGTTTCAGCATTCACTTTCAATTCATTGGAGTCCCATCTCTCATGCTTCCTTTGAACTCACGAGCTCCACTTCTTTCACTCCCTTTGAACTCACTGGGGAACTTTCCCATGCTCACTTTAAACTCACCAGGACTCTATGTTATTTTTAAACTTCCTTGGATCTCATTCCCCACACACTCCCAGTATTTACTGGGAATGACTATCCACTCTAAAATGTTAACTCCCTAGAGTCCTATTGCATTACTTCCTTTAAGCCCACTTGAGCTCCATTTCCCATGCTTCATTTGCACCCATGTGTTTTATTGGAAAATGTATAATGCAACTCTAACGTCCAAAAAAGGAAATTAGAAGTGGGATAGGATCTTAATAGGAGTGATATCTAATTTTCCAGAAAATTGGCACCACCGAACTACTAAGGGTGGTAGGTAATCAGGGAGTATCATTGGTAGGGAACTCAATTTAAATTTCTCTCTGAACTATCTATCAAATGCAATTTCACATTTCATAACAATATAGAAGGCAATTTAGTCCAATAAAACTATATGGGTTCTCAGAGCAATTCCATCCACTATCCCACTAATTTCTCTGCAATCTATTCTAATGGCCAACAACAACCTTGATTCTCTTGCCACCCATGTACACTGGGGGCAATTTACAACGGCTAATTAAGCTACTGGCACATCTTCGGACAGTGAGAGGAAATGGGAATATTCAGGAGAAACCCACAAAAACCACATAGAACTCTGGCCAAAAGATCAAACCTAAGTCGCTGGAGTTGAAGGGGATGTACTATCTGCTATGACATTGTGCACACAGCACTTTATTGTGGATTATTTACACATCTGATCTACCTTGAAACTTGCCAGTGCAGAGTGAAAATCTACAATTAATACACAATGGGCTATTTCAACCACATTGGACTAATATCTCCCAGAGTGATTGACAAGTACAAATATGGGAGAAAAATTCACATCCAATAAGGGAGCAAAATTCACATTGTAGAAAGGAGATTATATCAAAAATAAATTAACTCTTCCTCTGGAAAGTTATGAGTTCAGCCCTATTCCTAATTTTTTGAGCAGTTTTGAAACATGGCTATTGATGCTGCGCAGCCATCATTGTTTATAGTAACCAAGACGATGTGGTGTGCTTTTGGCAAGTTGCAAATCCCCCAGGATGTTCCAGTGGCACCATTTGTACATGATAACTGAGAAACTGCAATCAACTTCACGATAATCCAAAAAACATGCTGAGGAGATTAAAAAAAATAATGACTTGGAAACTTAAACCGTAGTTAACAATTGTTCTTAAGAATGAATCAAGGAACATGGAGGAACTCGGCACATCAGACACATCTGTAGAGGGAATGGATAGTCAACATTTGAGGTCGACCCTTCCTCTGGACTGAAGGAGTAATGGGGAGTGGGGGAGGGGGGAGGAGATAACCTATTTAAGGTATGTTAGAGATGGGGAGTAAAACTCATACTCGTGTAGTCATGAACTAGATTGCAAGATTTCCAAGACTTCTATGTAGTCTCTGTAATGATGAAAGATTACTGACTTGAGTCATAGACTCCGTTTCTCTCTCCATCGATGATGTTGAATATTGCTAGCAGGCTCTGTTTTTATTTCAGATTTTCTGCATCTTTTGCTGTTGCTTAAAGGTTGCTCCTACAGCATATGCTTAATCCTGAACAGTAGGTGAAGTCTGAATCCAAGTTATATTATTTTAAAATAAAAGAATGAGATTGAGTGGACATCAATGTGTTTTTTTTCCCCCATCAAAAGGCCAATGAGGCACAAGAGCTTGTAAATGCTGGAACCTTCAGCAAAAAAATAAAATGCTGGTGGAACTCAGCAGATCAGGCAAATCTGGGGAAGGAATTGGACATTCAACGTTTCAGTCGAGACTCTTCCTCTAGACTCAAGGAGTGGAAGGGAAGATAAACAGTCTAAAGATGAAGGGGCATACAAAGAGCAGGCAGATGGAATGAGGTGGGGAAGAGAAAGGGTGGGATATCAACACAGACTGGGGTATGATTAGTGAAGGTAACCAGGGGCTGATGATGGCAGATTCTGATGGAAAAGAAAGTGCAATGTGGGAGCAAATAAACATAGAAACATAGAAACATAGAAAATAGGTGCAGGAGTAGGCTATTCGGCCCTTCGAGCCTGCACCGCCATTCAATATGATCATGGCTGATCATCCAACTCAGTATCCCGTACCTGCCTTCTCTCCATACCCCCTGATCCCTTTAGCCACAAGGGCCACATCTAACTCCCTCTTAAATATAGCCAATGAACTGGCCTCAACTACCCTCTGTGGCAGAGAGTTCCAGAGATTCACCACTCTCTGTGTGAAAAAGTTTTTCCTCATCTCGGTCTTAAAGGATTTCCCCCTTATCCTTAAGCTGTGACCCCTTGTCCTGGACTTCCCCAACATCGGGAACAATCTTCCTGCATCTAGCCTGTCCAACCCCATAAGAATTTTGTACGTTTCTATAAGATCCCCTCTCAATCTCCTAAATTCCAGTGAGTATAAGCCAAGTCTATCCAGTCTTTCTTCATTTGAAAGTCCTGACATCCCAGGAATCAATCTGGTGAACCTTCTCTGAACTCCCTCTATGGCAATAATGTCCTTCCTCAGATTTGGTGGTGGGATGGGCTGTGGGGAGCATCGGTGTACATTAGGCCTGATGAGAGGAGGGAGTGAATGATGGGCAGGTGTTGTGGATCAGAGCAGTGAAGGCTGCATAATATTCAGTGGCATTGATGACTCAAATACACGTACAAGCAAGGTACACGTCACCTGGACAGCATTCAGGCTCAGGCTGATAAATGGCAAGTAATATTTTGGTTGCACAGTTGTCAAGTAATAACCATCTGTAACAGTGAAACAATGATCACTTTGACATTTAATAGTATTTACATCACCAAGTTCTCCATCATAAACATTTTGAGGGTCGCCCATAAACAGCTGGAGCAATCACATACTTGCTACAGTTACAAGACCTGGTCAGACTCGACTTATGATAAATGATTCACTTTCTCACTACCTAAAGCCTTCCCATCTCTCTCAGAGCCGAGGACACCATCTAGTTGGCAGTATGAATGCAGCTGAAACAAGAAACTCAGCGTCATCTGGGGAAAATGTTATCAACTCCATTGACATCCAATCCATCAGTTTGAATATCGATGTCTTGACCCATGCATCATGGCAAGAATGTGCATTCGTTACAGGATGCGCTACAGCAGATAAACAAGGCTTATTCAGCAATACTTCCCATCATTTTCAGGAATAAATATGAGAGGACCATGTGATCATCATTACAGTCAGGGTTCCAATCTTATTCTCTCTTGTTATAAATACTTCACTGTTCCTTCATTGTGTATTTGGCTTCATCACATTCCCAATGGCAGTTTAAGGGAAAAGCGTACTCGCTTTCTTAAGGATAAGAAATAGCAATAAATAACAGTGAAGCACATTTTGAAGAGTAATCAATTATTTCCAGCTGATTCTGAGGGGTAAGATTTTGCACGGAAGGTGTTCTTTTTCTTCTTGCGTATGGCGTGCACAGCCAAAACTTGTAGGACAACTTGTTCAATTTGATCTTATTTGATTGTGCATGCCAGGTTGATTGCATTCGTCGAAACAGGCAGAAGGTTGCAATCTCCCACCCACAGAAGGTGTTGAATATCTGTATTGAACTTTCAGAGGAGATAGTGGAAGCAGATACAATTACAAAGACTAAATGTTATTAGTGCAGGTACATAAATAAGAAAGCAAAGAGGGATACCTAATGTGGGCAAATGGGTTGGGCGTGAAACAAAATTGCCCATTTCTGTGCTGTACTCTCTTAATGATTTAATGATATACGGAAGAGATTAATTCTTTGAGCTGCTCATGTGAATTGACTTTCTACAATATAAGCAGGGCCTCAGTGCAAATAACACTGCCCGTGCATCAACCTGACTTGCCCAGAACATTTCCATATACTAGCAGTGCTAATTGTTCTTTCAATTCCACTGAATGATAGCTCAAGCTAGTCTCAACATTTCAGGTCGAGACCCTTCTTCAGACTGATGTCCACTTCCCTGACATCAGTCTGAAGAAGGGTCTCAACACAAAACGCCACCATTCCTTCTCTCCAGAGATGCTGCCTGTCCCGTTGAGTTAGTCCAGCATTTTGTGTCTATTGTCCAAGTGAACATGCCTTTGAAAAGTGGGACAGATTCACTCACCAACTCTGAGTCAAGTAATTTGATAGCAACTCCATCTCACAACTCACTTGCTGCTCTCATCATTGCCTTTACCTGGCTCTGCTTCCAAAGACAGTGTGCAGTATTCTCATATTATACAGAGCCTAAGCTCAAGAATTAGCAAGCATAATAACAAGATCTCACCACACTAATTATAATAATGGCAAAGCTCCAAAGTTTTGATAAATGATACAAATAGGCATTAAAGATTTTGTGGGGGAGTTTTGGCTTAGATTTTGCTGCAAGTATCAACCAAGACTGCTCAGATATTATATGCTATATCAAAACCTGTTGAAGCCTCCCATTCTCTGAAATCATCCTCTGATAGTGGGAGAATGTTGGTGAAGGCTGAATAAACAATACTAATGCACACTTGAAAAATATGTTAAAGAACCAAAGAGTTATACTGCATGGAAACAGGCACTTTGCC
>CM075977.1:20067837-20248593 GCA_038087875.1 Malacoraja senta | reverse complement strand
ACAGGAAACAGAGAGTGGGGATTAACGGGACCCTTTCAGAATGGCAGGCAGTGACTAGTAGGGTACCGCAAGGCTCGATGCTGGGACCGCAGCTATGAACAATATATCTAAATGATTTGGATGAAGGGATTCAAAGTAACATTAGCAAATTTGCAGATGACACAAGGTTGGGTGGCAGTGTGAACTGTGAGGAGGATGCTATGAGAATGCAGGGTGACTTGGACAGGTTGGGGGAGTGGGCAGATGCATGGCTGATGAAGTTTAATGTAGAGAAATGTGAGGTTATCCACTTTGGTAGAAAAAACAGGAAGGCAGATTACTATCTAAATGGTGTCAAGTTGGGAAAAGGGGAAGTACAGCGGGATCTGGGGTTCCTTGTTCAGCAGTCTATGAAAGTAAGCATGCAGGTACAGCAGGCAGTGAAGAAAGCGAATGGCATGTTGGCCTTAATAACAAGAGGAGTTGAGTATAGGAGCAAAGAGGTCCTTCTGCAGTTGTACAGAGCCCTAGTGAGACCACACCTGGAGTATTGTGTGCAGTTTTGGTCCCCAAATTTGAGGAAGGACATTCTTGTTATTGAGGGAGTGCAGCGTAGGTTTACAAGGTTAATTCCCGGGATGGCGGGACTGTCATGTGCTGAAGGAATGAAGCAGCTGGGCTTGTACACTCTGGAGTTTAGAAGGATGAGAGGGCATCTTATTGAAACATATAAGATTGTTAAGGGTTTGGACATGCTGGAGGCAGGAAACATGTTCCCGATGTTCGGGGAGTCCAGAACCAGGGGCCATAGTTTAAGAATAAAGGGTAAGCCATTTAGAACAGAGACGAGGAAACTTTTTCTCACAGAGAGTTGTGGGTGTGTGGAATTCTCTGCCTCAGAGGGCGATGGAGGCAGGTTCTCTGGATGCTTTCAAGAGAGAGCTGGATAGGGCTTAAAGCTAGCGGAGTCAAGGGATAAGGGGAAAAGGCAGGAACGGGGTACACATGCCGGCTCGAAGGGCTGAATGGCCTACTCCTGCACCTATTGTCTATTGTATATTGTCTAAAATGTTCTTCCTGTATCCACTTCTCAAGCAGTACAGAAAACAACATTCATACCGGTGGGTTATAAGCTGCCCAAGCAAATTACGAGGTGCTGTTCCTCCAATGTGGCCTCACTCAAATAGTGGAAGAGGATAAGCACATAAAAGTCTCTCTGTCTCTGTGATGATCTGATGGAGGAGGTGGGATTCACTGGTCTGTGCCTTTCGAGAGAGGGCCAGCGTGGCTGCTTCTTGTCTGATGTTGGCTGGGGCGATGCCAGCGAAGACGGGCAGTTGGTTTACTGGGGTGGCTCGTAGGCATCATAGGAGACACCATGACGACTGCGCCTCAAGTCACGGCACCCCTTTGCCACGCAAGCCCAAGAGCTACTCTGCACAACACCGGCTGACGCTTCTAAGGCTGCCTGGGTCAAGATGAGATGGAGAGACCAGTGGAAGTCAGCGGAACCATCTAGGCTACACCATTACATCGATGACCCCATGGGCGTCCCCGGCCAAGACCTGCCCCGATAGCAGTGGACAACCCTCAACCGCTTGAGGACAGGCATCGGACACTATGGAGCAGCGATGAAGAGGTGGGGCCTCGTGGACAGCGCCTCCTGCGAGTGTGGGGACCCAACACAGAGAGTGGAGCACATCGTCACCAGTTGCCCCAAACACCGGCCACCGAATGGTGAACGAGGTCTGATTGACCTGGACGATGACACGTTGGCCTGGCTCGCCTCAACAGAGCTGCAGGTCTAAAAGACACACGACAGAAGAAGAAAGCACATGAAGGTCAGTATGGGCAGTTTACAACCCAGTGGTATGAACGTTGATTTCTCTAATTTTTAAAAATGTGGGCTCATGCCAATGCTATGAATGATATTGTTGCAGAAACAAGAAACTGCAGATGTTGGAATCTTGAGAAAAACACGTTGCTGGAGGAACTTATTAGGGTAGGCAGCATCTGTGGTGGGAATGGACAGGCAATGTTTTGGGTTGGGGTCCTTCCTCAGCATCCTTGTATTGTATATTTTACAGTTATTTCCTTGCATTCGGAAGTAGGTTATTGTCCGAGGTTAGTATCAATGACCCCTCCTGCAATATTTATTTGGCCTGGCACTTCTGCATTCAGAAAATGCATTGCCAAGGGAAAAAGCATCAGACATCAGCATTCCAACACTGAAAAGATAATCTCCAAATGTGAAGGCAGAAGAAAGAGGAATGCATTGCCTGACCCCATAGCAAATACAAATGTGTGAGTAAATAAATATGTTTCATGCAGATCAGTTTGGCAACAATATGTTTTTACGGATAATTCTTTAAAGATGCAAAATCAGTAAGATCTTTTAGCAATACTTTGGGGCCATAACGTATACCCTGCCACACTCTGAATATAACTGTTTAGCAAAACAAACAAAACAATCTTCTGAGAGCTAAAGAAGGAACTGCAGATGCTGGAAAATCGAAGGTACACAAAAATGCTGGAGAAACTCAGCGGGTGCAGTGCCAATCTTCTGAGAGCCTTGTATTGATATGTGGTGACAAGAATAATTTGAGAAGAAATTATTTAAGACGTGCAAACATTTATCATCCATTCAGTGAAGACAAGGTTGCGTGGTTGTCTTGCCAGACCAATTGATGCCTGAACATTTTTACATATCTGAATTTAAATACAGGTTATGATATTTCTGATTTTAAACCTGACTACCAGATCTTCTGGGGTACTCTGCAACTTCTGTATGAGCATGACTTGCAGGAACTAATTTGCTTTTGGTCTGCTCCAGGAAATTGCTTTGAGGTGAAAGACTTTTCCACTCCATTTTCATGGGTTTTGACATGGTTGATGAGGTACATGAGGAATCTACAGACTCTTGATGAAACTGCAGATGGGGGAACTGGGTGAGTGGTTTGGGAGATGGTGGTTTAAGGTGGTACAGTGGTGCAGCAGTAGATTTGCTGCTTTCGATCCTGACCACAGGTACAGATTTTGCATGTTCTCCCTGTGACCATGTAGGTTTTCTTCAGGACCCCTGGTTTTCTCCCACATACCAAATATCTGCAGGCATGTAGGCTAATTGGCTTCTGTAAATTATTCTTAGTGTAGGATAGAACTACTGTGAATGGGTGATCGCTGGTTGGTACGGACTCAGTGGCCGAAAGGCTTGTTTCCAAACTGTATCACTAAACTAAACTAAACTAAATTATTCTCGTTGTGTTATTTATGTGGGGCTCCAATATGTCCACAATGAAGCATGTTGTTCTCAATCTCATTCTGAATGTTCCTTTGTTAATTTGTCATGGGCCAAATGTCTAATGATCTGATGAGTATGCCACACTTTTGCAAGGAGGCTGAACATTTTCTTGAGTTGGACATTCTGTTCTCCCTGTACACTCTTGCCACAACAGGGTTTGGAATGGCATGGCTGTTTGGGAATCCACTGATCATGCAATCTCTACCCAAGAGAGATAATCAAGTGTAACAATGGCTCCAGTATTGGAGACATTGGGCTGTGGAAGTTGGTGTTGTTTGCCAGTGGGCTCAGAATGTTTTAAACCGATAGTTAGTGTACCATCAGATTTTTGCTTTAAATAATTCACGTCACAGAAACATACAGGAGTGGAAGAATAATTAACTTTTCTGTAGGGTATAAAGATCTTGAACTTCAAATGCTCTTTTTCACCCGTAGCCAAAGGCTGTGTGGGTGCATTGAAGTGATAGTGATTTTTACCATTGATGTTTGCCTTTGTTGAGAAGTGGGTTCTGTGACATGGGAAAGTATTTGGGTTTTGCTCAACTTTTAGCATGGTATAATGCAGCACGATAGTGTCAGACCACAGAAGAATCCCAGCTTTGTGGATGTTAAGAGTGAGGCCCATCCTCTTGAACTCATTAGTGGATTAGAGGAAGATGGATTAGGGATCAGACACAATATATGCACAAATGCAAGTGTCATTTGTATACATAGGAAGGAACTGCAGATGCTGGTTTAAATCAAAGATAGACACAAAAAGCTGGGGTAACTCAGGGGGTCAGACAGCATCTCGGGAGAAAAGATTTCTCCAGAGATGCTGTCTGACCCACTGTGTTGCTTCAGCTTTTTTGTGTCTATCTTCTGTCATTTGCATACTGCAGTTTGATGACTTGATGATGGATAGAGAACTGGCTGGCAAACAGGAAGCAAAGAGTAGGAGTAAACGGGTCCTTTTCACAATGGCAGGCAGTGACTAGTGGGGTACCGCAAGGCTCAGTGCTGGGACCCCAGCTATTTACAATATATATTAATGACCTGGATGAGGGAATTGAAGGCAATATCTCCAAGTTTGCGGATGACACTAAGCTGGGGGCAGTGCTAGCTGTGAGGAGGATGCTAGGAGACTGCAAGGTGACTTGGATAGGCTGGGTGAGTGGGCAAATGTTTGGCAGATGCAGTATAATGTGGATAAATGTGAGGTTATCCATTTTGGTGGCAAAAACAGGAAAGCAGACTATTTTCTAAATGGTGGCCGACTAGGAAAAGGGGAGATGCAGCGAGACCTGGGTGTCATGGTACACCAGTCATTGAAAGTAGGCATGCAGGTGCAGCAGGCAGTGAAGAAAGCGAATGGTATGTTAGCTTTCATAGCAAAAGGATTTGAGTATAGGAGCAGGGAGGTTCTACTGCAGTTGTACAGGGTCTTGGTGAGACCACACCTGGAGTATTGCGTACAGTTTTGGTCTCCAAATCTGAGGAAGGACATTATTGCCATAGAGGGAGTGCAGAGAAGGTTCACCAGACTGATTCCTGGGATGTCAGGACTGTCTTATGAAGAAAGACTGGATAGACTTGGTTTATACTCTCTAGAATTTAGGAGATTGAGAGGGGATCTTATAGAAACTTACAAAATTCTTAAGGGGTTGGACAGGCTAGATGCAGGAAGATTGCTCCCGATGTTGGGGAAGTCCAGGACAAGGGGTCACAGCTTAAGGATAAGGGGGAAATCCTTTAAAACCGAGATGAGAAGAACTTTTTTCACACAGAGAGTGTGAATCTCTGGAACTCTCTGCACACAGAGGGTAGTCGAGGCCAGTTCATTGGCTATATTTAAGAGGGAGCTAGATGTGGCCCTTGTGGCTAAAGGGATCAGAGGGTATGGAGAGAAGGCAGGTACGGGATACTGAGTTGGATGATCAGCCATGATCATATTGAATGGCGGTGCAGGCTCGAAGGGCCGAATGGCTTACTCCTGCACCTAATTTATATGTTTCTATGTTTCTATGTTGCAGTGAGCTTGGTTCTGATATGGAGGTGTCATATGTTGAACAATTCCTATTCGTCTTGTTGGTTAGCCTTGGCCCGGTGGAAAATTTGTCGGAGTTGATTTGCATTATTGTAGTACAAAAGATGGAAGATATAGTTGATAAGATGAAAGCCTTAGTTGATATATTTCTGCACTAAAATTGGATCTCATGAGAGCCTGTAGGATAAGATTACTAACTGGATGCTGACTTGGGGCAGAAGTAAAGGAAGTAAGAAGGCAGCCAAATTTGAGAATATGATCCACATTCCCATTTAATAAGTTGAATCAATGTCTTCAGTGAGATAAAAGATCATGTGCAATAGTCAATCTTATTCCTGCATTTCTCTGAGCTAATTTGTGGTGAAGATAATGTGGCTCAAAAGAAACACAATCTAAACGGCCATTTGGAGAGTAGTTCTTTGGCAACTGAGAGGAGAGTTGAAGTGATGAGCAGTTGCCGACAGCAGACGGAAGGGAGATCCTTCTGCTGTTAATACAATCAGAATTGTTCCCTTTATTGATGATGGCATTAGTGCAGCAACAGTTCAGAAACATGGGAGATGAGTTTGTGACAAGACTAGTGGGTCACGCAGCCGACGCAACAAAACTGGCGGACCACGACCTGAGGGGGGGAACCGCAGGGCTCATCCCCCAAAGGCTGGTGAACTGGAGAGGAGGGAGTCGGCGACATCGGACATGAGGAACAAGAGCCGATAGTAACTGAACCAGGGTCATACTTTCCTCGCCTTCAAAGTCGGCTGTGGGAGGCGACCATGGGACACAAAGGCTGAAGGTGGCTGAGCGACAAGAGGGACATTGATTCGCTGGATGATCTGGACGAAGGAGATGGCTGGAGGCCCCGCAGCAGCCTGGGGCTCACCCTGGTTAGGCCACAAATGTTGCCAAAACCTAGCAACTCTTGCATTGGCCTCAGTGGACTATTTCAGTACATTTTGTTAATAAAGGATTGTGCTTCGGTATGACAACACTTCATCGAACTGCATGCAAATTAAATAATTTCACTGTGCATTTGCATGTGAAAATAAAGCACCATTGAATTTGTGAGTGAAGTTGCTTTCTGTCAAGTATTAGAACTTGAGTAGAGATAACATTTGCTGCTTAACATAGAAACATAGAAAATAGGTGTAGGAGGAGGCCATTTGGCCCTTTGAGCCAGCACCGCCTTTCATTGTGATCATGGCTGATCATCCACAATCAGTAACCCATGCCTGCCTTCTCCCCATATCCCTTGATTCCGCTAGCCACTAGAGCTCTATCTAACTCTCTTAAATTCATCCAGTGAATTGGCCTCCACTGCCCTCTGTGGCAGAGAATTCCACAAATTCACAACTCTCTGGGTGAAAAGGTTTTTTTCTCATCTCAGTTATAAAAGGCCTCCCCTTTATTCTTAGAGTGTGGCCCCTGGTTCTGGACTACCCCAACATTGGAACATTTTTTCTGCATCTATCTTATCCAATCCTTTTATAATTTTATATGTTTCTATAAGATGCCCTCTCATCCTTCTAAATTCGAGTCAATACAAGCCCAGCCTTTCCAATCTTTCCTCATATGACAGTCCCGCCATCCTGGGTATTAACCTCGTGAACCTACGCTGCACTGCATCAATAGCAAGGATGTCCTTCCTCAAATTAGGAGACCAAATCTGCACACAATACTCCTGATGTGGTCTCACCAGGGCCCTATACAACTGCAGAAGGACCTCTTTACTCCTATACTCAAATCCTCTCGATATGAAGGCCAACATGCCATTAGCTTTCTTCACTGCCAGCTGTACCTGTATGTTTACTTTTAGTGACTGGTGCACAAGGACACCCAGGTCTCGTGGCACTTCCCTTTTCCCTAATCTGACACCATTGCGATAATAATCTGCCTCCTTGTTCTTGCCGCCAAAGTGGATAACTTCACATTTATCTACATTATACTGCATTTGCCATGCATCTGCCAATTCCATAAACCTGTCCAAGTCATTCTGCAACCTCCTAGCATCCTCTTCGCAGTTCACACTGCCACCCAACTTTGTGTCATCTGCAAATTTGCTAGTGTTATTTTTAATCCCATTATCTTAATCATTAATATATATTATAAATAGTTGTGGCCCCAGCATCGAGCCTTGCGGCACTCCACTCGCCACTGCCTGCCATTCTGACAGGGACTTGTTTATTCCTACTTTTTGTTTCCTGTCTGCCAACCAATTCTCTATCCATGTCAATACCCTACCCCCAATACAATGTGCTCTATTTTTTCCCAATAATCTCCTGTGTGGGACCTTATCAAAGGCTTTCTGAAAGTCCAGATACACCAAATCCACTGGCTCTCCTTCATCCATTTCACGTAAAAAATCCTTTAAAAATTCTGGAAGATTAGTCAAGCAGGATTTCCCCTTCATAAATCCATGCTGACTTGGACCAATCATTTTACTGCTATCCAAATGTGCCATTACTACTTCTTTAATAACCATATATAACCATATAACCATTACAGCACGGAAACAGGCCATCTCGGCCCTTCAAGTCCGTGCCGAACACTTTTTTTTATTATTATTATTATTTTTTTTTACTTCCCCCTAGTCCCATCTACCTGCACTCATACCATAACCCTCCATTCCTTTCCCATCCATATACCCATCCAATCTATTTTTAAAGGATAAAATCAAACCTGCCTCCACCACTTCCACTGGAAGCTCATTCCACACAGCTACCACTCTCTGAGTAAAGAAGTTCCCCGTAATGTTCCCCCTAAACTTCTGTCCCTTAATTCTCAAGTCATGTCCCCTTGTTTGAATCTTCCCTACTCTCAATGGGAAAATCTTATCCACGTCAACTCTGTCTAACCCGCTCATAAGGAACCAACGAGAGAGCAGGCTATTCTAGACTGGGTATTGAGTAATGAGGAAGGGTTAGTTAGCAGTCTTGTTGTGCGTGCCCCCTTGGGCAAGAGTGACCATAATATGGTTGAGTTCTTCATTAGGATGGAGAGTGACATTGTTAATTCAGAAACAACGGTTCTGAACTTAAAGAAAGGTAACTTTGAGGGTATGAGACGTGAATTGGCCAAGATTGACTGGCAATTAGTTCCAAAAGGGTTGACGGTGGATATGCAATGGAAGGCATTTAAAGGCATTTAAAGACTGCATGGATGAACTACAAAAATTGTTCATCCCAGTTTGGCAAAAGAATAAATCAGGGAAGGTAGTGCATCCGTGAATAACAATGGAAATCAGGGATAGTATCAAAGCAAAAGATGATGCGTACAAATTAGCCAGAAAAAGCAGCATACCAGAGGACTGGGAGAAATACAGAGACCAGCAGAGGAGGACAAAGGGCTTAATTAGGAAAGGGAAAATAGATTATGAAAGGAAACTGGCAGGGAACATAAAAACTGACTGCAAAAGTTGTTATAGATATGTGAAGAGAAAGAGATTAGTTAAAACAAATGTAGGTCCCTTGCAATCAGAAATAGGTGAATTGATCATGGGGAACAAGGATATGGCGGACCAATTGAATAACTACTTTGGTTCCGTCTTCACTAAGGAAGACATAAATAATCTGCCGGAAATAGCAGGGGGCCGCGGGTCAAAGGAGATGGAGGAACTGAGTGAAATCCAGGTAAGTCGGGAAGTGGTGTTGGGTAAATTGAATGGATTAAAGGCCGATAAATCACCAAGGCCAGATAGGCTGCATCCCAGAGTACTTAAGGAAGTAGCTCCAGAAATAGTGGATGCATTAGTGATAATTTTTCAAAACTCTTTAGATTCTGGAGTAGTTCCTGAGGATTGGAGGGTAGCAAATGTAACCCCACTTTTTAAGAAGGGAGGGAGAGGGAAAATGGGGAATTACAGACCAGTTAGTCTAACATCGGTAGTGGGGAAACTGCTAGAGTCAGTTATTAAAAATGGGATAGCAGCACATTTGGAAAGTTTTGAAATCATTGGACAAAGTCAGCATGGATTTACGAAAGGTAAATCGTGTCTGACGAATCTTATAGAATTTTTCGAGGATATAACTAGTAGAGTGGATAGGGGAGAACCAGTGGATGTGTTGTATCTGGACTTTCAGAAGGCTTTCGACAAGGTACCACATAAGAGATTAGGATACAAACTTAAATCACACGGTATTTCACCGGCCCGTCGCGGACGGAGCACGGATTCAGCCGCGGGATTGCCTTACTTACCATCACCCGGTGGGGTCACAACATCAGAAGCCTGGATCACCTCAGCACAGAGGGAGAACAAGGAGGGAAGAGACAGAGACTTTAAGACTTTTGCCTCCATCACAGTGAGGAGGTGCCTGGTGAACTCACTGTGGTGGATCTTAATTTGTGTTTATTGTATGTTTTGTTATTTATTATTATATGTATGACTGCAGGCAACGAAATTTCGTTCAGACTGAAAGGTCTGAATGACAAATAAAGGAATCTCTAATCTCTAATCTCTAATCTCTATTGGGGGTTCAGTATTGATGTGGATAGAGAACTGGCTGGCAAACAGGGAGCAAAGAGTAGGAGTAAACGGGTCCTTTTCACAATGGCAGGCAGTGACTAGTGGGCTACCGCAAGGCTCAGTGCTGGGACCCCAGCTATTTACAATTTATATTAATGATCTGGACGAGGGAATTGAAAGCAACATCTCCAAGTTTGCGGATGACACTAAGCTGGGGGGCAGTGTTAGCTGTGAGGAGGATGCTAGGAGACTGCAAGGTGACTTGGATAGGCTGGGTGAGTGGGCAAATGTTTGGCAGATGCAGTATAATGTGGATAAATGTGAGGTTATCCACTTTGGTGGCAAAAACGGGAAGGCAGACTATTATCTAAATGGTGGCCGATTAGGAAATGGGGAGATGCAGCGAGACCTGGGTGTCATGGTACACCAGTCATTGAAAGTAGGCATGCAGGTGCAGCAGGCAGTGAAGAAAGCGAATGGTATGTTGGCCTTCATAGCAAGAGGATTTGAGTATAGGAGCAGGGAGGTTCTACTGCAGTTGTACAGGGTCTTGGTGAGACCACACCTGGAGTATTGCGTACAGTTTTGGTCTCCAAATCTGAGGAAGGACATTATAGCCATAGAGCGAGTGCAGAGAAGGTTCACCAGACTGATTCCTGGGATGTCAGGACTTTCACATGAAGAAAGACTGGATAGACTTGGCTTATACTCGCTAGAATTTAGGAGATTGAGAGGGGATCTTATAGAAACGTACAAAATTCTTATGGGGTTGGACAGGCTAGATGCAGGACGATTGTTCCCGATGTTGGGGAAGTCCAGGACAAGGGGTCACAGCTTAAGGATAAGGGGGAAATCCTTTAAGACCGAGATGAGGAAAAACTTTTTCACACAGAGAGTGGTGAATCTCTGGAACTCTCTGCCACAGAGGGTAGTTGAGGCCAGTTCATTGGCTATATTTAAGAGGGAGTTAGATGCGGTCCTTGTGGCTAAGGGGATCAGGGGGTATGGAGAGAAGGCAGGTACGGGATACTGAGTTGGATGATCAGCCATGATCATATTGAATGGCGGTGCAGGCTCGAAGGGCCGAATGGCCTACTCCTGCACCTATTTTCTATGTATCTATCTATGTATCTATAATTTTAAAGTCCTCTATCAAGTCCCCTCTTTAACCTTCTGCGCTCCAAAGAATAAAGACCTAACTTGTTCAACCTTTCTCTGTAACTTAGTTGCTGAAACCCAGGCAACATTCTAGTAAATCTCCTCTGTACTCTCTCTAGTTTGTTGACATCCTTCCTATATTTAGGCGACCAAAATTGTACTCCATACTCCAGAATTGGCCTCACCAATGCCTTGTACAATTTTAATATTACAGCCCAACTTCTATATTCAATGCTCTGATTTATAAAGGCCAGCACACCAAAAGCTTTCTTTACCACCCTATCTGCATGAGATTCCACCTTCAGGGAACTATGCACAGTTATTCCTAGATCCCTCTGGTCAACTGCATTCCTCAATTCGCTACCATTTACCATGTACGTCCTATTATGATTTGTCCTGCCGAGATGTAGCACCTCACATTTATCAGCATTAAACTCCATCTGCCATCTTTTAGCCACTCTTCCAAATGGCCTAAATCTCTCTGTAGACTTTGAAAATCTACTTCATTATCCACAACACCACCTATCTTAGTATCATCTGCATACTTACTAATCCAATTTCCACACCATCATCCAGATCATTGATGTACATGACAAACAACAGTGGACCCAACACAGACCCCTGAGGCACCCCACTAGTCACCGGCCTCCAACCTGACAAACAGCCATCCACCATTACTCTCTGGCATCTCCCATTCAGCCACTGTTGAATCCATCCTGCTACTCCACCATTAATACCCAACAATTGAAACTTCTTAACCAACCTTCCATGAGGAACCTTGTGAAAGGCCTCACTGAAGTCCATATAGACAACATCCACTGCTTTACCCATATCAATTTCCCTAGTAACCTCTTCGAAGAATTCAAGAAGATTAGTCAAACATGACCTTCCAGGCACAAATCCATGTTGACTGTTCCTAATCAGACCCTGCTTATCCAGATGCGTATATATATATTATCTCTAAGTATCCTTTCCATTAATTTGCCCACCACTGACGTCAAACTAACAGGTCTATAATTGCTAGGTTTACTCTTAGAACCCTTTTTAAACAACGGAACAACATGCGCAGTACGCCAATAATTGACTCCAGCACCTTCCCCCCCACCAATATCAGGCTAACTAGTCTATAAATCCCTGTTTTCTGTCTCGCTCCTTTTTTGAAAAGTGGGATAACATTAGCTACCCTCCAATCCACAGAACCTGATCCTGATTCTATAGAACATTGGAAAATGATCACCAATGCATCCACAATTTCTAGAGCCACCTCCTTGAGAACCCTGGGATGCAGACCATCGGGCTCTGGGGATTTATCAGCCTTCAGTCCCATTAGTCTACCCGATACTATTTCTTGCCTAATTCAAATTTCTTTCAGTTTCTCTGTCTCCCTAGATTCTCTGTCCTCTAGTACATCTGAGAGATTGTTTGTGTCTTCCTTCATGAAGACAGAACCAAAGTACCTGTTCCCCATAACAATTTCACATGTTTCTGCCTTAAAGGGACCCACATTTGTCTTTACAAATCTTTTACTGTTAACATACTGAAAGATGCTTTTACATCCTTCTTTATATTCTTGGCCAGCTTACCCTTGTACTTCATTTTTTCACCCCATATTGCCCTTTTTGTTACCTTCTGTTGTCCTTTGAAAGTTTCCCAATCCTCTTGCTTCCCGCTACTCTTAAGCTAATTTATACACCTTTTCTTTTAGTTTTATTCCATCCCTAACTTCCCTTGTCAGCCACGGTTGCCTCATTCTCCCCTTAGAATCTTTTTTCCTCTTTGGAATGAAATGATCCTGCATCTTCTGGATTATTCCCAGAAATTCCTGCCATTGCTGTTCCACCACTATTTCTGCTAGGATCCGTTTCCAATCGACCTTGGCCAGCTCCTCTCTCATGCCTTCATGGTCCCCTTTGTTCAACTGCAACACTGACACTTCTGATTTAACCTTCTCCCTCTCAAATTGCAGATTAAAACTTATCATATTATGGTCACTACCTCCTAGCAGTTCTTTACCTTGACTTCCCTTAATAAATCTGATTCTTTAGGCAACACTAAATCCAGAATTGCCTTCTCTCTGGTAGGCTCCAGTACATGCTGCACTAAGAATCCATGCTTAAATCAGTTATTTCATAATCGGCATTGTAATCAAAGGCATCAGCAAATCTTTACAATGTTTTGTCATTGAGGTGCCAATATAGCATAGGGTCAAGACAGTTATTTGAAGTCCTTCCACCAGCTACTGACTGCCTCTCTGCTCTTGAAAAGCTCTCTTCTGTTCTTCTCTTTAAGCTCTGTGAGCCTTTAGGTACTTGAGACATAGATGACCTTGATAGTGTCGAAGAATTCATGCACGGTTGTACCTGCTGTTTTCAAGATCGAGTGCGCTGGAAGATTATGTGGCATTTACTTATCTCACTTGGGGAATCCCTGAGTTCCTACTCTCGCTCCATCTTGATGGTGAAACACACACAGCATTACTACAGAATTCTCTTTAATTTATCTTTCCAGAAAAAGGTAATGTACAACCTTATGCTTTGTGCTGATTGAATAGAAACATAGAAACATAGAAAATATGTGCAGGAGTAGACCATTCAGCCCTTCGACCCAGCACTGCCATGCAATATGATCATGGGTGCTCATCCAAACTCTGTACCCCGTTTCTGCTTTTACCCAATATCCTTGATTCCATTAGTCCTAAGAGCTAAATTTAACTTTCTCTAGAAAACAACCAGTAAATTGGCCTCCACTGCCATCTGTGGCAGAGAATTCCACAGATTCACAACTCTCTGGGTGAAAACATTTTCCCTCATCTCAGTCTTAAGTAGCCTACCACTTATTCTTAAACTGTGACCCCTGGTTCTGGACTCCCCCAACATGGGGAATATTATTCCTGTATACCAGAACTTAACCTCCAATCACCTTGGATCCCATTGTCACCGTACCTTGTTCTGTCTAGCCGGTGTGGTAGCTGGTATGCAGTGACCATCCCACATTAAAAAAGGTTGCACAGAGGATGCCCATGATGTGTTCAAAACATTGTCACTAGAGATTCTGAAAACGTGTTTTGCAAAAACACTGTATATTCTAGACTATGCCAAAGTCTGCTGCAAACTCCCAGCCCCTCATTTCCTCTGTGGGCACATTGGCAAACCACCCTTAATTATCTGATCATTAAAATTGTATTCTGTAACTTCATGTGATATGCTTCCTGCAAACATGGCTCCACATGAGAGCTGCCAAGTCATAGAGTAATATTTGCTTTACGATGAGAAGGGAATACTCTTTGATGTCCATTTATTAATTCCCATATTTTAAATGCCAAATATAACCAAAGATTTGTCTCAGCCATGATCAAGTGGTAAATGGTCGACGTACTCAAAAGAAAGAGATGGCCTGCCATGTATAACTTGACATAAATAGAAGTCAAAAGAATTCGAATAAGCTATCAATGTTTTCAGTGAGCATTGACAAACTGGAATATAAATTTCCTTTTTTTTAATCGTTACCATTTGAAAGTGAATGCAGCTATAAAGTGGATACAACATATGATTAGTTTATTTACAGAAGCAGCAGACACTAATGTAAAAGCAACCTAAACACAGAATGAGCCAGTTGATTCTTCAAACCTGTTCATTTAATATCATGGCTGCTTTGTGTTTTGTAATTCATCTTTGTTTCAACTCGTTCAGCACACTCACCTAACACGAACTAGTGAATCATGTTACATTTCACTCTGAAAGCAATCTCTCTTTGGTGAAAGGAACAGATTTGTACAACACTATGTGAATACGTCTTTCCAGATTCACCACTCAACAATGTAGCACAAACTTTACAGAAACATATTAGTATTCGGGGTGCTAGATGATGAAATAAGTCACTTAAAACTGGACAGGCCCTAGGGACCGCAAAAGGGAACCGGAATCTTCCCTCATCCCCACACTGGCTGAAGCCTGACTTAACTCCCAACACACTGGGCCTCTTTCCTTTATCCCATTTGCAATCCAGTCTCTCAACGTTAAATGGACAAAAGACCTTCAACTACATTATGTGTGTGAAGCTTTGTCTATTGAGCGCTCAGAGCTGATGTACAATATAATTTTACAATAGCAGGCTTTCACAGAAACCATTCATCGGCACATGATTTCTCTCACTTTATACATCTTTTCATGTCTGGGCAACATACTTCTCCGCACACTTTTATAGGTTTGATTTCAATTTCCCCAAACCTTGTGCTGTAAATCAAAACAGTCAGCTTTTGAAAACATTACTATCAATCCAATGCAGCATGGATATTTACATTTTTAAGCATTTTTCAGTCAAGATGCAGATATGATTGATAAATGCTTTACACTTTACCTCAGTTGTGACAGAATAATGAAAGCCTCGGGGAGAAGCCAGATAATGTGACAAAATTACTAATGCGCCAATCTACTTGGAGTTCCAGTTGTAAGAGATGATTATGTTATCCTCTGATTAATAAAAGATTTATACATTGGAGGTTACATTTATATGATGTTTCTGTCTGGTTTATGGGGAGTCATGGGATGAGATTTTTGATTGAGTTCTGCATTTTGCATTTGAATGGTTATCCGATGACAGCAAATATGGTTAGCTGGTGATAATCAGACCCCTGTCAATCATTTATATGTTGTGTAAATCTATAACATAGGAATAACTTTCTGCTGCTTATAATAAAACACAAAATATTTGGATACTGAGTTGGGGGTGAGAATACATAGTCGCATCAGAATGTGTGTGTTGTAATGAACACAAAAGTGACCACAGGGAGACTTATCTCCTTTGTGCACCATATTCAGATCATAGAATTGCAGTTATCATGAAAAATCAGTTAATTTGTGAGAGTATTAAGGGATTGCATTAACAAAACAAGTTAATATCATACTTATTGAGAAGGAAGCAGCATTAATTTGAAAGTTGGACGTGGGGAAAATTTTACAAAATAGCATGCCTAAGCATTCTTATAAAAAAAGTCATTTTTTTCTTTATTTTACATTATTTGGTTCAAACATCTCTGTTAGTCGAATGTAGGTGCATAATCTAACAGAATGTAATTTGTGTTAGAGCTGAATTTTATTTTATGTTCCATTCATCCTACAACCAGCCTTCAGTATTTATAGCATTATGCACAGGATGCCCCACAGATTTCCCATTGTTCTGTTGACGAGCAAGGTTACTGTCACAACAATATAACCACAAAATGTCTTTGAAAGTGGAATTTAAGAACCTGTATTCAGAGAGTATATAGTGTCTTTAGAGGTGCAGTTTCTTCCAGTTAAATGGCTCACTTTTCTGGGTCACATTTCTGGGCATGGAGAAAGAATTGCTTATTGTTGGTAGACGACTTGGAACATCAGGTGAGCAAATTTACTGCACCTATTAAACGCTTCTCAAAATGTGTGGATTAAATAGGTAACCATTTAACCTAATACATTAAGCAATAGGAATTATGTATAAATATATACAAATATAATAAGACATCCATAAATGTGTCACAGTCCACAGCAAGAATGCAAGAATAAATTATCGATTAAATGAAAGTAAGGCACTGATATTTAAAATCACTTGGGACCAGAAAACCATTTCTTTGCCTGCAGAACTGACTTCATGTTACTTCAGGAATAGGGTGAGAATGTTTCTGATTTGGAAAAATACCAAGGTAAGTATAGATAATAGAAATAAGAATGAAACTAAATCCCATTGTTTATTCTCCCCATTCCCCATCAATTTCCCTACATTTTACGATTACTTACACAACACAGTTGAATTTCCAGTGTCAAATTAACTTACAAAACCACACGTTTACGATGCAAGGCCTGAACAATTGCTAATGCCACCAGGGTTCATATCTATAGTTACAGAACTGAAAAGTAATTAACTTATACCAAATGTATTCATCATTTCCATGACAACACTCAGAGTCATACAGCATGGAATAGACCTTTTGGCACAGCTTGTCCATGCTGACCAAGTTGGCATATACTGGGTAAGTTCCATTTGCCTGCACTTGATCCATATCCCTCCAAATCCTTCTTATCCTTATGTATGTCCATATGTCTTATGAAAGTAGTAATTGTATCCGCCTCTAACTTTTTCTGACACCTTGCTCTGCATACGGACCACACTCCAAGTGAAAATGTTACCCCTAATGTTCCTCTTAAATCATTCCCTTCTCACTTTAAGCCAATGCCCTCTAGCTTTAGAATCCTCTACCCTAGGAGAAGGGCAGGGAGCATTCACTTTATCCATGCCCATCTTGATTTTGCCCATCTATACTTCAGTAAATTCACTCCTTAACCTCCTAGGGCTCTAAAGAAACATGTCCCAGCCTATCCAGCCTCTCCCTATAACTCATATCTGTAAGCACCTCATGAATCACTTCTGCACTCTTTCTTAGAACACAAACTTAGAACAGAGGTGGGTGTATGGAACAAACTGCCAGGGTAGGTAGTTGAGGCAGGGACTATCCCAACATTTAAGAAATATTTAGATAGGCACATGGATAGGACAGATTTGGAGAGATATGGACCAAACGCAGGCAGGTGGGACTAGTGTAGCTGGGACATGTCGGATGGAGTGGGCAAGTCGGGCCAATGGGCCTGTTACCACAATGTATCACTCTATGACTCTATATAACATAGACGAGTACAGCACAAGAACGGGCCCTTCAGCACACAATGTTTGTGCCGAACATGATACCAAGTTAAATTGATCTTATCTGCCTGTACATAATCCATATCCCTCTATTCCCCACACTTCCTCATGCCTATCTGAAAGCTTTTAAATGCCATCATTGTATATGGCTCCACCACCATCCCTGGCAATGTATTCCAGGCCCCCACTACCCTCTGTGTGAAAAACTTACTCTGCACTTCTCCATTGCCCTTTCTCCCTCCTACTGTATAGCTATGTCCTTTAATGTGGGATATTTCCACCCAAGGAAAAAAGTTCAGACTATCTACCCTATCTATGCCCCTTATAATTGTATATACTGTTATCGTCACCCCTCATCCTCTGATGTTCCAGAGAAAAAAAAGTATATTCAACCTCTCCCTGTGGCTTAAAATCTCTAATCCAGACAACATTCTGGTAAAATTCCTCTGCACCCTCTACAAAGCCTACACATCTTTCATATAATGGGGCGACCTACACACTATACTCCAAATGTGGCCGAACAAAGTCTTATAGAGCTGCATCTTGACTTATTGACTGATACTCAATGTCCCCGGCAATGAAGGCAAGCATACCATATGCCTTCTTTACCACCCTTTATACTAGTGAAAGCATCAATTCCTGCATCCAAATTATTAATATACATTGCAAAGTGTAGTGGCCCCAGCACCGACCCTTGCGGAACACTGCTAGTTACTGGCAGCCAACTAGAAATATTCCCCTTTATTCTCATATTTTGCTTTTACCATTCAGCCAGCTTTCTATCCATGCTAGTATCTTCCCTCTAATACCATGGACTTACCTTCTTTAGCAGTCCCACATGCGGCACCTTTATCAAAGGCCTCCTGAAAATCCAGGTGAATAACATCCACTGACTCTCCTTTGACTGTCCTGCTATTAACTTCCTCAGAGAATTCCAAGAATTCCAACAGATTCATCAGGCATGATCTCCTCTTCACAAAACCATGCTGACTTTGGCTGACTTTGGTATTCTTTATTGTGGACTAAAATCTTACCAACCACTAAAGACAGACTAATCGACCTTTATTTTCACCTTTTTTGCTTTGCTCTCTTCTTGAACAGTGGAGTAACCTTTGCAATTTTCAAGTCCTCTTGAACCACTCCTGAATTTAGTGATTCTTGAATAATCACTTCAACACCCAGAGAGTTGTGAATCTGTGGAATTCTCTGCCACAGAAGTCCAATTCACTGGATGTTTTCAAGAGGGAGTTAGATTTAGCTCTTCGGGCTAAAGGAATCAAGGGATATGGGGGGGAAAAGCAGGATCAGGGTACTGATTTTAGTTGATCAGCTATGATCATATTGAATGGCTGTGCTGGCACGAAGGGCCAAATGGCCTACTCCTGCACCTATTATTCTATGTTTCTATGTTTCTAATACCTGCTCCATGGTCAGATAGTCGGCGATTAAACTGTCTCCCCCACCTGGTTTGCCAGGTGAGAAGGTGAGAAGGGGGCTGTGGACCCCCAGCAGGACCAAAAACAAGACCTGTCAAAGGGCGGATGAGTTTCACGCGAGCCAACGGTCATTCACAATTCAGTAGAAGTTGCAATCACTGTCGTACAGGAATGATGATAAAGCACACACACCAAAATCCTATACTTCCAGTGGCGGAAGTCCGCAGGAACTGGAGGACAGAGATGTGTGGTGCGTCCGTCATCATTCCCTTCGGAAACCAGCACCACCATGTCGCTAATGTTTTCAACAATGATGAATGAAATTAATAATGCCTCCACAATCTCTCAAGTCTCCTCTTTCAGAATCTCGGGGTGTAGTCCATCTAATCCATTTGGCTTCTCTTGAATTTCAGGTATGTTGCTGATGTCTTCTGCTGTGAGGCCTGATGTATTAAATGTATTGAATTCCTTTGCCATTTTTTAATTTCCTATTGTCACTTCTCCAGTGTCATTTTCCAGTGCCAATGTCAACTCTTGCCTTTCCCGTACTCTTTATATATCTGAAGAAACTTTTGCAATCCTCTTTTATATTATTGCCTAACTTAGCTTCATATTTCCTCTTTTCTCCCCATATTGCCTTTTTAGTTACTTTCTATTGGTCTTTAAAATGTTCCCAATCCTCCAGCTTCCCACTAACCTTTGCAATGTTGTATGGCTTCTCTTTTAGTTTTATGCTGTCCTTGACTTCCCTAGTCAGCCACAGTCACCTCATTCTCCCCTTAGAATCTTTCTTCCTCTTTGGGATGTAAAGATCCTGCGTCTTCTGAATTAGTCCCAGTAACTCCTGCCATTGCTGCTCTACCATCATTCTTGCTAGGGTCCCATACCAGCTCCTCCCTCATGCCTCTGTAGTCATCTTTACTCAACAGTAATACAGACACATTTGAATTCACAACCGTCACATCTAACTTAGCAGCCTTACCCTTCACCCACTACTCTTGCTATCTCTCTTTTGAAAATGTCCAATTGACAGCCATCCTCTTACCCACAAGCAGAATCTCCCTTTCGATATTTGCAAGTAACCACCTAATGCCTCCAAAATTAGCCTTTCTCCAGTTTAGGACCTTAACTTGTGGACCACTTATCCTTCTCCATAAATACTTTAAAACTGATAGACATGGTCACTGATCCCAAAGTGCTCCCCCACCTACACTTCAGTCACTTGCCCTATTTTGTTCCCTCAGCAGAGGTCTAGTGTTGCACCCTCTCTCGTAGGGATCTCTGTACATTAATTAAGGAAGCTTTCTTGGACACATTTAACTAACTCCATCCTATCCAAGCCCTTTACACGATGAGAGACCCAATCAATATTAGGGAAGTTGAAATTTCCCACTAGTAACACCTTATTATTCTTACATCAACAAACAATCTTGCGACACATCAGCTCCTCTAATTCCTGCTGACTATTGTCAGTTCTATAATACAAGTCCCATCAAAATTATTATTCCCTTCCTGTTTCTAAGTTTGATCCACATAGCCTCACTGGACGATTCCCCAAAGAATATCATCATGATGCGCTGTAGTTATGTCTTACTTTATCAATAAAAAAACTGTCCTGCCCCCACCCCATCTACACTCCGATCACAACATCTCTTATCTTTAACTATCATTTCTGTAGCATCTGTACCTTGGAACATTGAGCTTTCAGTCCTCCCCTTCTCTCAGTCATGTTTCTATTAATAGTATTTAGTGATACTGTGAATAGATTGAGTCTGCATGTTATGGAAGTAAGTGCAAGAAAAATCAGAATGATTCCAGGACTGAGAAGTATTATGCAGGAAAGATTGAACGAGCTATTAAGTAGAAGGCTGTGAGTTGGCATGATAGGGCTGTTCAAATTATGAATAATTTTGATTGAGTTGTTGCAGGAAGATATTTCCACTCCCAAGTAAGAACAAAGCATAATGCCATAAATCTTAGACAGCTCCGAATAAATCACAAAGTGGGAATTCAGGGGAAATTTCTTGACCCAAAGAGCATTAGGAATGCAGAGCTTGTTACCATGGGGAGTAGTTGAGTTGGAATTCAACTTTGTTTCTCACACCAATTAAAAGATACATTTCTAACCATAGAAATTCCAAAGGACAATACCAAATGAATGGATCTGAATTTTGAAAGGGAACACAGTGTGGTGTCTACTTACCACCACCAAACAAAGATCAGTTTCTGCTCCTGAAAAATTAAGTGACTGATGCCAAATTATGTGTTTGCATTGACCAAGCCGCCAAATTATGTGTTTGCATTGACCAAGCCGCCAAATTATGTGTTTGCATTGACCAAGCCATTTAGAAAATCACACATTAATCCTTTGGTCTCAATCCACTTGAAACCTGAAAGATAGATAAAACTTTGAAAGAAATTACATTTGGAATTTCTGATTTATTTTGATGAATGAGTGAATTATTAATTGTGCTGTAAGTTCTGAAATGCTCACGAAAAGTTATAAATCACTCGAATTCTAAATGTTGCCACACTTTTCTCTTATCCTGTCAGCTGTAAAATTTGGAAATTGAAATAATGCCAATAATAGTCTTAATAACTGGGCTGAACTCCCAAGGGAACGTCATAAGAATGTACCTTGTACAAACCTTGTAAAATATAAAATATTTCACATCAGGCTCCAAATTAAACAACTGCAAAGTATTTGTAAATACACATCTCACTGCTGATTTACAGCAGGATGCCTATGAAAGTTCATTAGCGTTTGACTTCATTTTGTCCTAATGAACAAGCAATTTTATTTTGAAGTCTCGTGTCGAGACTACGTGAAGAACCCGCCAGCCCGCATGCGCATCAATACGTCGTCGCATGGCATGAGATACTGATGCATTCGGAAATGCTCCATCAGAGTTTAACGGTGAAGGTAAGGTTTAATTTTGCAGGAACGGTGCTTCTTGTTTCAACGCAGGTTTGATTTCCAAAAATGAACAAACCAAGAAACATGAAGAGATGTGCCGCTGAAAATTCAGCGTGGAATGATGGCAACGAGCAAGGTCGATGGCCGTAGCATCGAGCTCAGAGATGCTAACAGCGGGCTCGGAGATGCTGACAGGCGCGGCCTGCACAGCAACCCCCACTTAAGCTCCAAAAGGGAGCAGGTGGCCCACCCCAGTCTCGGAGTAGCTGGCAGGCGTGACCTGCACAGCAACCACCGCTAATGCTCTGAAAGGGAGCAGCTTATCAAGCCGGGGTCAGAGACGTGAACAGGCACAGCCTGCACAACAACCTCTGCAAAAGCCCTGAAAAGGAGCAGCATGTGACAGAGAGAGTAGGAATGAAGCGAGGTGGAGGATAAATGCGTGGCTGAAGGACTGGTGCAGTGGGCAGGGATTCAAGTTTCTGCATCATTGGAACCTCTTTTGGGTTAGGTGTGACCTGTACAAAAAGGACGGGTTGCACTTGAACCCGAGGGGGACCAATATCCTGGTGGGGAGATTTGCAAAGGCTACTGGGGAGACTTTAAACTAGAATGGTTGGGGGGAGGGACTCAAATAGAGAAAGCTAGTAGACAGTGAGGCAGGAGGCAGAGAAGGGAAACACTCAGACCCAACATGTAGGGGGGAAAGAAGAAAAAGATAATAAACAGAGAATAAAAGGTGGTGGGTTTCTTAAATGTGTGAGCAGTGAGACAGAGGGGTGTAAAATGAGGGTAGAAGCAATAGGTAGCAAGGTGAAAAGTAAAAGTGGTAGGCAGACAAATCTAGGGCAAAAATAAAAAATGGCCATTTTTCAACATAAATCTATAAGGGGTAAGAGTGTTGTAAAAACAAGCCTGAAGTGCTTTGTGTCTCAATGCAAGGAGCATTCGTAATAAGGTGGATGAGTTGAATGTGCAGATAGCTATTAATAACTATGATATAGTTGGGATCACGGAGACATGGCTCCAGGGTGACCAAGGCTGGGAGCTGAACATCCAGGGATATTCAATATTCAGGAGGGATAGACAGAAAGGAAAAGGAGGTGGGGTAGCGTTGCTGGTTAGAGAACATTAGCTTGGAGGATGTAGAATCAATATGGGTAGAGCTGCGAAACACTATGGGGCAGAAAACGCTAGTGGGAGTTGTGTACAGGCCACCTAATAGTAGTAGTGTTGGGGATGGCATCAAACAGGAAATTAGAAATGCGTGCAACAAAGGTAAAACAGTTATAATGGGTGACTTCGATCTACATATAGATTGGGCGAATCAAATTGGCAGGGGTGCTGAGGAAGAGGATTTCTTGGAATGTATGCGGGATAGTTTTCTAAATCAACATGTAGAGGAACCAACGAGAGAGAAGGCTATTCTAGACTGGGTATTGAGTAATGAGGAAGGGTTAGATAGCAGTCTTGTTGTGCGTGGCCCCTTGGGCAAGAGTGACCATAATATGGTTGAGTTCTTCATAGGATGGAGAGTGACATAATTAATTCAGAAACAAGGGTTCTGAACTTAAAGAAAGGTAACTTTGAGGGTATGAGACGTGAATTGGCCAAGATAGACTGGCAATTGATTCTTAAAGGGTTGACGGTGGATATGCAATGGAAGGCATTTACAGGCTGCATGGATGAACTACAACAATTGTTCATCCCAGTTTGGCAAAAGAATAAATCAGGGAAGGTAGTGCATCCATGGATAACAAGAGAAATCAGGGATAGTATCAAAACAAAAGATGAAGCATACAAATTAGCCAGAAAAAGCAGCATACCAGAGGACTGGGAGAAATTCAGAGTCCAGCAGAGGAGGACAAAGGGTTTAGTTAAGAAAGGGAAAATAGATTATGAAAGAAAACTGGCAGGGAACATAAAAACTGACTGCAAAAGTTTTATAGATATGTGAAGAGAAAAAAATTAGTTAAAACAAATGTAGGTCCCTTGCAGTCAGAAACAGGTGAATTGATCAAGGACATGGCAGACCAATTGAATAACTAATTTGGTTCTGTCCTTAATAAGGATGACTTAATTAATCTGCTGGAAATAGCAGGGGACCGGGGGTCAAATGAGATGGAGGAACTAAGTGAAATCCAGGTTAGCTGGGAAGTGGTGTTAGGTAAATTGAATGAATTAAAGGCCGATAAATCCCCAGGGCCAGATAGGCTGCATCCCAGAGTACTTAAGGAAGTAGCCCCAGAAATAGTGGATGCATTAGTGATAATTTTTCAAAACTCTTTAGATTCTGGAGTAGTTCCTGAGGATTGGAGGGTAGCTAATGTAACCCCACTTTTTAAAAAGGGAGGGAGAGAGAAATGAGGAATTACAGACCAGTTAGTCTAACATCGGTAGTGGGGAAACTGCTAGTTATTAAAGATGGGATAGCAGCACATTTGGAAAATGGTGAAATCATTGGACAAAGTCAGCATTGATTTATGAAAGGTAAATCATGTCTGACGAATCTTATAGAATTTTTCGGGGATGCAACTAGTAGAGTGGATAAGGGAGAACCAGTGGATGTGTTATATCTGGACTTTCAGAGGCTTTCAACAAGGTCCCACATGAGAGATTAATATACAAACTTAAAGCACATGGTATTGGGGGCTCAGTATTGATGTGGATAGAGAACTGGCTGGCAGACAGGAAGCAAAGAGTAGGAGTAAATGGGTCCTTTTCACAATGGCAGGCAGTGACTAGTGGGGTACCGCAAGGCTCAGTGCTGGGACCCCAGCTATTTACAATATATATTAATGATTTGGACAAGGGAATTGAATGCAACATCTCCAAGTTTGCGGATGACTCGAAGCTGGGGGGCAGTGTTAGCTGTGAGGAGGGTGCTAGGAGGCTGCAAGATGACTTGGATTGGCTGGGTGAGTGGGCAAATGCATGGCAGATGCAGTATAATGTGGATAAATGTGAGGTTATCCACTTTGGTGGCAAAAACAGGAAAGTAGACTATTACCTGAATGGTGGCCGATTAGGAAAAGGGGAGATGCAATGAGACCTGGGTGTCATGGTACACCAGTCATTGAAAGTAGGCTTGCAGGTGCAGCAGGCAGTGAAGAAAGCAAATGGTATGTTTGCATTCATAGCAAAAGGATTTGAGTATAGGAGCAGGGATGTTCTACTGCAGTTGTTCAGGGTCTTGGTGAGACCACACCTGGAGTATTGCGTACACTTTTGGTCTCCTAATCTGAGGAAGGACATTCTTGCCATTGAGGGAGTACAGAGAAGGTTCACCAGACTGATTCCTGGGATGTCAGGACTTTCATATGAAGAAAGGCTGGATAGACTCGGCTTGTACTCGCTAGAATTTAGAAGATTGAGGGGGGATCTTATAGAAACTTACAAAATTCTTAAGGGGTTGGACAGGCTAGATGCAGGAAGATTGTTCCCGATGTTGGGGAAGTCCAGAACAAGGGGTCACAGTTTAACGATAAAGGGGAAATCTTTTAAGACTGAGATGAGAAAAACATTTTTTACACAGAGAGTGGTGAATCTCTGGAATTCTCTGCCACAGAATGTAGTTGAGGCAAGTTCATTGGCTATATTTAAGAGGGTTAGATGTGGCCCTTGTGGTAAAGTGATCAGGGGGTATGGAGAGAAAGCAGGTACAGGATACTGAGTTGGATGATCAGCCATGATCATATTGAATGGCGGTGCAGGCTCGAAGGGCCGAATGGCCTACTCCTGCACCTATTTTTTATGTTTCTATGTTTCTATGTTGATCCTGGGATGGAAGACGCTGGCAGGGTGGCCTTTACAGCAACCTCCGTGAAAGCTCAGAAAAGGAGCAGCTTGGCGCCCCCAGGCTCGGGGAAGATCAAGTCGGAATTGCCTGTCCAAAATGACAATGCTGGCCAGGGTGGCACAGCCTCAACATCTAAGGTTGAAGTTATCAGTCAACTCACAAGAGTGGGGATAACAGAATGAGAGGCTGGTGATGGGGAGGTGCACTGCACTGTTACAGGAAATTCAATTCAGACATCTGAGGATATCTCCCACTCAGTGGCTGGAAGTTTATGGATTCCTTCAACAAATGGTTAATACCTTTCAGCTCACGACTAAAAAAGAGCTGCTAGCACTCGGGAACAAAATTTGTTGCCCCAGGGATATGTGAACCAGTAGAGGCAGAACTGGCAAGTAGCATTATACTTGACTTCACACCAGTTGAATGAGGAGAACATGCTGGACAATGCTGGAAAGTAGGTAAATCCTGATAACTGCCAGACTCGTGATGTACCGAATGTTAACATCACCATCTGGGACATTCTGATTGGCTAAATGAAGTCTAAAGATCTAAAACTCCAGCGAGTTCAGAGAGCTCTTACAAGAGGGATTTTGGTGTTTGTGAGGTCGGTGGATGGAACACAACGTTCGGAAGTGCAGCAAGATGCCTTAGCACTGTTGTGTAAGGATATCATCCCTACCAAGTTAGTAGCTGAAACCGCTATACTGAGGCTGGTTGGAGCACCAGGCCTACACAACTAAGACAGAGCCAGAGGCCTTTTTTAGCCGCAGGTTCACAGCGCTCACCATGGAGAGAGCGCGTGCCACACACTCAGTCTCAACAATACAATACAATACAATACAATACAATACAATACTATACAATAGAATTCAATTTATTTGTCATTTGGACCCCGTTGAGGTCCAAACAAAATGTCGTTTCTGCAGCCATACATTACAAAACGAAGAAGACCCGAGACACAACACAATTTACACATCCATCCATCACAGCGCTGTGATGGAAGGCAAAAAAAACTTATCTCTCCACTGCACTCCCCCCCCCCCCCGATGTCAGAGTCAAAGTCAAAGCCCCCGGCGGGCGATGGTGATTGTCCCGCGGCCATTAAAGCCATGCCGGGTAATGCAAGGTCGCGCACCGGGTCTTGGTGTTAGAGCCCCGGCGTGCGCTCGCAAAGTCCCGCGGCCATTCAAAGCCGCGCGGGGCGATGATATGAAGCCCCGCTCCAGGTGCTCTTCAACCCCGCAACTCGGGCGGGAGAAGTCGCCGCTGCGGAAGCCCCGAAAAGCGGTCTCCCACCAGGGACCCGCGGGCTTCCGGTGTTGCCGTCCGCCAGACCCGCGGTTGTAGCCTCCGAATCTCCGGGGGTCGGGTCGCAGCAGCGCTCCACCACAGCTCCACCCGCTCCGGACTCGGCCAGCCCCGTGACGGTGAGTAGTCCGCAGCTCCGCAACTGGAGCCCCAGGTCATTCCTGCTGGAGGCCGCTCCACGTTGCCCAGCCCCAACGACAACGGAGACCCGACAAAGAAAAGGTCGGGTCTACCGTGCAGGGGAAAGCTTTTAAAGTTCTCCCCCCCCCCACCCCCACACACATACACATACCCCTACAAAAAATAAATAATAAAAACTACATAGAAACGAGACAAAAATAATAAAAAGACAGACAGACTGCAGAGGCCGCTGCTGACGAGAGTCGCGCCGCCCAACAACCCCATCAGGCCACAATGTCAGAGCCAGAGGGAGGGGACAGAACAGAAATTAACATCAGCAGATGCTGTCAATCAACCACCTAATCCCGTTGAGATAGGTGAGTATTATTCCCACAGCTGCATGAAATGTACGGAAGATATTCAAGTCGGAGATATATTGAGGCTGTTCTAACGTCAGTGCGGAAAGATAACCACTGGCCCTTTCAATTTACTAGCCATAAATGACTATAAATCTGACATTCTGTCTGACCTGTTTCTTCCATGGCAAGAAAAGCCCAAATTCCCATGCAAATGGTCTAAAGAGGAATATATAGCAATCCGAGTAGAGGCAGTGAAATTACAAAAAAGGATATGATTGAGGAGATTGACCATGAACAAGATGAATACATTTCCAATATCTTCACAAGGTCTAAGGAAGATGGAGTATACCGAATCATTCTTGATTTGGCTAGTCTGAACTTGGACTTGGAATATAACCATTTTAGAATGGATTTTCATTCAGCAAAACTACTAATTATTGAGTATTGCTTTGTGGCCTCAATCGATCTCAAAGATGCATTCTTTCCGGTACCAATACAGGAAATAATTGACTCGCTCATCGTTTTTTCATAAACTCTTCAGATTGGTCTGTGACCCTACCTACAGATAAGAAACAGAATTTTGGAGATGCATGCATACGCTTACTTAAGAATGAGAAATCTTTAATATGACAGGTTGCGAGGGTGATAGGCAAGCTGATAGCTGCCTTCCCTGCTATGGGGCCTTGCATTATGGAAGCCTGGATCATGAGAAGTTTCTTGCCCTATAATTGAATATGGGACATATTGATAGATGTATGAGGCTGACGACAAAGTCGATATCCAAATTCCAATTGAGCACACACGAGGGTACAGGGTTCATTGTACTTAGTAAGCCAACACTACAAAGTGAGGGCTGGGGTGTAACTGACACCTATACTAGTTGTGGTGGTAAGTGGAATGAGGATGAGTTGAGACATAGCCATTAAATATGTCATCAACTATTTGGAAAAGCTAGCAGCATTCCAGGCATTAAGAACGTATTGTGGGAATGACCATGATATGCAAATTAGGCTACATCGGGACAATACAACAGCAGCAGCATATGTTAACCATATGGGTGGCTGTAAGTCTCAAACATGTGATGCACTAGCAAAGTCCATTTGGGCGCGGTGTATAAGAGGAAAATATGGGTGTCTGCTGTACATCTGCCATGTAGGTACAAAATTGAAGCAGACAACAGGTCAAGAAATTCCTTATTCTGCCTTATCGAAAGATGCCTCCAAAAGATCATTCAAGACACGGCAACATGAATTAAAGTAGTGCCAAATTGGCCTACTCAACCTTGGTTTCCATTGTAAAAAGGTCTGCTGCAAGAAGCTCCTATATTTGCTCACAGACACGAACATTGGTTAGTTCAACCTGTCAGTTGTGCACCGCATCCACTGCATGATCGTATTGATTTATTTATTTGCAGGATTTAAAGAGACCCTTCGAGCTTATAGGACTATCCAGCAGAACAGTTGATGTGATCACTGCAGCTTGGCGAGATGGCACAAGAAAGCAGTATGCTACCTACATAAAACAGGGGAAACATTTTGTGAAGAGATACATGTGAGCTACTTTAAAGCAGAAGTAGCAGAGGTTTGGGGTTTCTTTCAGTTTGTTTTTATGAGAAGCGACTAAGTTATAGCACAATTAACACTGCTCCAAGTGCCTTATCATTGTATCTTGTGCTTGGAGTGGGACAACAAATGATTGGCTCTTACCCACTGGTGACACTGTTTGTGGAAGGTGTCTTTAATATGAACTCTCTAAAGCCTAGATACAAAGTAGTGTGGAATGTGTAATCAGTATTATATTTTTTACACAAATTGGCAGCAGCTGCGTCCTTAATGTTGGAGCAGCTACTCATAAGTTAGTGCTTATGACACTTATTTCATCATGAAGAGCTCAGTCTTTACACAATCTCCGTCTGGATAACTCGGTCAAATCTGACAAGAGGGTAGCATTTTATGTGAATGAACTCATAAAGTAGAGTGGGCACGGTTGGGTACAAGTTGGAGCTGACAGCATACCCACCAGATCGGAGATTGTGGGTGTTTATTATGTGAAAAAGTACAGTGAGGTTACTAAGAACCTATAAGATGGAAGGAAAGCTTTCTTCATAGTTATAAAAAAGTCTCACAAGAGAATGTTGGTGCAGACTATTTCAAGATGGACAGAGTGGACGCTGTTGAAAGCAGGAGTGAATACAGTTAATTTCAAGTCACATTCTACCAGGGCTGCTGGCATTTTGGTAGCCCATAGAATGGATGTTCCTCTTGATCCCATTCTTGCAACAGCAGGAGGGTTAGATGAACGCACTTTTGGAAGTTTATAATAAACCACATAACAGGTCTGGATGACTGCAGATAGAATTCTGGACAGTGTTGCATGAGCTGTTTTTCTGTAACTCCAAGGCTAATGGGACTGTGGTCCAGTTAAGGGTGAGGTACGTATGTAAAGTTAGCATCATGTGTTAATGGCCTATGTCTTTTCTACCATTTATGGTTTATCTGTGTAGCGTGTTCACATACAGATTGGTTTACTGCATGAAACCACTGAGCTTCAAAGGCTTCACGAGACCGAAATAAAATAGAAAGAATAAATGAGAACCAACCTTTGAAGTTTGATCTTTATTTTATGGGAAGTTGGAGTGAGAGACTACGTGCCCTCCACTCCCAAACCTGAATGTCATAAATTTAATTTGGTAAGTCAAGGGTTATTAATCTTTCTATAGCTTGAATCTGGTTCAAGTGGACTGTGATTTCATACAGTGGCTCTGAAGGTTGATGCGGGCTGGTGGGTTCTTCACGTAGTCTCTCACTCCAACTTCTCATAAAATAAAGATCAAACTTCAAACAATAAGTTCTCGTTTAATCTTTCTATTTCCTAATATAAATGGAGGAATAAGCAATAAATAGTAAGATTAAACGAGAACTTACCAGTTTGAAGTTTGATCTTTATTTTATGAGGAGTTACGTTGGTGATTACGTGAAGAAGACCCATCAGGGCGCATGCGCATCAATCTTCAAAGCAGCGGTATGAAATCACAGTCAACACAATAATTGAAGTAACATATTAAGATGAGAAACATGAGAACTACCATTATGACCTTTTTTCTATGAGAGAGGGTTGGGCGTGGCGGGCACGTAATCACCAACGTAACTCCTCATAAAATAAAGATCAAACTTCAAACTGGTAAGTTCTCGTTTAATCTTACTATTTTACTTCAGAGTCACGTGAGTGACTACGTGAAGATTTTAAAGCTCTGTGATTTTTATGCCGCAGATCAAAATCCCGGCTTCTCACTGCATCGATTGACTCTGAGTATCATCAATAATGCTGTAAACATGACATTGCATATCATGCAAAACCAAAACAGTTTTATTTTTGGTCATAAAACAACCAATAAACCCTCTTAATTTAGGGGCAACAAACGAAACAGAATTAAACAGAATTGAAAACAGACTTTAAACAATAGCAACAGCACTCAATATTGAGTGGGCAAACAGCCCTCCATCGGCAATCGGCCGATGGTAGTATTGCTGAAACACAAGTTCATTTTTCCAACCTGTGGCTTTTAATATATGGTCGATGGGAACATCCATCGCCCTGGCCGCGGATGTTGCTACTGCGCTAGTGGAATAAGATGTAAACACATAAATGTTAATTCCTGCCTGAACCAACTCTTGCTTTAACCATCTTGAGATAGTCTGAACTGCCACTCTTTTATGTTGGCTTCTTGTAACTGACAAATAATCCTGTTTCTTCTTGTCTTAAAGCCCTTGTGGCTTCAATGTAATGTAACAAATGTGTCCTTGCACATAAACATGGAGCTGTAGGATATGCTGAGACCATCTTAAATCCTGTCACACCTGGCCTGCTTTGTTTTGAGCAGGTCATAAATATAAAACAGAACATTCTCTGTAGTCACTTCCATTCTTTCTAACTGAAGTTTTTGCAAAGTCTGCACTCTCTGTACTGACACCAATGCCATTAGCATAGCCAATTCAGCAAAGTTATAGACATGACAGGGACCCAATGACGAAGCATGTTAAGAACAACGCTTACATCGCAGATTACCATATACCTAGGCTTAGGCGTTTTGGAATTAATGATTCCTTTCATCAACCTAGATATGAGAGGGTGAGATCCTATACTTTGTGTCCATGTTCATTGTGTCCGTGTTCAAAGCCAGTTCATTGGCTATATTTAAGAGGGAGTTAGATGTGGCCCTTGTGGCTAAGGGGATCAGGGGGTATGGAGAGAAGGCAGGTATGGGATACTGAGTTGGATGATCAGCCATGATCATATTGAATGGCGGTGCAGGCTCGAAGGGCTGAATGGCCTACTCCTGCACCTATTTTCTATGTATCTATGTATCTATGTACCTATTACAAGATATGCCGACAAAGCACTTCTAGCTGTATTGATAGCACTATAGCTAAGACCCTTATCATAATAAAGTGTAGATAAAACTCTAACACATTTTCAATAACTACAGTATCATATTGAATATTCTTTTGAACACAATATTGTTCCCATTTTTTTTTTTTTACATAAGTCATATACTGCTTTTGAGTACTCTTTCTCCAGGCTGCAGTGAGTATATCCACCGTTGGCCTAGAAAGTCCTCGACCAATGTAAGGCATTCTTAAAATCCTGCAAATTAACAGATCCATACGATCACATAACGGATTAACTTAACGCGTTACTGGATGCTCCAGCAAATTCCTACTGTTTGGAATCAGCAAAAAGAGGTTGGATCGCTATCTGTAACATCAAAGGGAACCATGGTTGAATCGGGCAATTTGGTATCACCAAAACCCCTGAAACGGCATCCTGCTTGATTTTCTCAAACACCGACCTATGAGGCAGAATGGTGGGAAAATGTACACAAACATATCATCCCAATTTAGTGAAAAAGCATCAATTGCCACTGCCCCTGGATCTGGTGCATATGAAACATATTTTGGCCTTCCATATAGAAGTACTATGTTCTTGAACACATCCTGGTTCCACATCCACTCTGTATTATGACGGGATTTTCGTGAGCTGCCATCTGGTACTACATTAGGTTTCCCTGGCAGATAGATAGCTCCAATTCAAATATCTCTATCCATACTCCAGGTCCAATTTTATTTGCCGACCTGTCACATGATAACAATTTGATTCCAGCCATGTGATTCATATCAGCAATTGCTGTAGTGTTGTCTATTTTGCACTTGACATGCAAACTAGTTTAGTTAGTGCCATAAGCCTTGAGTCCATAAAATACTCTTGGTTAATTCCCCATGTTTGCAGAAGCAATGTCCATCTGTCTCCACAGCTGGATCTTGTATCAGTAGCACCCTACCCAAGTGCTCTGACATCTGTCTGCAAAATCATGGAAGCTTGGTCCAATAACACTTTGGAACTACTAGTGGACACATACTGAATCCACCATTGTACATCAGCAACAGCCTCTATTGATAGAAGCATAGGTCTATTATAATGACCCCAATGTATCCTCAGTGCTTGTTCCTTTGACCTTTGTAATTGTAGATAATAAAGTGGCCACTGTTGGAAATGCTGCCAGCAATTTCCCCAGCAGACTCGTCACCTGGCTAATTGAAAGCTGTGTGTCAGCAATTAACTTGATACAGCTCTTAATTAGCTCTACCCTTTTTTGCCTGGGCAAGGTCACAATGATGTTGATTAAGTCTATTGTGAACCCAACTAGTCAATTTGTGTACAGGTATTAATTTAGGTTTCTCTGGATAGCTTATGAAGCTCAATTTTTAAAAAGTGGATTTTACCAACTGCCAATGATGCTTCAGCTGTTTCCTTTGATTGTCCTACAATCAAGATATTATCTAGCTAAGCCATGAGCACATGCCCTTGACTTCTCATCATGCCTAGAATAGGTTTTAACAACTTTGTAATCACTCTAGGAGCTGAAGACAAACCATTAGGCAGTTCATTGTATTGCCATAATTGCCCCATCCAGCTGAATTTTAAATCTTCTATCCTGCAAATGAACAGACACTGAATCCGGATCTTTAAGATCTCCTCAAACTTTTCCATCTTAAAATGTCTATACCGTACAAAAAAGGTTTAAGACTATTCAGGTCCAGTATAATTCTGCATCCCCCATCCTTTTTTGGTCTGGGAAAGATATTGGACACAAACTGATGGCTTTGGTAAACTGCCTTAGCAATTACACCCTTATTACATAAGCTTGCAAGTTCCACCTGAACTTCCAATTGTTCAGTGATACTGGTCAAACTCCTTTTTGGAACATGTTGCATGGGTAAATCAGAATTTGCATTAAGCGTTATTCGAAACCCTTCAATAACCTTCAGTATAAACATATCTGAGGTATCACATTAGATCTGTCTATATGAGAACCAGACCCACTTACCTCCTTACCACCTGGCAATCTTCCCCGGCCTCGAGCTGGATATCTCACCTTCCCTGGCACTGCTACAGCCGAACGCCAACTGCGCTGCATCGTAGCTGGACTCGTCCCTTGCCCGGACCAGACTCCTCGCTTATAGGGATACTCTTTGGTGGATATGTGGCTGCTGGCTGCTTAATCAAGCCCACCGTCTTGGCCTCCTCCTCCAGCTCCTTCACCTGCTTTGCGAAATCCTCGCCAAAGAGCTGTGCCGGTTGCACTGTGCCAGGTTGGCAGAGTGAAGCATATTTTATGCTGGTGGCAAGTTCCTCACCCAGAGGCTCACCAGCGTCCGACGACATGGCAAACCGTGCTGCACACGCTCTGGCAGCTGCCTGCCCTCCCTTTGGAAGTCGTCGTCGGACTCAGGGTCAGAGCGTATCTGCCCTTCTGCACTCACCTCTTGCAAAGAGGGTGCATTCAAGCAGGTCTCTACTAGGCACTGCCGGCGGAGCCTTCCCGACGGCCTCCCGCCCTCACAACTCCTCCTGGAGTGTGGCTTTGTGAAGCAGGCCTCTACTAGGCACTGCCGGCAGAGCCGTCCCCATGGCCTCCCGCCTGCACAACTCCTCCTGGAGTGTGGCTTTGTGAAGCAGAACCTCTCCTAGGCAGTGCCAGCGGAGCCTTCCCTATGGCTTCCCGCCTGCGCAACTCCTCCTGGAGCGTCTCTGTGGACCAGCCCCTGTATGAGCTGCTCCTTTTGGATAACCGCTGGGGAACGGGATCCTGTCCCCGACGGGACTCTCGTGGCCCGACTCTGCGGAGTCTATAGCCCTTACAGACTTGGGTTATGCATACCGCCTGACTGGCGTTTGCTGTGTACCCGGCTGGGCACTTTCCGAAGTCTGTCACCGCACCGCTACCGGCTTGCGACTCCCCCGAGGTGACAGGCTGCCTTTCAGAGACTGCGCTCCCACAGCTCTCTCTCTCTCCTTGTCGGTAGCAGACCTGCACCTTGATGATTTTTTACTTGTTCCTGTATTGTGGGGAAAAACATACAGCAACAATGTTTTACTTTTTTCTAACTCCTCCAAAGTCTCCCCGACATTGGTGGAGCTGTTATTACTCACCTGCAGGAGAAGCTCCGTCCTCCTGCTGCCGTTCGCGCCAATGCGTCAGATGTAATGACGCGCATGCGGCCTGACGGGTCTTCTTCACGTAGTCACTCACGTGACTCCGAAGTAAAATTAATGATTTAACTTTGGTCTTTTTCTCTTTCCATAGAAGGTTACAAATGTTAACAATTCTCACAGAATGTTATAAGAAAATATAGTCACAAGAGACTGAAGATACTATAATATTGAGCAAATCAAAGGGATGGGCTCAATCTAAAGCATTGACCATTCCTCTGTCTCCACAGATCCAGCCTGACCCACTAAGATCTCCAGCAGTATGCTTTTGCTCCAAGTTTTAGCATCTACAGTCCACTGTGTCTCATTGAAAAAAAAGTTCAATCTTTAATCTATTTGAAGAATAAGAATACATGTTTATAATACATGTTATATTTAAATAAATTACACATTGTCAACTCAAGGTTCAGATTGGACACCACCATCAATATCATCTTTGAAATACACATTTAAAGGAAAATATAAAAGCAAGTCATTGCAGAGGCTGCAGATCAGGAACAAAAACTCTAAACACTAAAATACTCAGCAGTTGATGCTTGAAGTAAAGGAGCCATTAGGCGGTAGTGACCATAATATGAGAAGTATCAATCTACAATTTGAGAGGGAGAAGGGAAATTCAGAATTGTCAGTTTTACAATTGAACAAAGGGGACTATGGAACCATGAGGGAGGAGCTGGCCAAAGTTTTTTTTTAATTTTTTTAATTTTTTTTAATTTATTAGAAGTACATTACATCACAACCAATTACACTAGTACTCATCACATATATCTTATTGCAATTAATGTACTCCGTTTATTTTATACACTAATAAAGGGAAAGGATAAGATTGAGAGAAAGAAGAAAGTGAAGGAAAAAAGTGAAGGTGTAAAAAACGTGACAAAAAAAAAAAAAAAGACAAAGACCCTATAAGAAAGAAATTGAACACAAAAGGAAAGAGTTAAGAAATAGACCCTAAAAAAGAAGAAAAAAGAGAAAGAGGGAAAAAAGAAAAACAGATATTTTTTTTGTAAGCATCACGCAAATGGGACATACCAACTCTCCAGCTTTCATCCCCCCTTACCTGACCTGTTTTTTTTTTTTTAGTACTTTTGCACCCTATACTTGTAATAATTCTATAAATGCAGACCACGTCAGGTGGAAGTGATCTGGTTTACCTGCCAGGAGGAGTCTTATCTCTTCTAGGTGTAATGTTTTGAACATATTTGAAATCCACATGTTTATAGTTGGTATTGGAGCGTTTTTCCAGAATTTTAGGATGAACTTTTTTCCAGTTATTAACCCATAGTCTATTAATTTCTTTTGGAACACATTTAGTTCTGGACTATCTTCCGTTGTTCCAAAGATAATCCATTCTGCTTTGGGTATCAGTTTAATTTTAAATAATTTTGTAAAAATTTCAAAAATTTCAATCCAAAATTTTTGAATTTTTGTACATAAAACAAATGAGTGCGCTATAGTAGCTTTTTGAGATTGACATTTATCACAAATTGATGATACATTTGGGAATATTTTATTGATTTATTTTTAGAATAATATAATCTATGTAAAATTTTTAATTGTATTAAAGTGTGTCTTACATTAATCGAACATTTATGCACATTTAATAAATATTCATTCCACCTTTCCTTTGAAATTTTAATAGCTAATTCTTGTTCCCAGTCTCTTCTAATACCTTCCGTAGATGGTATTTCTACATTTAAAATAATATTATACAAATATGATATTAAGTTTGCTGATTCAGCTTTTATCTGCATTGCTTCATCCAATACATCTGTTGAGGTATTGTGATGATCTTTTGTATATTTTTTCAAATAGTCACATATTTGAAAATATTTAAAATATTGATTATTTACGAGTTTATATTTTATTTGTAATTGTTGGAATGATAGTAATTTTCCAGTTTCGTACAAGTCACCGAACGTTTTAATTCCTAGTCTATCCCATTGTATGAAAGATTTGTCTGTAATTAAGGGATTGAATGAAGGATTATTAATTATGGGAGATAAAAGCGATAAATGTCATAATTTAAAAAAAAAAAATAATTTGTTTCCAAGTTCTAATTGTGCTATGTATAATTGGGTTTTTGTTATAATTTATGTTATTCAGTTTCATTTGTGAGAGAAGGATCGCTCCAATGTGTCCAGAGGAGCAGTCCTCTCTCTCCATTACAATCCAGTCCACTTGCTGGGCAGAGTTGTCCATCAGTTGAATCATATTTTTAATATTTACTGACCAATAGTAATACATGAAATTAGGGAGTGCTAAGCCCCCTAATACTTTAGCTTTGTTCAAGTGTGTTCTTTGTATTCTATGTGATTTATAGTCCCATATAAAATTCGTAATGTCTGAATCCAGTTTTTTTTTAAACTTCTTTGGTAGGTATATAGGAATCGATTGAAATAGGTATAAAATTTGTGGTAAAAAGATCATTTTTATTGCATTTATTCGGCCTATTAAAGACATCGGGAGCGTTTTCCAAAATTTAATTAGTGTATTTAATTTATTAAGTAAGGGATCAAAATTAGCTTTAAACATGCCTTGATATGTTCTAGTGATTTCGATTCCCAAGTATTTAAATTTTTCTGTAGCTATTTTAAAAGGGAATTTTAAAAGATGTGTTGAGTCTTTCAGTTTTATTGAAATAATTTCACTTTTATTCCAGTTTATTCTAGATCAAGAAAAGGATCCAAAATCCTCAATTAAGTTTAATATATTTGGTATAGTAATTTGAGGTTTTGTAATGTACAGTAATATATCATCCGCGTATAAAGATATTTTATTATTTGAATATTTAGTATTATACCCATGGATATCTGGGTGTTCTAATTTTTTCTGCTAACGGTTCAATTATGAGAGCAAACAACTGTGGTGATAATGAGCATCCTTGTCTATTTCCCCTTGATAGTTGAAATTTCGAGGATAATATGTTATTAGTTAATATTCTAGCTGTAGGTTTATTATATAATAGTTTAATCCATAAAATAAAATTCTCTCCCAGTTGGAATTTTTGTAATACTTTATCCATATAATTCCATTCTACTTGGTCAAATGCTTTTTCAGCGTCCAACGAGATGATTGATAATTCTTGTTCTTCAGATTTATGTGAATGCATTATATTGAGTAGACGTCTCATATTATTAGATGAGTATCTTTTAGGGATAAACCCAGTCTGATCTGGGTTTATTAGTTTGCTAATATATTTACTTAATCTTCTAGCTAGTGTTTTCGCTAATATTTTTTGAACTGTGTTTAACAATGCTATAGCTCTATATGAACCCGGTTCTTCTATATCTTTGTATTTTTTAAGTATTAGTGTGATCGTTGATTCAGCTAGTGTATCAGGTAATGTTTGTTTTTTAAAAGCATATTGGTACATTTTTTGTAATCGTGGTATAATTTTGTCGTAGAAGCTTTTATAAAATTCATTAGTAAATCCATCAGGACCTGGTGTTTTTCCATTCTTTAATGAGTTTATTGTATCTTCTAATTCCTTAAATGAGATTTGTGCTCCCAGTTCCTCTTGTTCCTTCAACTCCAACTTTGGAAGCTTACAATTATCCCAAAACTCTGTAATTTTACAGGAGTCAGTTGTCGTTTTAGATGTATACAAATTCTCATAAAATTGCGCAAATCTTTTATTAATATCCTTCGGTATGGTTAATAATTCCCCTCTATCTGATTTAATCTTTGGGATCGTATGTTCTTTTTCTCGTTTTTTTAGCTGGCGAGCCAAAAGTTTATGCGGTTTATCCCCAAATTCAAAGTGCTCTTGTTTTGTAATTTGAAAAAGTCTTATAAGTTTGGCTGATAATAGTTTATTTAATTTAAATTTCAAAATTATTATTTTATTATGTTTATCTATTGATGCATCTTTAGCATTGTCTATATCCATTTGTCTAATAAGTTCCTCTAACTGTCTTTGTTTATTCTTATTCTTTTTATTTTGAAAAGCTTGATATGAAATTATAATACCTCTAATATATGCTTTAAAAGATTCCCATAATACAGTAGGCGATATATCTGGAGTATCATTTATTTCAAAAAAAGGCATCCATTTGTTCTTTTAAATATATACTCGCTTGTGGAACTTTTAGGATGTGAGAATTAAATCTCAAAAACGGTTTATTCTTAGACATTCCTTCCAGTTTTAAAAAGAAAGTTAGTGGTGAATGGTCTGAAATCGAATTTGTATGGTATGTTGGGTTAAAAGTATGAGGGATTAATTTTGTGTCCACCAGGAAATAATCTATACGTGAGTATGTTTTGTGTACCATTGAATAATACGAGTATTCCCTGCCAGTTGGATTAACAATTCTCCAAACATCTGCTATATTAGTATTGTTTATATAAGTATTTAAAAATTCACTGGTTTTAGATTTCGTATTCCCTCTCTGTTTTTGGCTTGATTTATCTAAATACAGATCTAAAACACAGTTAAAGTCTCCTCCTATTATAACATTTTGATAATTAAACTCTGCGATTATGTTCAGAATTTTATTGAAAAAATGAGGGTTGTTAAAGTTAGGCGCGTATATATTTACCAAGGTAATTGGAGTATCATGAATTTCTCCATTAACTATTAAGTATCTCCCTTCAATGTCTGTTATAGTATTCTTTGCTTTGAATGGTATACCTTTTCTTATAATGATTGATGTACCTCTAGATTTCGAAGTAAATGAAGAATGGTATGTTTGACCTATCCATTTCGCCCTCAACATAGCTTGATCCTGAGATTTTAGATGAGTTTCTTGTAAGAAGATAATGTCAGAATTGTACAGTTTCAGCTGAGCTAGTATCTTAGCCCTTTTAATAGGTTCGTTAATACCTCTTATATTCCAACTACAGAATGAGATTCCTCCTAGGTTCTTTTGTTTAGCATCTTGCATTTTGAATAATTATAGTACCTTTAAATCTTGTGGTGCGTCCATATCCCAGGTCTTTGGGTATTGGGGGAACCTTTGAATTTCTAAGTTTTGTTGGCATATCCCGTTTACGCTTATCTCTAAACACAAAACACAAACATGTGAATTTATGTGATAATAAAAAAAAAAAAATTTAAAAAGGGAAAATACAGTGTCTAAAATAGTCGACACTGTAACAAGTGGCCCACCTGTAGGTGGGAGAAAACCTTGTTTCGACTTCCATTGTTGGTGTTAAACAAATAACTCCGCTCTCTTGATTATTCATAACATATTAGAACGGGGCCTCACATTCAGATATATAATACAATTTTACCCTATATATTTCATTGTAACATATCATATATATATCGCAATTTTAGCTACTAATTATTAAACAAATGATTTTAGCTTCAGTGATAGTCAACTGTTGGTTGAAGGGGTTAACGAGACGCGCCCCTGGACCTAAGCCAGGTGCTCATTTCTCATCCCCTCCTCCCAATTATACATAAGGTTTAAATTTAATAAAAATTCATATTAGTTTTGTTAGTTCGTTATTTTTTATTTTTATTAGCGTCCGTAGCTATTCTAATCTAACATAGATAACTTGTTAAATTATTAGGTTGTTAATAGGATAAAATCTTACAATTGGATTTAATATTGTAGTCTATTAAACAAATAATGCTTCTGGTATATTCCATAGTTCAGTTCAGCTGTTTACTCGTTTTGAACAAAGAGTGTCCTTGATTCAAAATTCCATAGATAACAGTCTAGCCATCCTAAACAAATCACAGCTTGGAATGGTTCTAATCTGCCAAACCTCCATTAACCGTGGAATTCTAGTTTTTTAGAATTAATTCATACTATTAATTTCTATTTTTCAACGATGCTCTGGGCATACTTGTACGCCTCCTCAGGTTTTACAAATGACTTTTCAGAACCATCAAAAGAAATACGCATTTTGGCTGGATAAAAAACACCGAATCTGACACCTTGTTTCCCTCTTAAAAGCTCTTTAACCTTCCCGAATTGATTTCTCTTTTGCACAATTTCATACGGATAGTCCCTGAATATTTTGATAATGTCATTGTCCAACCGCAGTTGCACTCCGTATTTGATTTTGCTCATGACTTCTTCCAGTTCTGAAATGTCCCGAAATTTCACAATAATATGACGTGGGTGGGTTTTTCCAGCTTCAGATCTCTGTTTAAATATTGGAACACGATGAGCCGCTTCAATTTTTGGTTCTTTGGAAAGATTAAGCAAATGTTTAAGTAAGCCCATGGCAAACTCACGAACGTCCTTTCCCTCGGTTCCCTCTGAGACTCCAAGTATTCTCAAATTCACGCGTCTAGAACGAGCTTCCAGGTCCAGGCATTTGTCTGAGACTTTCCCCAATTGAGTCACCATCTGTACTAAAGTTTGCTCATATTCTTGCTTCCTTTGATCATGTTCATGCCTCATTTTCACCATGTCTTCAACCACTCGAGCCATATTTTTCTCCAATTCCGTAATTGTGCGCATACTTGCAGCTACTGTTTCAAGCACAGCCGTGAACCTGTCCGTAGTAATTTTTTCTATCTTGTCCATTCTCCCCGATAGTCAATCTTTCACATCATCAATTCATTTATTTATAGTGTCAAGTGAATCAATCACCTTATGATTACCAGCATCAATAGCCTTCTGATTACCAGCGTTCGAATCCTTCATCTTTTCAATTTTTTCCATCATTTTTCCCATCAGAGTTTTATTTTCATCCAAAATTTCATCTTTCATATCTTTCACTGATTTCTTCAAATCATCAAATTCTTTGTCCTTACCCAACTCTGTCTTAGATCTTGTATCCATTTCTGCAGCCACTTCAAAAGCTTCAGAGGTAACTTCTCCTTCAGGCTTCTTCGGATTTTTCAGCAGCTTTATCACTGATCTCTGAGGGCTCTGGGCTGGAGACAGTTTTCTCATTTAAAAGTCCTTAAGCCACCGTTTAAAACATCGCGCTTACTGATGACGTCATCAGCCCGGCGACCAGAAGCTCCGGTAAGGTTTTTAATCCAGTCCCGACTTATGGACCCGTTTTTACACAAATAATCGTGAAAATTTTCGAGATCGGAGCTAGGTGCACGTCTGTTAATCTAACATGGCGCCACCGGAAGTCGAGCTGGCCAAAGTTGACTGGAAAGATACCCTGGCAGGGATGTCAGTGGAAAAACAATGTCAGGTATTTCTGGGAATAATTCAGAAGTTTCAGGATCAGCTCATTCCAAAGAGGAAGAAAGATTCCAAGGGGAGTAAGGGGCGACCATGGCTGACAAAGGAAGTCAGCGACAATATAAAAATAAAAGAGAAGAAGTGTAACATAGCACAGATGAGCGGGAAGCCAGAGGATTGGGAACATTTTAGAGAGCAACAGAAGATAACTAAAAAGGCAATACGGGGAGAAAAGATGATATACGAAGGTAAGCTAGTCAAGAATATAAAAGAGGATAGTAAAAGCTTCTTTAGTTATGTGAAGAAAAAAAATAGTTAAGAACAAAGATGGACCCTTGAAGACTGAAACAGGTGAATGTATTATGGGGAACAAGGAAATGGCAGATGAGTTGAACAGGTACTTTGGATCCATCTTCACTAAGGAAGACACAAACAATCTCCCTGATGTACTAGTGGCCAGAGGATCTAGGGTGATGGAGGAACTGAAGGAAATTCACATTAGGCAGGAAATGGTGTTGGGTAGACTGATGGGACTGAAGCCTGATAAATTCCATGGGCCTGATAGTCTGCATCCCAGGGTACTTAAGGAAGTGGCTCTAGAAATCGTGGACACATTGGTGATCATTTTCCAATGTTCTATAGATTCAGGATCGGTTCCTGTGGATTGGAGGGTATCTAATGTTATCCCACTTTTTACGAAAGGCAGGAGAGAGAAAACAGTGAATTATAGACCAGTTAGCCTGACATCAGTGGTGAGGAAGATGCTGGAGTCAATTATAAAAGATGAAATAGTGGCACATTTGGATAGCAGCAACAGGATCAGTCCGGGTCAGCATGGATTTACGAAGGGGAAATCATGCTTGACTAATCTTCTGGAATTTTTTGAGAATGTAACCAGGTAAATGGACAAGGGAGAGCCAGTGGATGTAGTGTACCTGGACTTTCAGAAAGCTTTTGATAAGGTCCCACATAGGAGAATAGTGGGCCAAATTAGAGCACATGATATTGGGGTTAGGATACTGACAGGGATAGAAAATTGGTTGGCAGACAGGAAACAAAGAGTAGGGATTAATGGGTCCCTTTCAGAATGGCAGGCAGTGACTAGTGGGGTACCACAAGGCTCGGTGCTGGAACAGCAGCTATTTACAATATACAATAATGATTTAGATGAAGGGATTAAAAGTAACAATAGCAAATTTGTAGATGACACAATGCTGGGTGGCAGTGTGAACTGTGGGGATGAGACTAAGAGGATGCAGGGTGACTTGGACAGGTTGTGTGAGTGGGCAGATGCATGGCAGATGTGGATAATGGGCAGATGTGCATGGCAGTTTAATGTGGATAAATGTGAAGTTATCCATTGGTGACAAAAACAGGAAGGCAGATTATTATCTGAATGGTGTCAAGTTGGGAAAAGGGGAAGTACAACGATATCTGGGGGGGTCCTTGTGCATCAGTCACTGAAAGTAAGCATGCAGATACAGCAGGCAGTGAAGAAAGCAAATGGCATGTTAAGTATAGGAGCAAAGAGGTCTTTGTACAGGGCCCTAGTGAGACTATACCTGGAGTATTGTGTGCAGATTTGGTCTCCAAATTTGAGGAAGGGCATTCTTGCTATTGAGGGAGTGTAGCGTAGGTTCACAAGATTAATTCCCGGGATGGCGGGTCTGTCATATGTTGATAGAATAGAGCGGCTGGGCTTGTATACTCTGGAATTTAGAAGGATGAGAGGTGATCTTATTGAAACATATAAGATTACTAGACTGTGAGGCCCGTTGGGCCCCAGCATCACACAGGAGGGCTGGTCCCCCAACGCAATATTCCACCTCTCCACCAATTCCAATATTGGTGGCCAATGGGGGGGGGGGGCTTTCTGGAGTGCTTGCATGGGTTGTGGCTGAAGGGACTGGTTTCCAGAGGGCTAGTATGAACATTGTGGGCCGAATGGATTCTTGGGCTGGCGGCTCAGTCACTCAAGCCTGTTGTGCTGGCAGCTCACTCACTCATGGCTGGTGGGCTGGCAGTTGACGCACGGCTATTCCTTGAAATTCCCTTTGAAATGCCACCAAATTCAAGTGCAGTTTCTTTCCACTTCTAGCAGGGTGCAAAGGCTCCAAATTCAAGTGCAGTTTCATACCATTTCAAGCAGGGTTCAAGGCCACCAAATTCAAGTGCAGTTTCTTACCACTTCAAGCAAGGTGCAAGGCCACCAAATTCAAGTGCAGTTTCATACCATTTCAAGCAGGGTGCAAGGCCACTAAAGACAGCGAGTCATGACCTCTCCATCTTGCAGAGACTGAGCCACGCTGCCTCTTCTGGGTTTTATAGTCCTTCACCCCCTCCCACCAGAAGGGGCGTGGCCTTCATGGTGTGATTGATAGGAGAGAGAATCTCAGCATTTTTAAAACACTAATAACTCTTTTATTTTTCATTGATGGGAAAAATCCTCAGCACCTGATGATCGGAGGGGGACTCTGAATAAGATGGCCAAAAATCACAGCCATACATGGTAGCGTTTTTTCTAAAATCAATATAAAGCGCAAACAGGAAGTGGTCAAGATTAGACTTGTAGAAGGCAAGGCAACTTTAATTAGGCAAGGCAACTTTAATTAGGCAAGGCAACTTTAATTAGGCAAGGCAACTTTAATTAGGCAAGGCAACTTTAATTAGGCAAGGCAACTTTAATTAGGCAACACAGCTTTAGCATTTCCAAACCAAAGGCAACACAGCTTTAGCATTTTGAAAACAAAGGCAACAGAGCTTTAGCATTTCCAAACCAAAGGCAACACAGCTTTAGCATTTCCAAACCAAAGGCAACACAGCTTTAGCATTTCCAAACTATATTTTCAAACCACATGAAGGGCACTGACAGGTCAGTAAAACCACTCACAGTTTAGTAGACATGTGTTTAGTGTTATTCACAGCTCAGACTGAGAGACATGACCCTGTCGCTCCCCCATCTTGCAGAGACTGACTGAGGCACTCAACACTTCTGGGATTTATAGTTCCACCGGAAGGGGCGTGGCCTTCAGGAGAGATAATCTCAACATTTTTTAAACACTAATAACTCTTTTGTTTTTCATCGATGGGAAAAATCCTCTTGTCCTGCGCAGCGGAGGGGACTCTGAGTAAGATGGCCAAAAATCACAGCCGTAAGTGGCAGCGTTTTTTCTAAAATCAATATACAGAACAACAGGAAGTGGTCAAGATCAGACTTTTAGTAATATAGATTAAGGGTTTGGATACATTAGAGGCAGGAAACATGTTCCCGATGTTCGGGGAGTCCAGAACCAGGGGCCACAGTTTACGAATAAGGGGTAAGCCATTTTGAACGGAGATGAGGAAAAACTTTTTCACACAGAGGGTTGTGAATCTGTGGAATTCTCTGCCTGTAGGCAGTGGAGGCCAATTCGCTGGATGCTTTCAAGTGAGAGTTATATAGAGCTCTTAAATATAGTGGAGTCAGGGGATAATGGGAAAAGGCAGGAATGAGGTACTTATTGTTGATGATCAGCCATGATCACAGGCAGTGCCGGCTCGAAGGGCCGAATGGCCTACTCCTGCATCTATTATCTATTGTCTATTGTCTATTGTCTATTGTCTATTTCTGCACACTTAGCACGAAGGGACCACTGTACAAAGTGAAGTGATGTTAAAAGTTAACCCAGATGTACATACAATGTCCTGTAGCACTATTTTTAAGAAGAGTACAAATGTGAATTGGTGGATGGATAAAAACTTGTATTCATGGTAGGAAGCAGAAGGTGATGGTGGAAACATTCTTATTGAACTGGAGACCTGTGACTAGTGGTGTGCCTTAGGGTTCAGTACTGGAGCCCATTACTGTTTGTCATCAATGTCAATGATTTGGATGAGAATATACCCGGCAAGATTAGCAAGTTTGCAGATGATACAAAAGTGGGTGGTATTGCAGATAGTCAAAAATTGCACCAGCATCTTGATCGGTTGGCCAGGTGAGCTGAGGAATGGTTGATCGGATTTAATACAGAGAAATGTAATCTGTTGCATTTTGGAAAGTCTAACATGGGCAGGACCAACACAGTGAATAGTAGAGCTCTGGGAAGTGTTGTGGAGCAGAGGGATCTAGGAGTGCATGTACATAGTTCCTTGATGGTAGCATCACAGGTAGATGGGGTGGTCAAAAAGGCTTTTGGCACATTAGCGTTCATCAGCCAGAGTATTGAGTATAGAAGTTGGGAGGTCAGGTTGCAGTTATATAAGATGTTTGTGAGATCGCATTTAATTGTGTTCAGTTCCAGGCACCATGTTATGGGAAAGATGTGAAGTTGGAAAGGGTGCAGAGAAGATTTACAAGGATTGCCAGGACTCGAGGGTCTGAGCTATAGGGAGAGGTTGACCAGGCTGGGATTCTATTCCCTGGAGCACATGAAGATGAGGGATGATCTGATAGAGGTGTACAAAATCACGAGAGGAATAGATCGGGTAGACGCACAGAGCATTTTACCCAGAGTAGGGGAATCGAGAACATGAAAGCATAGAATTAAGGAAAGATTTAACAGGAATCTAAGGGGTAACTTTTTCACACAAAGGTTAATGGGTGCATGGAACGAGCTGCCGGAGGACGTAGTTAAGGCAGGGACTGTCACAATATTACAGAAACAATTAGACAGGTACATGGATAGTACAGGTTAAGAGGGATATGGGTCAAATGCAGGCAAGTGGGACTAAAGTAGATGGGATATGTTGGACGGGGTGGGCAAGTTGGGCTGAAGGGCCTGTTACCACAACTGTACGACTCTATGCCTCTATGACTATGTGGTGCACAAATTTATTTTGGGGAGGACTGGGTTCAAATGCAAGTCATTCCTGATGGCCACATGTCAAGATGGAGGCCCAGAACTGCCTCACAGAGAAATTATCCTATCACTGCAATTGAGCCTAAAAGTTACTCCAGTGGGTCCAATGTTGGAGCATTTAATAATTCAATAATGGGAAATCACTTGTCCACTGTTTCTGTGGCAATTCTGATCCATGGAGGTCCATCCATTTCAATAGAAAGCAGCAGTTCCGAGAGAGAGAGAGATTTCAAGGGATTGAAAGTATATTTGAAGTCATTGGGTTAATTTAATTGTTAATTTAAATCTATTTGTTTTGAAGTGTTTTTGAGGATGTTTTTAAAATTTTAATATTTTGAATTAATTTTTAATAGCATCATTCATTTTTAATTGGCCTTAAACATTTCTCATTCTCAGATACTAAATTGTCGACAGTTTTGATAGCCAGTAACCCTGAGGACGTTTTAACTAGCTGGGAAACCATTGCTTATGGGGGGTTTGTATTGGGAATGTTGTAGGCTCCTCAAAGCCTTGTCGATCAAAAGCCTGCTACAGGGGCAAAGTTGATGCTGCAGGGGATATGTCAAATGTAATTGGAGTAGATGAAAAAACATGCCGTGACTTAGCAATTGGGGGGCATAAAACAACTGGAAAATAGTTCTGCATATACTCAAGCCATGTTCAGTCATTTAAAAATAAAGTTACATATAGATGATGTTTTTACACTGCATTATTTTTGATAAACTAGTCTCAAATTTTTGCAATTATAATTTATCAAGTTTTGTAGATTGATGATGCATGTGAATCAATCACACTTAGCTGGCATCACTAACTCCACCCCATTATAACATTTATACTAACGCCCATTCCCAGCACCGTTAGTTGAAGCAGCCAGGATGAACTGACAACACCTAGCTCTGTAATGCTGCCAAGTTAAAGTGCTTCAACTAACGGTGCTGGGAATGGGCGTTAGTATAAATGTTATAATGGGGTGGAGTTAGTGATGCCAGCTAAGTGTGATTGATTCACATGCATCATCAATCTACAAGTTTCATCTCGGAATATTTAAAAATGCCAAGTATTGTATTTAGTGATTTTCACTGGAATTAGAGTGTAAACCTAGAGAGAAAAAGCTGGTAGAATGTTGGTAGAATTTTGGGCACATTTTTTGCAGGGATCTTCGAATCCCATGGTCCTGAACAAAACTCTGAAACCCCCTTTAGGTCTCTTTCACATTAAAAATGTCAAAGAAATGAAGTTTAGTTTATTACTCATGCATTTCTTTTTTAAATTCAGTTTTTTCATGAGTGAATTATTCCAGAGATAAACGGATTGATTGCAACCACATGGGTTCAAGTCCTTCGGTCCATCATTGATCACCCATTCACATGTGTTCTGTGTTATCCCACTTTTGCTTCCATCCCATACCAATCAGAAACAATTTACAGAGGCCAATTAACCTGCAAATCTGCAAATCTCTGGGATGTTGGAGGAAAAGGGAGCATCCCAGAAAATCTATTTGGTCACAGAGAGAATGTGCAAACTCCACACAGACAGCATCCAAGATCAGAATCGAATCTGGGACTCTGGTGCTGTGAGGTAGCAGCACTACAAGTTCACGTTAAAGGAGCAGAATTAGGCCATCCAGCCCATCGAGTCTACTCCGCCATTCAATCATGGCTGGTCTCTGCCTCCGAATCCCATTTTCCTGCCTTCTCCCATAACCCTTGACACCCTTTCTAACCAAGAATTTGTCTATCTCTGCCTTAAAAATGTCCACTGACAGCCTCCACAGCCCTCAGTGGCAATGAGCTCCACAGATTAACTACTCTCTAACTAAAGATGTTTCCCCTCACTTCCTCCACTCTATCTATGCCTTTCATTATTCTGTCAGTTTCAATGAGGTCCCCCATCAACCTTCTAAACTCCAGCGGGTACAGTGATTCTTGAAATATCACAACTAATGCCTCCACAATCTCTGAGGCCACCTCCGTCAGAACCCTGAGATGCAGTCCATCCACCTTCAGAACTTTCAGTTTTCTGAGCACCTTCTCCTTAGTAATCGCCACTCCACTAACTTCCACCCCCTGACTCTCTAGGATTGCAGGCACACTACTGGTGTCTTCCACTGTGAAGACTGTTGCAAAAATGTTATTCAATTCCTCTGCCATTTCTTGATTTCCCGTTATCACTTTTCCTGCATCATTCTCCAGCAGCCCAACATCCACTCATGCCTCTTTTTTATTTTTTACATATCCGTAGAAACACTTTTATATTATTGACCAGCCTACAATCGCACTTCACCTTTTCTCTCCGTATTGTCCTTTTAGTTACCTTTTGTTGATAGTGGGGGCGCCTTCGAGTATGGCTGCCCAGCCTGCAGCTGTCCGTCTTTTCACCCTTTTTTAATTTTTTAGTATGTTAAAAAGTTTCGTTTGGAGGTCTAATCGTTTTTATGTGTGGGGGGGGGGGGGTGGGGAGGGGGAAACTGCATTCCTCAGTCCATACCTGGTCGGAGATGCGGCTTTTCTCCGAGCCGTATCTTCACCCCTTCCTCGTGGCCTACCAACGGGCCTGGAGCGGCGTTTCCTGCCGGGACCGGCCAGAACTTCAGCTTCGGCAACAGCGCAGCGCTGAAGCACCATCGCGGAACGGGCGATGCCTTATCCGGGTCGCTGTGTGGTAAGCGCCGGAGTGCTTACTCTAACATCGCGGAGCTGTGGTTGCGGAGCGTCCAGCCGCGGCGGCGCTGACTTTTCAACACCGCGGAGCCTGGGCTCTCTCGCCGAGATCGCCAGTGTCGGAGCTCCGACCAGCGCGGCCTGTGGACTTCGGGAGCCGTGGTCTCTGGCAGCAAGCGGCCGTTCCAGACACTCCAAGCCGCTGAAGAGTGTTCTCCCGACGCCGGAGCTCCATCATCCGGCGAGAGGGCCTGAAACATCGGGCTGCTGCGGAGGCCTCAAATAGGCCCCGAATAGGGGGTGAACAAGAGGAAAAGGACTGGACTTTGTTGCCTTCCCTTACAGTGGGAACCATTGTGGGGGGATGTTTTTATGTTTTATGTTAAATTATTCTTTAATGTGGTGTCTTACTGTTATTGGTGTGCTGCAAATGGCAACTCAAATTTCACTACACCAGAAATGGTGTAAAGCGACTTTGAGTCCTGAAAAGCGCTATATAAATAAAATCTATTATTATTATTATTATTATTATTATGTGACAATAAGTGTCCTTTGTCCTTTTGTCCTTTGTCCTTTTTTCTTTAAAAAAGATCCCAATCCTATTGCTTCCCACTAATCTTTGCAATGTTATATGCCTTCTCTTTTGCTTTTATGTGTCCTTGACCTCCCTTGTCAGCCACGGTCATCTTATTCACCCCCTGGAATCTTTCTTCCTCTTTGGAATGAGATCATCCTGCATCTTCCGGATTATTCCTAGAAATTCCTGCCATTGCTGTTCCACCATCAACCCTTCTAGGGTCCCTTTCGCCAGCTCCTCCCTCATGCCTTTGTGGCCCCCTTTGCCCAGCTGCAACATTGACAAATTGTAGATTAAATATTAAAATATTGTGGTCACTATCTCCTAGTGGTTCCTTCACCTCAAGTTCTCTTTATTAAATCTGGTTCATTGCACAACACTAAATCTAGAATTGCCTTATCCCTGGTAGGCTCCACTACAAGCTGCTCTAAGAAACTATCTTGGAGGCACTCTACAAATTCTCTCTCTTGGGGTCCAGTACCAGCCCGATTCTCCCAGTCTACCTGCATATTGAAATCTCCCACTGCGTAGAATGTTGCTCTGTGTTGTGGCAATTTACAATAATCACTCTCATGCCACACACTCAACACAGCAGCACTCCTGGAGAATGCACTATCTGAACATGATGCAGAGAAACAATTTTGACATACCCATGTAATTATTATTATTTTTTTAAATCTTTTGAGTAGAATAAGAGAAAACCATGCAGAACAACCAAAAAGAATTAAAAGGAAAACTGAAGTGATTTCAAGGGGTTTAGAAGATTAAATACAAATCCTGATTATAGGAAAGATGTGCTTAGAAAATATTTTGAAAGATCATGGGCCATCTGTATACTAATTGTAGAAGGAGTAGATTAATGTCAGGTGGTGAAAAATGACAATTTTTTCATTTCCCCTGTTACTCTGAGCTATATTTTCATAGTTAAATAAGATTATGGAAATTAAGACCTGATTTTAGCATCAAGTTATTAATTATTAATCTATTTCTTTCAAAGATCAGCTTGCTAATGACTGTAAAGAACATAATACCTGTCAGTTTTTTGCTTGAATAACTCTCTAGCAAAGAGGAGATGGATTTGTTGAGCAGTTTGAAAGGAAATATAACTATGAGATGGTGGCTAAAAAAAAATCTGCTCCTATTGTTGGAATGATTAAAAACTAGAGGTTATGGAGCAAGGTAATTGGGAGAAAGGAGCAATGCCAATCCGTGAAACGGTTTTTCATGTGTGGTTAGTATTGGAATGTATATCCCGACCACATTATAGAAACAAATTCAATCATAGTTTCTTGTTGGGGAAATATAAGGCTGCAGGGAAAGGGCATTGGAATCAGGCCAATTGTATTGTTCTTGCAGAGAACCAGAATGTTATTTGAAAGGATGAATAGGCTCCTGGTTACAATTGTATTCTGCGATTTTGTAAGTTTAGAGGGAATGAATAGAATACTTTGCGGAAATGTTCTTGTGGATTGCAATACACTGTTAAATTATTCCAGTTGCTTGTAAAATAAACGGCAGGACAGCAGTGTGCTCCTTGCAAAGATGCATGATTGCTGTATGCAACCACTGTGAACCATGCCGTGACATCTTCAGGTTAAGGTGGGACCATGGTGCGGTGGTAGAGTTGCTGCCTTACAGCGCCAGAGACCGGGTTCTATCCTAACTCTGGGTGCTGTCTGTGTACAGAGTTTGTACATTTTCCCTGTGACTGCATGGGTTTTATCCAGGTGCTCCAGTTTCCTTCCACACTCCAAAGATGTACAGGTTTGTAGGTTAATTGGCTTCGGCAAAAAAATTGTGAATTGTCCCTAGTTTGTGGAATAGTGCGGGTGTACGGGATGATCGCTGGTCGGTGTGGACTCGGTGGGCCCTGTATCTCTAAAGTCTAAAGTTTAAAGAATGGCTTTGATCATCAACAGAAGGCCCAGCATCATGAACAGTTAACATCATTAAAACCCAGCTTGAATCTCAGGAAAAAAAAGTGCTTCAGGGACAACCACCTTGTGGCGGCAGCAATGGCAGCCTCGCCAACAGTCTGTCCTTTCCTTCTTTGTGTCCGTTTTGTATGCGTTAATGTATGTTTTGTAGTGTTCTTCAGCTTGATTTATGGGGGTTGGGGAGGGGGGGAATTGGGGGGAACTTTTTCTAATTTCTTACCTCAACAGAGATGTGATTTTTTTTCCATATAGTATCTCCGTCCGCACTGCGGCCTAACATCGTGGAGTTGGTGGCCTTTGCTGGAGATCGACCGGGAGCTCCATTGCGGGAGCCTGCGGGACAATCATGAAGTTTGCGATCCCTGTCGGGGGTCATCTTTGGGGCTCCAACCGTGGGAGCCTGCGGGACTTTAACATCGAGGAGCCTGCGGTCTCTTGTTAGAAACCGACATCGGGGACTCCAAGCCACAGGAGTTTCGACCTCCCCAATGCAGGAGTTTTGATCGCCCCAACGTGGGCGTTTCAATCGCCCCAACGCGTGGGCTTTGACCGCTGGCTGCGGGGGCTTCGATCGCCGGCTTCGATTGCCCCGACTGTGCATGGTTCAACTGCCCCGACCGCGGGAGAAAAAGAGGAAGAAGTTTGGAATTTATTGCCTTCCCTCACATCACATTGGGGATGATCAGCCATGATCACATTGAATGGCGGTGCTGGCTCGAAGGGCCCAATGGCCTACTCCTGCCCCTATTGTCTATTGTCTATCACAGTGAGGAACGTGGGAAATCCGCTGTGGTGGATGTGAATGTTAACTTTTATGTAATTGTGTGTCTTGTTGCTTTTGTTTTAGTATTGCTGTATGAATTTCACTACCTTAATTGGTACATGTGACAATAAACTGACTTTGAGACCTTGAAACCTTGAAACCTTGATGTATATGACACTGGCAGGTTTCTGAAGCTCATTCTCAGCACTGAGATATGAAAAAAATGTACAAAATAACATCATAAAAATCATAGTAAGTTATGGCAGAGAAGGGGGTCATTCAATTCATCATACCCATGCCTGTCAAACATGGATTACTTCTACCTCTTAGTCTGCAGCCCTCCAGGTTATGGCGAGGACCTCTGCCTCCACCACCCTTACTTACAATGAGTTTAGACATAGTCTCATCAGTCGGCCATGAAGGCCGCATCATCAAAACACATTTGGCAGCATTAAGTGATGGTAGACAACCTGAAACTGTTGCAGTGAACTAGCAAGGATGGTCAGACAAGAAACTGGTCTTTATTGGAAGTTTGCTCTTGTGCTCACAACCAATGACAGAGCGATATCCTCATAAATACCACTACCTCACAAATAGGCGGCACTGTGGCGCAATGGGCGGCACGGAGACGCAACGGTAGAGTTGCTGCCTTACAGCGCTTGCAGCACCAGAGCCCCGGGTTCAATCCCGACTACGGCTGCTGTCTGTACAGAGTTTGTACGTTCTCCCCATGACCGGGTGGGTTTTCTCAGAGATCTTCAGTTTCTTCGCACACTCCAAAGTTGTACAGGTTTGTAGGTCAATTGGCTTGGGTTTGTATACTTGGTATAAGTGTAAATTGTTCCTAGTGTGTGTAGGCTTGTGTTAATGTGCATGGATCGCTGGTCGGTGCAGACTCAGTGGGCCGAAACGCCTGTTTCCCTGCTGCATCTATAAAAATGCATCTTTATCCCATAACTTTTCTGACAAAGGTTGTGGATAGCAGAGGTGTTCCATTCCTATTCAATCCTCCTACCTCACCACAACCTTTGTTAGCTTAGAAATGGAATGTACCAGTGGTGCCAGGTTAGCCATGATTGAGCTGCAACCAGAATGAACAGCTACCAGCTCCAGCATGATAGCCCACAGTTGGTGGAAATAGGCATATCATTTTAAGGACAGGCACATAGCCAGCTTTCTCACAAATACTCCTCCTGTTCCTATGTGTAAGCCCAAGAATGACTAAAATTTTAATAATATTCAGTGAGGATATCTCAAAACTCTGGGCCACCTATAACGAGCACCTCTCCCAGTAAACCAAATTTAAGGACTTAGACTGTGAGATTTAGTGTGGAATCTAACAAGAATAGAGCATAGAATAGCGATCAAGTTTATCCTCACAGAATAGCCTAAGGGTTAGAATCTTATGAAGTGTGCTCTTGGAAAATCTGAACAGGAACATCTGGTACAGGCCAGTTGTGGTTATGTAGCAACATGTTACATAGGAACACTTATCAGTACTGTAGTCTGTCATGGAGAGCTAAGCAACTCAGTGCAAAAAGTCTTTGCACTCCACATGTAATTCTTCTGAATGCTCACACAATGATTGTGGTGTTTTCACATAAACATAAAGTCGATCAGTCTTTTAAGCTCAAACTCAAACTGTTGGGCCATTCGGAGGAGAGGGCAACAGTGCAGGGTTCATTAACTTTATTGATGTCTTCAGATCTGCTCCTTAATCACTGGATATGCTCAAGGGTACATAGAAATAGTTGAACTGCTGAGTATTAAAGAGAATGCTGGTCCAGTATATGAAGCAGAGCTTCTAATGGAATGTGCCAGAAGCATTTAAAAATAAAACAATTTGCTGATGTTGGAAATCGGAATTTAAAATGAAAATTTGCTGGAAATACTTGACAGGTCAGGAAGTACCTGATCAGAAAAGAAACCATGAATGTTTAATTAGTTCATAACTTCTAGGAACAGAATAAGGCCATTTGGCCCATCAAGTCTACTCCGTCATTCAATCATCGCTGATCTATTTGCCCCTCTCAACCCAATTCCCCTGGCATAACCCCTGACACCCTTATTAATCAAGAATCTGTCAATCTCCACAAAGACAATAGACAATAGACAATAGGTGCAGGAGTAGGCCATTGTCATCCCCAGTCAGTACCCCGTTCCTGCCTTCTCCCCATATCCCCTGACTCCACTATTTTTAAGAGCCCTATCTAGCTCTCTCTTGAAAGCATCCAGAGAACCTGCCTCCACCACCCTCTGAGGCAGAGAATTCCACAGACTCACCACTCTCTTTGAGAAAAGGTGTTTCCTCGTCTCCATTCTAAATGGCTTACTCCTTATTCTTAAACTGTGGCCCCTGGTTCTGGACTCCCCCAACATCGGGAAAATGTTTCCTGCCTCTAGTGTGTTCAAGCCCTTAACAATCTTATATGTTTCAATGAGATACCCTCTCATCCTTCTAAACTCCAGAGTGTACAAGCCCAGCTGCTCCATTCTCTCATCATATGACAGTCCCGCCATCCCGGGAATTAACCCTGTAAACCTACGCTGCACTCCCTCAATAGCAAGAATGTCCTTCCTCAAATTAGGGGACCAAAATTAGGGGACCAAAACTGCACACAGTACTCCAGGTGTGGTCTCACTAGGGCTCTGTACAACTGCAGAAGGACCTCTTTGCTCCTATATTTCGATTCCTCAAGTTATAAAGGCCAACATGCCATTTGCTTTCTTCACTGCCTGCTGTACCTGCATGCTTACTTTCATAGACTGATGTACATAGACTGATGTACCCCCAGATCCCGTTGTACTTCCCCTTTTCCCAACTTGACGCCATTTAGATTGTAATCTGCCTTCCTGTTTTTGCTACCAAAGTGGATAACCTCATATTTATCCGCATTAAACTTCATCTGCCATGCATCTGCCCACTCCCCCAACCTGTCCAAGTCACCCTGCATTCTCATAGCATCCTCCTCACAGTTCACACTGCCACCCAGCTTTGAGTCATCTGCAAATTTGCTAATGTTACTTTGAATCCCTTCATCCAAATCACCTTATAAATATCCATTGACGGCCTCCATGTAGCAATGAATTTCACAGATTCACGACCCTCTGACTAAAGAAATTGCTTCTCACCTCTTTTAGAAACATAGAAACATAGAAAATAGGTGCAGGAGTAGGCCATTCGGCCCTTCGAGCCTGCACCGCCATTCAATATGATCATGGCTGATCATCCAACTCAGTATCAATGTACTCAATGAACTGGCCTCAACGACATTCTGTGGCAGAGAATTCCACAGATTCACCACTCTCTGTGTGAAAAATGATTTTCTCATCTCAGTCCTAAAAGACTTCCCCCTTATCCTTAAACTGTGACCCCTTGTTCTGGACTTCCCCAACATCGGGAACAATCTTCCTGCATCCAACCCCTTAAGAATCTTGTAAGTTTCTATAAGATCCCCCCTCAATCTTCTAAATTCTAGCGAGTACAAGCCGAGTCTATCCAGTCTTTCTTCATATGAAAGTCCTGACATCCTAGGAATCAGTCTGGTGAACCTTCTCTGTACTCCCTCTATGGCAAGAATGTCTTTTCTCAGATTTGGTGACCAAAACTGTATGCAATACTCCAGGTATGACCTCACCAAGACCCTGTACAACTGCCGTAGAACCTCCCTGCTCTTATACTCAAATCCTTTTGCTTGTACAGGTACGTCCTTTTATTCTGAGGCTATGGCCTCTGGTCCTAGACTCTCCCACAAGTGGCAACATTATCTTCACTTTCGCTCTATCCTGTTCTTTCTCTATTCAGTAAGTTTCAATGAGGTACCCCCTCATCCTTCTAAAATCAAGTGAGTACTGGCCCAGTGCCAATAAACGCTCGTCATATGTTAACCCAATCATTCCTGGGATCATTCTGTTTAACCTCCTACGAATCCTCTCCAATGCCAGCAGATCCTTCCTCAGATATGGGACCCACAACTGCTCACAATACTCCAAATGCGGTCTGACCAGTGCCTTATTCTTTTAATCACAAGATTAAAAATTGTTCAGCCAGAGCTGAACACACCTCGGCATCTGCATACAATGGCGTCTTGCACTTCTTGTGCTTCTTGTGCGTAATGGTGGAAAGATTGGTGGAAACAGGGCCACAACATGAACGCTCTTTCCTTGACTCCACCAGTGCCTTATAAAGCCTCAGCATTACATCCCTGTTTTTGTATTGTAGCCCACTTGAAATAAATGCTAGCATTGTATTTGCCGATTCAAATATACTACCGATATACTACCGATTCAATTTGTGAATTAACTTTTGGGAATTCTGCTCCAGCACTCTCAAGTCCCTTTGCACCTCCGACTACTGAATTCTCACCCCATTTAGAAAATAGCCTACACCTTTATTTCTACTACCAAAATGCATGACTCCACGCTTTGCTACACTGTATTCCATCTGGCACTTCTCAGCCCACTCTCCCGACCTGTCCAAGTCTTTTTGCAGGATCCCTGCTTTCTCTACACTACCTGCCCCTCCACCTATCTTTGTATCATCAACAACTTTAGCCCAAAGCCTTCAATTTCCTCAGCCAAATAATTTATAGACACCATGAGGAGTAGCAGCCCCAGCACCAACCCTAGCAGAGTTTGGGAGGAAACCGAAGATCTCGGTGAAAACTCACATGGTCACCGGAAGAACGTACAAACTCTGTACATACAGCACCCATAGTCAGGATCGAACGCGAGTCTCCGACGCTGCAAATGCTGTAAGGCAGCAACTCTACCACTGCACCAACATGTTATTTTAAGAGTTGCTGGAATCTCTTCTAATGGAATGAATATGAAAAGAAACCATTGACTGGCATTCAGTGGAGTCAGCACCACAGGAGTTCCTCCCCTTTGCTGCTTTCAACATTTCCACCTGTTGTGTCACACAGAATATGTGCTGAGTTCTAACTCTAAAACTGGAAAATGAATCATTTTTACAACTTAAATACAACAATGTTTGGCTATATATTGCAATTGCATCCTTGTGAATGTGTGCAAAGCAGAAATACCAATAGTCTTCAATGGATTATGTCTAATTGCTTTATTTCAGCTGCTTTATCGGCAGGATTTTCAGCACGATGTTTCAGCACCAGAGGAAAACAGCAGGGAATAAGCTGTCTAGCAAAGACTGTGAACGCTGGTGGTAGCACTTCAATTCATTTCACACTTCATTGGTTCCATGCATTTTTACCTTTGGTCTTTGGTGGCAAAATTATGTTTTCCTTCACTAGTTCCTTGGGCTTCAGTGCTGCAATCATCCAGTTATTCTCTCCTCTAAACAACCACTTGTCAAGTTAGAGGATTCCCATTTCCTTTATGAATGCACTCTGGGCTGGAAATTGACAAGGGAATCAACAAATGGCACACAAAAATAAATGAAAAGAACAGCCTTTGATCCATCCATACATTAAATGTATTAAAATCACTTGTAACAATGATTGGTCTTTTAGTTTCAAATCGTCCTGTGTTCTCCCTGTCTGACCCGTGGTAGTAAATTTAAAAAAATGTTAAACATAATAGTTGTGATATAGTCCACTGTTGATAATTGCCTTATTGGAGAAATAAACTTAAAGGACACTGCATTTCACTGGTTTACGCAGAAACTAACTGAGTTTTTATGAGAGCAGCCCAATCTTAATTGAAAATAGGGTATTACCACTGCTATACTGAGCTTCAAAAGGTGCGGCACATCAAAAATGGGGAGGATTACCTGGACGCTGTGTTTCTGGAGGCAGTCATACCCGTTAGAGTAATTGCTTCCAATGTGGTCTGGAGGAAGGTGTGACTGCAAGTGAGGCAGGCAGGGGAGTAGAAGTAAGGGCAGTGTTAGGGCAGTTCATCCCTTGAGCTTATCAAGCAGGTGTGAGATTCTTGCTGCCTGCGCAGGTGAGTGTGGGGGCTGTAGGAAGGATGAGCAACCTAACCATGGCACCATGGTTCAGCGGAACATTTAAGAAGGAAAAGAGAAGAAAAGTGTAGTTGTCATTGAGGGTAGTATGGTTATGGGGAATAGACACCATTCTCTGCCATGAAATCAAAAGTCCCGAAGGCTGTGCTGCCTGCCTGGTACCCAGGTTTGGGACATCTCCGCAGAGGAACTTTGGAGTGGGAGGGGAAAAATCCAGTTGTCGTGGTCCATGCGGGTACAAATGACGTAAGAAGAACAAGGGAAGAGGTTCTGCTGAGGGGATTTGAGCAGCTAGGGACTAAATTGAAAAGCACAACCAAAAAGGTAATAGTCTCTGGATTGCTACCTGAGTCACGAGCAAAAGTCATAGGCTAAAGGGATCAGGGGGTATGGAGAGAAGGCAGGTACGGGATACTGAGTTGGATGATCAGCCATGATCATATTGAATGGCGGTGCAGGCTCGAAGGGCCGAATGGCCTACTCCTGCACCTATTTTCTATGTATCTATGTATAGAGAAGATTAAAGAGTTGAAAGAGTGGCTCAAAGATTGGTGTGGAAGAAGTGGATTTGAATTTGTGAGACATTTGCACCAGAATTGGGATTGAGGGAGCTGTCCCGATGGGACGGACTCCACTTGAACCTGGCTGGGACCAGGGTCCTGGCAAACTGCATAACCAGGGATGTAGATAGAGCTTTAAACTAAATAGTGCTGGGAGGGGGGGGGTGAACAAATTGGAGGTGTATGGATCACATTGAAGGGAGGGAGAGTGCAACAGTGGTTACTGAAGTCTCCAGAAGTAATTGGGCAGAAAGTTTAAGAAAGGTAAAATCAGGAACAATGTGAGGAGGGGTGGTGAATACCAAATTAAAGGTGTTATAATTGAATTCACATAATATACGGAACAAAGTGGATGAGGTTGTAGAATGTTAGAAATTGGTAGGTGCGACATTGTGGGCATTACAGAGACGTGGCTCAATGAGGATCAGCGCTGGCAGCTGAATATCCAAGGTTACACATCCTAGCAAAATAGACAATTGAGCAGAGGGGGTGGGTTGGCTCTGCTGTAAGGAATGAAATTCAGTCCTTAGCAAGGGATGACATAGGATCAGAAGATGTAGAATCTTTGTGCGTAGAGCTAAGAAACTGCAAGGTTAAAAAGGCCCTGGATAGAGTGAATGTGGAGAGAATGTTTCCTCTCGCGGGTGAGTTGAGGACCAGAGGCCATAGCATCAGAATAAAAGGATGTACATTTAGAAAGGAGATGAGGATAAATGACTTTAGTCAGAGGGGGTGAATCTGTGGAATCCATTGCCACAGAAGACTGTGGAGGCCAAGTCATTTAAGGCTCAGATTGACAGATACGTATTAGTAAGGGTGTCAGGGTTTATGGGGAGAGGGTAGAAGAATGTGGAGAGTTAACCTTTTGGGTCTAGTCTTTTGTCATAACTGGGAAAAAGGAAAAACAGTAGCAGAGAAGGCGGGGTATGAAAGGGAATATCTCCGATAGAAGGAGACCAAATGAATTAATGTGACAGAATCAGAATCCACTTCTTTATCTGTGTTATTTGTGTCCGTAGCATGGCCATGGGACATATCCAGCAGTGTATACTCTGCTCATGGAAAGAGAAAACAAGGGAGCCAAAGCAATTACCAGTTTTGATATACACCGGAAGAAAGAGTAATTGAGACAAAATTGTAGATTTCGATACTGAGTCAATAAAGTTGCCGTATACCTCAGCAGAAGATGAGATCTGGTTCCTCAAGCTTGTAATGGGCCTCAAGTTTGTAATGGACCTCATGAGGCAAAAGACAGAGAGATTAGAATGGAATTTGAATGGAGAATTAAAGTGACTGTAATGGGATGTTCAGGGTCACTCCTGCCGACTGAATGTCTGAATAAACAATTCACATGCATTTCTACCATCACCCCCTCCTTCGGTGCTACTGGTAACTAACTTGCTTTCTCTTTTTCATGGTTCTAACAAAAGAGCTTCTGAAACATTAACCGTTTCTCACTCCACAGATGATTTCTGAACTCAGTTCACATTTTCTGTTTTTATGAATATGTTGCGGCATTGAACAGATTTTAACTATATCATCCAGTTAAATAGTGTTTCTGGCACAGTACTTCAAAGGATGAGTATCTTTCAGTGAGGGATGTACTGCATGACTCCCCAAAGCCTTCCCTTCATTTACAATACACACAACTCAGTAAACTAGTCCTTTCCACTTGCCTTGTTCAGTACACTTCCAACAACAGAGCTCAGCACTTCAAGCACAAAGCTGCCTGCTGGATTGACACCCATCCAGCACTTTACGCATTCCATCCCTCCACCACAAGTTCACCCTGTTTTTCTGTTTACCAATTACTGATGCACTGTCCTATACAACAGCAAGTCCTTTGTCTCCTAGGTGGGCAATGGTAATATGTAGATGGGACACAACCAGTAAGTTCTCCACCACAACAAAAAACATTTATACCAATGATTTTTCATCATCTCTTGAGTCAAAAACTTGCACTTTTCCACCATATAGAATCATCTGCACTCCTGCACTAACAGGATTATAACAATACAAGATGATGTAAATAATGAAGAAAAAAAGCACGAACAGCGCATACACCTTGAAATAAGTTGAGCAAAAACAAAACATTAGCAGATATTGTCAGACATTTGCAACTAATAATAATGGATAAATCCAAGTTTGGTATGACTGAGTTGAAGAGCTGGGATTCATCTTGAGGTAAGGCACCCATAAACTGCAACAAGTAATGTATGCAATGAAATAACCACAATTAATTTTCAGCAATGAATCAACATTAGTGTTACTCTGGCTCAACATCATGAAAGAAAAGTGGACCCCTCATTTATAAAGATTGATTAATTTTGATCTTCTAAACTGCATTCGGCTAGGACAAAAGGTCTTATAGCAAGAAGACATCTAATGATTCAGATTTTGACCAAATGTCAGTTTGGCCAGTTAGATATATGACTCTGAGACACGTCCAGACATATTTTGTGTTTAATCGTTGCATTATTATTTAAGTAAAGATAATCTGTGTATGAAATAGTGTAGTAGTTTGTTTCTGTCAAGGTGCATTCAGCTTAATAAATTCCAACCAAGTTTCCAATTACAGGAGATGTGAACGGAATATGTCAGGCTATTCGGGATGAGCATTAATCACAAGCTTTCCCCTTAATTCAGTTTTCCATGAACAAATGGAATAAGGGTGTAAACTGTAGGGTTTGGATGTCAGAATGGCAATTACGTTAACGAGCAGTCGGCTCATAGAATGATGCCTGCTTTGGGGAAGTACAGAGTGCGGGCTGTGATCATAATAATTTTTGCAACTATTTCCAGGGCTGATCAAATTCATCCCTTATATTTTATGAGTTGCTGGATTGGAGCCATAGTTGTGCACTTTGAGCAGTGTGAAAGCTATAATGGTACAGAATTTGAGAACCAGGTTATGTTCAGTCATTGCTTCTGAGTAGCTAAAGCTATACCCTTTAGTATTTGATTTATATACTTCTATCAGGTCTCCTTACAACCTCCGGTGTTCCAGAATAAACAATCCACGTCTGCTTAGCAGCTTCCTGTAGCTAACAGCCTCTAATCCAGGCATGATTCTGGAAAACCTCCTCTGCACACTTTCCAAAGCCTCCATATCCTGGAGTGGAGTGACCAGAACTGCATGCAATACTCCAAATGCAGCCTAAGGAAAGTTCTATAAAGCTGTATCATGGCTTCCTGATTATTATACTCGATACCTTGACCTTACCAAATGCCTTCTTTCCCAATCTAGCTATTTCTTTGCCACTTTCAGGAAGTTACAGACTTGATCTGTACATCAATGCTGTTAAGGGTCACACCATTAACTGGATATTTTACCCTGATATTTGACCTCTCAAAGTACAACACCTCACACTTGCTTGGATTAAACTCCACCTGCCATTGTTCAGCCCATTTCTGTAGCTGATCTATACTCGCTGCAAACTTCGACAAACTTCCTCTCAGTCCGTGACCCCAGCAATTTTGGTGTAATCTGCAAATTTATTAACCAACCTGTCTACGTTTATCGACTAGTCATTTATATTTATCACAAACAGTAGAGGTCTCAGCACAAATGACTGTGGAACTGCTCTGGTCATAGATCTACAACCTGAATAATGTCCTTCCACCACAACCCTCTAAGCGTGTTCTCAATGATAACGTCACTGTTAATAAAAAGATTAAACGAGAACTTACCGTTTGAAGTTTGATCTTTATTTTTTGAGAAGTTGGAGTGAGAGACTATGTGAAGAACCCACCAGCGTGTCAATCTTCAAAGCAACTGTATGAAACCTCAGACCACTTGCACCAAATTAAACTATAGAAAGATTAATAACGCTTGACTTAACGAATGAACTTTATGAGAGTCAGGGTTGGGAGTGGAGGGCACATATTCTCTCACTCCAACTTCTCATAAAATAAAGATCAAACTTTAAATGGTAAGTTCTCATTTAATCTTTCTATTTTATATCGAAGTCTCGTGATGAGACTGCGTGAAGCCTTCGAAGCTCTGTAGTTTCATGCGGTAAACCAATCTGTATGTGAGAACACTACACAGATAAACCATAAATTGTAGAAAAGACATGGGCCATTAACAACATGATGCTAACTTTACATACATGTACATCACCCTTAATTGGACCACAGTCCCAATTGCCTTTGAGTTAGACAATAACTCATGTAGCACTGTTCAGAATTCTATCTGCAAACGTCCAGACATGTTCAACGATATTTTATAACTTCCGAAAGTGCGCTCATCTGAGCCTACTGCTGTTGCAAGAAAGTGATCAAAGGGGAATATCCATTCTGTTGGCTGCTGACGAGCCAGCCGCCCTGGTAGAGTTAGACTTGAAATTATTTGTATTCACTCCCGCTTTCAGCTGCTTACACTCTATCCATCTTGAAATAGTCTGCACCAACAATCTCTTGAGAAACTATTATATAACTATGAAGGAACTTTTCCTTCATCACATAGGTTCTTAGTAACCTCAATGTACCTTTTCACATAATAAACACCCCCAATCTCCGATCTGGTGGGTATGATGTCAACTCCAACTTGTACCCAACCGTGCCTGTTCTGCTTCATGAGTTATTCACATAAAATGCTACCCTCTTGTCAGATATGACCGAGTGATCCAGACAGAGATTGTGCTCTTCGTGCTGAAATCAGTGTCATACGCATGACTAACTTAAGAGAAACTGGTCCAACCTTAGGGATACAGCTGATGATAATCTGCATAAACATTTATACTGATTACACATTCCACACTACTTTGTATCTAGGCTTTAGAGTGTTCATATAAAAGACACCTTCTATAACCTTAGTCACCAGTGGGTGAGAACCAATAATTTATTGTCTCACTTCTAGTACTAGATACAATGACAAAGCCGTATGAGCAGTGCTAATTGCGCTATAACATAGTCACTTCTCATAAACCCAAACTGAAAGAAACCCACAAACCTCTGCTACTTCTGTTTAAAAGTAGCTCACATGTGTCTCTTCACAAAACTTTCCATACAAATATAGGAGCTTCTTTCAGCTGACTTATTTACAATGGAAGCCATGGTTGAGTAGGCAAATTTGGCACTACTATAATTCATGTTGCCTTGTCTTGAATTATCTTAGGAGGCATCTACTGATAAATACCCTGAGTCTTATCTGTGGGTAGGGTCCGAGACATATCTGCAGAGTTTATGACAAAACCTAAATATGTAATACATAATGCCGGCTCCAGTATGGACTTTCCTGGATGAATAACAAACCCTAGATATTCTAGGAGTGCCTTGGTTGCTGAAACAGCTAACTCTGTGACACCTGATCTCTTCCCTACAATAAGCAAGTCCTCTATAAACTCCCTGACAAAATGCCCTTTAGATCTGAGTAGGGCAACATTGACTTTAGAATCTTTGTAAATAGCCTAGGGCTGAAGTCAACCCCTTAGGTAGAGCCTAAAATTGCCACAACTGGCCTTGCCAGATAAACCTCAGATATATCCTGTGACTCTCGTGTATTGATATGGAAAAGTATGCATCTTCGAGATCGATTGTGGCCCGAAAGGAATCCTCTGTAATCAGCTGAATGAAAAATATCCATCTTAAAATGGTTATTCCAAGCACATGTTGAGACTAGCCAAATCCTAGAATGATTTGGCATCCACCACTTTTCTTCAACCTTGAGAAGATATTAGAAATATACACCTCTTGTTCATGGGCAGACTGCTCATCCTTTTGTGAAATTTCTCTGTTTCAACTTGGATAGCCATAGTTTCCTCTTTAGATCATATGTACGGACGTCTTGGCTTCTCTTGCCGCGGAGGAAATTGATCAGCCAGAAACTGAATCTTATAACCGTTTATGATTTGTAAACTGGAAAGATCGGAGGTTATCTGTCCCCACCTGTTGTTGAACCGTCTCAACCCATCTCCGACTTGAATATCGTCAGCACATCTCATGCGACTGATGGAATAATATTCGCATACCTCAACGGCCTCCACCTCATTGTCGCTTTGCTGTCCATGAAGAGACAGACGGTGGCTGTAGATGTGATCAAGGGAGACTAAGAAAGCACTTGCTATAAAAACCACCAAGGCTACCAATAAAATAATAGACAAAAGGTGATTATCACCCCCCCCCCCCCGCCACCAAGATCCAGCAACCCCTGAGACTGACACCACCAAAAATGGTCTTAGGCGGATGATCAATAGAGTCAACTGACCCTAGACTTTGCTCTGTCCCCTTGGCTCAGTCATCGTGGCCAGCTGGGGAATGATACTGAGTATGTGGAGTGCACTGTCTCCATGGTAATCGCTGAAAACCTGCGAATAAAAAGCCTTCTGGCTTGGTTTTAATTGTATAGGCCTGGTGCTCCAACCAGCCTCATGGTAGCGGTAACTGCCACTACCTTGTTAGGAATGATATGCATGCAGGTAAATGGGAGTCTTACCCACAAAGGTTGTCTTTACCACACCCACTGCAGCCTTGAATTCCTCTTGCAAGTCTTTTACTTGCTCGCCCAAGTCTTCTCCAAAGAGATACTTGCAGACTGCACATACTAGCCTTGCACAAAATTAGCATATATTGGGTTGATCTCAAGCCTATATCATCCTAACACAATTGAGTTTAAACTGTGCATTACACAAAAGTGCTAAGGCGTCTACTGCAATTCCGACAGCTGAGTTCCCTCCACCGACCATCAAAGGCCGTAATCCTTCTTTGAGAAATCTCTGAACTCGCTGGAGTTTTAAGTCTTTTGACTTTGTTTTACCCTTCAGATAGCCCCAAATGGTGACATTAACCTACGGACCTCCAGTGCCTGGCAGAAATCAGGACTAGCATATTCTCCAGCAGTGTCCTGCATGATCTTTTCAATCAACTGATGAGAAATCAAGTAACCAATGCTACTTGCCAGTTTTTCCTCTAACGGTTCTCCTATCCCTGAAGGGATGGCAAATTTAGTTACAAGTACCAGCAGATCCTTATAAGATTTGAGTTGAAGCATATCATCCACTTGAAGTGGGAATTCGAGTTCACTGTCAACTACCCCACAGTCAAAGTATCCACGAATAATCTTCTAAACACCCCTCCATATCATAATGCAACCCTGAACCAGGTATTGCTGCCGCAGACATCTAACTGGAACTACCTGTCTCGGTCGCCAGTGTGCGCAACACATTCCCTTCGACCAGCCTCTGAATCAGGATTTCCAGTATTGAGAGCCTACAGATGATATCCTCAATGGATTTTGAGGCAGTACCTTCCTGCCCAATATTGTTCTTTTGGACATTTTGCCGTTTTGGCCTTGGCCTTCCCTGAACTTGGGTCGCCAAACTGCTCCCTTACGGAGATTTTGCTTTTTATTATTTATTTACTTTTTACATCACGAACCTGTAAGTCAAGTAAAAATGCTACATGCCAGCTCAGCCTTTACTGGTTTACCTAGGATGGCAAATGATGTTCCAGTGTGCTGGCAACTCTTTTTAACCCAGCTGAAAGAATCTACCATGTGTTGAGGGAATCCTCAAACTCCCTGCCTCTGAGCAGGAGATATCCCTCAATCATAGATGTTGAAGCAGTGCTTCCCTGGCCAATATGGTCCAGTTTGACAGCGAGTTTCGAGTTGGTCTACCCTGAACCAGGGTAGACAAGCTGCTCCTTCTGGAAGCTTTCACAGAGGTTGCTGTGCAGGCCACCCTGCCAGGTTCCGAAAAGCTGCTCCATATCGGAACTTTTAGAGTTTGCTGTGCAGGCCACCCTGCCAGCGTCTCTGAGCCCGGGTCACCATCCTGCTTTTTTTCACAGCCGGCGGAGGATAATAGACAGACTATGCTGCCAGTGTTTCCTAGCCCGGGTCACCAGGCTGCTCCATTTCGGAGCTTTCACGGAGGTTAGTAAGCAGACCTTACCTGCCAGCGTCTCCGAACCCGGGTCGACCTCCTTATCAGAGCTTCAGCGCAGTTACTTTTGCAGGCCGTGCCTGTTCACATCTTCTGCCCCACGCTTGTCAAACTGCTCCCTTTCAGAGCTTTAAATGGAGGTTGCTGTGCAGGTCGTGCCTGCCAGCGTCTCCGAGCCTGGTGCGACAGGCTGTTCCTTCAGAGCCTTGGTGGAGCTTACTGTGCAGGTTGAGCCTGCCAGCATCTCCGAACCTGGTGCAACAGGCTGCTCCTTAGAAGCCTTGGTGGAGCTTACTGTGCAGGTCACGCCTGCCAGTTACTCCGAGACCGGCCGCCTGCTCCCTTCCGGAGCCTCAATGGCGGTAGCTGTACAGGTCGCGCCTGTCAGCCTCTCCGAGCCCGCTGCATCTATTTTCAGAGCCAGCAGGCCGTTCCTGAAAACAAATACACCTTACCTGCCAGAGCATTTTTAAATGCATCCGAAACCTGCGCCATGCAACAACGTATTGACGCGCATGCGGGCTGGCGGGTTCTTCATGCAGTCTCATCACGAGACTTTGATATAAAATCTTATGCATCTCAATCTTCCGTATCACCATGTGGAACTTTATTATTTGTCTTATTTTAAATCCATGTAGACAACCGCCATCATCCTACCCTCATTGATCACCTTCGTCACCTTCTCAAAAAAGTATCAATACACGACCTGACATGCACAATGCTATTCTGACTGTCCCCAATGGGCCTGTCCCACTTAGGCAATTTTTCAGCGGACTGCCGGCGACTGTCAAGTTGCCGGCAGTCACCTAAAAACCGGGAATTGGAACAGCGAGTGGAACACACACACACACACACACACACACACACACACACACACAAACACATCGCAAAGGCGCGGGCCAGGGCAAGCAGGGGGAGCGCTGTCTGAAATTCACACATTGCAAAGCCAAGGTGATACACACACACCGCGATGAACAGGAAGGTTGGTACTGTAATTAAGACGGCTAGTACAGTGTACAATAAGTCCTTTAAAAGAGGGGGGAGAGGGGGGCGGGAGAAGGGGGGAGAGGGAGTGGAGTCAACTTTTTAGTAGACAGATAACTTTTAATAAGCCAGAGATACACAGCTGTGAAGTTCGGCGGACATTTAATATTACCGGTCGGTTATCCTTGGTTCTGAAAACTACTGCTTATGGTTTTTTTCCACAATGAGCCAATGAATTTCACCGGCTACAACCTACGAGAACCTAAGAGAACCTTCAAACTCCTGGCAACCTACTAGGACCTCCTTGCGACCCACCTACAGCTCAAGAATTCTCGCTACTCTCCATGGCGGCTTCATTCTAGTCGCCACTAATTTTTCAAGATGTTGAAAAATTCTTGCCGACAAAATGAGGCCGCGACTAGTTCCTAGAATTTGGGAACTCCTCACGACCATGAAGGCAACTCCCGGCAGACATCCACGAACATGTGGCGACCATGTGGCGACTGCATATCTCCTGCGGTGGCCTAAAAAGTCACCTAAGTGGGACAGGCCCATAAGTAACCCATTCTCTTCCAAATAGGAGTAAATTTTATCCTGAAGAATCTTCTCCAATACCTTCCCTACGACTGACATGAGACTCACCAGCCTATAATTCCATGGATTCTCTGTACTCCCTATTTTTAAAAAGGATCAACATTAGTTACTCTCCACTCATGCGGGACCTCTCCTGTAGCTTGACCAAAAGATCTTTGTTAAGGCTCCCAAAATCTCCTCTCTGGACTCTCTCAACAACCTGGTATTGATCCCATCAGGTGCTGGGGATTTATCCACTTGAATGCTTTGTAAATTGTCCTTGCATAGTAATATTCTCCATGCTGATCTCTCTGTTCTCTATATCCTACTCCTTCGTGAAAACAGATGTAAAGTACTAATTTAGTACCTCAGATTCCTCACTGGTACTTTCATTGAAGTCATGATTGTATTGCTTGATCAACAGCTTTTCTAATTTACCAGTAGATATTTGATTAACAGCAGCGGCAGGGTAGTTCTTCCAGTTCCCGCTTTCGTTGTTCCTTCTCAAGGAGCCATCGATAACCCATCCTAGCAGGGTTTTTTCAGCAAACGGTCCATCACCTTGGTCCTCACAATCTGTATAGGCTCCAATGCCTTCAAAACATTCGTTCCAATAAGTAGAATTTATTTTAGATATTTTGACATCCTTCAGGTAAGGCCATTGTCTCAAGTCATCACATCTGGGTATATTTTGACGACCAACAGGCATGGTCTCATGTGTAAAAACTTCAGATATTGATAATAAAACTATCTTCATCCAGACTGGATATCTCCTTGTAATGAAATGACTTTTGCACTCTTTATCTTCATTCATGGTACGCAATTGAATCTTAATCTTTTCTCCTGTGATGACCAGCCTTCCCATCAAACTTTCTATACAAAATGTAGCTGAACTTCCGTGATCTAAAAATACATATGTTTGCAAAACCTCATTTGTTTTACTATTCCTTACCTGCACTGGTAAGATAGAGAAGATACAGGCTTCTACCCCAGCCTCAATATAAGCAGTTACTTGAGGCAAGGTGACAGTATTACTAGTAGTTGGCTTCTCCTTCTGTTCTGTTTGCTCCGGTTCCATCTTCTGCGGAGGCCACAAATGGGCCCTGACCTCGGGTGATCACAGAGGAAGAGGACTGAAACTTTCTGATGCCTTTCCCCACAGTGGAAAATGTTGATTCTGTTGTGGGGGTACGTTCATGTTGAATTCTATAAATGTGTTGTGTCATTTTTAATTTTTTTTTATTTTTCTATGGATGTACGGAAACGTAATTACTTTTCTATGTAAAGCACTTTGGTTTCAACGCGAGTTGATTTAAACGTGCTATATAAATAAAATTTACTTACTTACTTACTTCTATTTGCTCTGGTGGCTTCTTTCCAGTGTGAAGTGCTTCAGGATGATTTTGCTTGCACTTATCACAAGTTATAGGACTCTCACAGTCTCTCACCATGTGTGCTTTTTTCAAACATCCAAAACAGGTTCCCTTCTCTTTCAACAAATCCACCTTTTCTTTATATTCCTTCTTCTTTAATCTTTGGCACCATCTTATGGTTTGACCAACTTTATCACATAACAAACAAAATCCTTTTTGCTTGATAGTAGATACATCTCCTTTCATTCCACCTGTCATTTCCACAGGTATTACAGCAGTAGCAAAACTGCCTCCCATAGGTCCTGATCTTCCTTTAGAGGTAAAGTTAGAACCTTTGACAGTTGCAATTGGTTAATGATCTTCAAAACTCCTGTGGTGTGGATCTAACATGTACCGTACTTGTGTTTCCAAGAAATCCACCAGGTCTGGTTGCATGGCTACTCGCTTCTTCTTATCGAATATTCGGCCTGCTTTATCTCTCCACTTTTCTCTCGGTCATCCGGGCAGTTTTTCAATGATGGATCTATATTACCAACAAGATTCATTTCCTCCATGTGATCAACATTTTTCGAGTTGCAACAACCTCTAAGAAATATTGCATAATTACTCAATGCATCCACATCTTCTGGCTTGTACTCTTTCCAAGCACGGACCTTCTCCCTGCATGCATTAGCAATCCTCTGTTCATTGCCAAAACGTTCTTTAAGTAACCCTCTTGCCTCTTGATAGCCTTGGCCGTCAGGTTCATTTTGACAACTTTCTACAAGTACCTTAGCGCTTCCGCTTGTGTAATGCACCAGAAATCGTAACTGCTCTTTTTCATCAGTAATTTTCATTTTTGCTACTTCGTCCAATGGCCTTATGAAAGCTTCATACCGCAAAGGATCATACCGCAAACCATTATATAAAGGAATTTCTATTGGTGGTAGAGTGAAAGAGTGATTTTGTTGAGCTATGATCTTGTTGAATTCAGCTTGTCTATTTGCCAATGCAAATAATCCATCCTGATATCCTTGGCTTGGCACCAACGGACGATAGACAGGCTCCAGATAAGCATACTGGCTTACTCGAGCCTGTGTATCAGGCCTCAGAAAAGCATACTCAGCTGTTGGTTTGTCCCGAGCCTCTACAGACGCCCCATAAGTAATTTGTTTCAGTCTAGCACCCATTTGCTGAGATGAAGTTTTACCGGCCTGCCACTGTTCCAATGGGCGTTCAAAGCCATGAAATCCGGTGGTCCTCGGTTGTGGAATTGATCCAACTGCTGACTCACTTTGAGCAGTTCCTTTCAAACCGTTCATCACATCAGATGCTTTAGTGCCACATCTTGAACCGTCACTTTCCATTATCATCCTTCTTCGATTTGACAACCGCCAACTTTGTGGCTTGTTCCGGCTGTTCTTTTCATCGCCTCATCTGTTCTTCTTGTCACCTCATCTCCTCTTTCATCTGTTCTTATTGTCGCTCACTCTCATGTTTCTTCTCCAAGGCATCTGCTTCTATTGAGAGAGTGGCCAGATCAGCTTCAACTCCCAAACGAGCAGAAACCCTTGATACCGAACTGGATATAGAGCCTGATTTATATCTTGATCTTTGTGTAGATACATTCGAGATACTATCTTGTGGTGTAATCTCCTCTTCCAATTCAGCACCTTGTTGCCTAGCTCTTTCAACTGTTGAGTGCGTAAGTTGTGGTATAATTTCAGATAACCACTCCTCCACTCATCAATGAAATCATTGAATAACTTCAGCATTTCTTCCCACCACTTGGTGTATCTTGGTGTTCTTCCTGAGGCGGCTGTGAACACAGCAGTACATTTTGTTTCTCTCCAACCTCATGGCAGAGGTTGCATAGTTGAACCTGGCGACCATAGTCTCCCGTGCGGGATCTTATCTAGACTTTCAGAAAGCCTTTGATTAGGTCCCGCATGGGAGACTGGTGACTAATATTGGAGCGCATGGTATTGGGGGTAGGGTGTTGACGTGGATAGAAAATAGTTGGCAGACAGGAAGCAAAAAGTAGGAGTGAACCATTCCTTTTCAGAATGGCAGGCTCGTGGAGTGTCTCAAGGCTCGGTGTTGGGGCCACAACTGTTTACCATATATATTAATGATTTGGAAGAGGGAATTAGGAGCAACACTAGCAAGTTTGCGGATGACACAAAGCTGGGTGGCAGTGTGAACTGTGAAGAGGATGTTAGGAGGTTGCAGGGTGACCTGGACAGGTTGAGTGAGTGGCAGATACGTGGCAGATGCAGTATAATATAGATAAATGTGAGGTTATCCACTTTGGCGGCAAAAACAAGGGGGCAGATTATTATTTCAATGGGGTTAGGTTAGGTAAGGGGGAGGTACAGCGAGACCTGGGTGTCCTTGTACACCGGTCACTGAAAGTTGGCGTGCAGGTACAGCAGGCAGTGAAGAAAGCTAATGGAATGTTGGCCTTCATAACAAGAGGATTTCAGTATAGGAGTAACGAGGTTCTTCTGCAGTTGTATAGGGCTCTGGTGAGACCACATCTGGAGTATTGTGTACAGTTTTGGTCTCCTAATTTGAGGAAGGACATCCTTGTGATTGAGGCAGTGCAGCGTAGGTTCACGAGATTGATCCCTGGGATGGCGGGACTGTCATATGATGAAAGATTGAAAAGACTAGGCTTGTATTCACTGGAGTTTACAAGGATGAGGGGGGATCTTATTGAAACATATAAAATTATAAAAGGACTGGACAAGCTAGATCCAGGAAAGTTTTTCCCAATGTTGGGTGAGTGCAGAACCAGGGGCCACAGTCTTAGAATAAAGGGGAGGTCATTTAAGACTGAGGTGAGAAAAAACATTTTCACCCAGAGAGTTATGAATTTATGGAATTACCTGCCACAGAGGGCAGTGGAGGCCAAATCACTGGATGGATTTAAGAGAGAGTTAGATAGAGCTCTAGGGGCTAGTGGAGTCAAGGGATATGGGGAGAAGGCAGGCACGGGTTATTGATAGAGGACGATGAGCCATGATTACAATGAATGGTTGCTGGCTCAAAGGGCCGAATGGCCTCCTCCTGCACCTATTTTCTATGTTTCTATGTTTCTTTGTTTCTATAACAAACTGGACTTTCAGACAACATCCAAAATGTTTTCGAAGTTATTGATGACCAGTTCCGAAAGAATATCTTATCTCGACTTCAAAACAACTCAAGGATGGGCACCTGGATCTCTATCCAGGCTGAATATCTGAAAAACAAGTTTCTTGGCTTTATCCCAAGCTTAGCAGAACTAGTTTTTAAATCACTTTTCAGAAGCCGTTCAAAATAAAGCATTCCAGCTTCTGAATTCAGTATAGTATAATAGTCGATCTCCTCACGAATCCGTGGTAAAGTCTTCAGATAAGTCATGTGGCTGTCGATAAATCTCTAAGCCAGTCTCTGGCTGAGCTCTATTGTCTTCAGTTCCTCTTCTGGAACCGGTTCTTCTGGCCGAACCTCTCCAGAGATCCAGGCCGTATCCTCTGTCCCTCTTCTTTGGGACGTGGCTACCACCTCCTGTCTGTGAGGTATCTTTCGACACAATTTAGTGGCAGATTATTATATCGTTCATGAGATTGCTCCCTCTAGCCACTTAGGAGAAAACATGGGGTTAGGAGAATTATGTTTTACGCATGTGAGCTCTCCACAAGACTTTCCAAGCTTCATAACACCGTCTTCATAACATAGTCTTTTGATTAATAGTTTCTTTATTATTGAAGAAAAACAGTAAGATATTCATCCAACCTTCTTCTTTGACGTACACTTTAATGTTCGTCAAACTCCAGCATGTCGCTTTTAAATGTCAGAAAACAACTTATGTTGGAAAGCTCTGGCCCATGGTCAAGAGATATTCCTTCTCACCATGGTCGTCTGGACTAAATTAAAAAGCTAACAGCTTCTGCCCAAGAAACCCAGCAGCAAACACGCCTCCGACTACTTAATAAATCCCACCCACATAATTACAGGCAGACTAAATTTAAAGGCAAATGCCATAATTTATGACACACAAAATTAAGCGAAATGGTCACTACAGATGTGTTGCATCTGACAAGAATCTGCTGATATATCAGAGGGTGTGCTATAAGGAGTTCGGGTTGGGGGAGAGATATCAGTGAAAATGAAGCTTCATGCACCAAATAGAAATCCAAATCTCTTCTTCTATTCTCATTTTATATGCATTAATTTCAGCTAATTTTTTTTATTACTGGAATATTTTGGTCACCTATCCATGTTCTCCAGAGATGCTGCCTGACCCATTGAATTACACCAGCACTTTGTAGCTTTATAATTTTATAATTCTCTTGTCCAGTACGAATTGCCAACATTAATTCGAATTTTCTGTTAAATATTCATAACAAGTTCCCTGGCTCTTTGTTAATGTAAACACAAAGTTAGGAAAATATTAAAGGCATCTGAATCCTTTAAAAAAGGGAGAAAAAAAAGTTTATAAATGTACTATCTTTCGTTGAATATTTCAGCTATGTCTTACCCCTACAGATACTGAAAAAGGATCCTGTCCAGAAACATGATGTATCCACGTACTTCAGAGATGCTGCCTGACCTGCTGAGTTACTCCAGAACTTTATGCCTGTTTATATAATTCTCTTGTTTGGTAAGAAATGCCAATGTTGATCGGAATTTTCTTAACCAAAATCCCTGGCTCTTTATTAATGTAAAAAAAAGGTTTAGTATAAATATAAAAGGCAACAGCCGAATTCTTCAATACAGAAAAAAATAACAATGTTTATAAATGTAATATCTTTCTTTAAATATTTCAGTCTGTCTTACCTCTATATTTGACCTCAGCAATTGTGCACACAAATTATGCAACAAAACCTCCCAAAGGAATTCAAGCAGACGTCAAAACAGTTATTGCAAATGTCCTTCTGGGGTTAACCTGCAAGAGGTGAAGTGATTGATGTGTTTTCCTTAGTTTCCAGCTGAGTTGTGTTCGATCTCTTCCCATCAAGTAGAACCAGTCAGATTTGCTGGCAATCTTGGGTGTAAACCTGGTCAAAAGGATGTGTCTCTACAATCTTAGCATGAAGCAGGATTACTGAACATCTACATTCCTGCAAAATGAACAGGAATATACAGTGGCTTGCAAAAGTATTCATACCCCTTGAACTTTTCCACATTTTGTCACGTTACAACCACAAACGTAAATGTAATTTATTGGGATTTTATGTGATAGACCAACACAAAATGGCGCATAATTGTGAAGTGGAAGGAAAATGATACATGGTTTTCAAATGTTTTTACAAATAAAAAACTGAAAAGTGTCACGTGCAAAAGTATTCAGCCCCGTTTACTCTGATACCCCTAAATAAAATCCAGTGCAACCAATTGCCTTCAGAAGTCACCTAATTAGTAAATAGAGTCCACTTGTGTGTAATCTAATCTCAGTATAAATACAGCTGTTCTGTGAAGGCCTCAGAGGTTTGTTAGAGAACATTAGTGAACAAACAGCATCATGAAGCCCAAGGAACACACCAGACAGGTCAGGGATAAAGCTGTGGAGAAGTTTAAAGCAGGGTTAGGTTATAAACAAATATCCCAAGCTTTGAACATCTCACGGAGCACTGTTCAATCCATCATCCGAAAATGGAAAGAGTATGGCACAACTGCAAACCTACCAAGACATGGCCGTCCACCTAAACTGACAGGCGAGCATTGATCAGAGAAGCAGCCAAGAGGCTCATGGTAACTCTGGAGGAGCTGCAGAGATCCACAGCTCAGGTGGGAGAATCTGTCCACAGGACAACTATTAGTCATGCACTCCACAAATCGGGCCTTTATGGAAGAGTGGCAAGAAGAAAGCCATTGTTGAAAAAAAGCCATAAGAAGTCCCGTTTGCAGTTTGCCACAAGCCATGTGGAAGACACAGCAAACATGTGGAGGAAGGTGCTCTGGTCAGATGAGACCAAAATTGAAGTTTTTGGCCTAAATGCAAAACGCTATGTGTGGCGGAAACCTAACACTGCACATCACCCTGAACACACCATCCCCACTGTGAAACATGGTGGTGGCAGCATCATGCTGTGGGGATGCTTTTCTTCAGTAGGGACAGGGAAGCTGGTCAGAGTTGATGGGAAGATGGATGGAGCCAAATACAGGGCAATCTTGGAAGAAAACCTGTTAGAGTCTGCAAAAAACTTGAGACTGGGGCGGAGGTTCACCTTCCAGCAGGACAACGACCCTAAACATACAGCCAGAGCTACAATGGAATGGTTTAGATCAAAGCATATTCATGTGTTAGAATGGCCCAGTCAAAGTCCAGACCTAAATCCAATTGAGAATCTCTGGCAAGACTTGAAAATTGCTGTTCACAGACGCTCTCCATCCAATCTTGAGCTTGAACTATTTTGCAAAGAAGAATGGGCAAAAATTTCAGTCTCTAGATGTGCAAAGCTGGTAGAGACATACCCCAAAAGACTTGCAGCTGTAATTGCAGTGAAAGGTGGTTCTACAAAGTATTGACTCAGGGGGGCTGAATACTTTTGAACGCGACACTTTTGAGTTTTGTACTTGTAAAAAAATTTGAAAACCATGTATCATTTTCCTTCCACTTCACAATTATGCGCCACTATGGTCTATCACATAAAATCCCAATAAAATACATTTACGTTTGTGGTTGTAATGTGACAAAATGTGGAAAAGTTCAAGGGGTATGAATACTTTTGCAAGCCACTGTAGATTGAATCAAAATCAGACTAAACTGAGCTAAAGTTTAAGCTTTTGAACATTTTTTGATTCATTTCCATTTTTTGAATCTATAACTGTTTTTAATTCTTTAAGAAATAACACAATTAACATGTACAAAACAACTTCCACTTTTTATCAAGTTTTATATTTTATCTTCCTCATATTTAATATTAATAGAGGATCATAAAAAGTCACTGAGATAATGTGGTTAAAAAAACCCCACTGAGATAACATGTTGTCATATCTGTGCCCTAAATAACAAGTAATTTCCCAACTTTCATAGACAACAAATGTCTCAAATCATTGGGAGACCAATACTCCTGCAACCGCAAGCTGATAATGACACAGAAACAGAAAGCCAGCAGATGACCAGCCATCAAATAAAAAGCTGCAAAGTTATACTTCACTGACTCAGAAACTTAGCAAGAAATAGAGGAAGTAGGATTTGTTTAAGTCTAAGATAGATGCAAAAAGTTGGAGTAATTCAGTGGATCAGACAGCTCTCGTGTGGTGTGGCGGCGCCTAACGGTAGCGGCTCGACTGCAGTCCGTCTGTGTTTTTTAATTTTTATCTCATTCTAGTTTTATAATTTTTTTAGCTGTGTATATGTGGGGGGTGGGGGAAACCGTTTAATCTCTTCCCTGTTCGGGGACCCGACTTTTTCCCTGTCGGGTCTCCGATGTCGTCGGGCCTAAATTCGTGGAGCCGGCGGCGGCATCCGGCCGGAACCAGCCTGAGAGCTCCAGTTGCGGAGCCTGTGGACCTGCCATCGCGGAGCTGGCCGACTTCGGAACTGGAAGAGCTGCGGTGGCGCGCGGCTGCGACCCGACTTCGGAGCTTCGGAGGCTCCGGCCGCAGGCCCTGTGGACGGTAACATTGGGAGCTTGCAGGTCCCTGGTTGGAGACCGGTTTTCTGAGCTCCCGCCGGAATCACAGGGTGAAATAACTTGGAGCGGGGCCTAACATCGTCCGGCGCGGTTTAACGGCCGCGGGACTTACCATCGCCTGCCGGGGGCTTTAACATCGGGAGCCCTAGTTTGCCTCGACGTTGTAGTTGGACTGCTGGACCGCGGGAGAAGAACAAGGGAAGAGATAAGACTTTTGCCTTCCATCACAGTGAGGAGGTGTTGGAGATTCACTGTGATGGATGTTTGTGTAAATTGTGTTAAGTGTGGGTCTTGTTTTTTTTTGTAATTGTTAACTGTAGAAAATGCAATTTCATTCAAACCAAGCTGTTTGAATGACAACAAAAGTCATTCTATTCTATTCTATTCTATCTCTGGAAAAATGTCACCTATTCCTTTTCTCCAGAGGTCTGACCCACTTACTCCAGCTTTTTGTGTCTATTTTGGGATTAAACCAGCATCTGCATTTCTTTCCTACACTTTTTGTTTAAGTCTAATAAAGGTTGCCCATTGATTTGGGGAAAAAAGTGAAAAAATTGTATGGATTTGACAAAGTGTATCTAGCCCAAAATATTATCATATTTGTTTACTTGTTAATCAATTTATATCTAACATTAGGCACAAGTAACTGCAGATATTGGTTTACAAAAAAAGTCTCAAAGTGCTGCAGTAACTCAGTAGGTTAGGCCTAAAACATTGTCTATCCATGTTTTCCAGAGATGCTGCCTGACCCACTGAGTTACTCAAGCACATTGTGTCCCTTAAGAACAGTTTCTACTCTTCAGAAACTCTAATTTAAATAACACAAAATACCTCATTCAAATCTGAAGTGTGTATGTCCTAATTAAATTCACAACTTTCTTTTGCAAATTATTCATGGACCCTATTGTTTTATCTGGATCATGTTGTATATTACATAGTTGAAGCATAATCGTAAAGATACTCAGACAGTTGTGGGTTTGAACAATACCACTGTAGCAGACGGATTATCTAAGGCTAAAATACAAACCTTACATTGCAGGAAAACCCTGTTCTTAAGGATGCAACTTATTTCTCATGCTGTGATAAAGATTATTTAAAAATGTTCAGTTATGCTATCAGTGTCAATTTTAAATGAAACGTGTAAATGCCAACATATTAGATTGTGGCTGGAACATTGTTAGCAAACTTGTACTTCACCAAGAAAAAAGAAATAGTACTGAATTTGCAGAGGGTGTGAGAAACAAATTCACGTTGACTCTTCCAGATTCAGCTCCAGACTCAGCTCCATGAATACCCAATTACATTTCCAATGGGAGACTGGTTGGTTGTATTGGCCTCTTGGCGATATGGTTGACCACAGTCAAATGACAGAAAAACACTTGATGGAACGTTACAGCTCTGTGTGCTGGAGCTGAACTCAGTTTCAGATATTTGACTTTCTGAAATATTTTTGGCACAACAATATTTCACATTTAAGTAAAGAGAACAATGATTTACTACTATCTCAGGCTGCAATCAGTTTAAAATTTATTGGAAAATTCATTGTATTATATTTTCCATTGGAAATGTTAACATCATCTGATAAGCTGTACAGGTAACCCAACATTCAGAAGTGTCATTTATAACTGCATCTTGGAAACTATAACTTGTAGGTAAAATTCTACATCAGCCATTCCAACACATCAGCATTAGAGGTTGGTTTAATTTCCTTGCCTGAGTTTTGGTATTGCTGAGAAATTTAACTCATTTTATATGGCATCAAATCTGTTTCATTAAAGGCGTTGAACATTTAAAATATCAGCAGCATAAGAAATGGAGGGAAAAGAGGCAGCAAATTTTAGGTAACACATATCTATATTACAAAAAGTCAAATCTTGACCACTTCCTGTTTTCTGTTTCATGATTTTAGAAAAATACGCTGCCACTTACAGCTGTGATTTTTGGCCATCTTATTCAGAATCCCCCTTCGCTGTGCATGACAAGAGGATTTTCCCCATCGATGAAAAATAAAAGATTTATTAATGTTTTAAAAATGTTGACATTCTCTCTGCTGCCCCTGCTGGTGGGAGGGGGGAGGTACTATAAAACCCAGAAGTGTTGTGCCTCACTCAGTCTCTGCAAGATGGAGGAAGCAAGAGGGTCACATCTCTCTGAGCTGTGAATAACACTGAACACATGTCTACTCAACTGTGAGTGTGGTTTTACTGACCTTGAGTGCCCTTAATGTGGTTAGAAATTGAAAATGTGGTTGGTTTGAAGTAAAAGCACTGCAAATGGTTGGTGGGGGTTACGGTTGAAATAAAAGCACTGCAACTGCTTGGTGGGGGTTTGGGGTTGAAGTAAAAGCACTGCAAATGGTTGGTGGGGGTTTTGGGTTGAAGTAAAAGCATTGCAAATGGTTAGTGGTCTAAACTTGACAACTTCCTTTTTGCACTGTATATTGATTTTAGATAAAACATTTTGGTCTCCTAATCTGAGGAAGGACATTCTTGCCATAGAGGGAGTACAGAGAAGGTTCACCAGACTGATTCCTGGGATGTCAGGACTTTCATATGATGAAAGACTGGATAGACTCGGCTTGTAGTCGCTAGAATTTAGAAGATTGGGGGGGGATCTTATAGAAACTTACAAAATTCTTAAGGGGTTGGACATGCTAGATGCAGGAAGATTGTTCTCGATGTTGGGGAAGTCCAGAACAAGGGGTCACAGTTTAAGGATAAAGGGGAAATCTTTTAGGTCTGAGATGAGAAAAACATTTTTTACACAGAGAGTGGTGAATCTCTGGAATTCTCTGCCACAGAATGTAGTTGAGGCCAGTTCATTGGCCATATTAAAGAGGGAGTTAGATGTGGCCCTTGTGGCTAAAGGGATCAGGGGGTATGGAGAGAAAGCAGGTACAGGATACTGAGTTGGATGATCAGCCATGATCATATTGAATGGCGGTGCAGGCTCAAAGGGCCGAATGGCCTACTCCTGCACCTATTTTCTATGTTTCTTTGTTTCTATGTTACCACTTACGGCTGTGATTTTTGGCAATCTTACTCCGTCCCCCTCTGTTCATCAGGTGCAGAGAAGTGTTATTAGTGTTTAAAAAATGTTGCGAATCTCTCTCCTGTCAATCACGCCATGAAGGCCACACCTTTTCCGGTGGGAGGGGGGAGGGATTATAAAACCCGGAAGTGGGGGTGTGGCTTAGTCTCTGCATGATGGCGAGGGAGAGGTCACGACTCTGTCTGAGCTGTGAATCAACTGAACACACTGAATGTCTACAGAACTGTGAGTGTTGTGTTTTGTGTGGTTTTATGGTGGTTTTATGGTGGTTTTATAGTGGTTTCACCCTGCATGAAATGGTATGAAACTGCATTTGAATTTGGTGGCCTTGCACCCTGCTAGAAGTGGTAGGAAACTGCACTTGAATTTGGTGGCCTTGCACCCTGCTTGAAGTGGTACGAAACTGCACCTGAATTTGGTGGCCTTGCACCCTGCTTGAAGTGGTATGAAACTGCACTTGAATTTGGTGGCCTTGCACCCAACTTGAAGTGGTAAGAAACTGCACTTGTATTTGGTGGCCTTGCACCCTGCTTGAAATGGCATTTCAAGGAATAGCCATGAATCAACTGCCAGCCCACCAGCCTTGAGTGAGCTGCCAGCACATGAGGCTTGAGGGACGGAGCTGCCACCCCAAGAATCCATTTGGCCCACAATGTCCATACTAGCCCACTGGAGACCAGTCCCTTCAGCCCACAACACCCTACCAGCACTCCAGAAAGCCCCCCCCCCCTCCCACTGGCCACCAATATTGTAATTGGTAGAGAGGTGGAATATTGCGTTGGGGGACCAACCCTCCTATGTGAACATGGGACCCAACTGGTCCTACTTAGTCCAGTTTCAAACTAAAATGTTGACCATTTATTTTTCACAATAATCAAAATAAACTCACTGGAATGGTGTGATGGGCTATTTTCATATCTGGAGTGCGATTTTAGGAGGCTGAGTTCTGCAAACTTGATCTACTGAGCATGTATTGGAAAGGAGTTCTGGATCATTGCCTTATGAGGAGCAATGATGTGCTGCAAGAGAGCTGGGAAAGTTTAAAAAGCAGGACCCCCGAAAGTACTAACTGTAGGATTATTCCCAGTAACAAGCAGATCGAGCAAATTAATGTGTAGCTGGAGAGATGGTGAAGGAGGGATGGCTGGGAAATTTTAGGACTTTGCGATATATCTGAGGTAAGCATAACCTGAACTACTGTAAGTTAACTAATGATAGACAAAAAAAGGCTGGAGTAACTCAGTGGGTCAGACAGCACCTCCCTTTCTGTGATTGTTCCTACTTTCTTTTTCTTTCTTTTCTAGGATCTACTTTCTTACTTTACTTCCTTCTCTAACTTCTTTTCTAAGGGGCTTTCTTTTCACAACACTCTCTTGCACTTCACGACTCTTGCGCACTTTCTTTACTTTTCTTACTTCTATCTTTCTCTTAAAGCTCAAAAAAATGAAGCGGTATAAAAAATGTATTAAGATATAAGTGTTGTGTATTACTGTAATTTACCGTACTTCTAATAAAAATAATAAAAAAATAAAAAAAAAGACAGCATCTCTGGAGAAAAGGAACAGGTAACGTTTTGGGTTGAGACCCTTCCTCAAACTGAGAGTCAGGGGAAAGATAAACGAAAAAGATATAGACAGTGATGTAGAGAGATATAGAACAAATGAATGAAAGATATGCAAAAAAGATTAACTAATTATTGAGAACTGCAGAGAGTCAAAAGAGAGAGAAATAAAGCTAGAAGTGGAAGTTAGAAATATAGTAGACAAAATAAACAGGCAGCAGAAACAAAGGCAAGCAATGAATAGAATATAAATATTATAGGTTTAAAAGTTCTATGGAGGAATATAAACTGCCTGTGCGACAAGGCAGATGAATTAGCAGTCCCAATTCCCAATGTTTTGTGTTATAACTTCTACAGGTGCACGGTTGAGAGCATTCTGACTGGTTGCATCTTGGCCTGGTTCGGCAACTTGAACGTCCAGGAGCGAAAAAGACTACAAAAGGTTGTGACCACTGCCCAGTCCATCTCCGGCTTTGACCTCCCCACCGTCTAAGGGATTTATCGCTGTCGCTGCCTCAAAAAGGCAACCAAAATCATCAAGGACCCACACCATCCTGGCCACACACTCATCTCACCATTGCCATCAGGAAGAAGGTACAGGAGCCTGAAAACTGTAACGTCCAGGTTCAGGAATAGCCACTTCCCCACAGCCATCAGGCTTTTCAACACAACGAATAAGCTCTGAGCTCTGAACTGCAAAAGATTATATTATTATTTGCACTATATTTTTATTTATTGAACAGAGACATTACCCCCTCTCTGTTCTAAACTAGTTACCAATCAACATCTAATTTGATAAAATACAAATTAGTAAAACCCCTGTCTCATGGTGCGAGTCGACCCACGAGTGACCCCGAGTTTAAAACGAATTAAACTCGTGGTAATCACATACGATTAACGTAGCAGGAACGTCTGAACTCGTGGACGCAACTTAGCGACTCCTGGCGCTAATGGCAGGTACCCGTGAAACTGGTTAACTCTTGAAAAATTTCAAACATGTTTAAAGTTTTCCATGAGTCAAATTTACTGTTGAAGTTAAAAATTGAAACATTTAAACTCGTTGTAAGAACTTGGTGGCCCGTGAGTTTACCTTAGTGACTCTTGAGTCTACCGTGTTAACTTGTGGGCACTCTGAACTCGGCAGCTGGACAGAGAACGGTGACCTGGGAGATTAGTACCATTATCACTCTGATGTTGATTCTTATCTGTATATGTTGTTTTTTGCCTGTTTGAGCATGTTTTAGTTTATTTTGGATACTCCCACTTTTTCTAATAGCTTAAAGTGTTGAAAAGCTTTTTACTAATCCATTTGATTCTCACTGAGAGTTCTTTGTTATCAAGATCAAATTGATGTCTGGAAGTCTTCATTTTAATATCACTATAAAGTCTCATGACTTGAATGTAATATTCCTTTCATCATACAACACAAAATTGAGGAAGTGGCACAATATATTCACATCTTGATTCTCACAATCATTTTTGATAGTTAAGGACTCGGGTGCCTCATATGCTGTGCTTTTTAAATGTTAAAAATTGTCCCCTCTCAGTAGATCAGAAAATAAGACAAACAGCATGGTGAATGTGAAACAAAGTCTTCATTCATCTTGTTCAATATAAAAATGCTTTTTTGCACACATTGAGAAAAGGAGCACCACAGCAAACAACACAGTGGTCTGAAAAGGGGCTTCTCAAACATGCAAATCAACAAATGAAGCACAAATAAGTATTTCCAGTATATACTCTCATTCAGCTGAGAAATGGAGCACAAGCCTAAATTCAGGCAATAAAAGAGACACTGCAAAGCACTCAATGGCAAGTTTTGAGATCTACCATCAGATAAGCAGATGCATGATAACCACTTTTTAAAGAAAAGACAGATGCAATGAAATTACTTACACTAAAATGAAAAAATAAATCCACACTTAAAGTTAAATAAAACAAAGTCATATTTACCATGTGATGATTTTTCAACATGTCGGTAGACGTTGTTGGCTCAAGAGTAACTCGGGAGAAGAACTTGGTAACTCGGGAGACGAACTTGGAACATCGCAGAAATGACAAGTAAACGGCAAACTTAGTCATACCCATGGGAACTCGGTTAAACTATTGATCATAAACTTGGAATCTCGTACACAACCACGAGTCTTTCACTCGGGGTCACTCGTGGGTCAACTCGTACCGTGAGACAGGGCCATAAGTATTAAATCAGCACGTTAAAAATTAGATTAAAACAATATACGTTAAAATATATACCAAACATATGTGTCACGTTGCTAGAAAACAAAATAACAACATTGACAGTCACAGCCTTTGATATAATAGGTCATGGGATGCTATTGGTTATTGTACATCAAATAATTATGTCCCAGCTCTAGTTTATAACTTTCTAGATTTACCTTCACAAAAAAAGCACTGTGCCTGTGTGAGTGGTCTTTGGTTTTGTTGGCTGCTTTCCCAAGGCAGCGTGATATGGAGTTGATGGCTGGGGTGGGGAGCAGATGGTGATTTGCGTGATTGTCTGGGCTGCGTTCACCACTATGCATTTTCTTGCATTCATAGCACAGTAGTTGAAGAAAGGTCCCAACCGAAAACTCCACCTGTCCATTTCTGACCTGACCTGACCCATTGTGTTCCTGCAGCACTTTGTGTTTTACTTAAGACTCCAGCATCTGCATTCTCTTATGTGCATCCAGAAAGGGTGCTTTTAATTCTGCATCAATAGAAATTGTTAAAGAGAGGAATATAAACAGCAGCACAGACTTGGCTGGAATGAATGGTCTATTTGCTGTATATTCTATTTACTATATTGCCATTAGTGAGCAGAATTACACAAATGTGCATAATATTAAAATCGACTGCAAAAAATGAAATTAGAAAAACTTTACACTTGGACTGAGAATTACATTGATTTACAATTAAATAAAAACAAAACATGGAAGTAAAGGAATAAAAAAAGAAAATTGCATAAATGCTACATATTTCACAACCTCAGGGTGTCTCAAAGCACTTTACAGTCACTTAATGAGTGTAATCACTGTTGTAATGGGGCAATTGCTGTTCTGTAGAAATGCTGAAAATTTGAAATTAAACCAGAACATGCTGAAATTGCACAAGTTCAGTTACTCCATGCAAAGAGAAAAGACAAGTCAATATTTCAGGTGAAGTTCTTCAGAAGAATATTAAAATGATGTAAGATCTTTAGCAAGGTTGAAATGGAAAAGATTTAGACTGAAACTTTAACTACTATAATTACAGAGAGGAAATAATGGAGTGAATTAAGTATTTAAATCAAGGCAGTAGAATATTAGTCAGCACAAAAGGTCACCTCAGTGAGCCACGCGAATGAAAATGAAAAACAAAACCTGCAAAATGTTGGCCTAATTTCCAACTATATATTCTGAAAAAGGACATTAACACAAATATAAATTTATTGTGTCTAACTGAACATCCATGATGCAATGTGAACAATAAGTAGTGACAGGGACATACAGTAAATAATTTGTCACTTCATAAATTCAGATTCAGATTCAGATTCAGAAAACTTTATTGTCTGTCGTAACAGAAAATCTTCTTTGGCGTGGCTCAACATACAAACAGGACAATGTACTGATAAGCAGTCATACAACACAGATTTCTGCGAGCACACACCGTGTGTATAGATCTTAAAAGCAAGTATAAGGATTAAAAACTGTAAAAATAGACAAGATGAAAGTTGTGGATACGTGTAAAGTGACAGTGCGTCAGGGTTAATTTGTCCATTGTTCATTTTTTATTTAAGCTGTTTATGGCAATGGGTATGAATGAGTTTTTGTGGATGTTTTTCTTAGATAGGGGGACTTTATATCGGCAGCCTGATGGCAGAAGTTGGAAGGACTTGTGCAGGGGGTGGGTGGGATCCTGTGTAATGAGGTTGGCTTTCCTTTTAACAGCCTGGGTGTGAAGTACTGATAATTGATTTTGAGTTTTGCCAGTTATTTTGCTTGCTTGATTGATGATCCGGGAAAGCTTTGATTTGTCTTTGACAGAGGTGAGGGTGAACCAGGATGTGATGTTAAAGGTGAGTACAGATTCTATAAGTGATTTATAGACAGCTGTTAAAATGTCCTGTCTGACATCAAATCTCCCGAGTTTCCTCAGCAGGAACAGGCGTTGCTGTGCCTTCTTGCACACAGAGTCTGTGTGCTGGGAGAAGGACAGGCGGGTGTCAATCTCTGTGCCCAGGTATCTAAAGGCCTCTACCTGCTCAACTGTCTGCCCATTCAGCCTCAGAGGTTCAAAGAGAGGTTGGGGGGAAGATGTTCGCCTCCCCCCACAACACAGCTCCTTGGTCTTGGAGATGTTAAGCTCCAGAGAGCTCTCTTTGATCCACAGCATCAGGGTGTTGACCTGCTGATAGTAGGCAGCCAGAGAAGTGTGATCCTTGATGTGGGCCACCAGGGCCATATCGTCTGCATACTTAAAAAGAGAAATGTCACTGTTATTGAGCACATGAGCACATGTTGCACTATGTTTGGATGTAAAAAACAACATACTGTTTATAATATACTGCAAGAGTGTTTAATTGTCATATAGACCAAAAAATGAATAGTTTTGTTTAGTTTAGTTTAAAGCTACAATGCAGAAACAGCCCCCACGGCCCCCCTAGTCCGTGTCGACCAGCGATCCCCACGCACTTACACTATCCTACACACACTAGGGACAATTTTGCAATTGTACCAAGCCATTTAGCCTACAAACCTGTACGTCTTGTGGGAGGAAAACGGAGATCCCAGAGAAAACTCACGCAGGTCATGGGGAGAACTCAGCACTGACAAGCACCCATACCCATACAAACTCAGTACAGACTAGCACCCATAGTCAGGATTAAACCCAGGTCTCTGGCGCTCTAAGGCAACAACTCTATCAACTCTATTGTCCAAGTAGCCCAGTGCAGGGCAGAGAACCAGTCGGATTACATTGATCCACTGTGACAGTAGAAAAATGGTAGTGGGTCCGGGTTCTTGCTGAGGTATGAATTGATATGTTCCAGAACAAGCCTCTCAAAGCACATCATTACCGCAGACTTTAATGCCACCGATTGGTAGTCACTGAGGTACTGATATTGTTGATGCCCTCTTAAAACAGGTGGCAATCTTAACCTCATTAATCAGAAGGTTAATTTTAGGGGAGCCAATTTAACTCCCCTTCCCATTCCCATACTGAGCTTTCTATCCTGGGCGTTTTCCATTGCCAGAGTGAGGCCATAGGCAAACTGGTGGAACAGCACCTCATATTCCATTTCGGTAGCTTAGGTATGAATGTTGAATTCTCCAATTTCATCCAAAGGTATGAATGTTGAATTCTCCAATTTTAGGTAACTACCAAAACCACCCCACCTTCTCTCCCTCCCCTTTCTTCTCCCCATCTCCTCTGTGCCCCACCTGGACTCAGTCTCACATCTCCAATCCTCCCCCCCCCCCTTCCCTTCCTCCTACATCTCTTCTTCTAGCTTCACAATTTACAAATCTTCAATCTTTTGTCTCCAACCTGTCTTACACATTCTGGCTTTTCATCTCTGGCCTTTGTCCAATCATCTGCCTATCAAAAAACGTCCACACCTGTATCCACCTACTGCTTGCCAGGCGTTGTCCAGCCACTCCTCTCTTCCAACTCCCCCCTCCCCTGCCCCCCCCCCAATCCCACCCTCCACCAATCAGTCTGAAGAAGGGTCCTGTCTCGAAACATGATCTATTCATGTTCTCCAGACTGGCCTACCCGCTGATTTACTGCAGTTCCTTGATTCTACTCATTTTCAGGAGACTGACCCTGTTCACAAGTTTAACAATTCCATTCACTACAGTGGAAGGGAACATCCCAGAGGGAGAGTGGTAGGTATCAAGTAACTTTTGAATTAATTGAGTTAATTTCAATAAATGTACCTGTGAAATAAATATATCTAAACATTTTTATATCTTAAAGTATCTTCTTGTTTTTTATTTATTTTTTACTTTGAATATTATTATTTAAATAAATTCCATTTTCAATGTTTGTGAATATAAGAGACCTTCATACTCATTAGATATGTTGACACACGTTAAGGTTTAACTGTAAAGCACTCTAGGGGACATGGCCTTCCAATATCATGCTGAAAAAATGGATATTGTATTGAGCTTCAGTGATCAGCAATGAGCTTCAGGAACTAGGGTGCTTGTTGCTGCTAAGTGTGAGATAGGGAACATAAAGTGCTGGTAGTATGTCTTTTATTCAAAACAGCCAGACCAGTACTGAATATGACCCACAGACCTTACAGTGTACCTCACTCCTCTACACCCCTTTAACTAGTGCACCCTAGATGTTAAAACTCATTGCATAAAAAGTTATGCTTTTCACCTCTCGCTCCTTGCATTTTAAATATGTTAATATATGACCTATAAGGATGGATTTGGATATATCTGATCCCTTCTGACCCCAGAAGATATTCAGGCTTGGTTAGTATTTGTATGAGAAATTACCCGCAAAGAATTGGTGCAGAAAACTTCACCAGGTGAAGAATGAGTATCATTGATCACCATGCCAAGTGTCACTTATAACCTAAAGCTTGTTGCAGTTTCAAGAGTACCTAATAGTCATAGTGAAATCAGAAATGACTTTGATTTTTGAATTCATGATTATAATAAATTATCAGAAGTAAAATATTCCTTGGAAATGTTAGTATTGTACCTAAAAAACTATTTCAGTCATATCATTTTCAAACCTCATGTAAGGAAACTGGAGGCAAATTAATAATTTGTGTTTAGAATAAATGTGTACAGAGATTAGCAAAAATGGCATGATATCAGTCCAAACATTGTGGCAGTATAATCATGGAGGAGCAACAGTATTGTCTGACTGGTTTTAATTATACAAGTATTCCTCTTTTGCTATACCCTACTTCAATTTATCGCTAATACAACAATTTTTGAAAATATTGCAAAATGCATGATAGGTTATTTGCTTAATTAATTATTGAACCAAATTATGGTGAATCTGGAAAGGAAACACACAATTCAAATAGAAATAGGTTTCATGGAAAATAATGAAAAAATAAGGAAAATAAAGGAAGACTGAAAGGAAGTAAGATAAGGGAAGGAAATTGAAGGACGTTGTTTAAATATTTGAATAAAGTTACTAATTTGAAGAATATTGTGAGCCAAAGACCTTTCTGCAAATATTTGTTTCATCATAATTGTAGAGAGTAAATACAGTGATGATGATGATGATGATGATTTGAGTTACAATCATCAAGACTTTAGAAAATTCATATGGGGAATGTAATTCTGGACCTGAAACAGATAACATTTAATTAGATGCAATGCAAATCTCTGTAATAAGCAAGATGCCCTCTTGGATCACAGGAATCAAACTTACAATAACAATTAGTCATAAACTGAAGTATAAAACTTACTTAATGACGTGCAGGAAATTATAATGAAGTTTATTTTTGTCAGCAGTTACTGTATAAAGATGGACATGTTTACCCAAATGGCATCCTTTTGTTTCTGAGATTCTAAGGGTTTTTTGTTGGATAGTTCAGGGCAAGAGAAAAGGGTGGCATGGTAATCAGAAATTCACAAGGCCAAGGTGCACAGGAGTTCTTTAAGGGGGATCATTATGGGATGCCTAAGTAAGTACAATGAAATAAATAACAGCTCTAGGGCCTAGTGGAATCAAGGGATATGGGGAGAAGGCATGCACGGGTTATTGATTGGGGACAATCAGCCATGATCACAATGAATGGCGCTGCTGGCTCGAAGGGCCGAATGGCCTCCTCCTGCACCTATTTTCTATGTTTCTATGTAACTAAGTACATTGGAGATAGACACAAAATGCTGGAGTAACTCAGCGGGACAGGCAGCATCTCGGGGAAAAAGAAAGGGTGACGATTCTGGTCAAGACCATTCTTTAGTCTGAAGAAGGGTCTCGACCTGAAACGTTGCCCATTCCATATCTCCAGAGATTTTGCCTGTCCCATTGGATTACTCCAACATTTTGTGTCTATCTTCACTGTAAACCGGCATCTGCAGTTCCTTCCTACACACTAGATGCATTGGAATATTTGGTACTGTCTGAGACCTCACAAACAGTAAGTGTTAAGAAACATGGGAGAGTCTGAATTCAACTGAAAATAAATCAGGGTGCACATCCTTTCCAAAATGGAAGTGATGGACAATTCCATGTCAATGGATATGACCGTATTTAAACATCTAATGACTGTTATCTCAGCTTCCATTTCCAGTTGGGCAGCTGGTAGAGCTGTTGACTGTATGGAGTTTACATGTTCTCCCTGTGACAACGTAGGTCTCGTCCACGTGCTCCAGTTTCCTCCCCTCCCAAAGACATGGGGATTTGTAGGTTAATTATCCTCCGTAAACTCCCTCTAGTGCGTAGGGAGTTGATGCAAAACCGGGATATCATTGAACTAGTGTGAATGGGTGAGTAGCATCGACCCGATAGGCTGAAGGGCCGGTTTGCATGCTGTATCTTTCAATCAATTCAATGAATCAATCACAGGCCACTCAACGGCCCCATGCTGGAATTAAAGCTCAGACTTCTACCATGCAAGCTCAGATTGCTATGGGAAAATTTGTGAGATCAGACTACAAAGAAATCTGAGAATATCACAGCAGCAAAACAATCTAGCAGATTAATGATATTGCTGAAGCACCATCCTTTTGAAGCCAAGTGACTGCATGCAGCACAGATCTGCTCTGCATTCAGGCTGGCATCACTATCACTGTAGTTTTCTGTCAGGTTGCTGCCACTCACGAGTTACTTGATGTGAATTTCAGAAGCAGAGTAAAATGTCTGCGGGCCATTGTAATAAACATTCAGTACTCGTGGCTGAGGACAAATTGCTGCACCCAGAATCAATTAGTTCCGGCCAAATTAGCTTGTAAATTGGAAAATGCAGCTGATGTCATTGTAATTGCTGTTGTTCAAGATGGTTGTTATCTGTTCTGATTATTTGCTTGGCAATAAACAACACTGAACTTTTAAACTATGAAACTTATGCATTGAGTTATGTGGCAGGAGATGCCACCCAGACACTGAAACAATTGATTCCCTCTTAAAATGCTGCAGCTTTTCATCAATAATTCTATGTGCCATTCTGCTGGTTAACATTCCAAATAAACGTAACCCCTCAGCAGACATGGAGGGACTCAACAGGTCAAGCAGTAATTATGGTTACAAGGGAAATTTATCATTTCTGGCTGAGACACTGGACCAAGACCTGAAATGTCAAACATCACTTTGCCACTACAGATGCTGTTTGACCTGCTGATTTTCTCTAGTTTGATTTGTTCATAAATTCATGAGTTGTAGTAGCAGAATTTGGTCATTCGGCCCATAATGTCTATTCTGCCATTCAATCACGGCTGATCTATCTTTCCCTCTCAACCCCATTCTTCTGCCTTCTCCCTGTCACCTCTGACACTCGTACTAATGCAGAATCTATCAATCTCCACCTTAAAAAATCAATTGACGGCCTCCACAGCCTTCTGTGGCAATGAATTCCACAGTTTCACCATCCTCTAAAGAAATGTCTCCCCACCTCCTTTCTTAATGTACATCCATTTATTCTGTGAACATGGCCGCTGATGCTAGACTATTCCACTCATGGAAAGATCCTGTCCACATCCATTCTATCCAGGCTTGCACTATTTGGAAATTTTCAGTGAGGTCCCTCCTCATCCTTCTAAACTCCAGTGTCATCAAACGCTCAACTAACTTCAAGTAACCCCTGCATTTCCTCTCTCCCCATCCCTCTCCCTCCTAAGTCGCACCAGCTTTTTGTTCTCACCTAGCAAACAGCCAACAATGGCCTGTTTCCTTTATCATTGTTACTTTTTTGCTTATCTTTCATTCGCTCTGTATCTCTCTACATCACCATCTATATCTCTCGTTTCCCTTTCCCCTGACTCTCAGTCTGAAGAAGCGTCTCGACCCAAAACGTCACCCATTCCTTCTCTCCAGAGATGCTCCGTCCCGCTGAGTAAATCCAGCATTTTGTGTCTATCTTCGGTTTAAACCAGCATCCGCAGTTCCTTCCACACGTTAACCCAATCATCCCTCGTAATCGTATCATTCTCGTAAATCTCCTCTGGGCGCTCTCCAATGCTAGCACATCATTCCTCAGATATGGGAATCATAATACTCCAAATGCGGTCTGACCAGTGTTTCTTATAAAGCCTCAGCATTACATCTTTGTTTTTATATTCTGGTCCTCTCGAAATAAATGCAAGCATTGCATTTGCCTTCCTTACTACCGATTCCAGATTCCAAATATTGTGTTCCAGATTGCAGCATATGCAATCTCTTGTGTCCCCATCTTTAAGCTCCAGTTCCTTCAGAGAAAATGGCAATGACGTTGATGTCAAGTGCTACTTGACGAGTTTCATTACTAATTTGAGCAATATATATCATTTCTATTCACTTATGGTGGAACTTCGAAGTGTATCTCAGAAACTGGAGACTTCCCATTACATTTTGTCAAGGCTTCACTAACAATCAAGATACATTTATTCAGGTAATTCTTTGAAGGTCTGTAAAAAGACAAATTTTGATTCCTCCTGGAAGATTATGCTGGATGGAGGTGAGTCTGTGGAATTCATTGCCACAGAAGGCTGTGGAGGCCGTCAATTTATATTTTTAACGCAGAAATAGATAATTTCTTGATTAGTACAGGTGTCAGGGGTTATGGCAAGAAGGCAGGAGAATGGGGTTCGGAGGGAGAGTTAGATCAGCCATGTTTGAATGGTGGAGTAAACTTGATGGGCCAAATGGCCTAATTCTGCTCCTATCATTTATGAACATGAACTTTGGGTGATCATGAGCCAGTGATTCTCAGGTAATGGTGGAATTCTCCACTTTTTCATAGAAGCTTTGAGCATATCCTTGAATTTTTTTTTTCCTGTCGGCCTATTAATCTCTTCCCAGGGTAGAGCTTGATATCCACTACCTGTTTTGTGAACTGATAGCGGGGATGCAAATAATGTGGCCAGCACAATATAGTAAACTGAGAGTGAAAAGGGCCCCAATGCTGATTGACACAAAAAGCTGGAGTAACTCAGCGCGTCAGGCAGCATCACTGGAGAAAACAAATAGGTGCCGGAAAATATAAAGCACTTCCAGAAAAAATAATATTTGGTGTGAGATTTCAATTCCAGAGGCCATTTGCATTAGCCACCAGAGTGAATTGTTGGAAAACATGAGAGCAGAGAAGCAGCACTAACTGCTGAAGCATAAAGTGACAGAGTGAGTGGGGAATAAGGAGGATTCTTCTTCTTTACAGCAAGTAAATAACAGCCCTCCTCCATTGGATCTCCACTAGTAGGATTTATTGTGCCATATTTCATAATGTGTCCTTTTCCAATATTCAGACACACCAAATGCTGCTGCGTCCAAGTCGAGATTGCCACTCATTGGAATTCTAGGCAGCCCACATAAAATGCACAATATAAATTGCAACCAGTCTGCAACTGAAGGTTACTCCCACTGATTTTTAGTTAGTGCCTGCAGGCAAATGTAATTTGTGATAATCAGCAATTAGTCTGAAAATGTAAGCAACTTTTCATACTAATGTTTCTTATTAGCTCAATGTTTATTTTGTGCTTGCGACCTTTCGACCAATAACTCCAAGGTTGGTTCACTTAGTTCAATGAAGTCAATGGAGCAAGCAATGGCTGCCTCGTCAACAGTCTGTCTGTCCTTTCCTTCTTTGTGTTTTAATATTATGTGTTAAGTTATTGTGATTGTGATTGATTGTGATGTATGTTTTTAGTGTTCTTTAGCTTGTTTTATGTGGGGGGTTTGGGGCGGTTTGCGGAGGGGGATGGGGGTTGGGGGGATGGGTGGGGGGTTAGTTGGGGGGTGTTAGTTGGGGGGGGTAGTTTAGGGGTGTTGGTTGGTGGATTGGGGGTGTTAGGGGTTGGGGTGGGGGGTGCGGGGGGTGGTGGTTGGGGGGTGGTGGTGGTTGGGGGGGTGATGGTTGGGGGGTGGTGGGGGGGGTTGAGGGGTGTTGGGGAAAACATTTTCTAATCTCTCACCTCGACGAAGATGCGATTTATTTCTGTTTTGTAGCTCTGTCCGCACTGCGGCCTAATATCAAGGAGTTGGCGGCCTTTGTTGGAGACCGATTTTTGAGATCTCCACCGCAGGGAGCCTACTGGACTTTAACATCGCGATGCCCGTGATCCCTTTGCCAGGGATTGACTTCGGACCTCCAACGGTGGGTGGTTGCAGACTTAACATCACGGAGCTCACGGTCTCTGGTCAGAGACCGACTTCGGGAACTCCAAGACACGGGAGTTTTGATCACCGCAATGCGGGAGATTCGACCGCCCTGACGTGGGAGCTTCGACCACCGGCTGCGGGAGCTTCAATCGCCCCGACGGATGGTTCGACTGCCCCGACTGCGAAACAATAAAGAGGAAGATGTTTGGACTTTTTTGCCTTTAATCACAGTGAGGAATGTGGGGAATCCGTTGTGGTGGATGTTTATGGTTAACTTTTATGTAGTTGTGTGGCTTGTTACTTTTATTTTTGTATGGCTGTATGGTAATTCGCACATCACTGTGCCTTAATTGGTACATGTGACAATAAAAGACCTTTGAAACTTTGGATTTGCTGGACTTGACCAGACCTTACGAAATCCTTTGACCAGAGTGACACCAATAACTAATTGTTTCTCTGAGACATAGAACAACAGCTCCATTCTCTCAGCATATGACAGTCCCGCCATCCCGGGAATTAACCTTGTAAACCTACGCTGCACTCCCTCAATAGCAAGAATGTCCTTCCTCAAATTAGGGGACCAAAACTGCTCACAATACTCCAGGTGTGGTCTCACTAGGGCTCTGTACAACTGCAGAAGGACCTCTTTGCTCCTATACTCAACTCCTCTTCTTATAAAGGCCAACATGCCATTTGCTTTCTTCACTGCCTGCTGTACCTAATTACAGTTGACTACGTTTTAAAACTCGCTATCTTCTTTAATGTCTGAAACAAGAATAATTTGTCGCATCAGGTAATGAACTAATACCAATGTCTCTGAGAAGGTAAAAGTTTATCTTAGTGACCTAAGATATACACAAAATGCTGGAGTAACTCAGTGGGACTGGCAGCATCTCTGGAGAGAAGGAATGCGTGACGTTTTGGGTCGAGACCCTTCTTCAGACTTACAGTATGTTAGTGACCTTGCAGGTGGTCATATAATTTATTTGTTCTTCGAAGTTAGTCCAAGCATTTTCCCAAACATCTAATTGTTTTTCCAGGCAAGCCTGCTTGCTTGACATATGGTGCTGTTAATTTAGCCGAAAAGCATGCATATGGCTGTTAGCTGACAACTCCATTTTAGCTGACACAATCTGTTTAATCCTTCTATTACCTTCCACCCCTTGGAGTTATCAGTCTACAATATCCATCTAACTATATGCTACTGAGTATACAAATTAAAACAAGAATAATAGAAAGTTCACTCAATAAGCTTCACAATTCCCATCTGTCCCATAAAAATATGATTATTACAGAAGTTCGGTATCTTTTGTCTGCTGATTTTCTCTCTCCAGTAACATGCCAATCACAAATGTGCCTCTGTTTAACATCCATGGTTTATCTGTAATACAAAATAACATCTGCTCATATTTTCAGTAAAATATCTTATTCACACTGCATGTTTTCCCGAATCTAAACACACTGCTGCTGATTGTCCATATATTAAATCCCAAAATGTATTACCTTGCCCATACGCAAGAGTTTCAGCCATTTGTAGTGGGTTTTTTGCATCCATACTTCCCACCCAAAATAATTTTGGAAGCTGGTGCACAAGCTAGGGTATGCATGAAGTTGTTGTTATTAGAGTTTGTCATCTTCTGTATTGTTGATCCACCCATCAGAGGGCCATTGTTCAGGTTGTACAAAGCCTGAGGAAAAACATCCCTTCATTCCATCAAGATGTTATCTTGGTCGCCAATGGGTTGAAACTTCATGGCTCGGGGAGAACACTAGTGTTCAACCGTTCACCACAACAATCTGCTGTGGAGTGTCAGCAATGTCAGCTCAACAATCAATACTGATTGATTGTATTGATTGTATTGTATTGTATTGTATTGTATTGTATTGACATCCATCCCATATGAGTGTGGGCAATTGCCAACTGTGTGATGACATGGACCACAGGCCATGAAGATCTAACCCAAAGTTATTTTCTTGCTGTTCCTGTTTCTAAAATTAGATACGTGATTTGTCTTTTTATTAATGTTATCTATTGGCACTTAATGATTCAAGAATTTGTGACATTAGTACTTAATGGCTTGGTCTTATGAATTGACCAAGGGAGAAAAAAGGAAACACAACAAATGAACTTATATGGAAGGTGCCATTTTCAGAGTAACTGTAAGAGAGATAGAGAGTTCTAAGTAGAAACACCTGACTACTTGTCATCAACTCCCTTGAAGCATGCTTAGCACAGGGACCAACGAAGTACATCTGGTTAAACAAAATCTTAAAGTGGAATATGAGAGTATCTTATCCTTATTGTTTTATAAATAAAATGCCAGGTGTCATTTACTATTTTGATAGTTATCTTGTGACTAATCTTTGGAGTGGCATGCAGAATTCCTACATTAATGTTACATTATCCACATGATTGAGTGAGGGGCTAGGAAAGGATGAGCAAAGTTTGGAGAATGTGTGGTTTGTTTTTCTACTTGTGAAATAAAAATAACCCCAGAAACAATTGCCTTCTCATTTTATTACACAGGTGGAAGCAAAATGAACATCCATTTTCAAAAGTAGGAGGTGGTGTCAGATTGCAATTTGTAATTTTTCCAAACACACACTCAAATCTATTTTTAAACCTGATTTATGATGAGCCAAACCAGCATGGATACATATAATGAGAGGTGAATAAATTGTCATATTTGGCATTTCCTAAGAAGAGGACGCCAACATCATTTTTTCTCAAATTAATTGTTTTCATTTTTAAATCCAGGTTCACTTTCTGCTTTTGAGCAAAAACACACTGCAGAAATCTTAGAGCTGGATATATACAGAGCTGAAATTTACAGTTGCTGGAATTTTGAACAGCTACATTTCAACGATTTATGATACCATAGAATTCTGTTGCTTCATTTCTTTTGGCAAATGCCAATTATTTTTGCAGGCATCTGCCCTCATTCTGCAATTGCAGTAACCTGTATTTTACGCCTCATTTGTAGGTCAACTGGAAATTAGTAGTTCTGGGCATTAAAGTATGGCTTAGTTTAGTTTAGTTTAGAGATACAGCGTGGAATCAGGCCCCTAACCCCATCGCGTCTGCACCGACCAATGATCCCCACACATTAACCCTATCCTACACGCACTAGGGAACATTTACACCAAGCCAATTAACCTTCAAACCTGTACGTCTTTGGAGTGCGGGAGGAAACTGAAGATCTCGGCAAAAACTCAAGCGTTCACAGGGAGAACATATAAACGCCGTAAAAACAGCACACGCAGTCGAATCGAACCCAGGTCTCTGGCATTGCAAGCACTGTAAGGCAGCAACTCTACCGCTGCACCACTGTGGCGGCTTGAATGTTTCTATACATTTTGAGTTATTGTTGTAAGGAAAATGAAATTTCCCCCCAAAAATATTCAACTCATTCAAACTATTACCACAAATCATTCATTTGTCCCTGTATGGTAATCATATGGTTATAAACATGAATGAAATAGATGTATGTAAACCTATAATTAAACCTTCTATGGCATTCATTATTACATGAAACTGTCAATGCTGTCAACTTTACAATAGTGAATAAAGCTTGGATTGATACAGCACCGTTCATAACCTCATCCTGTTCCAAAGTCTTTGTTGTTTGATCACTATTCTAATCTGACAACCAACCTGTGCGTTGCAAATGTCCACAAGCAGCCATGTTATAATGACCAGATAGCTTTATTGATGTTGATTATATTTGTGAGATCACTGAGGAAAATCTCTCCTCTTTTCCTTTACCATTACCTGATAGAATAAGCAGTCATAGCATCTGTTTAACGCCTCACTTGAAAGATGTGAATAGTGAAAGATCTGGATAGAGTGAATGTGGAGAGGATGTTCCACTAGTGGGAGAGTGTAGGATCAGAGGCCAGAGCCTCAGAATAAAAGGATATACCTTTAGAAAGGAGATGAGAAGGATTTTTTTTTTAGTTAGTGGGTGGTGAGTCTGTGAAATTAATTGCCGCAGACGGCAACAGAGGCCAATTCAATGGATATTTTTAAGGTGGGGATTTACAGATACTTGATTAGTAAGGGTGTCAGGGGTTATGGGAAGAAGGCAGGAGAATGGGGTTGAGATGGAAAGATAGACCACCCATGATTGAATGGCAGAATAGACTTGATGGGCTGAATGGCCAGATTCTGGTTCTAGAACCTCTGAACTTCTGAAGATAGTTTCCACTAGAGCAGCATAATATTTTGGTAGGGAAATATTTGGATGTTATTCATTCTTAGTCATGTCAAATCAAATATGCCAATTCAGGACACAAAAAATATAATCCCACTCATGCATGCACCACCATTCTCTTTCATGGCTGACTTTCTGCCTCACTCTTGCACTAAGCTCTTATTGCTTGACCCCTTATATTAGAAAATGTATTGACTTGTCATGAATGTATTTAGTAACTGTGCCTCCAAGCTCCCCTTGGGATGAAAATTCCTCAGATTCACTGGCCTCTGCATAAAATAACTTCTCTGTATAAAAGAGAATGTTACTCCAGATTCTAGACATACCAACCAGGGGGGTTTATGATTTCTATATCTATCCAGCCAAGCCTGATAGCAGATTGTACACTTCACTGAGATCAATTCAAAGTCTGCTAAACCCAGTTTACTTAAGCCTACTTTACGTGGCAAAACCCATTGTCATGGGAATCAAATTAATGAAAGTTAGTTGCTCTCTATTTACCTCAATTTTTCCTTCCTGAGGTAGAGAACAGATTTCTAGATAAAATTCACCAGAGCTCTGGATAGTCTCAATGAAATGCCTTTGATTTTACATGAGAATTCTCTTGCATTTACGGCTAAAAAAATATTTTGTTTCCAAATTGCTTCCTATTTCTTAATGTTAATTCTTATTGGTTTATGAAAAACACATCTAGTTCTCTGTGAATAAAAGTATCTTCACTCCCTAGTGTGTTAAAAAACAACTTGTTTTCTATTATTTTCCACCAATTGTTTAAAAACATTTCTTAATTTTCCGCATTTTATTCCAACTGTCATTAATTCACTTACTCTGTCTATATCCACTAGATGTCCCTTTGCATTCTTTTCACAACCTGCTCTACCACCCAGGTTGGAGTCACCAGTACCTTTGGATATACCACAGTTGGTTCCCCAAACATATCACTGAAATGGATTATAAACATCTGGGGCCTCAGCACCAATTCCTGCAATACCTCACTAGTCACACCCTTCCAACCTAAAAATGCCTTTCTTTTCCCACTCTCCATTCTCTATTCACTAACAAATCCATAATTATGTCCTATTCTCTCTTCTGATGAGCACACTACACATTGCAAATGAAAGTGGAACCAGGAATGGGCTCATATTTTCAATTTTTGTACTCCTCTGCAATAAGGAGATATTTCTGTATGTTAATCTATTCAGATGCAATTCAATTTTATCCATTAAAAAAGCCCATATTTCTTCCAACATGCAAGACCACAATTGTGCTTACAGAACTACAGATCAAAGTCTTGTTTCAATCTTTATCACTTTATTAGCCAACCAGCTTCAAAGACACGAAAAGAAGAAGACTTTATTAGAAAAAATAGTTTTTTAAAAATAGTAACAATAGGAAATTATCCTAAAACCATGAGCACATGTAAACCTAACCCATTGATATTAGTGTAGTTCAAGGTCCAAGTGTTGGCAATCTTAATCTCAAATCATTAATATAAGCGCTTTGTGAATTTATAAACTGTTACATTTTATTTCAGAGAAGTTCTAGAATATCAAAACATTAAATAACTGTTTTAGCATGGAGAACATTCAATCTATTGAGCCCATGTCAGGTCATAATTCAGCAATCTCATTAGTCTCATTCTTCTACTGTTATCACCATTAGCCCGAACCCCCCTAAAAAATATTTTTCCTTAAATAGATGCGCAATTCTCTCCTGAAAGCTCCATTTCAGTCTGTTTCATCACACTTTAATGGAAATGAGTTCGCATTCATAAATATTTTCTGCATATGTATTTCTTCATATTACCCATGTATTCAGTTGTTTAAACTTTGTGTTTCCTAGACCTTGAAACTATTTATCATTTCAACGAGAAAAAATTTTGAGTTATCTCAATAGGCAAAGATGATTCACAGGGTGTATCATTGAGTCCATTCTACATTACTGTGGAATGCTCCAGTGATTATAATCAGTGGTAATCTTAATCTATAATAATCATATTCCAATTATCTGCTTAACCATATAACAGGATGAGTGTTGTTAAATCAAGGTTTAATTCTAATAACGAGATAGTGCCAGCAACTCTGGCACTATCTCGTCGTGCCATGGACCCAGATCACCTCCTCCAGCAGGCTATCAGCAGAGAGCAGAGGCCACCCCGACTGAAGTTCCGTCACCCCTTTGCTCCACATGGAAAACAAGTCCTAGCATCCATCCAGCCAACTGAGACAAAAGCACTGGATAGCCACCAAGTGGTCACAGGAGTGGAAGGCAACCTCATCTCCATTACACAGCTACATCTCTTCATCAGATAAAAGCTGTCCAGGGTCTGACCTCCCCAGAGGAGCATGGGTGAAGCTCAACAGACTGTACTGGAGTTGGGCGTTTCAATGCCAGCATGTGGAGATGGGGACTCCGCCAGAGCCCAGCCTGTGAATGCGGAGCAGAACAACAGGCAGCCAACCATGTCATCTCTGGGTGCCCGCTCTACCACCCACCAAATGGAGCTCAGTGCCTGGCAGACATTGATGCAGAGACAACAACCTGGCTCCTCAACACCCGGCTTCAGATCTAACTATTCCTTTTGTTTATGTTTCATTCGCAAGAAGAAGAAGAAGGCATAATGCAAAAGTATTTTTGGACTTAAAACATATAATTACAAATATTTAAAAAACTGACACAATTCCGTTAAATGATGAGAAATTAGTAGAGTAGGTTTTCTAACAGTTGCTTTGTGACAGCATCATATATTCATTAGAATAAGAATATTTTGTGTTTACGTGTTCAATGATGTGATGAGATAAAAGAGCGAGTAATCTTATCTCTATCATAGAGACATAGAGCGATACAGTGTGCAAACAGACCCTTCGGCCCAACTTGCCCACACTGACCAACAATGTCCCAGCTACACTAGTCCCACCTGCCTGCACTTGGTCCATATCCCTCCAAACCTGTCCCATCCATGTACCTGTCTAACTGTTTCTTAAACTATGGGATAGTCCCAGCCTCAACTACCTCCTCTGGCAGCTTGCTCCACACACCCACCAACCTTTCTATGAAAAAGTTACCCCTTGGATTCCTATTAAATCTTTTCCCCTTCACCTTGAACCTATTTCCTCTGGTCTTCGATTCCCCCATCAAAACAGAAAAATGCTTATCTGATATTTTTATTTTAAGAATTAAGTAATGCTGCATGTAAAATTGTAAACACACTCATATTTATTCATGGGAACTATCATTTTTTTCAATGTCATTTCTATAAAGGATGCTCGGGAGCATAAAGGATGTTACAGTGCTTATCTGATGAGTGGGGCTGATCGCAGACCAGGCATAAGTACTTTGGGGGATAGGAATCTGCCAAAAGGCTGAACAAGTATGTCAACTGATAATGTTGCAAGATAATCACAAAAGTCTGCCTCAGAGGAGATTTTTTTGTTAATACAGCTGGCTATTTCATTTCTGGCACAGCTAATATTTGTTGGTGTACATCAACGAATGCACATAACATTATAAATTGTAAATAATTTCTGCTCTAAAACCACTGTGTTACATGTTTTTATTATCTTTGACATCAATTATCCCAAATGTTTTCTCTGTATATTTCTGAAACTGTTAACCCCTTGTGGACATGCTGGCTAATTCTCTTCTGCCTCACTCACATACTCATATTAGCTGCTTTTCACTGTGCCTCGGTACACGTGACAATAAACTAAACAAACTTCGAGCAGGCAGTCCAATAATTAGAAGCTATTGATGGCAAAAAGTGATTCCATACAGTTATATAAGTGTTGATCTTTGGATAGAGATAAAGAGTAGAGGATGTCAATCATGCACAAAAATAAAGCACACAAACACCATTTCAATCATGTGAAAGAAGGAATTGCAGATGCCGGTTTAAACCGAAGATAGACACAAAAAGCTTGAGTAGCTCTGGAGAGAAGGAATGGGTGAAAGCCGTGTCTCTGGAGAGAAGGAATGGGTGACGTTTCAGGTCGAGACCCTGCTTCACCCATTCCTTCTCTCCAGAGACGCTGTCTGTCCCGCTGAGTTACTCCAGCTTTTTGTGTCTACCATTTAAATAATAACTGGGTCCTTAACTTCCTCATCAGCAGACCATAATCAGCATGAATTGGCAACAATCAGCTGTTGTGGTTGTCAACTAAAGAATTCAAAGCTGTCCTTTGTAGATTTTTGACAATAATAATTTTAAGCTGTAAAAAATTAATGCGAGTAAGTAAAGTTGTTGAATAACCTATTCCTGTTTCTATGAACTTAGTCCTCTTTGCACACCCACCCAAGGATGCAGTTTGCCTTCCATTTGCTGTTTGTCAGTTTCAACATCATGAAAGTTACTTGAACAACCAAAGGATGGTCCTGGCACATTTTAAAGAAGCTATCAAATAATATCAGTTACCAGGCAAGAGGCCACATTTTAATGTTATAATATGTTTATTATAAACTGGCTCCATGTAAGTTTCAATCCAATGTCCAGAGTTTAGAACAAGCCATATCTAGTTTAGTGCTTACCATGCATTTTCAGCAAACACACATTTAAACTGCAATTTACCATTAAGAGCAGTGGTATATGTGCCTGGAGCTCACATTTTCATCCACTCCAGAAAGATAGCAACAAAATGTTAAATAAATGGGCTATTACCTTATTAATAGACATTAATAAGGCAATATGTGAGTCTTCAAATTATAATTATGGTCCTTACTTGAGCATACTGAGCAGATAAAAAGGGACTTGTTTTTAGATAGTATCTTATATGCCCGTATCAGGATAATGCAAAGCACATCAATATCATTATAGTTGACACAGTTGTCTGAAACATCATACCCAAGTTCCACGCAAGAAAATCCCACAAATAACATAAATCTGCTTTTTTTGTTAATGTTAATTATGCAGAATACTGGAAATAATGGCCTCTCAGCTTGAAATATTGCACTGATATTTTATTTCCATCTAGGAGACCCATAGAGCTTTAGATTAATATTTAAAAAGCACCCCAGATGCTAGAAATCTGACAAAAGGTCTTAGACCTAAAATATTTTGCTTCCCACCGATGCTGACTGATCTGCTGAGTGTTTCCGGATTTTCTATTTATAATAGTCTTATTTTAAATATTATCTGGAAGGGGTCATTTCTAAGTGTGCCATATTCCTTCAATACCACAGTGAAGTGTCAGCCTAGGTTTGTAAACTCGAGCCACTGCAATGGGATTTGAATCCACAACCTTCTGATGGGGAGAAAAGGGTACAACCGATCAAACCACAACAGGTTCTACCACAATGATAAACTTTATAAATGTGTCATGTAGAACCTTGAATGAGAGGAACATATGTTTTATTGAACATGGGAAGAACATGCAATGCCAGGAATGTACATGTTTTTGAGATCTTCAACTTTGTTCAAGTTCAAAGGTTTAGTTCAGGTTCAAGTTACATTTATTGTCACATGCACCAATTGGTACAGTGAGATTTGAGTAACCATACAGTCATACAAATAAAAGGAACACAATACACGATAGAGTTTAACATGAACATCCTCCACAGCGGAATCAACATTTCCCACTGTGAGGGAAGGCAATAAAGTTCAGTCATCTTCATCTTTGTTCATCGGTGGTTGGGGCCTTTGTTCATTCGCTATGAACAGCCTGATGTACCGGCCCTCTTACCGGGATGATCAGAACTCCGGCGTCGGAACACTTGTGGCTTGGAGTTTCCGAATTGGCTGCTTCCTACCGGAGACCGCAGTTTCCGAGTCCACAGGCCGAGCTGGACGGAGCTTCAACATTGGCGACTCCCGGCAAGGGGTCCCAGGCCTCTGCAATGTTAATGTCAGTGCCGCCCGCAGCTAGAAACTCCGCAAACCACAGCTCCACGGTATTAATCAGCAGGCCCTGCACTCCGGAGCTCCAACACAGGCGATCCCTGGCAAGGCATCTCCCGCTCTGCAATGGAATTCAGTGCTGCACCGCTGCTGAAGCTCTGGCCGGTCTCCGGTAGGAAAGGCCGCGCCAATCTGGGGGGCGATGATGCGACTCGGAGAAAATACACATCTGCGTCCAGGTAAGTGACCGGGAAACAGTTTCCCCCTATCCCCCCCCCCACACACACATAAAAAAGACTAAGAAACCTTTAGAACATAATTTTAGATGCACTAAAAATAACAAAAAGGGTGAAAGGACGGACAGCTGCTGACGAGGCTGTCACACTTGATTGGGCCACTCGACTCCGTGTTACAGGGTTTGAATGCAACATCCATTTGCTTGAAGTGTTTTAACCTGGGAGGGGAGCTCCCTGCTGGGTTCTGAACGATCAAAATAGAAGTCATTAACTGAAATTATTACCGTTGTACGTACCATCCTATGTTCTGCATTTTATCGGTTCATATAGAAATTCAACATTGGTCTATTTTCATCAAAAAGCAATTGATTAAAAAAAAAAACTGCAATCAGTGAAGGGAGATCCATTGAAGTATATAATATTATGCTGACCATTGAAAACGTTAGGAAACATTGCATGTTGTGTAGCCCTTTAAGTGCCATCTACCCTCACTGCTCCATGTACTCATTGATGTTTTTATAAATTAACAACAAAGGATATAACATTGCCTCAAAAGCTTTGCTTACTGCTGGCAGAGGAGAGAAATTGGTGCTACAAGAATATTACACTACATGGTACAGCACCAGTATCAGCCAAATGTAAGGTCAGCAAAAGTAAAGCACGCCCAGAAGCATTTTTAACAAATTTGGTAAGAGCGGCACGATGGCACAGTGGTAGAGTTGCTGTCTTACAGTGCCAGAGATCCAGTTTGATTCCGACTAAATGCGCTTTCTGTAAGTTTGTATGTTCTCCTTGTGACCGCGTGGGTTCTCTCTGGATGCTCCAGTTTCCTCCCAAACTCCAAAGATGTACATGTTTATTGGTTAATTGGCTTTGGTAAAAATTATAAATTATCTATAGTTTGTAGGATAGTGCGGGGATTGCTAGTCGACGGCAGACTTTGTGGGCCAAAGGGCCTGTTTCCATGCAGTATCACTAAAATAAAATAAAATTTCCATAATGACATGCAAATATCCTTCAAATGTATGCTGCACTCATCAGATCATGCCAGCTATCATTTTCAAATCATGCAGAGACCATTAGAAATTGCCCAGGCAAATCCTAGCATAATTCCTTTCAATGCAACTGACATTTGCTCAGAATTAGCTGTCCATCTTGTCTCATTATTTTATATGCATATGCTTTTCCATATTTACCAACAGGGTAAAAACTAAACTCTGTAGGAGCAACCCATGACATGTTTTTATCATTCACACAACATCGAGAAGCAATCCCCACTGTTTCATAGCCTTTGTTTTCCATTATTGTCAACTTAAATTAGATTTTCAGTTGCAACTGGAAAACAGAAATTTTAATCATGGATCATTCCAATGAAGTACTCCATTGAAGGGGCCATCTAGTTTTGTTCTATAAATCGCAAATTGTTGATGGTCATTTGAAGCAATCTTCTTATTTTATTTCGCAGTTGTAGCGATAGAGCAACAACAATCATTTTACATCTAGGTCTTTAAGCTCTATAAATCAATCAAAGCTAGTAGAATATGAAAAAAATATATATCAGTGAGATATTTTCTTCGTGCTTGTGGATTGGGCTATTTTACATATGTAGATTGATGATGCATGTTAACCAATCACACATATGCCAGCATCACTAACTCCACCCCACTGTAACACTGATACTAACACTTGTTTCCGGCACTGCCAGTCTGAGCAGCTAGGATGTATTGACAACCAACCATCCTTTATGCTGTTAAGTTTCAGTGCTGATTAAAGATGAATTTAAATCATGTACTGTGTCTGGTGCTTGTCTACATGGTGTCAGAAGTGGGATGATCCACTCCTTCTGTATAACGGTTTTTGTTTTATCTTTTTGTGAGTTTTTATTTTGCTTTATGATGGTCTCTTCTTGTCGAAAGCCTGACCCTCTTGTCTTTGATGCGGATATCAGCGAACGCTAGGCCACATTTGAAATTGATTATCGACACTACATGAACATTGCACACCGAAATGAACCAGGTGCTGTCAAGGCCTCTCTCCCACTCAACCTTGCGGACACAGATGACCTTCGGCGATCCAGAACATTCCGCTATGCTCCGGCGGTCCGCGATGCCAACGACCAGCTAATAACCCCAGCTGAATCTCCTGATGACCCCGATGTTCTGCTGCGTAAACTAAGCCAGATCTGTGACCTGCCCTCAAATCATATTTTGTATAGGGCAAGTTTTTTCTCTTGTCGTCAGCTCCCTGGTGAACGGGTAGACTAATTTATCTCAGACTTAATGTATTTAGCCCAGCGCTGCTGATTCCAAAATATGCCATTTGATCAGCTGACTGATCAGTTAATGAGGGACATTTTAGTGAATGGCATTATTGACCTAAAGCTCAGATCAGAGCTTCTGAGACGGCCAGATTTGACACTTGATGAAGCAGTACACGCATGCAGAACAGCAGAATTCATCAACCCTCTAGACAGTTCGCACAAAACCAAAACCATCAATCTGACGGGCCTCACTAGGCAGCGAACAAATACAGATAACAGGCAATTTATGACCAAGCAAGTCAGGCGGCTCACAGCGATTCTCAGAAGAGATGTCCCAACTGCAAATACTTACACAGCAGACAATCAGCCTGCCCCGCCCTCGGGAAAGCATGCAAATACTGTAAAAAGTTAAATCACTTTGCCTCTGCATGTCGGGCAACAAATCGGGTCCGTGGGAAGACTTCACCCAGCTCCAAGTCTAATCTCAATTTTTTGCAACGAGACAGCAACACTCTCACTCCCCAATTCCAGCTCGCATCCGCCCCAGAACACAGCCTAATTAACTCGCAAGAGGATCCAACTGTTTAATCGTTGCAGCATGCTGCTGCCAAGAATTCTGATCCAACCGTGATAGTATCTGTAAACAATGTCGACTTTGGCGCGAAATTGGACACCGGTGCAAAGGACAAGCAGGATGTTCCAGGGAGAAGACCTTCCAAGAATTTTATAATAAGCCAGTTGCCAAGCCTGTGACTTTTGCAGAGACTATTTTGAGTTCTGTTTTATAATACACCCCGAAGGACAGGGGTCATTATAATAATTTGTGTTAATAAATCACTCATTGTTTATTTTTTAACAATTGATTCATGTCTGGATTTGTTAACATACTTCCTCCTCAGTCTATGACAGCAGGGTGTGAAGCATGGACTCGTTCCGTGGCATGAAATCACAGAGCTTTAAAATCTTCACGTAGTCACTCACGTGACTCCGAAGTAAAATAGTAAGATAAAACCAGAACTTACCAGTTTGAAGTTTGATCTTTATTTTATGAGGAGTTACGTTGAGGGATTACATGCCCTCCTCGCCCACTCTCTATTATAAAGGTCAGCTGGTATTATTGTTCTTATCTTACTATGTTAATTCGACTACCGTATCTGTGATTTCACACCACTGCTTTGAAGATATGTCGCACATGATCCAGATGTGGCCTGTTCAAATTCTGCAAAAACATATTGTCATGGCGTATTTAGATGACATACTAATCGTGGGTAAAACCATGTTACAGCTACCATATGTCTATTTGAGAAACTGGGGTTTATCATACATCCAGATAAATCAAAGATAACACCATCCACGACCATGGACTATTTGGGATTCACCATTAATTCAGTCCACATGACTGTGACTTTACCTAGGGGAAAGGCAACTGAATTAATGGAAGTTTGCAGCAACCTTGCTGTCATCAGTCAACCATCTATCAGACAAGTAGCAAGGGTGATTGGAAAAATCGTAGCTGCTTTTCCAGCGACACACTTTGGACCTTTGCACTATCAAAATTTACAGAGAGCAAAGGTGCAAGCACTTAAACATCGTGCTGGTCATTTCGATAGACCAATGCAATTACCAACAACAGCTATTTTGGAACTCCGATGGTGGACGCATAACATTCGGCGTTCCTTCAGCTCCATTATTATTAGCAACCCGTCAGTTGTATTACAAACTGATGCCAGCGCTCAAGGTTGGGGCGCCACCAACACCATCTCCAGTTGTGCGGGCAGATGGGATGCGCATGAATCATCTTTGCTTCATACACTTGGTATAAATTATTTGGAAATGTTGGAGCATTCTATGGTCTGAAGGCGTACTGTTCAAAAATGCATAATTTGCATCTTCGCCTGCAAATAGATAATACCACTGTGGTGGCTTATATTAATCATAAGGGTGGAATCAGATCGATATCATGTGATGATCTGGGCAATTCAATCTGGCAATGGTGTATCAAGAGAAACATTTGGATATCTGCTATTTACCTACCAGGTAAACTCAATTCAGTGGCAGACACCAGGTCACGAAAATTTAATGACAACACTGAATGGATGTTGGACCCCAAAGTGTTTGCAGACATCATAGAAACATAGAAACATAGAAAATAGGTGCAGGAGTAGGCCATTCGGCCCTTCGAGCCTGCACCACCATTCAATATGATCATGGCTGATCATCCAACTCAGTACCTCCCGTACTTGCCTTCTCTCCATACCCCCTGATCCCTTTAGCCACAAGGGCCACATCTAACTCCCTCTTAAATATAGCCAATGAACTGGCCTCAACTACCCTCTGTGGCAGAGAGTTCCAGAGATTCACCACTCTCTGTGTGAAAAAGTTTTTTCTCATCTCGGTCTTAAAGGATTCTCCCCTTATCCTTAAGCTGTGACCCCTTGTCCTGGACTTCCCCAACATCAGGAACCATCTTCCTGCATCTAGCCTGTCCAACCCCCATAAGAATGTTGTAAGTTTCTATTAGATCCCCTCTCAATCTCCTAAATTCTAACGAGTATAAGCCGAGTCTATCCAGTCTTTCTTCATATGAAAGTCCTGACATCCCAGGAATCAGTCTGGTGAACCTTCTCTGCACTCCCTCTATGGCTATAATGTCCTTCCTCAGATTTGGAGACCAAAACTGTACGCAATACTCCAGGTGTGGTCTCACCAAGACCCTGTACAACTGCAGTAGAACCTCCCTGCTCCAATACTCAAATCCTTTAGCTGTGAAAGCTAACATACCATTCGCTTTCTTCACTGCCTGCTGCACCTGCATGCCTACTTTCAATGACTGTACTGTCACCCAGGTCTCGCTGCATCTCCCCCTTTTCCTAATCGGCCACCATTTAGATAATAGTCTGCTTTCCTGTTTTTGCCACCAAAGTGGATAACCGCACATTTATCCACATTATACTGCATCTGCCATACATTTGCCCACTCACCCAGCCTATCCAAGTCACCTTGCAGTCTCCTAGCATCCTCCTCACAGCTAACACTGCCCCCAGCTTAGTGTCATCTGCAAACTTGGAGATGTTGCCTTCAATTCCCTCATCCAGTTCATTAATATAAATTGTAAATAGCTGGGGTCCCAGCACTGAGCCTTGCGGTACCCCACAAGTCACTGCCTGCCATTGTGAAAAGGACCCGTTTACTCCTACTCTTTGCTTCCTGTTTGCCAGCCAGTTCTCTATCCACATCAATACTGAACCCCCAATACCGTGTGCTTTAAGTTTGTATACTAATCTCTTATGTGGGACCTTGTCGAAAGCTTTCTGAAAGTCCAGATACAACACATCCACTGGTTCTCCCCTATCCACTCTACTAGTTACATCATCGAAAAATTCTATAAGGTTCGTCAGACATGATTTACCTTTCGTAAATCCATGCTGACTTTGTCCAATGATTTCACCACTTTCCAAATGTGCTGCTATCCCATCCTTAATAACTGAGTCTAGCAGTTTCCCCACTACCGATGTTAGACTAACTGGTCTGTAATTCCCTGTTTTCTCTCTCCCTCCCTTCTTAAAAAGTGGGGTTACGTTTGCTACCCTCCAATCCTCAGGAACTACTCCAGAATCTAAAGAGTTTTGAAAAATTATCACTAATGCATCCACTATTTCTGAAGCTACTTCCTTAAGTACTCTGGGATGCAGCCTATCTGGCCCTGGTGAGTTATCGGCCTTTAATCCATTCAATTTACCGAACACCACTTCCCGACTAACCTGGATTTCACTCAGTTCCTCCATCTACTTTGACCCGCGGTCCCCTGCTATTTCCGGCAAATTATTTATGTCTTCCTTAGTGAAGACGGAACCAAAGTAGTTATTCATTGGACTGCCATATCCTTGTTCCCCATGATCAATTCACCTGTTTCTGACTGCAAGGGACCTACATTTGTTTTAACTAATCTCTTTTTCTTCACATATCTATAAAAACTTTTGCAGTCAGTTTTTATGTTCCCTGCCAGTTTTCTTTCATAATCTATTTTCCCTTTCCTAATTAAGCCCGTTGTCCTCCTCTGCCGGTCTCTGAATTTCTCCCAGTCCTCTGGTATGCTGCTTTTTCTGGCTAATTTGTACACATCATCTTTTGATTTGATACTATCCCTGATTTCCCTTGTTATCCATGGATGCACTACCTTCCCCTGATTTATTCTTTTGCCAAACTGGGATGAACAATTTTTGTAGTTCATCCATGCAGTCTATAAATGCCTTCCATTGCATATCCACCGTCAACCCTTTTAGAACTAATTGCCAGTCAATCTTGGCCAATTCACGTCTCATACCCTCAAAGTTACCTTTCTTTAAGTTCAGAACCATTGTTTCTGAATTAACAATGTCACTCTCCATCCTATTGAAGAACTCAACCATATTATGGTCACTCTTGCCCAAGGGGGCACGCACAACAAGACTGCTAACTAACCCTTCCTCATTACTCAATACCCAGTCTAGAATAGCCTGCTCTCTCGTTGGTTCCTCTACATGTTGGTTTAGATAACTATCCCGCATACATTCCAAGAAATCCTCTTCCTCAGCACCCCTGCCAATTTGATTCACCCAATCTATATGTAGATTGAAGTCGCCTATTATAACTGTTTTGCCTTTGTTGCACGCATTTCTAATTTCCTGTTTGATGCCATCCCCAACTTCACTACTACTGCTAAGTGGCCTGTACACAACACCCACCAGCGTTTTCTGCCCCTTAGTGTTTCGCAGCTCTACCCATACCGATTCCACATCCTCCAAGCTAATGTCCTTCCTTTCCACTGCGTTAATCTCCTCTTTAACCAGCAATGCTACCCCACCTCCTTTTCCTTTCTCTCTATCTCTCCTGAATATTGAATATCCCTGGATGTTCAGCTCCCAGCCTTGGTCACCCTGGAGCCATGTCTCCGTGATCCCAACTATATCATAATCATTAATAGCTATCTGCACGTTCAACTCATCCACCTTATTACGAATGCTCCTTGCATTGAGACACAAAGCCTTCAGGCTTGTTTTTACAATGCTCTTACCCCTTTTACAATTATGTTGAAAAGTGGCCCTTTTTGATTTTTGCCCTGGATTTGTCTGCCTGCCACTTTTACTTTTCTCCTTGCTACCTATTGCTTCCGCCCGCATTTTACACCCCTCTGTTTCTCTGCTCACCCATTTAAGAACCACACCACCTCTTATTCTCTGTTTATTATTATTTTCTTCTTTCCCCCCTACATGTTGGGTCTGAGTGCTTTCCTTCTCTGCCTCCTGCCTCACACACTGTCTAATAGCTTTCTCTATTTGAGTCCCTCCCCCCAACCATTCTAGTTTAAAGTCTCCCCAGTAGCCTTTGCAGATCTCCCCGCCAGGATATCGGTCCCCCTCAGGTTCAAGTGCAACCCATCCTTTTTTACAGGTCGCACCTTCCACAAAAGAGGTCCCAATGATCCAGAAATTTGAATCCCTGCCCACTGCACCAGTCCTTCAGCCACGCATTTATCCTCCACCTCGCTCCATTCCTACTCCCACTGTCGCGTGGCACAGGCAGTAATCCCGAGATTGTTACCTTTGCTGTCCTTCACTTTAACTCCTCTCCTAACTCCCTAAATTCTCCGTTCTGGACCTCTTCTCTTTTTTTACCTATGTCATTGGTACCTATATGTACCACGGCCTCGGGCTCCTCTCCCTCCCCTTTCAGGATATCTTGGACACGTTGAGACACATCACAGACCCTGGCACCAGGGAGGCAAACTACCATCCGGGTCTCCCGACTGCGTCCACAGAATCGCCTGTCTGACCCCCTAACTATAGAGTCCCCTATTACTAATGCCCTCCTCTTCTTTTACTTACCCTTCTGAGCAACAGGACCGGTCTCTGTACCGGAGGCCCGGCCGCTGTCGGTACCCCCAGGCAGGCTGTCCCCCCCAACAGTACTCAAACAGGAGTACTTATTGTCAAGGTGTACAGCCACCGGGGTACTCTCTAGTCCCTGCCTGTGCCCCTTGCCTCTCCCAACCGTGACCCACTTGCCTGCCTCCTGTGGTCTTGGAGTGACCACCTCCCTGTAACTCCTCTCAATGACTTCCTCGCTCTCCCTGACCAGACGGAGGTCATCGAGCTGCTGCTCCAGGTTCCTAATACGGTCCCTTAGGAGCCCCATCTCGATACACCTGGCGCAGATGTGGACGTCTGGAGGGCTATCAGACTCCATGACTTCCCACATCTGACATCCAGAACAGTAAACTGCCCTGGCCCTCATACTCCCCTTACCTAGGATACAATACAAAAACAAACTGCTACAATACAAAACAATCAGCAGGGATCTGACTCCCAATCAGCTGCTCCCTCTGTCTGCTTCCACCAATCAGCGGCTTCCTTAAGCCCACTTGTTTTTGAAATGCGAGTGGAACTTGGAACGTTGCAGATTTCGGTTCCTCCTCCCTCTGCGACCGCTCCAACGGCGCTCGGGCCTCTGTAAGAAACAAGCCCCGCACTCCACTTTATCTCCTACCGCTCGGGTGTAGCTCAATATGGAACACCAGATATCGATCTATTTGCACCTAGGCTTAACCACCAGTTGCCGACATATGTTACATGGGAACCAGACCCTGGGGCAGCAGCGATGGACACATTTTCGCTGCACTGGGGAAATTTGTTTTTCTATGCATTTCCCCCCTTCTGCCTCATCAGTCGGGTCTTACGCAAAATACAACAAGACTCTGCGTCAGGTATTTTGGTAGTACCTGACTGGCCTACCCACCCATGGTTCCCTGTGGTTCTTGACATGGTTTCAGAACCATGTATGGCCGTCGCCAAACGACCAGACTTGATGGTCCATCCTGTAACAGGCGAAGTCATCCATGCCATGACAGGATTAATCTGTTAATTTGCAGAATTTAAACAGGCCACTTCTGGATCTTGGACTGACGGACCGAACCATCAAAATGATCACGGCGGCACAAAGAGAGTCTACCAGGAAACAGTACCTGACTTACATCAGGGATGTGAGTATTGTGTTGACGTTGCTTCGGGGTTGGTCACCAGCAACATCCCTGTCCCTGGAGAAACTTACCCTTAAATTGGTAATGCTGATGGCACTGGTCTCGGAAACTAATGAGGGGTATATTCAACTCGAATCCCCCTAGGGCCAGATACTCTCACATTTGGTCCATCCGCCCAGCCTTGAACCCAAAATTTGGGGCTCTGTGCAAGACCAACACCACACCGCTGCCAATTTTGTTATTCGGGGGCAACCTGTCCAAACAGGTTAAAGAGCTGGATGAAGTTACGACTGGACTCGATGGCCAAAGGGACAAATGGTATAACATTTTATATTCATGAACTGGTAAAACAAAACAGGCCTGGGTCATCTGGCCTTAAACTAGAGTTTTGGGCATATCCTACAGATGTTCGCTTATGCGTCATGACACATCTGTTACTTTACATTGAGCTAACAGCTAAAGTAAGAGGCCAAGAATTGGCACTATTAGTGAGCCACAAAAGACCTCACAATAGGGTATCGGCCCAATCTATATCTAGATGGCTTCGACAGGTTTTGGGGGCTGCAGGGGTGGATACTGATATTTTTAAATCTCATTCCACCAGGGCTGCAGCCACATCGGCAGCACGGCACATGGAGGTTCCAATGGATCACATCTTGGGTACGGCAGGATGGTCCAGGCAGGAGACCTTCCAAGAATTTTATAATAAGCCAGTTACCAAGCCTGTGACTTTTGCAGAGACTATTTTGAGTTCTGTTTTATAATACACCCTGAAGGACAGGGGTCATTATTATAATTTGTGTTAATAAATCACTCATTGTTTCTTTTTTAACAATTGATTCATGTCTGGAGTTGTTAACATACTTCCTCCTCAGTCTATGACAGCAGGGTGTGAAGCATGGACTCGTTCCGTGGCATGAAATCACAGAGCTTTAAAATCTTCACGTAGTCACTCACGTGACTCCGAAGTAAAATAGTAAGATTAAACGAGAACTTACCAGTTTGAAGTTTGATCTTTATTTTATGAGGAGTTACGTTGAGGGATTACGTGCCCTCCACGCCCACCCTCTATTATAAAGGTCAGCTGGTATTATTGTTCTTATCTTACTATGTTAATTCAACTACCGTATCTGCTTTGAAGATATGTCACGCAATCCCTCAAGGACATTGCTGGTGACCAACCCCGAAGCAACGTCAACACAATACTCACATCCCAAATGTGAGAGTATCTGGCCCTAGGGGGATTCGAGTTGAATATACCCCTCACTAGTTTGGAAACCAAGGGGTGAGACCCCACTGAATGGTGGTCCAATCCCCGCCACAAATAGATCGATAGGGCACTCCTGGCGCTGTTGATGGCATTGTAGCTAAGCCTTTCATCGAAATGAAGGTTAGCGAGGAACTCCAGGACATTAGTTACAGTGGCTGAGTTATACTCAATATTAGTCCTGGAACAATATAGTTCCCATTTCCTGATGTAAGTCAGGTACTGTTTCCTGGTAGACTCTCTTTGTGCCACCGTGATCATGTTGATGGTTCGGTCCATCTCTCCAAGGTCCAGAAGTGGCCTGTTCAAATTCTGCAAATTAACAGATTAGTCCTGTCATGGCATGGATGACTTTTGCCAGTTACAGGATGGACCATCAAGTCTGGTCGTTTGGCGACGGCCATACATGGTTCTGAAACCATGTCGAGAACCACAGGGAACCATGGGTGGGTAGGCCAGTCGGGTACTACCAAAATACGTGACGCAGACTCTTGTTGTATTTTGCGTAAGACCCGACTGATGAGGCAGAAGGGGGGAAATGCATAGAAAAACAAATTTCCCCAGTGCAGCGAAAATGCGTCCATCACTGCTGCCCCAGGGTCTGGTTCCCACGCAATATATGTCGGCGACTGGTGCCTAGATGCAAATAGATCGATATCTGGTGTTCCATATCATGCTATGATGTCTGCAAACTCTTTGGGGTCCAACATCCATTCAGTGTTGTCATTAAATTTTCGTGACCTGGTGTCTGCCACTGAATTGAGTTTACCTGGTAGGTAAATAGCAGATATCCAAATGTTTCTCTTGATACACCATTGCCAGATTGAATTGCCCAGATCATCACATGATATCGATCTGATTCCACCCTTATGATTAATATAAGCCACCACAGTGGTATTATCTATTTGCAGGCGAACATGCAAATTATGCATTTTTGAACAGTACGCCTTCAGACCATAGAATGCTCCCAACATTTCCAAATAATTTATACCAAGTGTATAAAGCAAAGATGATTCATGCGCATCCCATCTGCCCCCACAACTGGAAATGGTGTTGGTGGCGCCCCAACCTTGAGCGCTGGCATCAGTCTGTAATACAACTGACGGGTTGCTAATAATAATGGAGCTGAAGGAACGCCGAATGTTATGCGTCCACCATCGGAGTTCCAAAATAGCTTTTGTTGGTAATTGCATTGGTCTATCGAAATGAGCAGCATGATGTTTAAGTGCTTGCACCTTTGCTCTCTGTAAATTTTGATAGTGCAAAGGTCCAAAGTGTGTCGCTGGAAAAGCAGCTACGATTTTGCCAATCACCATTGCTACTTGTCTGATAGATGGTTGACTGATGACAGCAAGGTTGCTGCAAACTTCCATTAATTCAGTTGCCTTTCCCCTAGGTAAAGTCACAGTCATGTGAACTGAATTAATGGTGAATCCCAAATAGTCCATGGTCGTGGATGGTGTTAACTTTGATTTATCTGGATGTATGATAAACCCCAGTTTCTCAAATAGACATATGGTAGCTGTAACAGCTAATTTGGCTAATTCGTAGGTTTTACCCATGATTAGAATGTCATCTAAATACGCCATGACAATATGTTTTTGCAGAATTTGAACAGGCCACTTCTGGATCATGCGCGACATATCTTCAAAGCAGTGGTGTGAAATCACAGATACGGTAGTCGAATTAACATAGTAAGATAAGAACAATGATACCAGCTGACCTTTATAATAGAGGGTGGGCGTGGAGGGCACGTAATCCCTCAACGTAACTCCTCATAAAATAAAGATCAAACTTCAAACTGGTAAGTTCTCGTTTAATCTTACTATTTTACTTCGGAGTCACGTGAGTGACTACGTGAAGATTTTAAAGCTCTGTGATTTCATGCCACGGAACGAGTCCATGCTTCACACCCTGCTGTCATAGACTGAGGAGGAAGTATGTTAACAAATCCAGACATGAATCAATTGTTAAAAAATAAACAATGAGTGATTTATTAACACAAATTATAATAATGACCCCTGTCCTTCGGGGTGTATTATAAAACAGAACTCAAAATAGTCTCTGCAAAAGTCACAGGCTTGGCAACTGGCTTATTATAAAATTCTTGGAAGGTCTTCTCCCTGGACCATCCTGCCGTACCCAAGATGTGATCCATTGGAACTTCCATGTGCCGTGCTGCCGATGTGGCTGCAGCCCTGGTGGAATGAGATTTAAAAATATCAGTATCCACCCCTGCAGCCCCCAAAACCTGTCGAAGCCATCTAGATATAGTTTGGGCCGATACCCTATTGTGAGGTCTTTTGTGGCTCACTAATAGTGCCAATTCCTGGCCTCTTAATTTAGCTGTTAGCTCAATGTAAAGTAACAGATGTGTCATGACGCATAAGCGAACATCTGTAGGGTATGCCCGAAACTCTAGTTTAAGGCCAGATGACCCAGGCCTATTTTGTTTTACCAGTTCATGAATGTAAAATGTTATACCATTTGACCCTTTGGCCATCGAGTCCAGTCGAAATTTCGTTGGACCCGCTGAGTGAATTCCCTGATCTTTTCGACAACAACCTAGGCAAGTTGCCTGTGACCTACAAGATTATTACTGACCCCGATGTGACACCCGTCATCCGAGCCCCACACCGATTGTCATTTGCCATGACTGACAGGGTTCACTCTATGCTGAAGGACATGGTCTCCATGGGCGTAATTGAAGCAGTGAGCGACCCCACCGACTGGGTCTCGACCATGATTGCCACAGTCAAGAAGGGAAAGAACGAAATCCGTCTGTGCATCAACCCGAAAGACCTGAACATTGCCATTAAGCGCACACTCCATCCCATGAAGACCGTCGAGGATGTTGCGGCAAAGGTCGGAATGGCCACCCTATTTTCGGTCCTCGATGCAAAGAACTCTTTCTGGCAGATACCGCTGGACAAGAAGTCATCAAACCTCACCACATTTGCCACCCCATTCGGCAGATACAAGTTTCTGAGAATGCCATTCGGAATCAACTCCACCAGTGAAGTCTTCCAAGGAACTATGGAGCAATTGTTCGAGGACCTACCTTGTGCCATGATTGTCGACGATATCCTGGTGTATGGCAAAGATGCTACGGAGCACAATCACAATCTCAGGCTCATCTTGGAGTGCGCATGCAAGATCAACCTCAAGCTCAATCCTGACAAGTGCAAGTTCAGGGTTCCAGAGGTCTCCTACGTCGGCCACATCTTCACTCCTGATGGCCTCAAACCCGATCCGAAGAAAGCTGCTGCCATCACAGAAATGCCAGCCCCCACAGACGTGAAAGGCCTGCAGCGTTTTCTGGGCATGGTAAACTATCTCGGCAAGTTCATACCAAACCTCAGTGAACTAAGCTCTACACTGCGGCAGCTGACCAAAAAGGACACTACATGGTCATGGTTCCAGCAACATCAGATTGCCTTCAATGTTTTGAAATCCAAACTGACCAGTGCACCGACCCTGACCTTTTTCGACCTGAACCATCCTGTGACGATCACATGTGATGCCTCGAGATTCGGGCTCGGTGCTGCCTGCTTGCAACCATCTGCTGACGGCACTCTACTACCTGTCTCTTATGCCTCTCGCACCATGACCGACACTGAGCAGCAGTACGCCCAAATCGAAAAGGAACTGCTGGCGGTCGTCTTTGCCTTCTCCAAATTCCACGACTTCATCTTTGGGAACACCTTCACGGTCGAGACGGACCACCAACCACTGGTGACAATCCTGAACAAGCCCATCCATGCCGCGCCAGCTTGCTTGCAGCGTATGATGATGCAGCTGCAGCGGTACGATTTCTCTATTACCTACACAAAGGGTAAGGAAATGCATGTCGCTGACGCTCTCTCTCGTGCACCTCGGGCATCTTGCAAACAACATCCCTATGAACAGGAAAATTTCACAGTCCTCGGTGTCGACCTCGGCCCCAGTAAGCAACTGCGCGCCCTGGCCGCGCACACTACCACTGCCAATACACCAAATCCTCTCCTCCATCATCAAAACAGGCTGGCCAGACAAACAATCCAACACGCCCACAGAGGTACAGCCGTACTTCCTGGTCCATGATGAACTGGTGGTTCAGGGTGGTGTTGTCGTCAAGGGTCACAAGGTAGTGATACCCTCATCGCTACAAGACGTATACTTCGAGGAGGCACACAACGGTCACCCAGGAGCCAACGCAACACTGGCACGCGCTCGTAGTCTGTTCAACTGGCCGGGAATGGCCAAGTACATCCAGGACCGCATAGCCTCCTGCCCCACTTGCAACAACCTTGCGCCTCATCAGCAGTGGCAGCCCCTTCTGCAACAACCTTCACCAGCACGGCCCTGGATGTCGCTGGCGGCAGATATTTTCGAATGGTGCGGAAAGCACTACCTCGTTCTGGTCGACTCATTTTCTAACTGGTTTGAACTAGACCAACTGACCTCCCTCACATCTGAGATGGTCATCCAGAAGCTCCCGTCAGCCTGAGAACCGACAACGGTCAGCAGTTCACCAGCCACATGTTCAAGCTTTTCGCAGACTGATGGAACTTCCAGCACGTCACGAGCAGTCCCGAGTATCCACAGAGTAATGGACTCGCTGAACGCGCTGTCAGAAGCGCCAAGCACCTGCTGGAGAGAGAGCGCATTTCAAAGTCAGACGTTTATCTCGATCTCCTGAATCCCAGAAACATTGCCAGAGACGGAACCTTGGGGTCACCAGCACAGCGGCTGATGTCGAGAGTGACGAGGTCTCCGGTCCCCATCGCACAACAGCAGCTGGTCCCTCGGGTGCTGAAGCCCGCCACTATCCAGAAACGTCTCCAAGAGAAGCATGACATCCAGAAACAGTCATACGACAGTTCCAGCAGACCACTCCAGCCTCTACTGCCGGGCCAGGTCGTCCGTCTACGAACTTCAACTGGACATTCTCGTCTGGGCACTGTTGTACGCCCGACTGATGAGCCGCGATCGTACCTTGTGGACTGTGAGGGAGCGGTATACTGGTGAAGTTGACAACAGCTCCTTGCTTTGAGGGAGCCTCATCCACCACCTGCTGGTCCCTATGCTCCACCACTCCAATTCCAGCCGCCTTTTGCAATGTCTCCCACTAATCCCCGCATGCCTTGCACCCCTCCACGTCCTGCGTTCTCCACTAACCACAGGGCCTCACCTACCGCATGTTTCCCCTTTCGGTCACCACAAGCCTCCACTGCGCCATTCTCGCCTCCAGGCTCTCCGTCTCATCTTTCAGGTGAGGGGGGGAGGGTTTGGTCCGCACGCGCTCAGGCCGTGTCAGTAGACCACCCGACAGATATGGCGAGTATGTTTAACTCCAAGGTATGGGTGCCCTTCCACATTTAATCTTTAGGGGGAAGGATGTAGATTGATGATGCATGTTAACCAATCACACATAAGCCAGCATCACTAACTCCACCCCACTGTAACACATATACTAACACTTGTTTCCGGCACTGCCAGTCTGACCAGCTAGGATGTACTGACAACCAACCATCCTTTATGCTGTTAAGTTTCAGTGCTGATTAGAGATTAGAGATTAGAGATTCCTTTATTTGTCATTCAGACCTTTCGGTCTGAACGAAATTTCGTTGCCTGCAGTCATACATATAATAAATAACAAAACACATAATAAACACAAATTAACATCCACCACAGTGAGTTCACCAGGCACCTCCTCACTGTGATGGAGGCAAAAGTCTTAAAGTCTCTGTCCCTTCCCGCTTTGTTCTTCCTCTGCGCTGAGGCGATCCAGGCTTCTGATGTTGTGACCCCGCCGGGTGATGGTAAGTCAGTCCCGCGGCTGAATCCGTGCTCCGCGACGGGCCGGTTCAAACTCCGCGGCCCGGGGTCGCCGAAGCTGCCGCCCTCTAGTCCAGCGGACGCAGCTGTAGTTGCGGGAGCCCCAGAAAAACGGGTCACCCACCTGTGACATGCAAGCTCCCGACGATGTCGTCCACCGGGCCCGCGGCCGAGCCTCCGGATTCAGGTCGCCACCAGTGTCCTCGGTCGCCACCGCCGGAACGCCACCGCAGCCCCGAAGCAGGCCAGCCCCGCGCTGGTAAGTCCTGGCTCTGCCTCCGGAGCTTCGAGGTCGGTCGCTCGCAGTTGGAGTTGGAGGCCGGCAGCTCCACCATTTTGGCCTCAGCGCAGACGGAGGCAGAGAAGGGGGATACGACAAGAAAATGTCGCATTCCCCCGAAGGAAGAGACTAAAATCATGTTTCACCCCCTCACCCCACACATACACAACCCAATAAACTAAAATTCAACCAAAACAGGACAAAAGAAAACAACAAAAAAAGTAAAAACAGACAGACTGCAGGCGAGCCGGTGCTGTTCGACAGCGCCGCCACTTCCGGATAAAGATTAAAGATGAATTTAAATCATGTACTGTGTCTGGTGCTTGTCTACAACATGGTTTTGCATTTTTCATGGTTTAGCAGGTACAGCAGTCAGTGAAGAAAGCGAATAGCATGTTGGCCTTAATATCAAGAGGAGTTGAGTATAAAAGCAAAGAGGTCCTTCTGCAGTTGTACAGGGCCCTGGTGAGACCACACCTGGAGTATTGTGTGCAGTTTTGGTCCCCTAATTTGAGGAAGGCCATTCTTGCTATTGAGGGAGTGCAGAGTAGGTTGACACGTTTAATTCCCAGGGTGGCGGGACTGTCATATGCTGAGAGAATGAAGCGGCTGGGCTTGTATACTCTGGAGTTTAGAAGGATGAGAGGGAATCTTATTGAAACATATAAGATTATTAAGGGTTTGGACACGCTAGAGGCAGGAAACATATTCCCGATGTTGGGGGAGCCCAGAACCAGGGGCCACAGTTTAAGAATAAGTGGTAAGCCATTTAGAACGAAGACGAGGATACACTTTTTCTCACAGAGAGTTGTGAGTCTGTGGAATTCTCTGCCTCAGAGGGCGGTGGAGGCCGGTTCTCTGGATACTTTCAAGAGAGAGCTAGATAGGGCTCTTAAAGATAGCGGAGTCAGGGGATATGGGGAGAAGGCAGGGAGTACTGATTGGGGATGATCAGCCATGATCACATTGAATGGTGGTGCTAGCTCGATGGGCCGAATGGCCTACTCCTGCACCTATTGTCTATTGTCTATTGTGTATCATTTGAGGGTGTTCCAAAGGAAAAAGTGTGTCAAAATCAGGAGTTAGATACAGTGACACCAATTTAATGCCTAGTTTGCAGTAATTCTTTACAAACACAGCAGGAATTTGACTTGAAAGGACGAGGATCAAAGCAAGATAAAAAGTCTAGTTTCACTTCAGGTCTGTCAGTTTTTCTAACGCTAACTGTCCAACATTCTCAACCTGTGATCAAATCAGACCACATCTACCTCTATCAATATGCATGAGGTCCTTGAGATTGAAATATATTTATGGATACAAGCACTGAACAAGAGATGGAGTCATACAGAGACTATCAGTATGGAACCATGCCATTTGGCCAACTGTATTCATGCTGATCAGTGAGCAACCATATTCCCTAATGACATCCCTGTCTTTTTCCATAATAACTTTGAAATATGTACATAAGGAGTCGCAGTCACTCTTCCAATGGCAATCCCTTAACTTGACAAATTTTATTCCCCAGGATAAATTCCAGTAGTGTTCATACCATTTCAAGCAGGGTGCAAGGCCACCAAGGCCACCTATAGGGCAATCAGGTCGACGGAGGACACAATGTCACTGGCCCTCCACTTCACCCTGACACACCTTGACCAGCAGGACAGTTATGTGCGGATGCTATTCATAGATTATAGCTCCGCCTTTAACACCATCCCCCCCCCATAAACTAGTCACCAAGCTGGACCACCTGGGCCTCAACACACACCTGAGCAGCTGGGTCCTGGACTTTCTCACCGGCCGACCACAGACTGTGCACATGGGGAGGCAGGTCTCCTCCAGCATCACCCTGAACATCGGTGCACCACAGGGCTGTGTGCTGAGCCCCTTTCTCTTCTCCCTCTACACTCTCGACTGCAAACCCACCCACGAGGCTAACACCATATTAAAGTTTGCAGATGACACCATCGTGGTAGGCAGGATCACGAGTAACAACGAGGCCGCCTACAGGACAGAGGTAGAGAACCTGGTGAGATGGAGCCGTGAGAACAACATGATCCTCAACGCAGCAAAAACAAAGGAGATGATCCTGGACTTCAGGAGGAGACCGAAGACCTTCGTCCATCAGCCCATCACCATTAACGGCGAGACAGTGGAGGCTGTGCAGAACATCAGGTACCTCGGGGTCAACTTCAGCCACGACCTGACCTGGACCGTCAACATCACGGAGACGGCCAAGAAAGGACTTCAAAGGCTTCACTTCCTGAGGTGCTTGAAGAGGGCACGTCTCCCACAACAGCTGCTGGTGAGCTTCTACAGGTCGGCCATCGAGTCAGTTCTCACATACTGCATCACCGCATGGTAATCTGGCTGCACCGCAGAGAACAGGCAAGCTCTCCAACGCATCATTAAGACTGCTGAGAGGATCACTGGCACCCAGCTCCCCAGACTGGAGGACATCTACCGGACCCGCTGAATCCGGAGGGTCAAGGGCATCATTAGAGACAGCACACACCCTGGACACTGCCTCTTCACCCGACTGCCCTCAGGAAGACGATACAGGACACTGAGAGCCCGCACGACAAGACTAAAAAACAGCTTCTATCATAGAGCTGTGACACTACTGAACTCTATCCCCCTCCCACACTGATTTTTTTAAAACGTATTTTTATAATTATATTCCTGTGCAGCTGGAGGACTGAACCAACACAATTTCGTTGTCTTGTACAATGGCAATAAAGATTATTATTATTATTATTATTATTATTATTATTATTATTATTATTATTATTATTATTATTATTATTATTATTATTATTATTATTATTATTATTATTATTAATTCAAGTGCAGTTTCTTACCACTTCAAGCAGGGTGCAAGGCCACCAAATTCAAGTGCAGTTTCATACCATTTCAAGCAGGGTGAAACTTTTATAGTCCCTCCAGAAGGGGCGTGGCCTTTAGGAGAGAGAATCTCAACATTTTTTAAACACTAATAACTCTTTTATTTTTAATCAATGGGAAAAACCCTCTTGTCTTGCGCAGCGGAGGGTGATTCTGAGTAAGATGGCCAAACATCACAGCCATAAGTGGCAGCGTTTTTTACTAAAATCAATATACAGAACAACAGGAAGTCGTCAAGATCAGACGTTTAATAATATTGATCATGGGGAAGCCATACTTAAGTTTTAGTTTTTGTTTAGAGATACAGCGCAGAAACAGGTCTGTGCCGACCGGCGATCCCCGCACATTAAACTATCCTACACTCACTAGGAAGAATTATTTTTTACATTTACCAAGCCAATTAATCACAATCACAATCACAATCACAATAATACTTTATTAACCAAGTATGTTTTGCAACATACGAGGAATTTTATTTACCAAGTCAGTCATACAAATTAAAAGCAACGGAACACACTAAACACATTTTAACATAAACATCCATCACAGTGACTCCTCCACATTCCTCACTGTGATGGAAGGCGAAAAAAAGTACAATCGCTTCCCTACTTTGCTCTCCCACGGTCGGAGGTCTTGAGCCCTCCATTGACGGGATGATCTTGACTCCTGTAGCCGGCGGCGTTTCGGCCCTCCGCATCGGGGCGATCAGCTCCCGCAGCAGGGGGATGTCAGCTCTTCTGCGCCGGATGATCGGACCCTGCCTCAGGGCTGGTCGAGCCTCTGCGTTTGTTGGAGCTCCTGACATCCACAGCCTCTCCCGTGACTGCGAGCTCCTGATGTAAATTCCACAGGCAGCGAGTTGGAGCGATACCAGGCAAGAGATCGACTCCGATGTTAAGTCCACGCCCCGCAGGGGCGCTCAATCTCAGTCCGAGGAGACCTCCAGCTCCATCGATGTTAGGCCGCAGAGTGACCGGAGACACGATCCAGAAAGTAATCGCATCTCCGGCAAAGTAAGAAACTGAAAAAAAAAGTTTCCCCCGACCCCATCCCCTCCCCCAACATAAAACAAACTGGAGAACATTTACACAAACTTTTAACACACACTAAGACGTAAAAACAGATTGTTGGTGGGGCTGCCAATTGTACGGCGTCCCGGGTGGCAACAAGCACCCATTTCATCGATGAATTCAGTCAGCAGCTACTGCCTTACAGTGCCAGACATCCCGGTTCGATCCTGACTACGTGTGCTTGTAACATTAAAAGTAACATTAGCAAATTTGCAGATGATACAAGCCTGGGTGGGAGTGTGAACTGTGAGGAGGAAGCTATGAGGATGCAGGGTGACTTGCACAGGTTGGGTGAGTGTGCAGATGCATGGCAGATGCAGTTTAATGTGGATAAATGTGAGGTTATCTACTTTGGTAGCAAAAACAGGAAGCCAGGTTATTATCTGAATGGGATCGTTGGAAAAAGGGGAAGTATAAAGAGTTCCCTCTGCAAATGTACAGAGCCCGAGTGAGACCGCACCTGGAGTGTTGTAACCAACAAACCTGTAAGTCTTTGGAGTGTGGGAGGAAACCGAAGATCTCAGAGAAACCCCATGCAGGTCACGGGGAGAACGTACAAACTCTGTACAGATTGCACCTATAGTCGGCAATCGAACCAGGGTGTCTGGGGCTGCATTCACTGTAAGGCAGCACAGTGACTGCCCAGATCAAGAAGAAAACAAATATTTCAGAGGCACTGGTACGGGGAAATTCTTATCATTAGAGGAAACAGCTCTGCCAAGCATTTTCCTCGCGAATGTCCGGTCCCTGGTGAGTAAAATCGACGAGCTACGGCTGCGGATCACCACACACAAAAGGATCGGCGACTGCAACGCCATGGTCTTCACCGAAACATGGCTCAACGACAACATCCCGGACAACGCCATCGAGCTGGAGGGGCGCACTGTCTTCAGGGCCGACAGAACAGCGGAGGACTCCGGTAAGGCCAAGGGCGGCGGACTGTGCATTTATGTGAACAACTCATGGTGTACGGACGTTGTTAGGATTGGTAGTCACTGCTCTGCTGACCTGGAATACCTGAGGATAAAGTGCAGGCCCTTCTATCTGCCCTGGGAATTTACATCGATTGTCATCACTGCAGTCTATGTACCCCCGGACGCTAATGCCAGGCTAGCAATGGAAGAGCTGCAAGCTGTTATCAGCAAACAACTAACTGCACACCCAGAGGGGGCTTTTATTGTTGCGGGTGATTTTAACCACTCCAACCTTAAAACTGTACTCCCCAGATTCCACCAGCATGTCTCCTGTCCAACCAGAGGAAACAATATTCTGAACTTAGTATATACTAATATTACTGAGGCCTACAAAGCCCTCCCCCTCCCCCACCTGGGACAGTCTGACCACCTCTCTCTGTTCCTGCTCCCCAAATACACACCTCGGATCAGACATGTGAAACCTACCGTGAGGACAGTGAAGGTTTGGCCTGAGGGGGCTGTCTCTGGTTTACAGGAACAGTTTCAGCAAACAGACTGGAGTCTGTTTGCCACCCAGGCCACCTTTGACTCCCAAGTGGACATCGACTCATACACCTCAACCGTTTTGGACTATATAAAATTCTGCACTGACAACGTCACTACCCACAAAGAGATAAAGACCTTCCCTAACCAGAAGCCGTGGATGAGCAGGGAGGTCAGACTCATGCTGAAGGCTCGCGATGCCGCTTTCAGATCTGGCGACGCTGAGGGATACAGCTCATCCAGGGCCAATCTGAAAAGGGGATTTAGGAATGCTAAACTCAATCATAAACTTTTGGCTCGCCAGCTAAAAAAACGAGAAAAAGAACATACGATCCCAAAGATTAAATCAGATAAAAGGGAATTATTAACCATACCGAAGGATATTAATAAAAGATTTGCGCAATTTTATGAGAATTTGTATACATCTAAAACGACAACTGACTCCAATAAAATCACAGAGTTTTTGGATAATTGTAATCTTCCAAAGTTAGAGTTGAAGGAACAAGAGGAATTGGGTGCACAAATCTCAATTAAGGAATTAGAAGATACAATAAACTCACTAAAGAATGGAAAAACACCAGGTCCTGATAGATTTACTAATGAATTTTATAAAAGCTTCTGTGACAAAATGATACCAAGATTACAAAAGATGTACCAATATGCTTTTAAAAAACAAATACTACCTGATACATTAGCGGAATCAACGATTACACTAATACTTAAGAAATACAAAGATATAGAAGAACCGGGTTCATATAGAGCTATAGCATTGTTAAACACAGATCAAAAAATATTAGCAAAAACATTAGCTAGAAGATTAAGTAAATATATTAGTAAACTAATAAACACAGATCAGACGGGGTTTATCCCTAAGAGATACTCATCTAACAATATGAGACGTTTACTCAACATAATGCACTCACACAAATCTGAAGAACAAGAATTATCAATTATTTCGCTGGATGCTGAAAAAGCATTTGACCAAGTAGAATGGAATTATATGGATAAAGTATTACAAAAATTCCAACTGGGAGAGAATTTTATTCTATGGATAAAATTATTATATAATAAACCTACAGCTAGAATATTAACTAATAACATATTATCCTCGAAATTCCAACTATCAAGGGGAAATAGACAAGGATACTCATTATCACCACAGTTGTTTGCTCTTATTATTGAACCGCTAGCAGAAAAAATTAGAATACACCCTGATATCCATGGGTATAATACTAAAGATTCAAATAATAAAATATCTTTATACGCGGATGATATATTACTGTACATTACAAAACCTCAAATCACTATACCAAATATATTAAATTTAATTGAAGAATTTGGATCTTTTTCTGGATACAGAATAAATTGGAATAAAAGTGAAATTATGTCAATAAAACCGAAAGATTCAACACATCTTTTAAAATTCCCTTTTAAAATAGCTACAGAAAAATTCAAATACTTGGGAATCGAAATTACTAGAACATATCAAAGTATGTTTAAAGCAAATTTTGAACCCCTACTTAATAAATTAAACACACTAATTAAATTTTGGAAAACGCTCCCGATGTCTTGAATAGGCCGAATAAATGCAATACAAATGATCTTTCTACCACAAATTGTATACCTATTTCAATCGATTCCTATATACTTACCAAAGAAGTTTTTTTTAAAACTGGACTCAGATATCACTAATTTTATATGGGACTATAAATCACATAGAATACAAAAAACTCACTTGAATAAACCTAAAGTATTAGGGGGTTTAGCACTACCTAATTTCATGTATTATTATTGGTCAGTAAATATTAAAAATATGATACAACTGATGGATAACTCTGCCCAGCAAGTGGACTGGATTGTAATGGAGAGAGAGGATTGCTCCTCTGGAAACATTGGAGCGATCCTCCTCTCACCAATGAAACTGAATAACATAAATTATAATGAGAACCCAATCATACATAGCACAATCCGAATTTGGAAACAAATAAAACAAAATTTAAAATTAAGAAATTTATCACTTTTATCTCCCATAGTTAATAACCCTTCGTTTAATCCCTCTATTATAGATAAATCTTTCACACACTGGGATAGACTAGGAATTAAAATGTTCGGTGACTTGTATGAAACTGGAAAATTACTTTCATTTCAACAATTACAAATAAAATATAAACTCGGAAATAATCAATATTTTAAATATTTTCAAATATGCGACTATTTGAAAAAATATACAAAAGATCATTATAATAGCCCAGCAGATGTATTGGATGATGCAAATGCAGATAAAAGCTGAATCAGCAAACTTAATATCATATTTGTATAATATTATCTTAAATGTAGAAATACCATCTACGGAGGGTATCAGAAGAGACTGGGAACAAGAATTAGCTATTAAAATTTCAAAGGAAAGGTGGAATGAACACTTATTAAACGTGCATAAATGTTCAATTAATGTAAGACACATTTTAATACAATTTAAAATTTTACATAGATTATATTATTCCAAAACTAAAATCCATAACATTTTCCCCAATGTATCATCCATTTGTGATAAATGTCAATCCCAAGAAGCTACTATAGCGCACTCATTTGTTTTCTGTACAAAAATTCAAAAATTTTGGATTGACATTTTTGAAATCTTTACAAAATTATTTAAAATAAAACTGATACCCAAAGCAGAATGGATTATCTTCGGAATAACGGAAGATGGTCCAGAACTAAATGTGTTTCAAAAGAAACTAATAGACTATGGGTTAATAACTGGAAAAAAGCTAATCCTAAAATTTTGGAAAAAGGCTCCAATACCAACTATAAACATGTGGATTTCAAATATGTTCAAAACATTACACCTAGAAGAGATAAGACTCCTCCTGGCAGGTAAACCAGATCACTTCCACCTGACGTGGTCTGCATTTATAGAATTATTACAAATATAGGGTGCAAAAGTACCTTAAAAAAAAACTGAGGTCAGGTAAGGGGGGATGAAAGTTGGAGAGTTGGTATGTCCCATTTGCGTGATGCTTACAAAAACTATTTGTTTTTCTCTTTTCCCTCTTTTTCTTTCTTCTTCTTTTCTAGGGTCTATTTCTTAACTCTTTTTCTTTTGTTTTTAATTTTGTTCTTATAGGGTCTTCGTTCTGTCTTGTTGTCACGTTTTCTACACTCTCACTTTTTCCTTCACTTTTTTCTTTCTCTCAATTTCATCCTTTCCCTTTACTAGTGTAAAAAACAAACGGAGTACATTAATTGTAAGAAGATATATGTGACGAGTACTAATGTACGTGGTTGTAATGTAATGTACTTCTAATAAATAAAAAAAAACAATTTTTAAATTAAAAAAAATTTAAAAAGAAATGCTAAACTCAATCACAAACGGCGGATCGAGGAGCATTTCCAAAACAACTCCGACCCTAGGCGCATGTGGCAAGGAATCAAATCCATTGCCGATTACCATAAAGTTAACACCACCCACCCAGATAACGCCTCCCTTCCTGACGAGCTAAACCACTTCTATGCTCGCTTTGACCGGGACAACAAAACTCCAGCCATCAAAGTTGCTCCACCCCCGAACGAACAACCCCTCAGTCTCTCTACCTCTGCTGTACAATATGCACTGAGCAAGGTGAATGAGCACAAAGCTGCCGGCCCCAATGGCATGCCCAGGCGGGTGCTCAGGGCATGTGCTGGACAACTATCCCTGGTCTTCACTGACATTTTCAATCTGTCACTGGCCCAGGGTGTCGACCCCACTTGCCTCAAGACATCAACCATTGTGCCAGTGCCCAAACAATCAGCTACAGGGAGTCTCAACGACTTCCGCCCAGTGGCACTCACCCCTGTCATTGCAAAGTGCTTTGAGCGGCTGATCCTGGCTCACCACAAAGCCAGCCTCCCCCCCACACTGGACCCCCATCAGTTTGCCTACCGGACCAACAGGTCTACAGAGGACGCCATATCGGCGGTCCTACACTCTGCCCTGACCCACCTGGACAGCAATAACACCTACATCAGGTTGCTGTTTATTGATTTCAGCTCCTTCTTTAACACTGTCATCCCCGCTAGCTTGATCACCAAACTCAGCGGACTTGGCATCTCCACCTCCCTCTGCAATTGGACACTGGATTTCCTCACCGACAGACCACAGTCTGTTAGGGTCAACAACCTCACCTCCTCCACTATAACACTGAACACCGTGCCACAGGGCTGTGTGTTCAGCCCACTCCTCTACTCCCTCTTCACCCATGACTGCATCCCTAAGAATGGCTCCAACGCCATCATTAAATTTGCCAACGACACCACGGTGGTAGGACCGATCAGTGACAACGACGAGTCAGCCTACAGGGAGGAGGTCCAGCACATGGCAGCCTGGTGTGCCAACAATAACCTCGTCCTCAACTCCAAGAAGACGAAGGAAATTATTGTTGACTTCAGGAAGAACAGAGGGGGCAGGCATACCCCCATCCATATAAACGGGACTGAGGTGGAGCGCGTCTCCAACTACAAATTCCTCGTGGTACACATCTCGGAGGATCTGTCCTGGTCCCTCAATACCTCCAAACTGATCAAGAGGGCGCAGCAGCGCCTTTACTTCCTGAGGAGGCTCAAGAAAGCTCACCTGTCCCCCCAGATCCTGACCAACTTTTACCGCTGTACCATCGAAAGCATCCTGACCACCTGCATCACGGTATGGTACAGCAGTTGCACGGTAGCTGACAGGAAGGCACTACAACGGGTGGTGAAGACCGCTCAGTACATCATCGGTTCCCCGCTCCCTGCAATGGATGCCCTCCACCGAAAACGGTGCCTGAGATGGGCCGGGAAGATCATCAAGGACCCCTCCCACCTTAACCATGGACTGTTTGCCCTCCTCCCATCAGAGAGGCGGTACAGAAGCCTCAGGTCTCGTACAAGCAGGATGAGGAACAGCTTCTTCAACAACACTGTCACATTGCTGAATTCGGAGTCCCACCGATAGATTTCTCCAATCTCTCCTTCCACATTGTTTCCTTATTCTGTATTTTTATTCTGTATATTATTCTTATTCTGTATTTTTATTTCTATATTGCACTATTACTACGAACAGACGCTAAACTGCATTTTGTTGTACCCATACTTGTATCTGTGCAATGACAATAAAGTTGAATTGAATTGAATTGAATTGAACACAACAAAGATAGACAAACTAAGAGAATGAAATATGGAATGGATTCCTTCCAGCAGGCAGGTTGTGAGGAAATATGCTTGAGATTGTTGTCAGGGTCTTTGGGTTTTCAATAGATGCTTGTTGCTAAAATGTTCCCTGAAATGGATATAGAGAGTTTCAGAAAAGAGATGCAGTCCAGTGCTCTGTCATCCTTATTGAACTCTCTGTCTCCGTCTCAGGGGATAGACTGGCAACAAACATCCATTTCATTAATGTATTTAGTCAGCAGGGTGTTGCGGTGGCGTAGCAATAGAGCTGCTGCCTAACAGTGCCAGATATCCATGTTCGATACTGACTACGTGTGTTTGTAACATTAAAAGTAGCATTAGCAAATTTGTAGATGATACGAAGCTGGGTGGCAGTGTGAACTGTGAGGAGGATGCTATAAGGATGCAGGGTGACTTGGACAGGTTAGGTGAGAGGACAGATGCATGGCATGCAGTTTAATGTGGATAAATGTGAGGTTATCCACTTTGGTGGCAAAAACAGGAAGGCAGATTATTATCTGAATGGTGCCAAGTTGGAAAAATGGGAAGTACAATGAGATCTGGAGGTCCTTGTTCATCAGTCACTGAAAGTAAGCATGCAGGTACAGGAGGCAGTAAAGAAAGCAAATGGCATTCATAACAAGAGGAGTTGAGTATAGGAGCAAAGAGGTCCTTCTGCAGTTGTACAGGGCCCTAGTGTGACCACACTTGGAGTATTGTGTGCAGTTTTGGTCTTCAAATGTGAGGAAGGACATTCTTACTATTGAGGGAGTGCAGCGTAGGTTCACGAGGTTAATTCCTGGGATGGTGGGACTGTCATATGTTGATAGAATGGAGCGGCTGGGCTTATATACTCTGGAATTTAGAAGGATGAGAGTGGATCTTATTGAAACATATAAGATTATTAAGGGTTTGGACACGCTAGAGGCAGGAAACATGTTCCCGATGTTGGGGGAGTCCAGAACCAGGGGCCACAATTTAAGAATAAGGGTAAGCCATTTTGAATGGAGATGAGGAAAAACTTTTTCACACAGAGAGTTGTGAGTCTGTGGAATTCTCTGCCTCAGAAGGCAGTGGAGGCCAATTCTCTGGATGCTTTCAAGAGAGAGCTCTAAAAGATGGCGGAGTCAGGGGATATGGGGAGAAGGCAGGAACAGGGTACTGATTGTGGATGATCAGCCATGATCACAGTGAATGGCGGTGCTGGTTCGAAGGGTCGAATGGCCTACTCCTGCACCTATTGTCTATTGTCTGTACGGAATTGTTATGCTTTCCCCGTGACCTGCGTTGGTTTTCTCCGAGATCTTCGGTTTCCTCCCACACTCCAAAGACGTACAGGTTTGTAGGTTAATTAGCTTTGTATAAATGTAAAATTTCCCTATTGTGTTTAGGGTTGTATTAATATGTAGGGATTGCGGGTCGGCGGTGGGCCAAAGGGCCTGTTTCAGCGTTGTATCTCTAAACTAAACTAAACTGAAATGTTAATTTTCGCTCTTTCTGCAGGCGCTGCATGACCTACTGAGTATTTCCAGTATTTTGTTTCTGTTTCAGATGTTCAGCATCTTCAGTTTTATTTTGTATTTTATTCATTTAAAATAGACATCTGATTCCCTTTCAAAATAAATACACTTTTTTTCTATTGATCCAACAGCATGAATTATTGCAGTTTGTGCACCATTTTAGATGTTCAATGTGACTACTTGTAATGGACATATATACATACATGTAAAGGAGTTTATATCTATCCTTAACAAGTTTAAAGTCACATGGATCTTAAGATTGTCGATATATAATCTAGTATGGCAATTTATTTTTGGAAAAAATGAGACTGATATTTTGATTGATGATATGGTTCATGTGGAATCAGTAATCTTGTTTTCACCAGTTAGTTTTGCTCGGGTCTTCAGGGTGCTTAAAGTCATTGCACAAGAGCAAATAATCCAACTGCAACAGATAGGCAAAAACAAATTTAGATTGTGTTTTCAATCCATCCACACATAAGTCAATACAGGATTAGAACGTTAATCCGTTTTATTTAGGATTTACCGCAAAAATAATAATGAGTTATTTAGTCAGTAAATAACCATTTGCTTAATCCATCTGAAAGCCTTCGAAAATAATTGTGCTGCAGTATTTGTTGGTCTATGCTTTTGTAGTTAGTTTCTTGCCTAAAGAATATTTTGAAAATTAAAAGAAACTCTGGTGATATTAAAGATCTGAATGTTGGTTCTTTTGTTGGTGTGATAAAGTTAGAGCTGTTGAAGTCACACAACCTCGACAAGCTATTTGGGTCAGACCACATCAAAGTGTGTAATTGGGATGTAATCCATGGACCTTGCACAATGAATAGGTTCCTAACTATAACTTTCCTTTCACGCATAATTATAATGCTCATCTTATTTCAGATTTTGCCTCTGCTCCTCTATTCTTCTTTCATGTAAATATAATTTCAAAGTCCACATTAAAAATCTGTTATTCCATCATCTTGCATATTCTATGTTAATTATTTTGATTATCTAATTACTGAAGCTGACTTTTTCAGTGATATTGTATATGGTGCAATTATAGATGTTGGATGGTCAGCAGCAGCCATACAAAGCGTGCTCCATATCTTGCTAATAGTGTAAGGTTGTTTATTATGATTCTGTGAACTAGGTTATAAAGCAGAGTGCTTTGTGCATCTCTCCTTTAAAATGCATTTGATATGTTCAGTAAGTAGTGACCTATATTTTATCATAGGGGAATACTCCAGTTTAAGCCTAACAGCACTGTGGCTTCAGAAAATAGTGGAAAATAGATTGCAAGGTGCGTGTAACTTGCCAAAAATCATACAACACAACACAGGAAGGAATGGACTCAACAGGCTTCTGATGTTGCCTAGGGATGTGAAGAAGAGATGGCCCAGACCTACAAGGGACCAGAACAAGACTTAAAAGTCAGTAAGAAGTGGCACGTAACTGGAAGCAGTGGGAGCTTAACCTGCATGGGAAGAAAGGGCTCATTATAATTGTAGAAGAGTTAACATTTCAGTTCAGAGCCCCTCCATCAGAACTTCGATGAACAGTCTCCAACCTGAAACATTAGATCTGTTGCTCTTCCCACATATGTGGCCAGATCTGTTGAATATTTCCACTATTTTCTTGTTTCTTTTAGATTTCCAGCATCTACAATTACTTTTTATTTTCATTCATCATAATTGGTTTGGCTTTGACAGAAACTGTGGCCATTGACAAGGCTGCTGACAGTGACAGTGTCCTTTTATCTAAAGCTGATTCACATTCTCCAAGTTATTCTTACTTGTAAGCAGTAGCTTCCCCAACTCTTCTGACTACAACCCCGTCCTAACACTTTCTCCTTCAGCTAACTATGAACTGCAAAATGACTGGGAGACAGTTGAAGAGATGTTGCCACATTGGAATCAATTTGGGACTCTATGTGTCCAAACAATAGCTGTTTTACTTTCAACGTTGCAGCTAATTTCTAAGTGTGTTGTACCATTGTAATCAAAAAGAGCACAATGGCACTACTAATACAGATGTCTTGTATGAAAGAGCCATCGAGCAAATAGAAGTGAAAAAAATGTAAGGTATCAGTGCCTGATAAAGGTTAGGGTTTGTGAGGAGTTTAATTCTCATTTTACACACTCCCACAGATGTTAGTATGAACTTGGAAGGTGTAATACAAATTCTTTATTGAAACTATAGATCAGGAAATAGAGTTGGTGCAGTACAACATAATTACAGAGAGTTGGGTCATTACCATTCACACCATTTGTTTAACTAACTATCACTCAGAATTTAGTCATATTTTAAACAATGTTCATGTCTGGTCCTCAGACTAAGAGGGATCAATCTTCTAATTACCTTGTTATGAATGGGAGAGTTAAGAGTAAGTCAATGACAGGAGCTCTCCCTGCCCTGGAATTACAAATATAGATATAAAGCAAGCAGTGCACAGGAATAAGAGCATGAGTGTGCGTGTGTGTGTGTGTGTGTGTGTGTGTGTGTGTGTGTGTGTGTGTGTGTGTGTGTGTGTGTGTGTGTGTGTGTGTGTGTGTGTGTGTGTGTGTGTGTGTGTGTGTGTGTGTGTGTGTGTGTGTGTGTGTGTGTGTGTGAGAGAAAGAGAGAGAGAGATCACAACTTGTATCTATCCAACCATTGCAGTTGTTTAACATCTTGCAGTTGTTTAACATCTTGACATGCTAATGGCAAGAAGAAACAAAGGAGAAAGACCTTTGCTGAGCAACATTAGTGAATGATCATATTTGTTATAGACTATGAGTCTGTTTTGTATGATTATACTGTGTTAAGCTTGCCAACTATTATAACTGGTTTATGGATCTCATATGCGATAATAATATACCCATACTTACAGTATATTCTTTGAAGACTGCAGGCACAATAATCATCCAAACAGGAATGGTGGTCAGGTGGAGGATGGGGTAATTTGAGGCTGTAAACCCTGGGGATAAAGTCAACACACCTGTCCAATAGAATTCTTAAAGAAACACAATTACTCAGGAGGAATGTGAGAAAGTGGTGGTGTCAGAACGTCATCTTGATCTGATTATAATAAATCACTCATAATATCTGCTGTGGTAGTCAATGACAACCAGTATTGACTCTCCTGATGGGAGTGGGCCTGGAAAATCTACAGCAGCATTTTCCCATGATCCTTGACTGACTTTTCTTCTATTTCCATTGTTCTCATTGCTCTTGGTGTAGAGTGCACTGCAACAAATCGTAAATTAATTCTGCCTCTGTCCAATGTAGATCCTTGTCTACCTTCGGCAATATAGATAGTGAGTCAGCTATGTTGTTCTTTCTAGCAATGCGGATCACTCTGTACTTGTACTGTTGGAGTATAGACATCCATCCTTCTATCCAAGCACACAGTTTGGATCAAGGGGAGTAGATTGGCTCCAGTGGTTTGTGGTCTGTCAACAACTCAATCTCAAAGCCATACAGTTGTGCATGAAAGCAATCACATGCCCACGCCAAAGCCAAGGCCTCCTTTCCTGTCTGAGAATATCTTCTTTCTATTTTTGTCAATGACCTGTTGGCCAATGCAATGACTTTCAATTGCCCCTCATGCTTTTGTAAAAGTATTCCTCCTAGTCCCACTGGACGTGCATCTGCAATATCTTGCATTGGGACCCTTGGATCAAAGTATCCCAATGTATGGGCACTCATCAAACTCCGTTTCATTGTCTGAAATGCAGCACTTTGTTCTGAACCAAACACAAAGTGCATATTTTTCCTTGTCAACCTCTTCAGTGGCTCTGCCACAGTAGCTAGGCTTGGAATAAATATTGCACAAAAAATCACCAAACCAAGGAAACTCTTTACTTCAGTTGCATCTCTTGGTTGTCAAACTTCTGCCACAGCTTCAATGTTGCCCTCGGCTGGGTTGATGCCATTACTCCATTGATGCTGGTCAACTTGTGGCACATGGACACTGATTCTGAGACACCAAGCAAACATTTGTCCGCGTTTGCTGCCAATCCGCAGTCTTCAACTGAGCTAGTACCTGCCTGAGTCTCTCATCATGTTCCTCACGTGTGGTACCATGAATAATATCATCTTAGATGTTTGCAGTTCCAGGAATTCCTTGAATTACCTTGTGAATTTCATATTGGTAAATCTCTGGTGCTGCATTGACTCAGGACAACAACCTCTTATATCGGTAGAGTCCACAATGCATGACAAAAGTTGTTATTTTCCTTGACTCTGGGTCCAACTTCAACTGATGATAACCCCACTTTAGCTTTGCAAATATTTTGCTTGTAGATACCTCAACAGTAGGTATGGGCTTGTTCTATTGCCACATTTACGTGTCTCATATCCACGCACAGCCTTATCTCTCCATTTGGTTTTGGTACTACTGCAACTAGACTATCCCATGGTGTTGATTCTTCAACTCAATGATATTCTCTTCAATGAGCTCTTGGATTTTAGCCTCAACCTTCTCTCTTAATCCAAATGGAGTTCTTCTCATTGATTGTACTAGTGGCTTAACATCTGGGTCTATCTTGAGTTTGACTTGATGATCATGCAATTTCCTGCAGCCTTCCAATACTGGCTTGAACTCTTCCTTTAAGTCTGCATATGACTTAAGTGAGTTCACATTTATCCCAATGTGTCGCACACCTATTATTGGGCAGTCTCTCTACTCACGAGTGGCTCTCCTTTCTCCTCAATGACCACAAATTCAGCCATAGTGTGCTTATCACATGCTACGACATCTGCATTTTTAGAGCAGCTTGTATTGGAGCCTACCAGTGAGAAGGCAATTCTGGATTTAGTGTTGTGTAATGAATCGGACTTGATAAAGGAACTTGAGGTTAAGGAGCATTAGGAGGTAGTGACCATCACCGTCTATACCATGACCTATGAGAGGGCGGGCGGTTGATCGAGGCGGGCGGGCGGTTGATCGAGGCGCCGCGAAAAGAACAAAGGCGCCGGAAAAAAAAAACGTATCAGGAGCGCTCCTAGGAGAGGGAGAGAGAGAGAGAGAGAGAGCTGGAAACTGCCCAGTTTTACACAACATTGGCAGTGGCCGAAGAAAGGACGGGTCGATGGGGCAGCTGGTAGGCCGCAAGGATGGGTCGACGGGGCAGCCCGGAGAAAAAGCTGCCTCCCCGACCAGGTAGGGACCTAGAAAATAGTTTCCCCTTCCCCCCCACAAAAAAAAAAGTTTAATTCCCCAACTAACATAGATTAACTCAAAAAAAACTATTAAAAAAAAAAAAACTATTAAAAAAAAAAAAAGAATTGCTGCTGGTTAGTGAAAAATGCCGCCAATTAAAACGTAACCCCTGACGAGGTGGAGGAGATCAAGAAATCTCTCGACTTCTTGTCAGCGGAGATCACAAAAGTCGCATCCCAACAAATGAAAATCATGGATCTGATGGGAGAAATCCAAACACTAAAAATACAAAACATGGAAAAGGATAAAAAGATCACTTTTTGGGAGAATCGAGTGGCCGACCTCGAGCAATACTCCCGGATGAATGATCTGATCATCAGCGGTCTAAAGACCAAACACCGGAGTTATGCCAGGGCGGCCGCGGCCTCTGAGGACACTGCTGCCGGGAGGCACGGGGCCAATGTCTCAGAGAACGACCGTGAGTCACTGGAGCAACAGGTGCTTTGCTTTTTGGACAGTAAGGGCATTTCTGTTGACAGCAGAGACATCGAAGCCTGTCATACCCTGCCCAGTAAAAACAAAATGGCCGCACCGCCAATAATAATCTGGTTCACCAACAGAAAGAAAAAATATGACCTCCTCAGACAAGGAAGGAAACTAAAAGGGACCGACGTTTACATCAACGAACACCTCATCAAGAAGAACGCGGACATCGCGAGGAGAGCACGCATTTTAAGAAAACAAAACAAGATTCAGGCAACATGGGTTTCAAATTGCAAAATACTCATCAAACTGAATGGACTAACACCAGAAGCAGCGAAAGTGCTCATCATCAGGGACATCGCCGAGCTGGATAAGTTCGAGGTATAAAAAAACACACACAAGATAATTGAATACACTGAATTGAATACACCAAGAACACCCATGACAAACTCGGACAGAAACCACCCATCTACTGAATATGAAAGACCGGACTTGGGTTGTTTTAAATACACTGAACATAAATCACAAGACATTGAAAATGACATTGACGCTGAAAATAATTTCTACAATAACACACACAGCTATTGTGAGTACTACACAGATGAACAATTCAAAAATAATGTAATAATGGATGGTTCTATATCAGTGATACATTTTAATAGCAGGAGCCTAAATTCAAATGTCTCAAAGATCAAACACTGTTTAAGGCAAATGGACAGAACTTTCACAGTAATAGCAATATGTGAGACTTGGCTAAATGAGGAGCAAACCAACATGGTTGGGATTGAGGGATATGAAATGTTCAATATTGATAGGAATCACTCTAAAGGTGGGGGGGGGGGCTGCATTATACATCGATAAAAGTTACAAATGTAAATGTGCTAGTAACATGTCTTTTGCTATAGACAACATCATGGAATGCATCACAGTAGAAATTGAGATTGAGAAATCAAAAAATATTTTGGTAAGCTGCGTGTATAGAAAACCAGGATCTTGTATTGATACATTTAAGGAAACATTAGTGGAACTTTACAACAATATAAATAACAAGAAAATGTTTTTTGTCTGTGGAGATTTCAACATTGATTTGCTAAACCCACAAGAACACAACTCAACCACAGAATTTATTAATGCAATGTATAGCAGCAGCTTATACCCCACAATCACACGACCAACCAGAATAACAACACACAGTGCTACACTTATCGACAATATATTCACAATTCATAGATAGAAAAGTAGTGAGTGGCTTAGTAATAAATGACACAAGTGATCACCTGCCAGTCTTTGCAACTATACAGAGCTGTACCAGGATCAAAAAAGGCACCAAAACAATCAAAATAACCAGACACAAAACACAAGATGCTGTTAATTCCTTCAAAGAAGACCTATCGAAACAAGATTGGAACAAAGTTGATGTAACAGATGTAAATGCAGCCTACGAATCATTTCTGTCAATTGTATCAGGACTGTACGGAAAAAATAGTAAAGAAAATAGTGAAACTAACATATGCTGATAAACCATGGATAACTAAAGGAATATTAAATGTATGTAAGGAAAAAAAATTATTGTACAACATTTTTAAAAAGAAAAGAACAGCAGAAGCTGAAGAAAAATATAAGACATATAAAAACAAACAAAATCATGAGATGCAGCAAAATCGATCACTATAGTAAGTTACTGGAGAACAACAAAAACAATATTAAAAATACATGGAATATATTAAATGCCATAATTAAAAAAGGAAATGGAAAGGCAGAATACCCAAACCATTTCCTGTCTAAAAACAACACAATAATCACTGATATGGCCTCAGCTGCAAACGAATTCAACAAATTCTTTGTTGGTGTTGGTCCTGATTTGGCCGGAAAAATTGCAAAGACTGGTAGCAGCAATGGCGTAGAAAGTAAAGAGATATATGTAAAGGATACAATATTTATAAGAGGGACTGAAGAAAAATAAATTATTGACGCTGTAAAAAAACTCAAGAGTAAGAAATCCACAGACTGTCATGATATTGACATGTTTACAGTTAAAAACATTATAGAATGCATAGCAAGACCTCTGACTCACATTTGTAATCAGTCCCTTCAAACCGGTGTATTTCCCAACAAAATGAAAACAGCAAAAGTCATACCAATATATAAAACTGGAGACAAACATGTACTTTCAAATTACAGACCCATTTCATTGCTTCCACAGTTCTCCAAAATACTGGAAAAAATATTTTACACAAGACTGGACGAATTTATCACCAAACATAACATACTGTACGATCAACAATATGGTTTTAGAGCTAACAGAACAACTTCATTTGCAATTATTGAATTTATAGAAAAAATTACTAAGGCAATAGAAAATAAAGAGTATGCTGTAGGGATTTTTTTGGACAAAAAAAGCATTTGACACCATAGACCACGAGTTATTAATAAAGAAACTACAAAGATATGGCATTAGAGGCATCGCACTATCATGGCTATTCAGCTACCTACAGAACCGGGAACAATATGTCGAAATATAAAACCATAAATCACGATTACTGCAGGTTACGTGTGGGGTGCCTCAGGGCTCAGTGTTAGGGCCATTATTATTCATTTTGTATATCAATAATATATGTGAAGTGTCAAAAACTCTTGAAACTATTCTCTTCGCTGATGATACTAACTTACTCTGCTGTGGAGAAAACTTGGAAAAGCTCCTGGGTAGTATGGAAAAGGAATTGAGCAGGATGAAGATCTGGTTTGACGAAAATAAACCCACATTGAATTTAAGTAAAACAAAATTCATAATATTTGGAAATCGATCAACCAACACAGAGAAAAAGCTCATGATAAATGACACAGAAATAGAAAGAGTATCTGAAATAAAATTTCTTGGAGTATTAATTGACAACAAATTAACTTGGAAATCTCACATAAATTATATTAAAGCCAAAATATCCAAATCAATTGCAATACTGAATAAAGCCAGAGACCTACTAAATCAAGCCTCTCTCCCTGTATATGTTGTACTGCTCCCTCATACTCCCATACATGATCTACTGTGTGGAGGTATGGGGGAACACATACAAAACAAATACACATCCAATCTTCATCCTCCAAAAAAGAGCAATACGAATTATACATAAAACCACCTACAGACAATCAACAAAATCATTATTTATCAGATTAAAAACATTAAAATTTCAAGATCTGACAGATTATAAAACTATCCAAATTATGTTCAAAGCAGCAAATCAGCAATTGCCTTGTAATATCCAGGGGTTGTTCCAACGGAGAGAAAGCAAACACAACCTGAGAGGAACCTATATATTCGAAAAAACGGCAATAAGAACTAATGCAAAACTCCATTGAGTTACAGCAAAGGGTGTTTGTCTCTGGAATAACTGCCATGATGAGCTGAAAAAATGTAAGACTCTATTCAAACTAAAAACACTCTTCAGAAACAAAAGATTGAATGGTTATGAGCTGGACCAGTGATTTACTTTTCTGTTTGGTTATTTCTTGTTTGTGGACTGTTCAACAGATTTTGGGTCCATTTGTTCCCATTATTTTGTTTTTCCATGAAAATGTATAGAAAATAAGAGGGGATAGGACCAGAAAAGTTTTCGAACATCTTCTTACCCCTTTTGAACATGGACGATATTATTTGTACTATTTGAGTTACTTATTTGTTTGTTTTCCTTTGTGTTTTATTTTCTTTTTTATTGCTTATAAGTTTATTTGTGTTTGTATTTTTTTAACATGTTCAATAAATAAGAACAAATTAAAAAAAATAATAATAATAATAATATGGTCAGGTTTAATCTACAATTGGAGAGGGAGAAGGGTAAATCAGATGTGTCAGTGTTACAGTTGAATCCAAGGGTACTTAAGGAAGTGGCTCTAGAAATCGTGAACACATTGGTGATAATTTTCCAATGTTCCATAGATTCAGGATCAGTTCCTGTGGATTGGAGGTTAGCTAATGTTATCCCACTTTTTTAGAAAGGCGGGAGAGAGAAAACAGGGAATTATAGACCAGTTCGCCTGATGTTGGTGGTGGGGAAGATGCTGGAGTCAATCATAAAAGACGAAATAGCGGCACATTTGGATAGCAGTAACAGAATCGGTCTGAGTCAGCATGGATTTACGAAGGTGAAATCATGCTTGACTAATCATCTGGAATTTTTTGAGGATGTGACTGGGAAAATGGACAAGGGAGAGCCAATGGATGTAGTGTACCTGGACTTTCAAAAAGCATTTGATAAGGCCCCACATAGGAGATTAGTGGGCAAAATTAGGGCACATGGTATTGGGGGTAGAGTGCTGACATGGATAGAAGATTGGTTGGCAGACAGGAAACAAAGAGTAGGATTTAATGGGTCCCTTTCAGAATGGCAGGCAGTGACTAGTGGGGTACCGCAAGGCTCGGTGCTGGGACCGCAGCTATTTACAATATATATCAATGATTTAGATGAAGGGATTTAAAGCAACATTAGCAAATTTGCAGATGACACAAAGCTAGGTGGCAGTGTGAACTGTGAGGAGGATGCCATGAGAATGCAGGGTGACTTGGACAGGTTGGGTGAGTGGGCATGGAAGATGCAGTTTAATGTGGATATATTATCCACTTTGGCAGCAAAAACAGGAAGTCAATGAAAGTAAGCATGCAGGTACAGCAGGCAGTGAAGAAAGCGAATGGCATGTTGGCCTTCATAACTAGAGGAGTTGAGTACAGGAGCAAAGAGGTATTTCTGCAGTTGTATAGGGCCCTAGTGGGTCCACCTAGTGGGACCACACCTGGAGTATTGTGTGCAATTTTGGTTCCCGAATTTGAGGAAGGACATTATTGCTATTAGACAATAGGTTCAGGAGTAGGCCATTCGACCCTTCGAGCCAGCACCGCCATTTGATGTGATCATGGCTGATCATCCCCAATCAGTACCCCGTTCCTGCCTTCTCTCCATATCCCCTGACTCCGCTATTTTTAAGAGCCCTATCTAGCTCTCTCTTGAAAGCATCCAGAGAACCGGCCTCCACCGCCCTCTGAGGCAGAGATTTCCACAAACTATTGAGGGAGTGCAGCGTAGGTTTACAAGGTTAATTCCCGGTATGGTGGGACTGTCATATGCTGAGAGAATGGAGCAGCTGGGCTTGTATACTCTGGAGTTTAGAAGGATGAGAGGGGATCTTATTGAAACATATAAGATTATTAAGGGTTTGGACACGGTAGAGGCAGGAAACATGTTCCCGATGTTGGGGAAGTCCAGAACCAGGGACCACTGTTTAAGAATAAGGGGTAAGCCATTTGGAACAGAGATGAGGAAACACTTTTTCACACAGAGAGTTGTGAGTCGGTGGAATTCTCTGCCTCAGAGGGCAGTGGAGGCAAGTTCTCTGGATGCTTTCAAGAGAGAGCTGGATAGGGCTCTTAAAGATAGCGGAGTCAGGGGATATGGAGTGAAGGCAGGAACGGGGTACTGATTCGGGGATGATCAGCCATAATCACATTGTATGGCGGTGCTGGCTCAAAGGGCCGAATGGCCTACTCTTGCACCTATTATCTATTGTCTATTGTCTATTGCATTGAAACATCCAACCGACTGGAGTGGTTTTGATGATACATAAGGATACAATTTCTTCTCAAACTTCCTTGAAGTGCATTTTATTTTTGTCCGTTTCAAGTCTTCCAACAATGCTCTATCAATAACATTTCCAGAGTCTACTATGTCTACCTCCACACTTTAATTCTCACCAGCACATCAGCATACTTATTGTTGGTAGCAAATGCATATCCTGCATCTATCTGTGTTTCATCACGTTTACATTCACACAACCATTCAACAACATGGTGTAAATTTTGACGGTACCCGTCTCTCGGCCCCCTTATTCCCTCAAATCTATTTGTCTTTGCATCATCTCTGTTTGATTTGTCTGCGGCTCGACGCTTATTTGCAAAATGGGTTTTTTCCCCCACACGTACTGCATATTTGACCCCTGGCAGAGCAGCATGAATCATTGCCAAAATGTCCAAAATTCCCACGTCTTAAACATTCATGGTCACCTTTAGCTTTGGAATAACCCTTACCACGCCCATGAATCTTGCTAATGCCAGTAAATGTCACCTTGTTAACATGGCATCCTCCGTCCAATCTCACGGTCTGAAAATAGGTTTCCATGGCTTCAAATGAAGCATCAATTATCAGTGTTTCCGCTAATGTTAGCATGTCACTTTTCTCCAACAACTTGTAACTTTGTACAGCCTGATCCAATAGACAATAGACAATAGGTGCAGGAGTAGGCCATTTGGCCCTTCGAGCCAGCACCGCCATTCAATGTGATCATGGCTGATCATCCACAATCAGTACCCCGTTCCTGTCTTTTCCCCAAATCCCTTGACTCCGCAATCTTTAAGACCTCTATCTAACTCTCTTTTGAAAGCATTCAGATAATTGGCCTCCACTGCCTTCTGTTGACAGAATTCCACAAATTCATAACTCTCTGGGTGAAAACGTTTTCCCTCATCTCCATTCTAAATGGCCAACCACTTATTCTGAAACTTTGGCCCCTGGGTCTGGACTCACTCAACATCGGGAACATATTTCCTGCCTGCAGCGTGTCCAATCCCTTAATAATCTTGTATGTTTCAATAAGAATCCCTCTCATCCTTCTAAATTCCAGTGTATACAAGCCCAGTTGTTCCATTCTTTCAACATATGACAGTCCCGCCATCCCAGGAATTAACCTCATGAACCTATTCTACACTCCCTCAATAGCAAGAATGTCCTTCCTCAAATTTGGAGACCAAAACTGCAGACAGTACTCCAGGTGTGGTCTCACTAGGGTGCTGTACAACTGCAGAAGGACCTCTTTGCTCCTATACTCAACTCCTCTCGTTATGAAGGCCAACATGCCATTAGCATTCTTCACTGCCTGCTCTACCTGCATGCTTACTTTCAGTGACTGATGAACAAGGACACCCAGTTCTCGTTGTACTTCCCTTTTCTTAACTTGACCCCATTCAGAAAATAATCTGCCTTCCTGTTCTTGCCACCAAAGTGGATAACCTCACATGTATCCATATTAAACTGCATCTGCCATGCGTTTGCCCACTCACCCAACCTGTCCAATTCACCCTGCATCCTCATAGCATCCTTCTCACATTTCACACTGCCATCCAGCTTTGTGATATCTGCAAATTTGCTAATGTTACTTTTAATCCCTTCATCTAAATCTTTAATGTATATTGTAAATAGCTGCGGTCCCAGCACTGAGCCTTGCGGTACCCCACTAGTCACTGCCTGCCATTCTGAAAGGGACCCGCTAATCCCTACTCTTTGTTTCCTGTCTGGCAACCAATATTCTATCCATGTCAGTACCCTACCCCCAATACCATGTGCTCTAATTTTGCCCACTAATCCCCTATGTGGGACCTTATCAAATACTTTCTGAAAGTCCAGGTACAGTGCATCCACTGGATCTCCCTTGTCCATTTTCCTAGTTGCATCCTCAAAAAATTCCAGAAGATTAGTCAAGCATGATTTCCCCTTCGTAAATCCATGCTGACTCAGACCGATCCTGCTCTGCTCTCCAAATGTCATCGTAACCGACATTGTAATGTATCACACGTTACACTGTCAGAAAGGTCAGGTGACACATGTTGGTGGGAAATAACTGATGAAGGAATAAAACAGCACATTTGTATTCAGTAGTGCTGAATGTGTATTTTTTATAATCGGATGATGGTGAACATTTGACATTGGCGATGATCCCTGATTTGATTTTCCAATTCAGCTCCATAGTTGCATCCCTTAGAAATTTGATGCAATCTTGTGACAAACTGAGCAATGCTTTTCCCCTCTCCCTGTGTTGTCTGGCTAAATACATATCGTTGAAATGTTGCATTTGTTTGCACCACATAATGCTTCTTCAAAGCAGCAACACCCATCGCATAATCTGCATTGTTTCCTGTCTTTGAAAACGTCTTGAAAGTTTCCTGAACTGAAGCTCCAGTACTATACAATAGCAATGCTCTCCATCGCGTGAACTGCACCAGTATTGCCCCGTCAACAAACAGTCACAGGCTGTCTGTGTAGGCATCAAATTCCACTGGCCATGCCATCAACATGCACTCACCACACTTGTTTCCCCATTCGGGTCGAATAGATTCAAACCTCTAATCCCAGCTGTTTCGACCCCACTAAATGCCATGTCTACTTCAAAAGTTGAACTCCACAATTCCTAGTTCGTCCTCATCACCAATGTCAGATGCTCATCATCATCAGATTATAAAAAAATATACATTCAGCACTACTGAACACAAACATGCTGTTTTATTCCTTCATTAGTTATTTCCCACCAACATGTGACACTTGCCCTTTCTGACAGTGTAACGTGTGATATATTACACAACAATGTCGGTTACGATGACGGTTGGGGCTGCCTGACGCCCCTAACCTAAAGTCAATAGCCTTGTGGCTCTTTCCGCAGCAGCAAATAATGTCCCTAACAAGGAATGCAGTCCTTTTCAAAATTCAATCTGTGTGTTGCTTTGAGTGTGATAAATTCAGGACTTAGAATGGAGGAAATACCAAAGGCAAATTGAACTGCGAGTATCAGTGACAAAAAATTGTGAAGAAGAAAGTGGGAGCAGTACTCAGTAAGTGAAATTCATACCATGTGCAGATTAATAATTATAGCCCCCTGCAGCACGACTATCTAAAATGCCGCCACAAGCTGTTCTGCGTAAAATACACAAGCAACATCAGCCCAACATCTGTTCACTTGGGTGTATGGGTATGCAGGGAATGGAGGGATTTGGATTATGTGCAGACAAATAAGGGATGTCCTGGCATCATGTACAGCTCGGAAATTGTGGGCCAAAGAGCCTGTTCTTATGCTGTATGGTACTATGTTCCATGTAAATGTTACATCAAATTTCTACATGGTTTACAGTGTTTTGTACAAACACACAGTAACTAAGGAGAACTTTTCTTTGTTCACATCACAACAGCATGCCTCCAAAAAATTCAATTTAAATTAACTGATACTGGAAATGTTGCATAATACTGACATTGAGGATACTCTGAGTTTGTTCAGCAGTCAGTTCAGACCTTTTGGGCAACAGTACACTTGTAGATGAAGGCTGAATCATAAATGAAAGGAAATCATAAACTCACTTGTTCAATTAATTTCCAATGTTATCCAAAATCAACCCTGAGATTATACAATGTAAATGGGAAGTTTTAATGGCAGTTGCTCATACAGCTCTACATCCATTCACGTGTTCAGATTGTTGTGATTAAATACTTGAATGTTGTACTGAAACTAATTTCTAGTGTCTGCAATGTGGTAATTTTCATTATAGGTATGTGCAGTCACAGAGGACAGCTAAGCACTAACTCAGTAATTCACATTAATCTCCTGTCAGAATCTGAAGGTAAAGAATTCAATACTAAAATGAATTTCAGCCTGTGTATACTCTATCCGTCTTATAAACTAGATTGTGGACTGAACAGAGAATAGGATGTGTGAAGCAAGGTAAGGCATGACACTACTGTCATTTTCATGTCTGCCTTTGCTGCAGCATAGGCCACCCCATTAACAGAGAACACTATCTCCTTCAAGTGGGTTAGTATAGCCATCTGTGCTCATCCAGTTTACTCCAACTGCCTCAGGCTGTGAATTACCCTTTCTTACAAGGTGGAAGGACGTGTGTCAGTGAGTTCCTTACAATCTCCCTCCGGCCCCCACCTTAGCCTCCCCGTCCCCAGCTGCAGGACTAGCCCAAGAATCCATTCGACCCACAATACCCAGACTGGCCCTCTGAAAACCAGTCCCTTCGGCCCACAACACCCATACTAGACCTCCAGAAACCCCCCCCCCCCACACACACACGCACTGGCCACTACCTGAATCTGTCCCCCTCCCCCAGCTGCAGGACACTCCCCAACCGGCCCCCAACAGCCCCCGCCTGAGGCCGTGCCGCTCCCAGGCTGCAGGACACTCCCCCCATTGGCCCGTGACAGCCTCCGCCTGGTCGACCCTCTCCATAGATGCTGTTTGACCTGCTTAATTTCTCCAGTATATGCTAGAATCTGGAAACGAAAACAAACTGCTGGAGAAACTCAACATCTATGTAGGGAAAGGAACTGTTGACATTTCCAGTTCCTTTCCCTACATAGATGTTGAGTTTCTCCAGCAGTTTGTTTTCGTGAACTGTTGACATTTCCAGTTCAAGCTATGCATTAGGACTAGTGCAGGGCTTTGATCTGAAGCATCAACAATTCCCTTCCCTCCACAGATTCTACTTGACCCGTTGGTTAAGTACTTGGCCTCTGCACTTAGAATTAATGAGAATGGATGTTCAATGCTCACCTTGGACTTGACGGGTGAAGAGTAGGTTTTCATGTCGTATCTTTAAATAAAAAGTAAATAACCAAACAAACAAATGAATGAATAAATAAATAAAGTGCAAAAAAAAAGTTGAAGATTCAATTAGATAGATTGGAGATCATGAATACATTTGAATGCAACATTAATTTTTGTGTAAAACCATTGAAATATAAAGTGAAATGTTTTGTATATTTTGGCTATAAAAGTTAGCTGGTGGCTGAGCAGAAGCTTAAACTTAGTGCTTATTAGGTTTGATAAATATTTGTAGATCTAATTGTTGTTTTACTGTTTTATTTGGGCTAAAATTGAAGCTCTCTCTTTTACACACAAAACAAACCAGCTAGTAACATCGAAACAGTTTGAATTCTGTAGCGCCACTTAAGCAAATGAAATAGCACTGGGAAGGTAAAGCCTGCTGCTTACTCAATAAAATTACAATAAAAATTGAGAAGGCAATTTGATGAGCTGCAAACGCAGAAACCATTCTCCAGACAGATAGGCACACAATTTCAGAAACAGATGGTTTTGTCATTGCCCCAACCAATGCCAGCATTTCAGTATTGCACGAGAGATGAGAGAAGGTGGCTCCAAATTAACAACTCTCGTCAACCAGCAGTGCACCATGCTGAGAATGTAGTAATTTAGAATCATCCAGATCCTAACAGTGTATCATTAAAATCCCTGTATTTAATCCAACCCACATACTTTTTCCTCAGATTAATTAATTGGAGGGAGTGTGAGATCAAATATTTCACATTTGAAACATAGTACTGGGATCAATAAACCTAACAACATGCCAAGTATCTCGTAAAAGAAGAATATAGATGATAGTTGAAGCATCCAAGTTTTATAGAAGGTGATTTAAGCATGATTATTTTTCAAATACGATTTTCAATTCAATGCATAATACAACCTTGAAAATCCTCTAAAGGCATTCAGAATAGCAACTGGCACTTTTGTCTTCCTAGCACCACTGCTGCTACCATAGCTAATTTCTCATTAGTATTTTAATTCTTTTACTCTGCCATGACTTGGCTATGCACCTCGTCAGGTTCCATGCAAATTGTGCTTCTGGGTGATGACACAATGTTTGAGATAAGCAATAGTTATTCAGAAAATTTGTGGGGGCTGGTATAAAATTCTATCATTCAGCCATCCGCATTCACACATAAGACTGCTCTCAGACATGAGCGGAATGTTTAGTAAAAGTTCACATTGAATGCTAGAAATCATTGTGCACTCTTTCTGCCCAAAGGGTAGAATATTGTATCATGAATTTAGTATATTCCTCACCTCTATATTCAGCTTCTCTCAGTTTTTTCTAAAAAAAGAATCATACAGTTCTTTTGATAATTTTGACTGTCATATTTAAAATATTTAAAACGTCTACTCCAATTGCATTCCCATATTTTTATCTCCTATAAGGACTAAAGAAGATCCAAATACTAGCTGCATTCTATAATATGCATGGTCAGATTTTCCTGAGGAATATTCCGTTTTTGGACAATCAAGGGAAATTTGAAACAAGTTATGCTGCTCACAACCCAATAGTTATATGGAGAATATCATCTTGCTGCAGTGAATGGATTAACATGCCCTTTACTAGTTGTGCATTTCAACACAGGAATCAGATCGAGCTGGCTGTCCGATGCTAGCACAACAATTGCCAGCCCCAATGTTGAACTCTGCACTAAGTCCTGGAGTGGAGCTTGGGCATGTTGAGGCACCCGACACTCAGCTTTAGTTGGAGTCAATCACATTTTCCCATTCTTTTGAATGAGATCATCAGCCTGAATTGAAAATAAAACAGCAGGTTAAAAAAATGTATTTTTAGATTTTTTTATATCATTTAATTTTAATATCTTTAATTATCTTCTATCACTTGAGTAGTTATATTACAATGAATTTCTGTGTAAATATTTTTTAATTACTCAAATCCTTCTGATCAGTTTTTTTTAATGTCTCCAATCATCACTTTACAAGTTGGAGGACATTTGGACCCATGGGCCAACATACAGTAAATGTCAAGTCAAGTCAACTTTATTTGTCACATACACATACAAGATGTGCAGTGAAATGAAAGTGGCCATAAAGTCCCAGGCATAACTTTTTCAAACAGAGGGTGGTGGGTGTATGGAATAAGCTGCCAGAGGAGGTAGTTGAGGCTGGGACTATCCCATGTGTTAAGAAAGTTGGACAGGTACATGGATAGGACAGGTTTGGAGGGTTACGAACCAAGCGCAGGCAAGTGGGACTCGCGTACCTGGGACATTGTTGGCCGGTGTGGGCGAGTTGGGCAGAAGGGCCTGTTTCCACACTGTATAACTCTATGACTCTATGACTATGACTCTCTGGCTAAAGCACCTGATTTCATGCTATATACCTTTCTGATTCTACAACTTTGTGCCATCCCTTATATTCACACCTGCTGTGGCTGTTGCTTGATACCTTGCTGCTTTACTTTGAGAGGTGATAGATATTGCTAAAAATGTCAATGGGACCAAAGCCTGACCATTAACCTACTGGGAGAGAAGTCAAAGTCTGGAGCATTCATCCAGGAAATAACTTTGAATCCCACCACAGCAGATGGGGAATTTAGATTCCCATAAGTCTGGAATTTATAAAATGAAAGCCATTCATGGCAAAACAAATAAGAAAACGAAGTAAGATTGCATTTGAGATCCTTCATTGTGCCGATCCAAGCATGAGTGAGGCTCAACGCAAATTGGAGGAACAGCACCTCATATTTCGCTTGGGCAGCTTACAACCCAGTGGTATGAACATAGATTTTTCTAACTTCAAGTAACCTTTGCATTCCCTCTCTCTCTGTCCCTCCCCCACCCTAGTCATTGTACTAGTTTCAATGTCGTCCTTGTGAGTTTCTTTGTCTGTGACTTGATTTCACCTAGCTCCCAGATAACAATGGCCTGTTTCCTTTATCATCGTTACATTTTTGCATATTTTTCATTTATTTGTTCTATATCTCTCTATATTGTGTGCGGACATGGCGTCGAAGGACGAGAAGCCGAAGCAAAGAAGTGGAAGCCAACTAAGCGAATGGAAATGAAGCCGAAAAGCCAAATAACCGAAAGCGTACAAAGCCGAAAAGCAAACTAACCGAAAGGGTGGGACGCATAATAGCCAACTAACCGAAATGGCGGGATGCCTAAAAGTCAACTAACCGAAAGGGTGGGACGTGTAAAAGCCAATTCACCGAAAGGCCGCTATGTCAAAACGCCAACTAACCAAAAGGCCATGTCACCTAGAAGCCAACTCACTGTAAGGCCGCTGTGCAGAAAAGCCATATAACGAACATGACGTCACTGGGGTGGGGGGGGGGGGGGGGACTTGTCAGCGACTGGTCCAGACTCCAACGTCCATCACATCACTGGCCGGGGGAGATCGGAGGGTCGGGGTCATTTTCCCACACAAGACCGCCCTGGGCTGGAGGGTGCCTGGGCACTCTGAACCTGAGCACTAAGTTGTAAGCAGCCGAAGGATCGCATCCCTCGGGACAGCCCCCACTCTCCCACAGCCGCAGCCGCCCTCCGCCTCGTCTCCCCCGTGCTGCCGCATTGTGACGGGCTGTGGGTCGGCAGCGCACACACACACACGGGGCCAGGTGGAATAAAGTTGGGTCACTCCGCCCACCCAGAGTCACTGACCCTGATGCACCGCCACCGGACCCCAACCCCCACACCAAGGTGATTCACCCCCGGACCCTGACCCACACATGGGGTGATTCACCCCCCAACACCCACACTGGACATAGTCAAGCCTGTGGGAAGGGCTTGCAGCTGCTGATTTCATAGTGCCTTCATTGTTGGTAGGTGCTGATCTTTCACATGGAAGGGGTGGGATTATTTAGGCTGTGGGCTGAGGAGCTTTTTCATTCAAGTTCGTGACCCAACTCACGAAACTACATGAATTTTTAACATATTGTGTAAAAATATGTTATAAATCATACCTGAAACTCGTCAAGAACAAAACCTACACATATTTTTTAAATATGAGAAAAACCTCAAATTGTTCGAGTAGATTTTGTCCAATCAAAGGACGTTTAACATTGAGTCGGACGCCAATTGTCCAATCACGCAATTTAGTTCAGGTTAGCAGGGCAAGGAGCACTCATCATGGCGGAGAGTACTTCTACTGATGCCAGTGTCACTGGAGACTCCGATGAAGGTTCTTTATTGTTCTGTGGAATACATGTCGTGGAAACTCACAGCAAGGTTATTGAATTTAGTGAGAACAGCATTAATAAGTCTGAAGAATGTGCAGCTAAGTGGAGAGAAGTGGAAGAAAGTCTTGAAAGCAAAGGTGCTGCAACACAAAGAGGACAGCCAAGTCGTGAAACCAGTGAAACATTGTGAAGCAACTGGAAATGAAAGGTAAGATCTAAAGTGTGAATGTATGAAGATTAATTTGTATGGACTTTAATGAATTTAATTTCAACCTCTTATAATGTGAAAAATTTGATCTGGAGGCTGAAGTTGAACTAAATTAAATAAAAAGTTGTCACTAATGCCAGCTTGTTGAAGTCAAAGACGTCTTCTCAAACATCTAATCTCGGAGCTGTCTGTGATCACTTACCGAGAAAAAGTGCTCTGACCGTGGGGCCTATGTACTTAACATAATGAAGCCGCGGTCTCCAGTAAGAAGCAGCCGATTCGGGAACTCGGAGCCGCGGAGTGTGTTTGGATCATCTCCATGCGGGGGGGGGGGGGTTACATAGTGCCGTCCATAGCGGCAACTGCAGAGCATTCAAGGCCCCGACCACGGAGAACAAAGGAGGAAGATTTACTGCACTTTATTGGCTTCCATCTCAGTGAGAAATGTGCAGAAATGGTGGATGTTTATGTTGAAATCAACTGGGATATGTGAACTTGAACTTATCCACGGTAGTAACTTAAAGTGTAAGTCTCATTAACATTAATAAGAAGTTGACATTTTATGAATTAAAGTCCATGCAGACTTAAGTAATATGAGATGTTTTCTTTCTGTAGCTATTCTGTAGCCTCTTCCCCTCCACTCTTCAGAGCCCCATGCACATTCACACACAAAAGAGGTTTGTGTGGACATGCACTGTAGGCACTGTGCCACATAATGAACACTAATTTGATCATTTGCTGACGCCATCCCATCTACTCGGACATGCGTACATGTCTATTTCCCCATTGATATGTTGATATTGTCTTACATAATATAAAACATGAAAAGATGTAAAATACTCCCTGACACATTTTATCTTCTATTATTAGGAGGCAGCAGTGTATCCCGGGTTACCATGCCGAGTGCTATCGTCACTTCTGCAACATAACAACAATAAATCGAGCTATAGCAAGGTCTCAAAGGAAGAAAGGTAATGATAGGACTCAAACAACAAATCTTTGTATTTATGGTCATATGTTACTTTGAACAATGTAAAGATATATTTGAGGATGCTGATTTATTTTACTTTTCATTCCTTTACAAGGCTGCTGTACATTCAAAATGTCTGGAACAGTTTCCACAAATTCCCAGTTGAAAGGGACATGGGTGGAAAATTGTAGGTGGTGAATTCGACATTGACTGGGCTGATCTGCCTCCAGCCCCAAGCACGTTGCTAGAATTAACATACTGTTCATGCAAGAAAACAAGCTGTGAGAAATCAAGTACAGGGAAAGGAAGATTCTCATGTCAACAGCATGGTGTGCCATGTACAGAATTATGTAGATGTGTTGACTGCAGCAACTCTCTCACTACAAAAGATTTGGAATCTGATGAAGAATATTCAGATGAAGATTAGATGGAATGTAAACCAAAAGATTGGGGAATAAATGATTATGTAAAGTCTTTTAATGTGGTGTTTTACTGTTTATTGTGTTGAATTATTTAAACAATGAGTGAATGACTTATGATTATGGCGTGCTGGTGAATGACAGTGCAACAGTCCACCCACCCACCCACAGATCTACCCACACATCCACACATACATCCACCCACACATCCATACACACATCCACCCATACATACATCCACACATACACATATAAATCCATCCACACACATCCATCCACACATCCATCCACACATACATACATCCATCTACACATCCACACACACATCCACATACCCACCCACACACCTGCCTGTGGCGACATTTTGCCAGCAGCTCAACAGAAGAGGATAATTTATAGCTTCAATCAACTCACCTGGATCGGAGAAAAGGCAGAAATCGGCGCCGTAATGGACGAGCTGCTAGTGCACTTGAAGGCACTAGAGATATCATGATCTCCCAAGCTGCGGGAGCCCCCGACTGCAAGCATTCCCTCCATCGCTGGTGAACACCCGACCCGACTGAAGATCGCAGGTACTGTACCTGGAAACACCGGGAAGACCTCCGGAGCTGACAGGCAGGATCTCCCAGGAGCAACGGAGCTGGAGCTGCCGACTGTGATGGAATCCCCGATCGCTAGGGAGCTGGAGCTGCCGTCTGCAAGGGAATCCCCGTGCCAGCGCAGGTTCGCAGAAACAGCAGGTACAGTAAGCACAATACCTGGAAACAACATAAAAGCCCACCATTGTGTCCGGAAACGTGGCCGAGGGGCAGGACTTCAGGTCAGACTGAAGCACAGGGGATTTCGACCCCCTCTCCCTACTATCCTACTGGCCAATGTACAGTCCCATGATACTAAAGTGGAGGACTTAAGAGCAAGGCTGTTTTACCAAAGGGAGCTGAGGGAATGCTCTGTGTTCTGTTTCACAGAGACATGGCTCATCCCCAGCTCCCCAGACTCAGCAATCCAGCCTGAAGATTTCTCCATCCATCGCATGGACCATACACTGGCATCTGGGAAAGGGAGAGGAGGGGGCGTCTGCCTCATGGTCAACTCTGCGTGGTGCTTAGATGTGGCAGTCCTATCTAACTCCTGCTCTCCACACCTGGAACACCTGGCTGTGAAGTGCCGTCCCTTCTACCTACCGAGGGAATTCACCTCCATCATCCTGACCGCGGTCTACATCCCACCCCAGGCTAATGTTTATCTGGCACTGGGGGAGCTGCACGTCGTGGTCAACAAGCACCAGACGGCTTACCCTGAGGCATTTACCACCATAGCCGGGGACTTCAAGAAAGCCAACCTTAAGAAATCACTCCCTAACTTCCACCAACATATCTCCTGTAGCACCAGAGGATCAAACACCTTCGACCACTGCTACACGACAATCAAAGACACCTATCGCTCTATCCCTCGCCCTCACAGCTTCTTCCTGCCCACAGGCAGCAATTGAAGAGCGCACCCCGAGAGGTGAGGACTGGACAGAGCTGGGCGGGGGGCGGGGGGGGGGGGGGGGGAGAGGAACAACTCCAGGACTGCTTGGAGTCTGTCGACTGGGCAATGTTCAGGGACTCGGCAACAGACCTGAATGAATTCACCACTGTCGTTACAGACTTCATAAAGAAATGTGTGGAGGACTGCATCCCAACAAAAACCTTCCAAGTGTTTCCTAACCAGAAGCCTTGGATGAACCATGAGATCCGCACAATTTGGAAGACCAGATCCCGGGCATTCAGGTCTGGAGATACTGAGGTCTACAAGAAGTCCAGATACGACCTTGGTAAGGCCATCAAAAAGCTGGAGAATGAGACAGATGCTTGGCACCTGTGAAAGGGCTTGAATGCCATCACCTCCTACAAGGCAAAATCAGAAGGCAGCTCAGTTGTCAGCGAAGCATCACTCCCTGACCAGCTCAATGTGTTCTACGCACGGTTTTGATAGGGATGTGCCTTCCCGAGTTCCCATTCGCCATTATGGTATTTCAGTCATAGTCACGGAGGCCGACGTCAGAAAATTCTTCAGGGCAGTGAACCCTCGGAAAGCACCTGGACCTGATGGTATACCCGGTCGTGTTCTAAAAACCTGTGCGGACCAACTGGCTGGAGTTTTACAGACATTTCCAACCTCTCCCTTCTGAGGTCTGAGGTTCCCACCTGCTTTAAAAGGGCATTAATAATACCGGTGCCCAAGAAGAGCAAGGTGACGTGCCTCAATGACTATCGACCAGTGGCACTAACGTCTGTGGTGATGAAGTGCTTTGAGAGGTTGATTATGGCGCAAATCAACTCCTACCTCGACAAATACCTCGACCCACTGCAGTTCGCTCACCGCCACAATAGATCAACCATGGCTGCAATCTCACTGGCTCTCCACTCTGCTCTGGATCACTTGGACAACAAAAACTCATATGTCAGGCAGTTATTCATTGACTACAGCTCGGCGTTTAATACCATCATCCCCTCCAAGCTGGTTACCAAGCTCTCAGATCTGGGTCTCTGCGCATCCCTCTGCAATTGGATCCTCGACTTCCTCATCCACAGACCACAGTCTGTTCGTATTGGTGGAAATGTGTCATCCTCTACAACAATCAGCACGGGAGCACTTCCAGGCTGCGTGCTCAGCCCCCTGCTGTACTCATTCTATACTTATGACAGGATAAATCTGTTGGCTTGCAGAATTTAAAAAGACCTCTTTTGGATCTGGGATTATCGGACAGGACCATGAACATGATGACGGCGGCCTACCGAGAATCGACTAAGAAGCAGTACCTCTGCAGCATTCGGAAGTGGGAAGCGTACTGCTCAAGGACTGGGGTAGCATACAAATCAGCTACAATTAACAATGTCCTGGAGTTCCTATCCAGCCTTCACTTTGATGAAGGACTGAGTTACAGCACAATTAACAGTGCTAGGAGTGCTCTGTCAGCATATTTATGGCAGGCACCGGGACAGCAGTTATGTGTATGTACTGTATATGGTCTATTCTATATAGACACACTGAACTATTCTGTATTTATGCTTACTATATTCTGTTGTGCTGCAGCAAGCAAGAATTTCATTGTCCTATCTGGGACACATGACAATAAACTCTCTTGACTTCACTTGTCTTGACCATCCACACACCCATCCACACACCCATCCACACACCCATCCACACACCCATCCACACACCCATCCACACACACATCCACACACACATCCACACACACATCCACACACCCATCCACACACCCATCCACACACCCATCCACACACCCATCCACACACACATCCACACACACATCCACACACCCATCCACATATCCATCCACACACCCATCCACACATCCATCCACACACCCATCCACACACACATCCACACACCCATCCACACACCCATCCACACACCCATCCACACACCCATCCACACACCCATCCACACACCCATCCACACACCCATCCACACACCCATCCACACACCCATCCACACACCCATCCACACACCCATCCACACACCCATCCACACACCCATCCACACACCCATCCACACACCCATCCACACACCCATCCACATACACATCCATACATCCATCCACACACCCATCCACACACACATCCATACATCCATCCACACACCCATCCACACACCCATCCACACACCCATCCACATACACATCCATACATCCATCCACACACCCATCCACACACACATCCATACATCCATCCACACACCCATCCACACACCCATCCACACACCCATCCACATACACATCCATACATCCATCCACATATCCATCCACATACACACACAACCACCCACACATTCATTCATCCACACATACACACACACACACACACACATCCATCCACACACCCATCCACACATACATCCACACATCTACAGATACACGTTTGACAGGTATACACAGACACACACACATCATACAGATACACAAACAATGCAACACTTTTGGGGTTCTTTTAGGTTAAAGGTAATAGCCCTCATTTACAAAGGCACCATGGAGGGGTCTCTAACATAAATATAGAGTCATTGTAAATTAAAATGAATACTCATCGGGTAAACATCAGAGCATTTGATTCTTGGTCAGGATGTGACATTTACATCAGAAATAAGACTTTTTACTCTTACAGGACCGTCCCCCAGCCTGGCACTGCCCCAGTCCCACTATGGCCATGATCCCCACTCTGCACACTGGCAGTCAGTGGGGTTCAGTAAACGGGGGAACCCACAGGAACTGCCCCCACTCATTAATTAGGTTGGTTCAGGAGCCAGACCTCTGCGGCAGTCTCATTCAAAATACACACTCGCAATTATATTCATTATATTATTTTTATATAATATAATTATACATAAATATATATGATTACAGTCATATTCACGTCATATATATATGGTATAATAACATATGTTAAAGACACTGCAGCGTGGAAATATTTTCCCAAAGGTGTAACACTAGATGGCGCTTACTTTTTCAATCTAATTTTCTAATTAGTTTAATTAATTAATGTGCAACTTTTGGCACTGACGAGTTACGACTTCCTTCTCAATTATATTTTATCTAAATCTGTGCAAAACTTCATGTAGTTCCGAGACATGGGTCACGAAAGTTCATTTCTAGACACATTTTCGATGCTCGGCCCACAGCCTAATTTCCCTGTCCTAGCTTTGCTTTTGCTTTAGCTGGTGGTTACATCCATTCCATCCCTCCCTCGCAAAGATGTGAGATTTCATTAAGAGCACAATTGGATGAATAGATGCAAGCGGCATGTAAACGTCATGCGTCTCTTCCATGCGCACAATACATGAAGCCGATGAAATGAGACAACTGTCAAACCAAAGCTAGACACAAAAGGCTGGAGTGACTCAGTGAGACAGGCAGCATCTCTGGAGAGAAGGAATGGGTGGCGTTTCAGGTTGAGGCCCTTCAGACTCAGTCTTCAGGTCTGAAGAATGGTCTCAACCCGAAACGTCACCCATTCCTTATCTCCAGAGATGCTGCTTGTTCCGCTGAGTTACTCCAGCTTTTGTGTCCATCTTTGGTTAAAACAGATTACAGATTATCTGGTGTTTTGTGCGTGGGAGCTTGTTGTGTGCATTACGCAGGCAACCAAAAATCAAATCAAAATCAAAAAACTTTATTTGCCATTTGTGCTTACACACATAGGAACTCTTGTGCGGTTGTTCAGAGAGTCAAGTCAAGTCAAGTTAAAGACACACAGAAAGACACATAATCTATAAAAACATATACTTCTCTAGGAATAAAAAAAGAAGAAAGAAAGAAAGAAAGTGCCTAAAACCCTATATAAAGGGGAAGTGAAGAGCATTGTAAATTACACAAACCTTATATAAAAGTGTCGATTGCATTGTAAATTGCAAAGGCCCAGGAGACAATATAATATGATATAATATGATATGTTATGAGGTGGGTCAGGACATCAGTTCATTTTGTTTTGGCCAAGAGTCTCACTGTGGCAGGGAAGAAGCTCTTGAAAAAGCGTGTTCTGTTTGTGGCGATGCTGTCCGCTCGTCTGTGCCTGAGGTTGTATGTGCAGTTTTTGTGTTTGAGCAGGGAGTGAGCTGGATGTAGTGTGTCTCTGATGATTCTCTCTGCTCTTTTTTGACAGCGCTGTGTGTAGATTGTTTCCATGGAGGGAAGTTCCGTTCTGATAATCCTCTCTGCAGTATTTATGACTCTTTGCAGAGCCTTCCTCTCTGTCTGTGTGGTGTTTCCATACCACACCGTGATGCCTGTGGTGAGGATGCTCTCTATCAGTCCTTTGTAGACCTGGGTGAGAGGGCGACAGTGCAGACCAGCTTTTCTGAGCAGCCTGATGAAGTACAGTCTCTGCTGGGATTTTTTCACTGTTGCGGCAGTGTTCAAAGTCCAGTTCAGATCTGATGTTACTTGTAATCCCAGGTATCTGTAACTGTCAGCCCTCTCCACCACAGTCCACTTGATGATGAGGGGCTGCAGGGGGGTTGGAATTTTTCTGAAGTCCATTATTATTTCTCTTGTCTTGTCTGTGTTGAGGCTTAGGTCGTTCACCTCACCATAGGCAAGAATGTCGTTCACCAGATTCCTGTAGCCCGACTCGCCCCCCCCCCTTGATGAGGCCCAGGATGGTGGTGTCATCCGCATACTTAATAATGATGGTATTTTCCTGGGTGGAGACACAGTCATGTGTGTACAGGGTGAAAAGTTTGGGACTGAGACAGCAGCCTTGTGGTGATCCTGTGCTGACAGTGAGCTCTGCAGACACCCTCCTTCCCATCCTCACCACCTGTGGTCTTTCAGTCAGGAAATCCAAGATCCAGTTGCAGGTGGGAGTCGGGACACCGAGGTCTGTCAGCTTCTCAGTCAGCCTGCCCGGGCGAATGGTATTAAAAGCCGAACTGTAATCCAGGAACAGCGTTCTGACGTATGTTCCTCTGCTGTCCAGGTGTTGCAGGATGTGGTGTAGAACAATGGCCACTGCGTCGTCCACTGAGCGGTTGGGGCGGTAGGCGAACTGGAGGGGGTCGATCGTGCCCGGGACCATGTGATTGATATGTGTGAGAACCAGTTTTCTAGACACTCCATGGCAACTGGTGTGAGTGCCACTGGCCTGAAGTCATTCAGGGTGGATGGATTTGTTTTTTTTGGAACTGGAATGATGGTGGAAAATAAAAAAATACGGGGGACCACTGCTTGGTTTAAAGACAGATTGAAGATGTCTACATACACTCCAGTGAGTTGTTCTGCACAGGCCTTCAGAACTTTAGGAGGGATGCCATCTGGTCCCACAGCCTTGTGGGGGTTCACCAGCCTCAGAGCTTTCAGGACCTGTATGGGTGTCACCTGAAAGACAGTGTCTGTGGGGTTGCAGGGGGCTTTTGAGGGGGTGTCTGTGTTCAGTCTGTCAAACCTGGTATAGAAGGTATTAAGGCTGTCTGGGAAGGTGACATCCTGGGGGTCTGTGGTTGGTACTGTTTTCTTGTAGTTTGTGACTGCTTGGATTCCCTGCCACATACTGCGTGTGTTGTTAATTAGGTAAAAGCTTTCAAGTTTTGGGGAATATGCCCTCTTTGCAGCTCTGATGGACTTCTGTAGCTCGAACCGGGCTTTCTTGTACTCCCCTTGATCTCATGACTTAAAAGCTTCCTGCCTTTTCCTGATCTTCTGTTTTATTTTTCCATTGAACCAAGGTTTCTGGTTTGGAAACACACGCACAGTTCTGGGAGGGGCACATATAGATGTGCACCAGCTGATGTAGTCACTCACACCTCTGTGTATTCATGAATGTCATCTGTGGCCACCTTAAAGATGTTCCAGTCTGTAGCCTCTAAACATCCCTGCAGGCTAGCCTGTGCACTGTCCGTCCAGGTGTTAACAGTTCTGACTGTGACTGGCTGTGCCTTAAGCCTCTTGGTGTAGGTGGGCTTGAGCCGAATTGCCAGGTGGTCAGACTTGCCGAAGTGGGGTGTTGGTTCAGCTATAAAAGCATTTCTGATATTACTGTAGCAGTGGTCCAGTATCTTATTTCCTCTAGTTGGAAAAGTCACAAACTGATACAGTTTTGGTATGTTTTTCTTGAGGTTGCAATGATTAAAGTCTCCCAGAATAATAAAAGCAGCATCAGGATATTTGTTTTCATGCTCATTGATCATGTTGTGTAGCTCCCTGAGTGCACCCTCTTCTTTGGCGGAAGGGGGAATATACACGACACTCACAATAATACATTGCAGTTCTCTGGGTAGATAAAACGGCCGTAGCTTCACAGTTAGATACTCCACATTCTCAGAGCAAGATTTAGATATAAGCTTGCAGTCGGTACACCAACTTTGTTTGACGAGGACGGCCGTTCCTCCGCCGCGGATCTTGCCGCTGTCCGTTGCGCTCCGGTCCTCCCTGAAGGCCGTGTAGCCGTCTGGTGTTATCGCCTCGTCGGGTGTCCTTTCCCCCAGCCATGTTTCACAGAAGCACAGCATGGAGCAGTCCTGTAAGTCCCTCTGCGTGGAGATCCGAGCATGGAGCTCATCCATCTTATTTAACAGAGACTGGACGTTAGCAAACAGTATGACCGGGAGGGCTAACCTTCCACTGCTAACCAAGCGCCGGAGTCGTCGTTTGGCCCCTCCCCATCTGCCGCGTCTCCGCCTGGGCCTGTCGTTGTCCGGGTGTCGGCCTAGCATCGAGTCGCCGTAGCGTATTAGCTCAGGGTAGGGGTAGGGGTTAAACGTGCTCGGGTCTAAATGTCCAAAAGGACTGCACTCTCTCAGCCGTAGTAGGGTCGCCCGGTCATAGACGCCGTTGGCTGACCATGCTATATAACCATATAATAACCATATAACAATTACAGCACGGAAACAGCCATCTCGACCCTTCTAGTCCGTGCCGAACACGTATTCTCCCCTAGTCCCATATACCTGCGTTCAGACCATAACCCTCCATTCCTTTCCCGTCCATATAACTATCCAATTTATTTTTAAATGATAAAAACGAACCTGCCTCCACCACCTTCACTGGAAGCTGATTCCACACAGCCACCACTCTCTGAGTAAAGAAGTTCCCCCTCATGTTACCCCTAAACTTCTGTCCCTTAATTCTCAAGTCATGTCACCTTGTTTGAATCTTCCCTACTCTAAGTGGGAAAAGCTTATCCACGTCAACTCTGTCTATCCCTCTCATCATTTTAAAGACCTCTATCAAGTCCCCCCTTAACCTTCTGCGCTCCAAAGAATAAAGCCCTAACTTGTTCAACCATTCTCTGTAACTTAGTTGCTGAAACCCAGGCAACATTCTAGTAAATCTCCTCTGTACTCTCTCTATTTTGTTGACATCCTTCCTATAATTAGGCGACCAAAATTGTACACCATACTCCAGAATTGGCCTCACCAATGCCTTGTACAATTTTAACATTACATCCCAACTTCTATACTCAATGCTCTGATTTATAAAAGCCAGCACACCAAACGCTTTCTTTACCACCCTATCTACATGAGATTCCACTTTCAGGGAACTGTGCACAGTTATTCCAAGATCCCTCTGTTCACCTGCATTCTTCAATTCCCTACCATTTACCATGTACGTCCTATTTTGATTTGTCCTGCCAAGATGTAGCACCTCACACTTATCAGCATTAAACTCCATCTGCCATCTTTCAGCCCACTCTTCCAACCGGCATAAATCTCTCTGTAGACTTTGAAAATCTACTTCATTATCCACAGCCCCACCTATCTTAGTATCATCTGCATACTTACTAATCCAATTAACCACACCATCATCCAGATCATTGATGTACATGACAAACAACAGTGGACCCAACACAGATCCCTGTGGCACCCCACTAGTCACTGGCCTCCAACCTGACAAACAACCATCCACCATTACTCTCTGGCATCTCCCATTCAGCCACTGTTGAATCCATCATGCTACTCCACCATTAATACCCAACCATTGAACCTTCTTAACCAACCTTCCGTGAGGAACCTTGTCAAAGGCCTTACTGAAGTCCATATATAAAACATCCACGGCTTTACCCTCATCAATTTCCCGAGTAACCTCTTCAAAAAATTCAAGAAGATTAGTCAAACATTACCTTCCAGGCACAAATCCATGTTGACTGTTCCTAATTGCTACTGATATTACCGTAGTATGGCACAAAACAACAAAAGACAGACAAAAAAGCAGGTTGACTCTGAGAGCTCCGCGACGTCGCCCTCTCAGGAGCGCCATCTTGAGGCAAGGTGTTTAAACCAGACAGTATTACTGTGTTTAAACAATAAATAAAATGTGCTTCTTGTTGTCAAGTGGGGGGGGGGGGTGAATGGGAGGAGATAAAATTGTTCATTGTCATGCACATTTGTTTTCGGCCCGCCAGGGACTTTGTGTGTCCCCCCGTGTTTTAAAAACGATTTACTATGGCTGCCAATGCCCCGAGCCGTCTGCCCCCGTGGCAAGGGGGGGGTGGTGGGTGAATCACCTGGTGTGGGTGTCGGGGTCCGGGGGTCGGGGGGTGAATCACCCTGGTGTGGGGGTTGGGGTCCGGTGGCAGTGCATCACGGTCAGTGACTCTGGGTGGACGGAGGGACAAGACTGTCCCCAACTCTGCTTCACCCGGCCCCATGTGTGTGTGCGCTACTGACTGACAGCCCGTCACAGTGCGGCCGCATGGGGGAGACGAGGTGGAGGATGGCCGTGGCCATGGGAGTGTGGGGGTTGTCGCGAGGGATGCGCTCCTTTGGCCGCTTACAACTTGGTGCTCGGGTTCAGAGTGCCCAGTCACCCTCCAGCCCAGTGCGGTCTTGTGTGGGAAAATGACCCCCACCTCCCATCTCCCCCGGCCAGTGATGTGATGGACACGGGGTTCTGGACCAATTGCTGACAAGTCCCACCCCCCCCGGCAATGTCATGTCCGTTATTTGGCTTTTTGGCACAGCGGCCTTTCGGTGAGCTGGCTTTTACGCGTCCCGCCCTTTCGGTGAGCTGGCTTTTACGCGTCCCGCCGTTTCGGTGAGCTGGCTTTTACGTGTCCCGCCCTTTCGGTGAGTTGGCTTTTACGCGTCCCACCCTTTCGGTTAGTTGGCTTTTCGGCTTAGCTTCCGTTCAGTTATTTGGCTTCCACTTCTTTGCTTCGGCTTCTCGTCCTTCGACGCCACGTCCGGGTACCCTCTATATCACCATCTATATCTCTTGTTCTGTTTTCCCCTGACTCTCAGTCTGAAGAACAGTTTTGACCCGAAATGTCACCTATTCCCTTTCTCCAGAGATGCTGTCTGCCCGCTGAGTTACTCCAGCTTTTTATGTCTATGATTCAGATTCAGATTCAGATTCAACTTTATTGTCATTGTGCAGTGTACAGTACAGAGACAACGAAATGCAGTTAGCATCTCCCTAGAAGAGCGACATAAATATGAGCAGTAAATAAATAAATCTAATCTAATAAATCCTGGTGGGAGGAGTGTCCGGGGGGGGGGGGGGGGTGTGATTGGCAGTCACCGAGGTACAGTGTTGAGTAGTGTAACCGCCGCAGGGAAGAAGCTGTTCCTGGACCTGCTGGTCCGGCAACGGAGAGACCTGTAGCGCCTCCCGGATGGTAGGAGGGTAAACAGTCTGTGGTTGGGGTGAGAGCAGTCCTTGGCGATGCTGAGCACCCTTCGCAGACAACGCTTGCTTTGGACAGACTCAATGGTGGGGAGTGAGGAACCGGTGATGCGTTGGGCAATTTTCACCACCCTCTGCAGTGCTTTCCGGTCGGAGACAGAGCAGTTGCCATACCATACTGTGATGCAGTTGGTAAGGATGCTCTCGATGGTGCAGCGGTAGAAGTTCACCAGAATCCGAGGAGACAGATGGACCTTCTTTAGTCTCCTCAGGAAGAAGAGACGCTGGTGAGCCTTCTTGACCAGAGTTGAGGTATTGTTGGTCCAAGAGAGGTCATCGGAGATGTTGACCCCCAGGAACCTGAAGCTGGAAACACGTTCCACCTCCCTCCCGTTAATGTGGATGGGGGTGTGCATGCCGCCCCTAGACTTCCTGAAGTCTACAATGAGCTCCTTGGTCTTCTTGGAGTTAAGGGCCAGGTTGTTGTCAGCGCACCATGCTGCTAGGAGCTGGACCTCCTCCCTATAGGCCGACTCATCGTTGTTGCTGATGAGGCCAATCACCGTTGTATCATCTGCATACTTGATGATGGTGTTAGTACCATGTACAGGTGTGCAGTCGTAGGTGAAGAGGGAGTAGAGGAGTGGGCTCAGCACACAGCCCTGTGGAACGCCGGTGTTCAGGGTGAGGGTTGAAGAGGTGTGCTTGTCTAACCTAACAGACTGGGGTCTGTTGGTTAGAAAGTCCAGTATCCAGTTGCAGAGGGAGGGGTCGATGCCCAGGTCACCGAGTTTGGTGATCAGTTTAGAGGGTATGATGGTGTTGAATGCTGAGCTGTAATCGATGAACAGCATTCTTACGTAAGTGTCTCTGTTGTCGAGGTGGGAGAGGGCGGAGTGAAGTGCCGTTGAGATGGCATCCTCCGTACTCCTGTTCTTGCGGTAGGCAAACTGATAGGGATCCAACGTGGGGGGTAGGCAGCCTTTGAGGTGTGCCAGGACCAGCCTCTCGAAGCACTTGGCGATGATGGGAGTAAGTGCAACTGGGCGGAAGTCGTTGAGGCTTGCCGCAGTGGAGTGTTTTGGCACCGGCACGATGGAGGTGGATTTAAGGCACGTGGGCACAACTGCTTGGGCAAGTGACAGGTTGAAGATGTCAGTCCAGACGTCTGTCAGCTGCGCAGCACAGGCCCTGAGGACGCGCCCGGGGATGCCGTCGGGGCCAGCAGCCTTACGTGCATTAGTCCTACTCAGTGCCACGTACACGTCGAAGGGGGTGAGTGAGAGGGGCTGGTGATCGGCAGGGAGCACCGCCTTGATGGCCAACTGCCGATTGTCCCTATCGAAACGGCCATAGAAGTGGTTGAGCTCCTCAAGGAAGGAGGCGTTACTGGATGTGGGGGTGGTGTTGGTGGGTCTAAAGTCCGTGATGGCCTGGATGCCTTGCCACATGCGTCGGGGGTCGGAGTTGTTGTTGAAGTGCTCCTCAATCCTGAGTTTATGGCAGTGCTTGGCCTTCTTTATGCCCTTCTTCAGGTTAGCCCTGGATGAACTATAGGCTCGGGCATCGCCTGACCTGAAAGCGGTGTCCCGTGCTTTCAGCAGTAGCCTGACCTCGCTGTTCATCCATGGCTTCTGATTCGGGAATATGGTCACCTGTTTGAGGGAGGTGACGCTGTTGATGGTGGAGTTTATAAAGTCCAGAACAGATGATGTATAGGAGTCAATGTCCGTGTGGGAGTCAAGGGTGGCCTGGGCTGCAAACGCCTTCCAGTCAGTGTTTCCAAAACACTGCTGAAGTGTGGAGTCCGCATCCTCTGACCAGACTTTAACTGTCCTCACAGTGGGTTTAACCCGTCTGATGAGTGGGGAGTACTTTGGGAGCAGGAACAATGAGAGGTGATCAGACTGTCCAAGGTGGGGGAGGGGGACGGCTTTGTAAGCTTCGGCCATGTTGGTGTAGACTTTGTCCAGTGTCTTGCCTTCTCTAGTGGCGAAGGAGACATGTTGGTGGAATTTGGGGAGTACAGTCTTCAGGTTGGAGTGATTGAAGTCACCCGCAACAATGAAGGCTGCCTCGGGGTTGTGAGTCTGTTGTTTGCTAATGGCAGAATGCAGATCTTTCATTGCAAGCTTGGCATTAGCATCAGGAGGAATATAGGCTGCAGTCACAACAGTGGAGGTAAACTCTCTGGGCAGATAGAACGGTCTGCATCTAACCAAGAGGAACTCTAGGTTAGCTGAGCAGTGACTCTCGATGATGGTGGTTTCCGTGCACCATGCTTTGTTTACATAAATGCACAGACCTCCACCTCTGGTCTTACCGGAGTCAATTGTCCTGTCCACTCGGAGTAAATGCCGCCCCGTTAGCTGGATGGCGCTGTCAGGAACGTCGGTGTTGAGCCAAGTTTCAGTGAGGATCAAGATGCTGCAGTCTTTGATCCAGTTGTGGGAGGTGATCCTTAGCCGGAGTTCGTCCATTTTGTTAACCAGTGAGCGCACGTTGGCGAGGAAAAGGCTAGGAATCGCTAGCCTGTGTGGGGCGAGCTCTAACCTGGCCTTTAACCCACCTCTGCGTCCCCGGCGGTGCTTTCGTTCACGTCGCCGTCTGTTGGTGCTTCCGGTCGGCCGAGCTGGCTTGGTGCGCGCTGGTGTTCTGCCGCCCCGCAGCATCGCGGCTCCGCTGGTGTTCTGCCGCCCCGCGCCCCCGCGGCTCCGCTGGTGTTCTACCACCCCGCGGCTCCGCTGGCCTACCGCCCCGCGGCTCCGCTGCCGTTGTTCCGCCCCGCGGCTCCACTGCCGTTCTGCCGCCCCGCGGTTTCGCTGCCGTTCTACCGCCCCGCGGCTCCGCTGCTCCACTGCTCTGACTAGCTCAGGAGCGAGACGGAGATCGAGCAGAAAGTTGTTGCAGCCGCAGGAACCGAAGTCCAGAAGTTCCTGTCGGCTGTACGAAAGGAATGCAAGACTGCTCCGTGTGAGCAGCCTTGAGACAGGTAGGGGAATTGTCGCTATTTTTCCAATTTCTCGGGTTCTTGGGAGACACGGGGCGTCGCGATGTGCCCGCGCCGCCGCCATCTTATTTACTTTCACAGGTATGTTTGATGTCATCAAATTCATCAGTAAGGACAAGGTATGCAGTCTGAATGTCTGTCATCCATTTACATGGTTTCACAGAATACGGTGATGGGAAAGCAGAGTTGTTTGAGTAAACATGAACATGAGCTTTGTTGTTGAGCATTGGTTAAGCCAATGTTCAACAACAAAGCAAAAACACAAAGTGCTAGAGGAAGTCAGCACATCAGGCAGCTTCTGTGGGGGGAATAAGCAGACAACATTTCTAATTGAGACCCTTCTTCAGACTGATTGGAATAAGAGAGAAAGTTGGAAAAGAGAGATGGGGATGGAACAATGCCGCCAAGTGATAGGTGAATGGAAGAGGGGGGGGGGGAGAGGTGATTGGCAGATGGATGGAATAAGTGACAAGAGATGAAAATGAAACAAAATTTTGTCAGATGAGGAGAGAAGACGAAGAGTGAAATGTAAAGCTGAAGGGGAGAAAGAGGTGGAAAGAGACAGGGGAGAGGGGAAAGAGGGGTGGAAGGAAAGCAGGTGACTCGGGGATGGGAAGAAGTAGGGTGGGTTGGGGTGGCTGGGGGGGTTTGAGACAATGGGAGAAATATGTGCACACTGGGATATGAGGGAGCATGGTAAAGAGAGGGACTGGGAAAGTTCTTTCCCTGTTTCCACGTGCTCATCTCCCATCCTCAAGTCACCTATTTCCCTTTTGAATTCATAATTTTGTACTTGCTAGTGAGGAGAATGCAGAAGTGTGCAATCCCTTCTCTCTTGCAACATTGCTCATCACATTTAGCATGCTGCTCTCAGGCAGTATAAAAGAGTGGAAGTTGGTGCACCTTTTAATTGAGCTTTATTACTAAGCAAATTAACCAATTTTCCGAAACATTAATAAAATGTTTGGAAAAATTGCTAACGTTGGAACAAAATAAAAACAGAAAAATTCATTTGTTTTTGAAATATTCAAGATCTGGTATATTAGAATCATCCTTTATCTGAGCCATTGATAAGAATTATAAACAGCTGAGGCCACAGAACAGATCCTTGCACACCACAGTGTTACATCCAGCCTCTTTAATAATGACACATTTAATACATCCTCTGTTTTCTGGTTTTTGAGCAAGCCTTAATCCATCCAAATATATCACTCATTGTCTCATGAGTCTTAATCCTGTGAAACAATTTATTCTGTGATGCCTTTAGAAAATCCAGCTGTACACATCTGTTGGTTTCCCCATAACTGTTCTGTTGGCCACAAACTCAAAGACCACTGAGGGATTTGTCAACCTTGATTTCTCTTCATAAAACTGTGTTGACTCTGTCAAATAATACTGTGATTTTCTTGAGGCTATTCCATTGCTTTCTGATCCACCTGCAGCAGGTGACCTGCTGAACCACATCTGGAGTATTGCGTACAGTTTTGGTCTCCTAATTTGAGGAAGGACATCCTTGTGATTGAGGCAGTGCAGCGTAGGTTCACGAGATTGATCCCTGGGATGCGGGACTGTCATATGAGGAAAGATTGAAAAGACTAGGCTTGTATTCACTGGAGTTTAGAAGGATGAGGGAGGATCTTATAGAAACATATAAAATTATAAAAGGACTGGACAAGCTAGATGCAGGAAAAATGTTCCCAATGTTGGGCAAGTCCAGAACCAGGGGCCACAGTCTTAGAATAAAGGGGAGGCTATTTAAGACTGAGGTGAGAAAAAAACGTTTTCACCCAGAGAGTTGTGAATTTGTGAAATTCCCTGCCACAGAGGGCAGTGGAGGCCAAATCACTGGATGGATTTAAGAGAGAGTTAGATAGAGCTCTAGGGGCTAGTGGAGTCAAGGGATACGGGGAGAAAGCAGGCACGGGTTATTGATTGGGGATGATCAGCCATGATTGCAAGGGCCGAATGGCCTCCTGCACCTATTTTCTATGTTTCTATGTTTCTATGAACCTTTGGCTCTTTGAAGTGTCACTGATCCTGATCCTAACAATCATTTTCCAAGAAACGTATTCCTTTCCCTATCTGCATATGAGAAGCTGGTAGTGAGGGGACTTTAGTCTAGCTTAGTCAATGTAGCATAGAAACAGGCCCTTCTGCCAACTGCTTCCACACGGACCATCAATTACCCTTTCACATCGGTGCTATGCATCCATTCTCTGCACATTAGGGGCAACTTACAGAGGTTAATTAACATAGAAAATAGGTGCAGGAGTAGGCTATTCGGCCCTTCGATCCAGCATCCCCATTCAATATGATCATGGCTGTTCATCCAAAATCAATACCCCGTTCTGGCTTTTTCTCCATATCCCTTGATTCCATTAGCCCTAAGAGCTAAATCTAACTCTCTCTTGAAAACATCCAGTGAATTGGCCTCCACTGCCTTCTGTGGCAGAGAATTCCATTGATTCACAACTCTCTGGGTGAAAACGTTTTCCTCATCCTATTCCGACCCCTTAATCTTAAACTGTGACCCATGGTTCTGGACTCCCCCAACATCGGGAACATTGTTCCTGCATCTACCCTGTCCAATCCTCTAAGAATTGTATATGTTTCTATAAGATCCCCTCTCATCCTAAATTCCACTGAATACAACCCCAGTCAACCCATTCTTTCATCATATGTTGCACTCGCTCAATCGCAATCATGTCCTTCCTCAAATTAGGAGACCAAAATTGCACACAATATTCCAGGTGCGGTCTCACCAGGGCCCCGTACAATTGCAGTAGGACCATCTTGCTCCTAAACTCAAATCCTCTCGCAATGAAGGCCAACATGCCATTGGCTTTCTTCGCTGCCTGCTGTGCCTGCATGCTTACTTTCAGTCACTGATGTACAAGCACACCCAGGTCCCGTTGCACCTCCCCTTCTCCTAATCTGACACCATTCAGATAATAATCTGCCTTCCTGTTCTTGCCACCAAAGTGGATAACCTCACATTTATCCACATTTTACTGCATTTGCCATGCTTCTGCCCACCCACCCAACCTATCTAAGTCACCCTGCAGCCTCATAGCTTCCTCCGCGCAGCTCACACTGCCAACCAGCTTTGTGTCATCTGCAAACTTAGAGATGTTACATTTAATTCCCTCGTCTAAATCGTTAATATATATTGTAAACAACTGGGGTCCCAGCACCGAGCCTTATGGCATCGCACTAGTCACTGCCTGCCATCCTGAAAAGGACACGTTAATTCCTACTCTTTGCTTCCTGTCTGCCAACCAGTTCTCTATCCATGTCAATACCCTACCCCCAATACCATGTGCTCTAATTTTGCACACTAATCTTTTGTGTGGGGCTTTTTGAAAGTCCAGATACACCACATCCACTGGCTCTCCTTTATCCATTCTACTTGTTACATCATCAAAAATGTAAAAAGATTAGTTAAGCATGATTTCCTCTTCATAAATCCATACTGAAGTTGACCGATCCCATCACTGCTTTCCAAATGCGCTGCTATAACATCTTTAATAATCGACTCCAGCATCTTCCCCACTACCGATGTAAGGCTAACTGGTCTATAATCTCCCATTTTCTCTCTCCGTCCTTTCTTAAAAAGTGTAGTTACATTGGCTACCCTCCAGTCCACAGGAACTGAAACAGATTCGAGAGAACACTGGAAAATGATCACCATTGCAGCCACGATTTCTAGGGCCACCTGCTTGAGTTCTCTGGGATGCAGACCACCAGGCCCTGGGGATTTATCTGCCTTCAGTCCCAACAGTTTACTTACACCATTTTCTGACTAATGTGGATTCCCTTCAGTTCCTCTCTCCCACTAGATCCTTGGTCCCCTAGCATTACTGGGAGATTGTTTGTGTCTTCCTTAGTGAAGACAGAACCAAAGTACTCGTTTAACTGTTCTGCCATTTCCTTGTTTCCCGTTATAAATTCACTTGTCTCTGACTGTAAGGGACCTACATTCGTCTTCAGTAATCTTTTCCTTTTTACATACCTATAGAAACGTTTACAGTCAGCTTTTATATTTCCCGCAAGCTTTCTTTCATGCTCTTCTTTCCCCCTCTTAATTAACCCCTTTGTCCTCTGTTGAGTTCTAAATGTCTCCAGTCCTCTGGTTTGCCGCTTCTTCTGGCCAATTTATATGCCTCTTCCTTGGCTTTAACACTATCCTTGACTTCCCTCGTCAGTTTTCCAGTTTTTCGCCGCCTTCCCAGTTTTATTTTTTCGCCAGACAAGGATGAACAATTTCTGGAGCTCATCCATGCAGTTTTTTAATCTTCGCCATTGAATCTCCACTGTCAACCCTTTAAGTATAATTTGCCAGTCTATTGCAGCTTTATTCAAGTTCAGGACCCTCGTCTCTGAATTAACCGTGTCGCTCTCCATCCTAATACAGAATTCGACCATATTATGGTCACTGTTGCCCAAGGGGCCTTGCACAACAAGATCGCTAACTAATCCTTCCTCATTACACAATATCCAGTCTAGGATGGCCTGCCCTCTAGTCGGTTCCTCTACATATTGGTTTAAAAACCCATTCCATATACATTCCAGGAAATCCTCCTCCTCAGCACTGTTACCAATTTGGTTGGCCTAATCTATACTATATGTAGATTAAAGTTACCCATGATAACCCCTGTACCTTTGCCACACGCATCCCTAATTTCCTGCTTGATGTTATCCCTAACCTCCCTACCGCTGCTTGGTGGTCTGGATACCACTACAACCAGCTTTTTCTGCCCTTAGCTATTTTGCAGTTCTACCCATACCAATTCTACAGCATCCAAGCTAATGTCTCTCATTGCTATTGCATTAATCTCCTCTTTAACCAGCAATGCCACCGCACCTCTTCCTTTCTGTCTATCCTTCCTGAATATCGAATACCCCTGCATGTTTAACTCCCAGCCTTTGTCACCCTGGAGCCATGTCTCCGTAATTCCAACTATATCATATACCTTAACTACTAACTGCACATTCAATTTATCCACCTTATTTCGAATGCTCCTCACATTAAGGAACAATGCTTTCAGGTTAGTTTTACTTAACTCCCTTCTACCTTTTGCTTCTGTCCTCCTTTTATGGCCCTCTGTCTCCTTGCATTGGGTCCCATCCCCCTGCCCTGTTAGTTTAAACGTGACCTTTCCTACACTCTCTTTCCCGTTAACTGCACACATACGCATCCACATTGTGACCCCCCCACTGTTTAGTTTAAATCCACCCTTGTAGCACCAGCAAACCTGCCTGCCAGAATGTCGGTCCCCTTCATATTAAGGTGCAACCGTCCCTTTTGTACAGGTCACTCCTGCCCCAGAAGAGATTCCAGTGATCTAGAAATCTAAATCACTGCCCCCTGCACCAACCCCTCAGCCACATTCAGATCCCCTATCTCCCTGTTCCTACCCTCACTAGCACGAGGTACTGGAAGCAACCCAGAGATAACCATCCTAGAAGTCCTGCTTATCAGCCTCCAACCTAGTTCTCTGTACTCATGGTGCAGAACCTCCTTCCTCTTCTTACCCAAGTCATTTGTGCCTACATGCACAACTACTTCCAGCTGCTCACCTTCCCTCTCGAGGATGTTCTTCATCTGGGATGTAATGTTAAAATTGTACAAGGCATTGGTGAGGCCAATTCTGGAGTATGGTGTACAATTTTGGTCGCCAAATTATAGGAAAGATGTCAACAAAATAGAGAGAGTACAGAGGAGATTTACTAGAATGTTGCCTGGGTTTCAGCAACTAAGTTACAGAGAAAGGTTGAACAAGATAGGTCTTTATTCTTTGGAGCGCAGAAGGTTAAGGGGGGACTTGATAGAGGTCTTTAAAATTATGAGAGGGATAGACAGAGTTGACGTGGATAAGCTTTTTCCATTGAGAGTAAGGAAGATTCAAACAAGAGGACATGATTTGAGAATGAAGGGACAAAAGTTTAGGGGTAACATGTGGGGGAACTTCTTTACTCAGAGAGTGGTAGTTGTGTGGAATGAGCTTCCAGTGGAAGTGGTGGAGGCAGGTTCGACTTTATCATTTAAAAATAAATTGGATAGGTATATGGACGGGAAAGGAATGGAGGGTTATGGTCTGAGTGCAGGTAGATGGGACTAGGTGAGAGTAAGTGTTCGGCACGGACTAGAAGGGCTGAGATGGCCTGTTTCCGTGCTGTAATTGTTATATGGTTATATGGTTATAACCCAGAAGTGGCGGCGCTGCCCTGCAGCTGCGGCTCGCCTGCAGGGCGTTTGTCTTTTCTTTTTTTTTGTTTTCTGTCCTGTTGTTTTAGTTTATTCAGTTTATTTTAGTTGTGTATGTGTGGGGGGGTGGGAGAAACTTGTTTTTAGTCTCTTCCTTCGGGGGGGAAGCAATCTTCTGCGCTGAGGCCTAATAGCAGAGCTGGCGGCCTCCAACTGGGACCGACCTCGAGGCTCCGGAGGCAGAGCCAGTACTTACCAACGCGGGGCTGGCCGACTTCGGGGTTGTGGTGGCGATGCAGCGGCGGCGACCCGACCGGAGCCTCGGAGGCTCGGCCGCGGGCCCAGTGGACGACAATGTCGGGAGCTCGCAGGTCCCAGGTTGATGACCTGTTCTCCGGAGCTCCCACAACAACAGCTTAGTCTGCTGGAATGGAGGGTGGCAGCTTTGTCCGCCCCGGGCCGCGGAGTGTGAACCGGCCCATTTGCAGAGCTCGGATTCGGCCGCGAGACTTACCATCACCCGGCGGGGTCACAACATCGGAAGCCTGGATCGCCTCAACGCAAAGGGAGAACAAGGAGGGAAGAGACAATGACTTTAAGACTTTTGCCTTTCATCACAGTGAGGAGGTGCCTGGCAGATTCACTGTGGTGGATGATAAATCTGTGTTCATTGTGTGTTTTGTTATTTTATTTTATGTTATGACTGCAAGGCACGAAATTTTGTTCAGACTATAAAGTCTGAATGACAATAAAGGATACTTTGACTTTGACTTTTTTTTTAAGTCAGTCCATCTTGGACCCTGGAGGGAAAAACACCTTCCTCGAGTCTCGCCTGTCGCCACAGAATCTCTTGTCCGCACCTCGGAAAATGGAGTCACCCACCACTATGGCTCTGATTGATGTCGATCTCGCCGGTCGAGTCTCAGCGCTAGAATTCGAGTCACAGACTTGTCAGCCGCTTGGACTGAAAGCGTCATCAGACCCGACAGCACCCAAGAGGGTGTATCTGTTTTCAAAAGGTACCTGCACTTCCACCAAGGTCTTCTGCACTCGCTTCATCCCCTTTCTTTCCAGCCCTACACGTCACACCTCCTGCACTCTTGGAGTGACGAACTGACTGTAGATCCTGTCCAGGAAGTTTTTGTCATCCCAGATGGACCACAGGCCATCCAGCTGCTGCTCCAGTTCCCTGACTCGGTCCTTGAGGAGATGCAAACTACAAACTGTAACCTACAAACCTGCTCGTCTTTGGGATGTGGGAGGAAACCGGAGCACCAAGAGGAAACTCACACGGTCACAGAGAGAACGTACAAACTCCACACAGACAGCGCCTGAGGTCGGGATCAAACCCAAGTCTCTGGTACGGCAGCAGCTCTAACAGTTACGCCACTGTGACACATGGTGTTGCAGGTCTTCAGGTTATACCCATTTAGGAATACTTCAGATATACCCATTATGCAATTGGAGAAAGTGTTCCAACGTTTAAACATAATAATGATGAATGAACATTCAAATATTCCCAAATCAGGATGGTTTGCGAACGTGTACGTTTTGGTGTTCTTGTGCAGCGGCAATAGCCTGAGTGACTGTACTGTATTTTGTAGAGAGACACACAGCACACATTGTGCACTGCAGATAGAGGGAATAAATGTTTTGGTTGGTGGATGGGATCCCCTCCTTGTGTGATGTTGAGCTTTTTAAGTGTTGCTGGAGCCACATTCATCAAGGCACGTAGGGAGTAGGTCATTTCCATTTATGACAATCTTTGCAGATGTGGAAAGGCTTTGAGGTGTAAGAAAATGAATCAAACACCACAGGAAACCAAACAGCTGACTTGCTCGCCTAGCCACAGAATTTATGTAGCTCATCCTTTTCAATGGTAATCTGAAGGATATTTTTGGAAAATACCAGGCGACAGTAATATCACTGAATTAGCATTAACAAGCTGGTGGCTAATCATGTGGCCAATCTCCCATGTGTTGGAAATGGTCATTGCCTGATAATTTTGTGGCCCAAATGTTGTTGAGATCTTGATGCATGGAGGCATGGATCTCTTCCTCTCCTGTGGTGTTGAACACTGTTCAACCAGCAATGGGCATTTTTGATTCTGACTTTATGATGGAAGTATTATCAATGATGACGCAATATCCATCCCACCATCTGGGGCGCCGTCGATTATGGCTGCCCTGCCAGCAGCTGTTAGTCTTTTCACCCTTTATTTTTTATTTTTAGTTAGTTGAAAGTGTTTGTTTTGGAGGTCTTTTAGTCTTTTTATGTGGGGTATGGGGGGGGGGGGAAGGGGGAAACTATTTTCTCAGTACCTACCTGGTTGGAGTTGCGGCTTTTCTCCGAGTCGTATCTTTGCCCCTTCCTCGCGGCCTACGGGCAGACTGGAGCAGCGTTTTCCTGCCGGGACCGGCCAGGACTTCAGCTTCGGCGGCGGCACAGTGCTGAAGCACCATCGCGGAGCGGGTGATGCCTAACCCGGGTCGCCGTGCAGCAAGCTCCGGCGTGCTGTGACAGCCGGCACCAACATCGCGGAGCTGCGGTCTGTGGTCTGCGGTCTGCGGTCAGCGGTCTGCGGAGCTTCCAGCCGCGGGCGGCGCTGAGCTTTAAACACCGCGGAGCCTGGGATCTCACGACGAGGTCGCCAAAGTCGGAGCATCGACCAGCGCGGACATGAACAAGCAGAAACAATACGTCTGCCAGGACAGTTCTGTTTGTGGATTTTGGGGAGAAAATAAAATCGGGCCGTGCGGGGCTGGGGAATGATAAGGTTGGAGACTTTAGAGGGCAGAGAGTCGGAAGTGATGAAATCAGTAATGGTGTTGATGAATGACTCTGATTCAGGCAGCTTCTGGTAAACCTCTTCTGCAACTTCACCAAAGCTTCCACATCCTTCCTGCAATGGGGTGATCAGAACTGAACACAATACTACAAATAATCTTCCAACATTCCAAATACTCCATTTGTCATGATTATATCACCTGTTCCAGACTCTAAAAGTATTGCAAATCAAACCGGGGGATTTATGGCAAGAACTTCATTTGTTCTTAGAAACTATCTTCTGCTGCATTCACAGCGTATCTGAAAACAACTCAATTAATGCATTACTGTATGATCATGTGTATAGGGACCTGATTGGCAACATAACTGCAAACATTTTTATGTTTGACTTATGGACATGAATAAATTTCAACAGTTCAAATGAATTGTATTTCACTCCACATAGTTGCTGTCAGATAGTGACCGAAGTAATTAGGTTATAACTGTCCTGGGTAATATAATTTTACTTTCTTTGTTGTAATAAAGCACAACACTAACCACAAAGGAGCCTATTGACACAAATTGAAACTGGGATATCATTGGAATGTTGTACAAATAATGGCCTAAATATTTAGTGTGTTCCCTAAAAGGCATTCAATATGTCATTGCACAGCACACCGATGACTGGAAATAGATGAGTTGGATCTTGCCCTAGGTTCCTCTCCACACAGCAGACTTCAGGGGCACCTCAGACCCCTGCTCCATGGTGCGACTTGACCCATGCTACATATATTCTTTTATGTGCTGTGGAACAAACTAAAGTAAATAAGTCAACCAGAAATAAATTGGGCTTGATGGGAGATTGGAGAGAGAGTGGTTTGGTAATGGAAGGTCTGATTTCAGATTTGATGGGGGATAGTAGTCGCCGGCCATAGATGGGTCAGTTATTGTCCCCCTCCCCCTCCCCCTCCCCCTCCCCCTCCCCCTCCCCCCTCCCCCTCTTCCCTCCTCTCTCTCTCTCTCTCTCTCTCTCTCTCTCTCTCTCTCTCTCTCTCTCTCTCTCTCCCTCTCTCTCCCCCTCTCTCCCCCTCTCTCTCTCCCCCTCTCCCCCTCTCCCTCTCCCCCCCTCCCCCTCCCCCCCCCCTCCCCCTCCTCCCCTCTCCCCCTTCAATTTTATTGGCATGATAAAAAATACATTGTTATATTGCCAAAGTATAAAACATGACATACATATTTAAAATGCATAAGTATAAATACAAGTATACAATGCATAGATAGATATGTCCCTGTACATAAACTCGCAAGAGGCCTATAGCCCTTTATTGATTTCTACACGTTCTTGCAGCTGTAAGCAGTACAACAGGATAGCAAGTTTAGCAATTCAATATTAATTTCTTAGTGTCAGTTAATGTCAATTAGTGTGTGCGTACATATGTGCATATTGGGCATTCACCGTCTCTCAGGTTATGGCATGCTGTTACGTATTGTGCACCAAGATGTGCCGCATTTCCTTCACCAAGGATTATTCTTAGTTTTGATGTATCATCTAGTTCTTTAAAATCAGGGGTTGACTGACTGAGTTTGTCAAAGTATGTTTTCCTTGTTTTGTCAAATTTTTTGCATTTTAGGAGAAAGTGCACCTCTGTTTCAACCTCATCTGTCAAACAGTGGCCGCATATTCTGTTTTCTCTTGGTTGCCAGAATCTCTTCTGTCTTCCTTTTTCAACTGCCAAATAGTGGTCACTTAACCTGTATTTGGTGAGGGTCTGCCTTTGTTTCATGTCTCTAACAGTTGAGAGATAGTCTGCCAATTTATAATCTCTTTTTAGGGCACGGTAGCATTCTAATCTGCTTTGGCTTTTGGTTTCTTTATCCCAATGTTCCAAATATGTTTCTTTACATTGTTTGATAATTTGGTTCACTCTAACTGGTGATTGGGGATCAGTATTGATCTGAGACTGGTCAGGATTTAACTGGATAGGGTTTAACTGAATGGGGGTAGTTAGTCTCAGTACCAACTGACACAGGGAACACTTTTCTGGGCTCCCCTCTTGTGTTTTAAGGGCTT